>LR738712.1:309260131-309510096 GCA_902687465.1 Secale cereale | reverse complement strand
ACCCCCCCCCCCCCAGGATGCCACCAGATTTACCCACAGAAGGAATCCATTCCCAATGACATAGACCTAAAGGATCAATTCTTCTAAGGCACTTAGGAGTGAAGTCCATTTTCATGGTTTCTTGCAACCCAATAAAATCCAGGGAATGATCACTAATTAAGTCAGAGAAGCAGGTGGCCATTCCTTTCTTGCCTGCCCCCTGTAGTTCCAAATGAGTCCTCTCATTTGGAACGTTTTTATATGAAATTGGGACCGAGTAGTCCTGCCAGGAGGCATGGGAGGACTACAGCAAAGTTCCTCTAGAGCGACTGCTTTTTCTGGCTTCTAGTCATATGTCTGGAGAGTTTAACAGTGGATTTCTTCTTTGTTTTGACTTTTTCTGTTTGCTAGCAGAGATCAGTTCATGCATAGCCTCCTCCTGGTCTAACCAAGTAAAATCAACCTGGACTGATTTGCCAAGGCCATTAGTAACTATAATGTCCTCCTCATAATTATCAGGATTATCCCCTTTCTTTTCTTTTTTATCTAGATTCTCCCTAACTTTTTCAAGTTCTCTAAGAGCATCAACATAAGTAAAATCATTATCTGGAATGATAACACCCATCCCCGCAGCTCTATTCATCAATTTAGTATTTGATAGAGTATCAAATGAATTTTTGCAAGGTTTTCGGATTTTACCTCCCGGGTTTTTTTGCTGAGCAAGACAAATTGCCTTGGCTTCAATATTCTCATGCACCTCATGTGTATTCCGTTTGTTGAACCTCAGGGATGCTTCATGCGCAAGTGGAGGAGTGAGTATCTTGTCATCATCAAACTCAGAAGATGGTATTTGTACCACATAATCATTCGATATCTTTAGACCCGGATCTACGTTGTCCTTCACCTCCACAATCTGAGTAGAATTAGTAGCCATAATAGCATAAGATAGAGAAGGACAGACTACAGGTGTATTGTTTACATGAACCTCTTTAGCCACTATCACAGGCTCCATCAGTTTTTCTGGCACAGCAAGATATGCAGGCACAATCCATTTTGATGTGTCCTATTCTACACCCTTTCCCAGCAGCTCATGCTCTTTTGCCATTGTCTCAATAAGTAGGGAAGAGTCCACCTCACTTTCAAAGGATCCAGATGTTTCACACTCCTGTGGTGACAGACGACAGGTCTTGCCACCATCAGCAGATTTACTCCCCCTTGCATTCTCTTGAGATTCAGAGTGATTTTCTTCTTTGCCCTGATCAGCCCGTTTGCATTTAGGGGTCTGATCAGGTTTAAGTGTGTCTCTCCCATTCATCTCATTCACTCTTTCAGTGTTCACAGGATTTTTCACAAGGATTTCCTCAACTTCATAAGAAATTTGTAAAAGCGTCCCTCCAATACCCCTTCAGCAGTGGCAAGTAACTGATCAACATAGTGGCATCCAATTTTTGCCCTAATCAAGGATGGGAGATCTATGGTGGACATATCCACCTCCAAGGTTATCCCCACAAGCCCCCCTCCCCCGCATAAGCAACAGTTTTATCACACCTTTTGTTAGGAGGAATACTTCCAATCCTAAACCAAGCTATTTCAAGTAGCCCCTCAGAGTCAATATCCTCATACCAGGGGGGAAATTTAATAGCTGCATCATATTTTTTATGTTTGACACGCTCAACAAATAGGGCACGATCAACCTCCCTAGGATTAGGCGTTCTCATCACAAACTTATGGGGAGCAAAAAACCTAGCAGAGCATCTCCGCCCTTGACCCACATAGACACTCAATTTGTGCTCGATGTCTTTGGTTTGTGCTGACCCCTCCACACCACATTATAGATCCTCACCCTAGTCTGCCTATCTATGCTAAAATCAGGAATATAGAAAAACCCTTGCCCTTTGCCCTGAAATGCGCACATCATAGGAACATGTTACCATGGCAGAAACTTAGTACAAATCACGGCAAGATGCCCTCTCTTCTTGCATCTATCAAATAAAGCCTGGGGACATCTAGCAGTAGTATGCCCTCTCAGGTTGCAGATCTGATAGGGTTCCGGAAGGGGAAAAAGTTACCTGCATGAACAGGAAGATCACATGGTCGAGGTGGATTAAGATGTCACATCCCTAGTCAGTGCATGCATTAGGACTAGCTAGAGTGTGCATCATGTTTACTTTTTGGAGAAACTTGAAATGGGAATGACAGAAACCCCATCACCCCTCTTCTAACAACTAGGGTTTAATAAAATCTTTTCCAATGTACCCAAAATGCCCTTCAAAAATGTTCATCATCTTTGCCTTGGTCTTAAACCTCTGACAAAAATGGTGCACAATTTTCTAGGACATCAAAAGGTCTCTGGATTCATTCATATTGTATTTGCATTTGGGCATTTAAATGCTATAAAATATTTTAGGTGCCCAAATAATCATAAACCAAAATGTTCCATGTTGTTCATATTATATACAGTGGGCATGACTAGTCTTATGATTTATAAAAATGCTCTACATTTTTATTAATTCAACAAAGTTGAAAAAGAAACAAAACAGAAAGTAAAATAGAAAAGGGAAAGAGAGGGCACAACCCATTTACCTGGACCAGCCGGCCCACCTGGTGGCCCAGCACTGTGCTGGCCCGAGCCAGCCAGCTGCTTCGGCAGCCAGGCAGGCAAGTGACGCCGGCGCACGGCCGCGCACCACCGCGGTAGCTGCTTGCCGCCTGGCCGCCGCCTCGCCGCTACGGGACGTCTGGATGACCCCCACGTCGCCGCCCAGACCGCCTCGACGTGCCAGTTCCTCCCCTGTCTCTCTCCCTCGCCCTCCCCGCGCCATGGCCGACGCAGCCGCCGCCGTCCTGCCGCCAAAGCCGCAGCCATCGAGCTCCCCTCGCCTCGCCGTCGTGTCCCCAAGCTCCGCCACCGTCTGCTACATCTCCCCGACGAGCCACCCATCGCCGGAAGCCCCGACGCACCGTCCCCGTCAACTTCTCCCCTGTTCGGCCACCGAGATCACCGGCGACCTCACCGTCGCAGCAGCTCGTCGCCGACGTCGCCGTCAGTTCCAACGCGACCGCCGTGAGCTTGGCTACCTCTCCATCCTCTCTGTTCTCCCTCTCGAGCTCTGTAACAACAGAACGAAGCTCACCCGCACGCGCCACCGCAGAGCTCGTCGCCGACGAGGCTCCGGCAACCCAACGGCCGCGCCACCCTATCCATCAGCTTCACCGCACCCCCAGGAGCCTAGAGCACCTCTCCACGAGCCTCGCCGTGCCTCCTAGCGACTAGCCCGAGCTCACCCGAGCTCCGGCAGCCGCCAAGGTCGTCGTCGGCGCCTTTTTCGACAACCCCGAGGCCAACCACCACCACCACTCGATGCGGCACATCCCCCGCAACATGTAGACGTGCTCCGCCGTCGACTTGGTCGCTGGAGCACAAATCCCGCCCTGCGCCGCCACGTCTGGCCTCACCAGGGGCAAAACGCCGGCCTGTTTGACCCCGTTTGACCACGGGTGGGCCCAGGTTGACCCCCTGGAGTCAATGACAGGTGGGCCCACGCGGCTAATTAATTTAGGATTAGCAGTTTAGTTTAATTAGTTAAGTTAATGACACTGACACGCGGGACCCACCAGTCAGGTTTGACCTGGACCAGGTCTGTTAACCTGCTGACATCAGCATGATGTCATGCTGACGCAGTAAATGCTTTTCTAGGATTATTTGATTTAAAACAATTCAGGAAATTCCAGAAAATGCATTAAACTTCAAAAAATCATATAAATTCAACAGTAGCTCAGATGGAAAAGATTTATATATGAAAATTGATCAGAAAAATCCAATCTTTCCAATGGCACTGGTTTCATGCATGTTTGAGCAAATTAACCTTGTTTTTGACATCAAAACATGATAATGCACTTAATTAAATAAATTTTTGGGTATAAATTTGAATCTTTGATTCTAATGGGCTCAAACCTTTCTGTTTATAGTTGCATTAGCCCAAAACACATTCATCTTGCCATGTCATGAGCATGCATCATATTGTTGCATTTGTTTGTATTTTGATTGTATCGTCGGTGTTCTCCGTGGTAGGTCCTGCTCCCGAGGATACATCTGCATATCCAACTGAAGAGCAGTACCCGACAACCAATCTGTCAGGAAAGCAACCATTGATCATTCCGATACAAACCCATCTTCTCGCTCCTGCTCTCTTTTACTGCATTAAGGCAACAGCGTGTGAACTACTACTTGTTGCGGTAGTTGAACCCTATTCCTTTGCATGACCTGTCATTGCCATAGTAAATAGTTGAAACCCACTAGCATGTGTAGGAGTTGATTGAGCCATGTGATGTGTGTTCTACCATGCTATTTGTTTATGTTGCCTGCTATGCTTAGAGTTGTGTCAGGTCTGGTTCATCTGTGTGATGGATCAGAGTGAAATGATCATGCTCGATAAAGAGAGGGAAGTGTGGACCATGTTTGGTGAAGGTATCGATGAAAGGCCATGTAGGAGTACATGGTGGGTTGTTTCATTGGAACCGTCCATAGGACCCGAGATCTGTATGTGGGATTCAAGTTACAGCTACTACCACGCATTGGGCTCCGGGCGCTCCAAGCTCTCTCGACTTATTAACTGCCCTTGTCCTCTGTCCAGGAGTTGCAACTAGTTTCTGGTGTTTGTAGTTTACTGGTGGTCGTGCACAGCGCTGACCCTCGGGGTGGGCTGTGATGCGGCAGGTACGTGGCACGGTGTACCGGTCGCCCGTTTGGTGACTCGGGAACCATGTACACATCGTTTGGGGCCGTGAGCGACACCCCTGCCGGATCTCCCCACAGATGGAACCCAAATAGGCGATAAACCTGGACTAGGGACTTGTGTGGTTAGTCAGGTCGTGGCCGACACCCTCGCTGGGCTTCCGCTTGAAGGTTGCCGAGTACATGTCGAGTAAACGGCGATAAGTGGTGAAGCATGTGTGAAGAAGTACACCCCTGCGGGGTTACCAATCTCTTCGAATAGCCGTTGTTCGTGATACGAACCACTTGGTTGCCTATACAGTTCATAGACAAGTTGATGGATACTACTAAAAGTCTCAAGACAAGTATGAGTGTCGTGGATGGCCCTTCCGTAGGATGACGGAAGAGGATCCATGGTTGTGTATTGTTGTGGTGAGTAGAGGACTCGTGTACGTAGTCTTATCTTGCAATCTGCTGAGAGTTGTAGTATAGGTTAGCCAAGAGTCAAAGCTGGCTTGCTGCAATGAACTCCACTACCCTTGTTGATAATGATGCATGTATGATAGGTTCTGTTGTAAGTCTTGATGAGTACCTTTGTACTCAAGTTTGCTTAATAACTATTGCAGAGGAGAACCCTGCCCCTTCTGATGGGTTTTACATAGACGTTGACGTCGACGAGTAGCTTGCTACTCAGACGGAGATCCTGAGCTTGTGAAGGGCCTTGTAGATAGTCAGGCTACACCAAGCCTGTTTTATTTCCAAGTTGTCTGTACTCACACATGTTAGCTTCCGCTTGTGCTTGTATGCTTGTATGACTTGAGTGTTGGGTCTTGTGACCCCTATCTGTATGGATATGTTATGTATGGCTCTTCAGAGCCTCTTAAATAAAGTACTTTGAGTCATAGAGTTCTATTGTGATGCAATGTTGTATTTGCACATATTGAGCATATCGTGTGTATGTTTGAAATGCTTGGTATGTGTGCGATCCGACACCTATTTGTTTACCTTTGGTAGCCTATCTTACAGGGAAATGCCTCCTAGTGCTTCCACTGAGCCTTGGTAGCTTGCTACTGCTCCGGAACACGTAGGCTGGCCGGCATGTGTCCTTCTTCGTTCCTGTGTTTGTCCCTTAGGGGAAATGTCACGCGTTGTTCCTTTAAGTCCATGTAGCTTGCTACGACTTGGGTTCATCGTTGATGACCGACACGTTCGTTGATGGGTCATGGATGCCTGTCTCTGTAATTTAGCGCCACTTTTGGTTTATAACTAGTCATGTCGGCCCGGGTTCTCTGTCATATGGATGCTAGAGACACTATCATATACGTCTGCCAAAATGCGCAAACGGTCCCGGGCCAAGTAAGGTGGCACCCGTGGGGATACCGTGCGTGAGGCTGCAAAGTGATATGATGTGTTACAAGCTAGATCAGTGTGACTTAGGATCGAGGTCCTGACAGCGTTGGCATCAGAGCCGGACTACCTATAGGTTCTTCAAGCCAAACTGGTCGATGCTGAGTCTAGAAAATTCTTAGTTATATGTAGGGGAATTGATTGTGGAAGGGAACTTAAGGCTCTTTTTACTTCTTACCTTATGCCCTTCTGATCTGAGTCAGCCTATTCTTTCTATGGGGGTTTAGGACTAGGCCTCTCATCTTTACTAGGTTCATGTGTTACTAATCCGTAGACTCTTAGGATTGTTGGTTTCAAGCCTCAGTTCAGTTTCTACACTTCTAGTATGTTGATTAGTTGGACCAGGAACCTTGATATGATGTTGTTGAGTGGCTATGCTATCATTTGTATGATGTCTCAAAATCTTTTTTGAGCATTTACAGTTGTTATGCTGCCCGATTTCTTCCAGAAATTCTAGTGCCTTTGCGTTATTTCGTGTTTCAGATGTCTGACTGCACACCTCACCAGATGGTTCGTTTGACCCGGTGCATTAATGTGCCAGGTCACAAGACCATGCTAGTCCATGTGTTGACTGAGACCGGCAACCGTTGGTATCCTGAATACACTGTGGAGGAACAGTACCGGGATTTCAACCAGAGTCAGTATTTCTGCATAGTCCAGATATACCCTTCATATCCCGGATCTACCGACCCCATCCATTGGTCTTATGGACTCGGGGTTACCATCAAGATGGTAGTGCAGGATGCCGCTTACTCGATGATGACCATCATTGGGCTAGGCATGCCCTGCTGCTGAACACTGAGTTCTGCTACATGCCAGCCTCACTTCCTGGAGAGGAAGGCTACTACACTGGTATGTATACTGATGCCGCTCATGAGGAGCCACTGCTTGAGACTACTACTCAGATGCTGGAGGATAGGGACTGTGAGGTTCGTGCCCTCCGGATGGAGCTTTATAACACTCGAGCCGCCCACTGGACTACTTTGACACGGCTTGCACCTGCCGTGCACGCCGGATATCTGGATATGCAGGATTTGTACCCCGTGCGGACTCGTCTGCCCGATCGTATGGATTGGCGTGATGTTGGGGGTATTACACCTCCACGTGGGCGTCGGTTACCACCAGCAGCGGGATCGAGACAGCATCCATGTCCCTACGGTTCACAGCCTTCGAGTGCTCGAGAGTTTCCAAATCCACATATTCCACTTCCAGGCTACGGTGGTAATCTTTATGAAGATTACTACGGAATTGTCTGAGCCAGACCGTGGTAGTAGTAGTATTGTAGTAGTTGTATTTCCACAGTCATGCACGTCTTGTGGAATATGACTTAGTGTGTACTGAGTTCCGGAGGCGTTGATAAATAATGTATAGGAGCTTGGAGTGCCTCTGATGAGATGTATCGTCTTTCACCGCAATTGTACTTTAGCCTTGGCTTGTACTAAACTATGTATGGTGTGTATGACCACTTGTGTACATATGGCAATTTCTATATTACCATGTCATACAGATGAACATGTCTGCATTCCGTGTCATCCATTACATTCTGCACTCCTATGTCAAAATTTTGCCATCCTTGTCTAAACCGTTGTTTTGTTTTCCTAGGATGGTCAACACTCGCAGCACTCCTGCTGCTCAGGAGCAGGGTGAGGCCAGTGGGGCTAGAGATGAGAATCTGCCCCAACCACCCTCCTTGGCTGAAGTTATGCTCGAGGCAGAAAGGAACAAGAGAGAGACCAACTGTCTGCTGGAACGCACAGAGCAGAATACTGCCTTACGCCAGAGGAATGACGTGGTGTCAATTAATGACTATATCAAGATGTGCCCACCGAAGTTCCATCATTCCGCTGAACCTCTTGATGCGGATGACTGGCTTCGCAGTATCATCCACAAGCTACACTCTGCCCATGTGGCCGAAGCTGACAAGGTTACTTACGCCGTCTACCATCTTGAGGGCCCTGCTAGCCTCTGGTGGGAAAACTTTGAGGTTGTGCGTCCTGCTGGCCAAATCACTACTTGGGCAGTGTTCAGTAAGGCATTCCGTGAACATCACATTCCGGAAGGTCTCATGGATCGCAAGCGGGAGAAATTCTGCAATTTCACCCAGGGCCGGCTAACCGTGGATGGTTATAGTCGCGAGTTTGGCAACTTGGCACGCTATGCTCCCGAGGAAGTGTCCACCGATGCCAAGAAGCAGGCGAGGTTCCGCGAGGGACTCAGCCCTGAACTTCGCCGAGATCTACATGTGCACGAGTGCACCTCCTTCCATAAGTTGGTGAACAAAGCCATCAATGCTGAGACGGGCCAGACTGATTTTGAAGCCACACGCAAGCATCCTCGTGACTTTGGTTCCTCATCCGGCTCTGGCTCTCACAAGCGCCGTGTGTGGGTTCCTAACACTGCCCTACCACCCAGGTTCACTCCGAGGCCATCCTATGATACGCCTCGCCCAACCCAATAGTATGCACCGGCCAAGACTTATGGAGGACCACCTGCCAACTTTGCTCCACGCATTGGCACTGTGACATGCTTCAAGTGTGGAGAACCAGGGCACTACATGCGTGAGTGTCCTCAAAACCAGCCAGGAAGGTCCGTTGGCCGTGGTAAGCCAACAGGCAAGGTGAACTATATCAAGCCAATCCACACTGCACGCGGTCATGTCAACTATGTCTCTGCTGAGGAAGCTTATGAGGATCCTAACGTCGTCCTTGGTACGCTTCTCGTTAACTGCCATCCGGCATCTATTGTTTTCGATACTGGAGCATATCATTCGTTCATATCTGAGAGCTATGCTCGAATGCACAACATGACTTTTTGTGACATGCCCACTTCCATGGTTATTCAAACACCTGGTTCAAAATGGCAAACCTCTAGGGTAAGCCATGGAAATGAAATTCTTGTCGATAGACTGGTCTTTCTCGCTTCACTAATAGCTCTCAAGTCCTTGGACATAAACATCATCTTGGGTATGGACTGGATGATAGCTCATTACGCCAAGATTGATTGCTACACTAGGACTGTTCAACTTACACACCCATCCGGCAAGACAGTCAATGTTTTGGCCCGAATGGCTGAGCGTCAGCTCTACTCTCTTAATGCCAGCCCTCTACCAGAACTCGAAGATATCCTGGTAGTCTGTGACTTTCCGGATGTCTTTCCAGAAGAACTGCCAGGTGTTCCACCTGAGAGAGATGTCGAGTTCGTGATAGATCTTGTTCCAGGAACTATCCCATTCTCTAGGAGACCCTATAAGATGGCACCCTTAGAACTAGCTGAGCTTAAGAAACAACTCGATGAGTCCTTGAAAAAGGGTTTCATCCGTCCTAGTTCTTCTCCTTGGGCTTGTCCCGTCCTCTTCGTCAAGAAGAAGGATGGAATGGAACGGATGGTTGTATATTATTGACCTGTCAATCTGGTCACCATAAATAACAAGTATTCGCTCCCCAGGATCAACAACCTGTATGATCAGCTCGCTGGATCCTCAGTCTTTTCCAAAATGGATTTGAGGTTGGGCTACCATCAAATCAAAATCAAGAACGGGGACATTCCCAAGACGGCCTTTGTTACTCGTTATGGCCAATACGAGTACACCATCATGTCCTTCGGGTTGACCAATGCCCCAGCCACTTTCTCCCGGCTAATGAATTCTATATTCATGGAGTACTTGGATAAATTTGTCGTGGTATACCTCGATGATATACTCATTTACTCCAAGAACAAGGAAGATCATGACGAGCATCTAAGGCTGGTATTGACGAAACTTCGAGAGCATCGCCTTTATGCCAAATTCTCCAAGTGTGAATTCTGGTTGCCAGAAGTGACCTATCTGGGTCATGTAATCTCTGGTAAGGGTATTTCCATCAATCCCGAGCGAGTTCAGGCCGTCCTTGATTGGACTCCACCTGAATCGGTCAAGCAAGTTAGGAGTTTCCTTCGCTTAGCGAGCTATTGACGACGCTTCGTCGAGAATTTCTCCAAGGTTGCTAAACCTCTAACTGAACTCCTCAAGAAAGATAAAAAGTTCGAGTGGACCCCATAGTGCGAGGCCGGCTTTCATGAACTGAAAAGACGTCTGACATCTGCTCCCATACTGGTACCACCAGACTTTTCCAAGGACTTTATTATCTATTGCGACGCCTCGCGACAAGGACTAGGTTGCATACTCATGCAAGATCATCAAGTGATTGCCTACGCATCTTGGCAGTTGCGTCCACAAGAGGATAACTATCCTACACATGATCTAGAGCTTGCAGCTGTAGCCCACGCATTCAAAACATGGCGACATTACCTTCTTGGAAATCGCTGTGAAATCCTCACTGATCACCAAAGTCAGAAATACATCTTCACCCAACCGGATTTTAATGTCACATCCCTGGTCAGTGAGTGCATTAGGACTAGCTAGAGTGTGCGTCATGTTTACTTTTTACAAAAACCTGAAATGGGAATAACAGAAACCCCACCACCCCCCTTCTAACAACTAGGGTTTAATAAAATCCTTTCCAATGTACCCAAAATGCCCTTCAAAAATGTTCATCATCTTTGCCTTGGTCTTAAACCTCTGACAAAAATGGTGCACAATTTTCTAGGACATCCAACGGTCTCTGGATTTATTCATATTGTATTTGCATTTGGGCATTTAAATGCTATAAAATATTTTCGGTGCCCAAATAATCATAAACTAAAATGTTCCATGTTGTTCATATTATATACAGTGGGCATGACTAGTTTTATGATTTATAAAAATGCTCTAGCATTTTTATTAATTCAACAAAGTTAAAAATGAAACAAAATAGAAAATAAAATAGAAAAGGAGAGAGAGAGGGGGCACAGCCCACTTCCCTGGACCAGCCGGCCCACCTGGCGGCCCAGCACTGTGCTGGCCCAAGCCAGCCTGCTGCTTCGGCAGCCAGGCAGGCAGGTGACGCCGGTGCACGGCCGCGCGACACCGCGGAAGCTGCTTGCCGCCTGGCCGCCGCCTTGTCGCGGGAACGGCCTAGACGACCTCCATGTCGCGACCCGAAGACGCTGGACGCATCCACTCCTCCCCTGTCTCTCTCCCTCGCCCTCCTCGCGCCATGGTCGATGCAGCCGCCGTCGTCCTGCCGCCATAGCCGCAGCCACCGAGCTCCCATCCCCTCGCCGTCGTGTCCCCAAGCTCCGCCACCGTCTGCTACGCCTCCCCGACGAGCCATGCATCACCGGAAGCCCCAATGCGTCGTCCCCGAGCACTTCTCCACCCGTTCGGCCGTCGAGATCGCCGGCGACCTCACCGTCGCAGCACCTCGTCCCCAACCTCGCCGTCAGTTCCTACACGACCGTTGTGAGCTTGGCAAGCTCCCAATCCTCTCCGTTCTCCCTCTCGAGCTCTGTAACGACAGCACAAAGCTCACTCGCACGCGCCGCCGCGGAGCTAGTTGCCGACGAGGCTCCGGCCACCCAACGGTCGCGCCACTCTGTCCATCAGCTTCACCGCACCCCCAGGAGCCTAGAGCACCTCTCCACGAGCCTCGCCGTGCCTCCTAGCGACTAGACTGAGCTCACCCGAGCACCGGCAGCCGCCAAGGTCGTCGCTGGCGCCTTTTCCGGCGACCCCGAGGCCACCCACCACCACCACTCGATGCGGCTCTTCCCCCGCATCACGTAGACGTGCTCCGCCGTCAATTTGGTCGTCGGAGCACGAATTCCACCCTGCACCGCCGCGTCTGGCCTCGCCGGCGGCTAAACGCCGGCCTGTTTGACCCCGTTTGACCATGGGTGGGCCCAGGTTGACCCCCTAGAGTGAATGACAGGTGGGCCCAGTCGGCTAACTAAATTAGGATTAGCAGTTTAGTTTAATTAGTTAAGTTAATGACACTGACAAGCGGGACCCACCAGTCAGGTTTGATCTGGACCAGGTCTGTTGACCTGGTGACGTCAGCATGATGTCATGCTGACACAGTAAATGCTTTTCTGGGATTATTTGATTTAAAACAATTCAGGAAATTCCAAAAAATGCTCTAAACTTCAAAAAAATCATATAAGTTCAACATTAGCTTAGATGGAAAAGATTTATATATGAAAATTGATCAGGAAAATCCAATCTTTCCAGTGGCACTGGTTTCATGCATGTTTGAGCAAATTAACCTTGTTGTTCACATCAAAACATGATAATGCACTTTATAAATATTAGTTTGGGTATAAATTTGAATCTTTGATTCAAATGGGCTCAAACCTTTTTGTTTATAGTTGCATTAGCCCAAAACACATTCATCTTGCCATGTAATGAGCATGCATCATATTGTTGCATTTGTTTGTATATTGATTGTATCGTCGGTGTTCTCCGTGGTAGGTCCTGCACCCGAGGATACATCTGCGTATCCAATTGAAGAGCGGTACCCGACAACCAATTTGTCAGGCAAGCAACCATTGATCATTCCGATACAAACCCATCTTCTTGCTCCTGCTCTCTTTTACTGCATTAAGGCAACAACGTGTGAACTGCTACTTGTTGCGGTAGTTGAACCCTATTCCTTTGCATGACCTGTCATTGCCACACTAAATAGTTGAAACCCACTAGCATGTGTAGGAGTTGATTGAGCCATGTGATGTGTGTTCTACCATGCTATTTGTTTATGTTGCCTGCTATGCTTAGAGTTGCGTCAGGTCAGGTTCATCTGGGTGATGCATCAGAGTGAAATGTTCATGCTCGATAAAGAGAGGGAAGTGTGGAACATGTTTGGTAAAGGTATCGATGAAAGTCCATGTAGGAGTACATGGTGGGTTGTTTCATTGGAACCATCCATAGGACCCGAGATCTGTATGTGTGATTCAAGTTACAGCTACTACCACGCATTGGGCTCCGGGCGCTCCAAGCTCTCTCGACTTATTAACTGCCCTTGTCCTCTGTCCAGGAGTTGCAACTAGTTTCTGGTGTTTGTAGTTTACCGGTGGTCGTGCACAGCGCTGACCCTCGGGGTGGGCTGTGATGCGGCAGGTACGTGGCACGGTGTACCGGTCGCCCGTTTGGTGACTCGGGAACCCTGTACACATCGTTTGGGGCCGTGAGCGACACCCTGGCCGGATCTCCCCACAGATGGAACCCAAATAGGCGATAAACCTGGACTAGGGACTTGTGTGGTTAGTCAGGTCGTGGCCAACACCCTCGCTGGGCTTCCGCTTGAAGGTTGCCGAGTACATGTCGAGTAAACGGCGATAAGTGGTGGAAGCATGTGTGAAGAAGTACACCCCTACAGGGTTACCAATCTATTCGAATAGCCGTTGTTCGTGGTACGGACAACTTGGTTGCTTATACAGTTCGTAGACAAGTTGATGGATACTACTAAAAGTCTCAATACAAGTGTGAGTGCCGTGGATGGCCCTTCTGTAGGATGACGGAAGAGGATCCACGGTGGTGTATTGTTGTAGTGAGTAGAAGACTCGTGTACGTAGTCTTATCTTGCAATCTGCTGAGAGTTGTAGTATAGGTTAGCCAAGAGTCAAAGCTGGCTTGCTGTAATGAACTCCACTACCCTTGTTGATAATGATGCATGTATGATAGGTTATGTTGTAAGTATTGTTGAGTACCTTTGTACTCATGTTTTCTTAATAATTGTTGCAGAGGAGAACCCTGCCCCTTCTGATGGGTTTTACATAGACGTTGACGTCGACGAGTAGCTTGCTACCCAGACGGAGATCCTGAGCTTGTGAAGGGCCTTGTAGATAGTCAGGCTACACCAAGCATGTTTTATTTCCAAGTTGTCTGTACTCAGACATGTTAGCTTCCGCTTGTGCTTGTATGCTTGTATGACTTGAGTGTTGGGTCATGTGACCCCTATCTGTATGGATATGTTATGTATGGCTCTTCGGAGCCTCTTAAATAAAGTACTTTGAGTCATAGAGTTATGTTGTGATGCAATGTTGTATTTGCACATATTGAGCATATTGTGTGTATGTTTGAAATGCTTGGTATGTGTGGGATCCGACACCTAGTTGTTTACCTTTGGTAGCCTATCTTACAGGGAAATGCCTCCTAGTGCTTCCACTGTGCCTTGGTAGCTTGCTACTGCTCCGGAACACGTAGGCTGGCCGGCATGTTTCCTTCTTCGTTCCTATGTCTGTCCCTTAGGGGAAATGTCACGCGTTGTTCCTTTAAGTCCATGTAGCTTGCTACGACTTGGGTTCATACGTTGATGACCGACACGTTCGTTGTTGGGTCATGGATGCCTGTCTCTGTAATTTAGTGCCACTTTTGTTTTATAACTAGCCATGTCGGCCCGGGTTTTCTGTCATATGGATGCTAGCGACACTATCATATACGTGTGCCAAAATGCGCAAACAGTCCCGGGCCAGGTAAGGTGGCAGCCGTGGGGATACCGTGCGTGAGGCCGCAAAGTGATATGATGTGTTACAAGCTAGATCGGTGTGACTCAGGATCGGGGTCCTGACAGCATTGGTATCAGAGCCGGACTGCCTGTAGGTTCTTCTAGCCAAACTGGTCGATGTTGAGTCTAGAAAATTCTTAGTTATATGTAGGGGAATTGATTGTGGAAGGGAACGTAAGGCTCTTTTACTTCTTACCGTATGGCCTTCTGATCTGAGCCAATCCATTCTTTCTACCAGGGTTTAGGACTAGGCCTCTCATCTTTACTAGGTTCACGTGTTACTAATCCGTAGACTCTTAGGATTGTTGGTTTCAAGCCTCAGTTCAGTTTCTACCCTTCTAGTATGATTATTAGTTGGACCCGGAACCTTGATATGATGTTGTTGAGTGGCTATGCTATCATTTGTATGATGTCTCAAAATCCTTTTGAGCATTTGCAGTTGTTATGCTGCCCGATTTCTTCCAGAAATTCTAATGCCTTTGCATTATTTCGTGTTTCTGATGTCTGGTCGCACACCTCACCAGGTGGTCCGTTTGACTCGGTGCATTAATGTGCGAGGTCACACGGCCATGCTAGTCCGTCTGTTAACTAAGACCGACTACCGTTGGTATCCTGAGTACACTGTGGAGGAACAGTACCAGGATTTCAACCAGAGTCAGTATTTGTGCACAGTTCGGATATACCCCTCATATCCCGGAGCTACCGACCCCATCCATTGGTCTTATGGACTCGGGGTTACCATCGAGATGGCAGTGCAGGATGCCGCTTACTCGATGATGACCATCATCCAGGCTAGGCATGCCCTGCTGCTGAACACTGAGTTCTGCTACATGCCAGCCTCACTTCCTGGAGAGGAAGGGTACTACACTGGTATGTGTACTGATGCCGCTCATGAGGATCCACTGCTTGAGACTACTACTCAGATGCTGGAGGATAGGGACCGTGAGGTCCGTGCCCTCTGGATGGAGATTTATAACACTCGAGCCGCCCACTAGACTACTTTGACACGGCTTGCACCTCCGTGCACGCCGGATATCTGGATATGCGGGATTTGTACCCCGTGCGGACTCGTCTGCCCGATCCTATGGATTGGCGTGACGTTGGGGGTATTACACCTCCACGTGGGCGTCGGTTACCACCAGCAGCGGGACCGAGACTGCATCTGTGTCCCTATGGTCCACAGCCTTCGAGTGCTCGAGAGTTTCTAGATCCACATGTTCCACTCCCAGGCAACGGTGGTAATATTTATGAGGATTACTACGGGAATGTCTGAGTTAGACCGTCGCAGTAGTAGTGTCGTAGTAGTTGTATTTCCACAGTCCTGCGCATCTTGTGGAATATGACTTAGTGCGTTCTGAGTTCCGTAGGCGTAGTTAAATAATGTATAGGAGCTTGGAATGCCTCTGATGAGATGTATCGTCTTTCACCGCAGTTGTACTTTAGCCTTGGCTTGTACTAAACTATGTATGGTGTGTATGACTAATGGTGTATATATGGCAGTTTCTATATTACCATGTCGTACAGATGAACATCTCTGCATTCCGTGTCATCCATTACATTCTGCACTCCTATGTCAAAGTTTTTCCATCCTTGTCTAAACCGTTGTTTTGTTTTCCTAGGATGGTCAACACTCGCAGCACTCCTGCTGCTCAGGAGCAGGGTGAGGCATGTGGGGCTAGAGATGAGAATCTGCCCCAACCACCCTCCTTGGCTGAAGTTATGCTCGAGGCAGAAAGGAACAAGAGAGAGACCAACCGTCTGCTGGAACACACAGAGCAGAATACCGCCTTACGCCAGAGGAATGACATGGTGTCAATTAATGACTTTATCAAGATGTGCCCACCAAAATTCCATCATTCCGTTGAACCTCTTGATGCGGATGACTGGCTTCGCAGTATCACCCATAAGCTACACTCTGCTCGTGTGGCCGAAGCTGACAAGGTTACTTACGCCACCTACCATCTTGAGGGCCCTCCTAGCCTCTGGTGGGAAAACTTTGAGGCTACGCGTCCTGCTGGCCAAATCACTACTTGGGCCGAGTTCAGTGAGGCATTCCATGAACATCACATTCTGGAAGGTCTCATGGATCGCAAGCGGGAGGAATTCTGCAATTTCACCCAGGGCCGGCTAACTTTGGATGGCTATAGTCGCGAGTTTGGCAACTTGGCACGCTATGCTCCCGAGGAAGTGTCCACGGATGCCAAGAAGCAGGCGAGGTTCGGCAAGGGACTCAGCCCTAAACTTCGCTGAGATCTACGTCTACATGAGTGCACCTCCTTCCAGAAGTTGGTGAACAAAGCCATCAATGGTGAGACGGGCCAGAATGATTTCGAAGCCACACGCAAGCATCCTCGTGACTTTGGTTCCTCATCCGGCTCTGGCTCTCACAAGCGTCGTGTGTGGGTTCCTAACACTGCCCTACCACCCAGGTTCACTCCGAGGCCATCCTATGAGGCGCCTCGCCCAACCCAACAGTATGCACCGGCCAAGACTTATGGAGGACCACCTGCCAACGTTGCTCCATGCACTGGCACTGTGACATGCTTCAAGTGTGGAGAACCAGGGCACTACATGCGTGAGTGTCCTCAGAACCAGCCAGGAAGGTCTGTTGGCCGTGGTAAGCCAACAGGCAAGGTGAACTATGTCAAGCCAATCCCCACTGCACGTGGTCATGTCAACTATGTCTCTGCTGAGGAAGCTTATGAGGATCCTAACGTCGTCCTTGGTATGCTTCTTGTTAACTGCCATCCGGCATCTGTTGTTTTCGATACTGGAGCATATCATTCGTTCATATCTGAGAGCTATGCTCGAATGCACAACATGACTTTTTGTGACATGCCCACTTCCATGGTTATTCAAACTCCTGGTTCAAAATGGCAAACCTCTAGGGTAAGCCATGGAAATTAAATTCTTGTCGATAGACTGGTCTTTCTCGCTTAACTAATAGCTCTCAAGTCCTCGGACATAAACATCAGCTTGGGTATGGACTGGATGACAGCTCATTACGCCAAGATTGATTGCTACACTAGGACTGTTCAACTTACACACCCATCCGGCAATACAGTCAATGTTTTGGCCTGAATGTCTGAGCGTCAGCTCTACTCTCTTAATGCCAGCCCTCTACCAGAACTCGAAGATATCCCAGTAGTCCATGACTTTCCGGATGTCTTTCCAGAAGAACTGCCAGGTGTTCCACCTGACAGAGATGTCGAGTTCGTGATAGATCTTGTTCCAGGAACTGTCCCATTCTCTAGGAGACCCTATAAGATGGCACCCTTAGAACTAGTTGAGCTTAAGAAACAACTCGATGAGTTCTTGAAAAAGGGTTTCATCCATCCTAGTTCTTCTCCTTGGGCTTGTCCCGTACTCTTCGTCAAGAAGAAGGATGGAACGGAACAGATGGTTGTAGATTATCGACCTGTCTATCTGGTCACCATAAAGAACAAGTATCCGCTCCCCAGGATCATCGACCTGTATGATCAGCTCCCTGGATCCTCAGTCTTTTCCAAAATGGATTTGAGGTTGGGCTACCATCAAATAAAAATCAAGAACGGGGACATTCCCAAGACGGCCTTTGTTACTCGTTATGGCCACTACGAGTACACCGTCATGTCCTTAGGGTTAACCAATGCCCCAGCCACTTTCTCCCGGCTAATGAATTCTATATTCATGGAGTACATGGATAAATTTGTCATGGTATACCTCAATTATATACTCATTTACTCCAAGAACAAGGAAGATCATGCCGAGCATCTAAGGCTGGTATTGACGAAACTTCGAGAGCATCGCCTTTATGCCAAATTCTCCAAGTGTGAATTCTGGTTGCCAGAAGTGACCTATCTGGGTCATGTAATCTCTGGTAAGGGTATTGCCGTCAATCCCGAGCGAGTTCAGGCTGTCTTTGATTGGACTCAACCTAAATCGGTCAAGCAAGTTAGGAGTTTCCTTTGCTTAGCGAGCTATTGCCAACGCTTCGTTGAGAATTTCTCCAAGGTTGCTAAACCTCTAACTGAACTCCTCAAGAAAGATAAAAAGTTCGAGTGGACCCCACAGTGCGATTCTAGCTTTCGGGAACTGAAAAGACGCCTGACATTTGCTCCCGTACTGGTACCACTAGACTTTTCCAAGGACTTTATTATCTATTGTGACGCCTCGCGACAAGGACTAGGTTGCATACTCATGCAAGATCGTCAATTGATTGCCTACGCATCTCGGCAGTTGTGTCCACATGAGGATAACTATCCCACACATGATCTAGAGCTTGTAGCCGTAGTCCACGCCCTCAAAACATGGCGACATTACCTTCTTGGCAATCGCCATGAAATCTTCATGGATCACCAAAGACTGAAATACATCTTCACCCAACCGGATCTTAATCTCAGGCAAAGACGGTGTGTTGAGTTGCTCACAGATTACAACTTAGGAATCACTTACACCCCTGGGAAGGCCAATGTCATGGCTGACGCACTAAGTCGTAAGTCTTATTGTAACAACCTGAGGTTACAACTAGGGCAACCACTTCTCCATGAGGAATTTCGTAAGCTTAACCTTCACATTGTTCCTCGAGGATTCCTTTCCACCTTGGTGGCGAAACCTACTCTTATGGATCAAATCATAGCTGCCCAGAAGCAAGATACATGGATTTCCCGAATCAAGAGAAACATTCATAAAGGAGCTGTAGGTTGTTTCTCCCTTGATAACAGAGGTGTTGTCTTCTTCGAGAACCGTTTAGTGGTTCCCAAGAACCAACATCTACGGCAATTGATCCTTAAGGAGGCTCATGAATCTCCTCTCATGATTCATCACGGTATTACTAAAATGTATCAGGACCTACGATAGAGGTTTTGGTGGACTAGGATGAAGAGAGAAATCGCTCTGTTCATTGCTAACTGCGACGTTTGCCTTCGAGTTAAAGCAGAGCATTAATGGCCTGCTGGCACCCTTCAACCTTTAGCTATTCCTGAATGGAAATGGGACAAGATCGGTATGGACTTCATTACCGGGTTTCCCAGGACCAGGAAAGGGAATAATGCTATCTTCGTCGTTATCGACCGCCTCTCCAAAGTAGCCCATTTCCTGCCTGTTCAAGAGAGTATAACCGCTAGCCAGCTAGCAGACTTGTACATCTCTCGGATAGTATCTCTTCATGGTGTGCCATTGGAGATTAACTCAGACCGTGGAAGTCTTTTCACCTCTCGATTTTGGGAAAGTTTCCAAAATGCTATGGGGACTCATCTCTCTTTTAGCACCGCCTTTCATCCTCAGTCAAGTGGTCAAGTAGAACGAGTCAATCAAATTCTGGAAGATATGCTTCGAGCCTCTGTCATCTCTTTCGGTATGGATTGGGAGAAGTGTCTTCCATTCGCCGAATTCGCTTATAACAATAGTTATCAAGCTAGCTTGGGCAAGGCTCCCTTCAAAGTTCTGTATGGACGAAGGTGTCGAACGCCTCTTAACTGGTCAGAAACCGGGGAAAGACAATTCTTTGGTCCGGATATGATCCAGGAAGCAGAAGAGCAAGTTCGCATCATTCGTGAGAAATTGAAAACATCCCAGTCTTGCCAGAAGAGCCAATATGATAGTCATCATAAGGTTGTGACTTATGAATTCGGTGATAAGGCTTACCTTTGGGTTACTCCTCTTAAGGGAACCCAACGCTTCGGTATCAAAGGCAAATTGGCTCCTCGTTACATCGGTCCTTTTCGCATTCTTGCCAAACGAGGAGAAGTTGCCAACCAATTGGAACTACCTCCGCATATATCCAGAGTTCATGATGTCTTCCACGTTTCTCAGCTCAGGCGTTGCTTCTCGGATCCTATCCGCGGAGTGGACCACGAAACGCTTGATCTCTAGGACAATCTCACATATCGAGAATACCCTGTTCGTATTCTTGATTAAACCGAGCGTACCACTCGACGTCATAATATCAAGTTTCTCATGGTTCAGTGGTCACACCATTCCGAGAATGAAGCTACTTGGGAAAGGGAGGATCGTCTTCGACTTGAGTACCCCCACCCTTTTTCCAGAGGAACCTGAATCTCGGGACGAGATTCTTTTGAGTGGAGATGAGTTGTCACATCCCTAGTCAGTCCATGCATTAGGACTAGCTAGAGTGTGCATCATGTTAACTTTTTTTCAGAAACCTGAAATGGGAATGACAGAAACCCCTGCACCCCCCCACTTCTAACAACTAGGGTTTAATAAAATCTTTTCTAATGTACCCAAAATGCCCTTCAAAAATATTCATCATCTTTGCCTTGGTCTTAAACATCTGACAAAAATGGTGCACAATTTTGTAGGACATCCAAAGGTCTCTGGATTAATTCATATTGTATTTGCATTTGGGCATTTAAATGCTATAAAATATTTTAGGTGCCCAAATAATCATAAACTAAAATGTTCCATGTTGTTCATATTATATACAGTGGGCATGACTAGTTTTATGATTTATAAAAATGCTCTAGCATTTTTATTAATTCAACAAAGTTGAAAAAGAAACAAAACAAAAAATAAAATAGAAAAGGAGAGAGAGGGCATAGCCCACTTACCTAGACCAGCCGGCCCACCTGGCGCCCAGCACTGTGCTGGCCCGAGCCAGCCAGCTGCTTCGGCAGCCAGGCAGGCAGGTGACGTCGGCGCACGGCCGTGCTCCACCGCGGCAGCTGCTTGCCGCCTGGCCGGCGCCTCGCCGCGGGAACGGCCTGGACGACCTCCACGTCGCCCCCCGAAGACGCTGGACGCATCCACTCCTCCCCTGCCTCTCTCCCTCGCCCTCCCTGCGCCATGGCCGACGCAGCCGCCGCCATCCTGCCGCCATAGCCGCAGCCACCGAGCTCCCATTGCCTCGCCGTCGTGTCCCCAAGGTCCGCCACCATCTGCTACGCCTCCCCGACGAGCCACGCATCGCCGGAAGGGCCAACGCACCATCCCCGAGCACTTCTCCCCCCATTCGGTCGTGGAGATTGCCGGCGACCACACCGTCGCAGCAGCTCGTCCCCGACATCGCCGTCAGTTCCTACGCGACCGCTGTGAGCTTGGCAACCTCCCCCATCCTCTCCGTTCTCCCTCTCGAGCTCTGTCACGATGGCACGAAGCTCACCTGCACGCGCCGCCGCGGAGCTAGTCGCCGACGAGGCTCCGGACACCCAACGGCCGCGCCACTCTGTCCATCAGCTTCACCGCACACCCAGGAGCCTAGAGCACCTCTCCACAAGCCTCGTCGTGCCTCCTAGCGACTAGCCCGAGCTCCGGCAGCCGCCAAGGTCGTCGCCGGCACCTTTTCCGACGACCCCGAGGCCAACCACCACCACCACTCGATGCGGCTCTTCCCCCGCATCACGTAGACATGCTCCGCCGTCGATTTGGTCGCCGGAGCACGAATTCCACCCTGCACCGCCGCGTCTGGCCTCGCCGACGGCTAAACGCCGGCCTGTTTGACCCCGTTTGACCACGGGTGGGGCCAGGTTGACCCCCTAGAGTCAATGATAGGTGGGCCCAGCCGGCTAATTAAATTAGGATTAGCAGTTTAGTTTAATTAGTTAAGTTAATGACACTGACACGCGGGACCCACCAGTCAAGTTTGACCTGGACCAAGTCTGTTGACCTGCTGACGTCAGCATGATGTCATGCTGACACAGTAAATGCTTTTCTGGAATTATTTGATTTAAAACAATTCAGGAAATTCCAAAAAATGCTTTGAACTTCAAAAAAATCATATAAATTCAACAGTAGCTCAGATGGAAAAGATTTATATATGAAAATTGATCAGAAAAATCCAATCTTTCCAATGGCACCAGTTTCATGCACGTTTGAGAAAATCAACCTTGTTGTTCACATCAAAACATAATAATGCACTTTAATCAATAATAGTTTGGGTATAAATTTGAATCTTTGATTCAAATGGGCTCAATCATTTTTGTTTATAGTTGCATTAGCCCAAAACACAGTCATATTGCCATGTCATGAGCATGCATCATATTGTTGCATTTGTTTGTATATTGATTGTATCGTCGGTGTTCTCCGTGATAGGTCCTGCTCCCGAGGATACATCTACGTATCCAACTAAAGAGCAGTACCCGACAACCAATCTGTTAGGCAAGCAACCATTGATCATTCCGATACAAACCCATCTTCTCGCTCCTGCTCTCTTTTACTGCATTAAGGCAACAACGTGTGAACTACTACTTGCTGCGGTAGTTGAACCCTATTCCTTTGCATGACCTGTCATTGCCACACTAAATAGTTGAAACCCACTAGCATGTGTAGGAGTTGATTGAGCCATGTGATGTGTGTTCCACCATGCTATTTCTGTATGTTGCCTGCTATGCTTAGAGTTGTTTCAGGTCTGGTTCATCTGGGTGATGGATCAGAGTGAAATGATCATGTCTGGTAAAGTGAGTGAAGTGTGGAATATGCTTGGTAAAGGTATCGATGAAAGGCCATGTAGGAGTACATGGTGGGTTGTTTCATTGGAACCGTCCAAAGGACCCGAGATCTGTATGTGTGATTCAAGTTACAGCTACTACCACGCATTGGGCTCCGGGCGCTCCAAGCTCTCTCAACTTATTAACTGCCCTTGTCCTCTGTCCAGGAGTTGCAACTAGTTTCTGGTGTTTGTAGTATACTGGTGGTCGTGCACAACGCTAACCCTCTGGGTGGGCTGTGATGCGGCAGGTACGTGGCCGGGTGTACCGATCGCCCGTTTGGTGACTCGGAAACCCTGTACACATCGTTTGGGGCCGTGAGCGACACCCCGGCCGGATCTTCCCACGGACGGAACCCAAATAGGCGATAAACCTGGACTAGGGACTTGTGTGGTTAGTCAGGTCGTGGCCGACACCCTCGCTGGGCTTCCGCTTGAAGGTTGCCTCGAGTAAACGGCGATAAGTGGTGGAAGCGTGTGTGAAGAAGTACACCCCTCCAGGGTTACCAATCTATTTGAATAGCCGTTTTTCACGGTACGGACCACTTGGTTGCTTATACAGTTCATAGACAAGTTGATGGATACTTCTAAAATCCTCAAGACAAATGTGAGTGCCATGGATGGCCCTTCCGTAGGATGACGGAAGAGGATCCACGGTGGTGTATTGTTGTGGTGAGTGGAGGACTCGTGTATGTAGTATCATCTTGCAGCCTGCTAAGAGTTGTAGTATAGGTTAGCCAAGAGTCAAAGTTGGCTTGCTTCTATGAACTGCACTACCCTTGTTGATAATGATGCATGTATGATAGGTTCTGTTGTAAGTCTTGCTGAGTACCTTTGTGCTCATGTTTGCTTAATAACTGTTGCAGAGGAGAACCCTTCCCCTTCTGATGGGTTTTACATAGACATTGACGTCGACGAGTAGCTTGCTACCCAGACGGAGATCTTGAGCTTGTGAAGGGCCTTGTAGACAGTCAGGCTACACCAAGCCTGTTTTATTTACAAGTTGGCTGTACTCAGACATGTTAGCTTCCGCTTGTGCTTGTATGCTTGTATGACTTGAGTGTTGGGTCATGTGACCCCTATCTTTATGGATATGTTATGTATCGCTCTTCGGAGCCTCTTAAATATAGTACTTTGAGTCACAGAGTTCTGTTGTGATGCAATGTTCTATTTGCACATATTGAGCATATTGTGTGTATGTTTGAAATGCTTGGTATGTGTGGTATCCGACACCTAGTTGTTTACCTTTGGTAGCCTATCTTACAGGGAAATGCCTCCTAGTGCTTCCACTGAGCCCTGGTAGCTTGCTACTGCTCCGGAACACGTAGGCTGGCCGGCATGTGTCCTTCTTCGTTCCTGTGTCTGTCCCTTAGGGAAAATGTCACATGTTGTTCCTTTAAGTCCATGTAGCTTGCTACGACTTGGGTTCATACGTTGATGACCGACACGTTTGTTGCTGGGTCATGGATGCATGTCTCTGTAATTTAGTGCCACTTTTGGTTTATAACTAGCCATGTCGGCCCGGGTTCTCTGTCATATGGATGCTAGCGACACTATCATATACGTGTGCCAAAATGCGCAAACGGTCCCGGGCTAGGTAAGGTGGCACCCGTGTGGATACCGTGCGTGAGGCCGCAAAGTGATATGATGTGTTACAAGCTAGATCGGTGTGACTTAGGATCGGGGTCCTGACATTGAATCTCAGGCAAAGACATTGGGTTGAGTTGCTCACAGATTACGACTTAGGAATCACTTACACCCCTGGGAAGGCCAATGTCATGGCTGACGCACTAAGTTGTAACTCTTATTGTAACAATCTGATGTTACAACAAGGGCAACCCCTTCTCCACGAGGAATTTCGTAAGCTTAACCTTCACATTGTTCCTCAAGGATTCCTTTCCACCTTGGTGGCGAAACCTACCCTTATGGATCAGATCATCAAAGCACAAAAGGTTGATCCGGGAATCTCCCGTATCAGGAGGAAAATCAAGAAAGGAGTCGCGGGATGTTTCTCAATTGATGATCAAGGTGTCGTGTTCTTTGGAAACAGCTTAGTGGTTCCTAAGGTATGAAACCTGAGACGGTTGATCCTTAAGGAGGCTCATGAATCTCCCCTCAAGATTCATCCCGGTAGTACCAAAATGTATCAGGACCTACGCCAGAGGTTCTGGTGGACTAGGATGAAGAGAGAAATCGCTCAGTTCATCGCTAACTGCGATGTTTGTCGTCGAGTTAAAGAAGAGCATCAACGGCCTGCTGGCACCCTTCAACCTTTAGCTATTCCTGAATGGAAATGGGACAAGATCGGTATGGACTTCATTACCGGGTTTCCCAGGACCATGAAAGGGAATAATGCTATCTTCGCCGTTATCGACCGCCTCTCCAAAGTAGCCCATTTCCTGCCTGTTCAAGAGAGTATAACCACTAGCCGGTTAGCAGACTTGTATATCTCTCGGATAGTATCTCTTCATGGTGTGCCATTGGAGATTAACTCAGACCGTGGAAGTATTTTCACCTCTCAATATTGGGAAAGTTTCCAAAATTCTATGGGGACTCATCTCTCTTTTAGCACCGCCTTTCATCCTCAATCAAGTGGTCAAGTAGAACGAGTCAATCAAATTCTGGAAGATATGCTTCGAGCCTCTCTCATCTCTTTCGGTATGGATTGGGAGAAGTGTCTTCCACTCGCCGAATTTGCTTATAACAATAGTTATCAAGCTAGCTTGGGCAAGGCTCCCTTAGAAGTTCTGTATGGACGAAGGTGTCGAACGCCTCTTAACTGGTCAGAAACCGGGGAAAGACAATTCTTTGGTCCAGATATGATCCAGGAAGCAGAAGAGCAAGTTCGCATCGTTTGTGAGAAATTGAAAACAGCCTAGTCTCGCCAGAAGAGCCAATATGATAGTCATCATAAGGCTGTGACTTATGAAGTCGGCGATAAGGCTTACCTTTGGGTTACTCCTCTTAAGGGAACCCATCTCTTCGGTATCAAAGGAAAATTGGCTCCTCGTTACATCGGTCCTTTTCGCATTCTTGCCAAACGAGGAGAAGTTGCCTACCAATTGGAACTACCTCCGCATCTTTCGAGAATTAATGATGTATTCCACGTTTCTCAACTCAGGCGTTGCTTCTCGGATCCTATCCGCGGAGTGGACCACGAAACGCTTGATCTCCGGGACAATCTCACATATCGAGAATACCCCATTCGTATTCTTGATCAAACCGAGCGTACCACCCGACGTCATAATATCAATTTTCGCGAGGTTCAATGGTCACACCATTCTGAGAATGAAGCTACTTGGGAAAGGGAGGATCGTCTTCGACTTGAGTACCCCACCCTTTTTTCGGAAAAACCTGAATCTCGGGACGAGATTCTTTTGAGTGGGGGTGAGTTGTCACATCTCTAGTCAGTGCATGCATTAGGACTAGCTAGAGTGTGCATCATGTTTACTTTTTGAAGAAACTTGAAATGGGAATGACAGAAACCCCACCACCCCTCTTCTAACATCTAGGGTTTAATAAAATCTTTTCCAATGTACCCAAAATGCCCTTCAAAAATGTTCATCATCTTTGCCTTGGTCTTAAACCTCTGACAAAAATGGTGCACAATTTTCTAGGACATCCAAAGGTCTCTGGATTATTTCATATTGTATTTGCATTTGGGCATTTAAATGCTATAAAATATTTTAGGTGCCCAAATAATCATAAACCAAAATGTTCCATGTTGTTCGTATTATATACAGTGGGCATGACTAGTTTTCTGATTTATAAAAATGCTCTAGCATTTTTTTAATTCAACAAAGTTGAAAAAGAAACAAAACAGAAAGTAAAATAGAAAAGGGAAAGACAGGGCACAGCCCACTTACCTGGACCAGCCGGCCCACCTGGCAGCCCAGCACTGTGCTGGCCCGAGCCAGCCTGCTGCTTCGGCTACCACGCAGGCAGGTGATGCCGGCGCACGGCCGCGCGCCACCGCGGCAGCTCCTTGCCGCCTGGCCGCCGCCTCGCCGCTTCGGGGCGTCTGGACGACCTCCACGTCGCCGCCCAGACCGCCTAGACCCCTAGTTCCTCCCCTGCCTCTCTCCCTCGCCCTCCCCGCGCCATGGCCGACGCAGCCATCGCTGTCCTGCCGCCATAGCCGCAGCCACCGAGCTCCCCTCGCCTCGCCGTCGTGTCCCCAAGCTCCGCCACCATCTGCTACATCTCCCCGACGAACCACGCATCGTCGGAAGCCCCGACGCATCATCCCTGTCAACTTCTCCCCTGTTCGGCCACCGAGATCGCCGACGACCTCACCGTCGCAGCAGCTCGTCCCCGACCTCGCCGTCAATTCCAACGCGGCCGCCATGAGCTTGGCTACCTCCCCATCCTCTCCGTTCTCCCTCTCGAGCTCTGTAACAACAGAACGAAGCTCACCCGCACGCGCCGCCGCGGAGCTCGTCGCCGACGAGGCTCCGGCAACCCAACGGCTGCGCCACCCTGTCCATCAGCTTCACCGCACCCCCAGGAGCCTCGAGCACCTCTCCACGAGCCTCACCGTGCCTCCTGGCGACTAGCCCGAGCTCACCCGAGCTTCGGCAGCCGCCAAGGTCGTCCCCGGCGCCTTTTCCGACGACCCAGAGGCCAACCACCACCACCACTCGATGCGGCACATCCCCCGCAACACGTAGACGTGCTCCGCCGTCGATTTGGTCGCCGGAGCACGAATCCCGCCATGCGCCGTCACGTCTGGCCTCGCAGGGGGCAAAACGCCGGCCTGTTTGACCCCGTTTGACCACGGGTGGGCCCAGGTTGACCCCTTGGAGTCAATGACAGGTGGGCCCAGGCGGATAATTAATTTAGGATTAGCAGTTTAGTTTAATTAGTTAAGTTAATGACACTGACACGCGGGACCCACCAGTCAGGTTTGACCTGGACCAGATCTGTTGACCTGCTGACATCAGCATGATGTCATGCTGACGCAGTAAATGCTTTTCTAGGATTATTTGATTTAAAACAATTCAGGAAATTCCAGAAAATGCTATAAACTTCAAAAAATCATATAAATTCAACAGTAGCTCAGATGGAAAAGATTTATATATGAAAATTGATCAGAAAAATCCAATCTTTCCAATGGCACTTGTTTCATGCATGTTTGAGCAAATTAACCTTGCTGTTCACATCAAAACATGATAATGCACTTAAATAAATAATAGTTTGGGTATAAATTTGAATCTTTGATTCAAATGGGCTCAAACCTTTCTGTTTATAGTTGCATTAGCCCAAAACACATTCATCTTGCCATGTCATGAGCATGCATCATATTGTTGCATTTGTTTGTATTTTGATTGTATCGTCGGTGTTCTCCGTGGTAGGTCCTGCTCCCGAGGATACATCTGCGTATCCAACTAAAGAGCAGTACCCGACAACCAATCTGTCAGGCAAGCAACCATTGATCATTCTGATACAAACCCATCTTCTCGCTCCTGCTCTCTTTTACTGCATTAAGGCAACAGCGTCTGAACTACTACTTGCTGCGGTAGTTGAACCCTATTCCTTTGCATGACCTGTCATTGCCATAGTAAATCGTTGAAACCCACTAGCATGTGTAGGAGTTGATTGAGCCATGTGATGTGTGTTCTACCATGCTATTTGTTTAGGTTGCCTGCTATGCTTAGAGTTGTGTCAGGTCTGGTTCATCTGTGTGATGGATCAGAGTGAAATGATCATGCTCGATAAAGAGAGGGATGTGTGGAACATGTTTGGTAAAGGTATCGGTGAAAGGACATGTAGCAGTACATGGTGGGTTGTTTCATTGGAACTGTCCATAGGACCCGAGATCTGTCTGTGTGATTCAAGTTACAGCTACTACCACGCATTGGGCTCCGGGCGCTCCAAGCTCTCTCGACTTATTAACTGTCCTTGTCCTCTGTCCAGGAGTTGCAACTAGTTTCTGGTGTTTGTAGTTTACTGGTGGTCGTGCACAGCGCTGACCCTCGGGGTGGGCTGTGATGCGGCAGGTACGTGGCACGGTGTACCGTTCGCCCGTTTGGTGACTCGGGAACCCTGTACACATCGTTTGGGGCCGTGAGCGACACCCCGGCCAGATCTCCCCACGGATGGAACCCAAATTGGCGATAAACCTAGACTAGGGACTTGTGTGGTTAGTCAGGTCGTGGCCGACACCCTTGCTGGGCTTCCACTTGAAGGTTGCCGACTACATGTCGAGTAAACGGCGATAAGTGGTGGAAGCGTGTGTGAAGAAGTACACCCCTGCAGGGTTACCAATGTATTCGAATAGTCATTGTTCGCGGTACGGACCACTTGGTTGCCTATACAGTTCATAGACAAGTTGATGGATACTACTAAAAGTCTCAAGACAAGTGTGAGTGCCGTGGATGGCCCTTCCGTAGGATGACGGAAGAGGATCCACGGTGGTGTATTGTTGTGGTGAGTATAGGACTCGTGTACGTAGTCTTATCTTGCAATCTGTTGAGTGTTGTAGTATAGATTAGCCAAGAGTCAAAGCTGGCTTGCTGCAATGAACTCCACTACCCATGTTGATAATGATGCATGTATGATAGGTTCTGTTGTAAGTCTTGCTGAGTACCTTTGTACTCATGTTTGCTTAATAACTGTTGCAGAGGAGAACCATGCCCCTTCTGATGGGTTTTACATAGACGTTGACGTCGACGAGTAGCTATCTACCCAGACGGAGATCCTGAGCTTGTGAAGGGCCTTGTAGATAGTCAGGCTACACCAAGCCTGTTTTATTTCCAAGTTGTCTATACTCACACATGTTAGCTTCCGCTTGTGCGTGTATGCTTGTATGACTTGAGTGTTGGGTCATGTGACCCCTATCTGTATGGATATGTTATGTATGGATTTTCAGAGCCTCTTAAATGAAGTACTTTGAGTCATAGAGTTCTGTTGAGATGCAATGTTGTATTTGCACATATTGAGCATATTGTGTGTATGTTTGAAATGCTTGGTATGTGTGGGATCCGACACCTAGTTGTTTACCTTTGGTAGCCTATCTTACAGGGAAATGACTCCTAGTGCTTCCACTGAGCCTTGGTAGCTTGCTACTGCTCCGTAACACGTAGACTGGCCGGCATGTGTCCTTCTTCGTCCCTGTGTCTGTCCGTTAGGGGAAATGTCACGTGTTGTTCCTTTAAGTCCATGTAGATTGCTACGACTTGGGTTCATACGTTGATGACCGACATGTTCGTTGCTGGTTCATGGATGCCTGTCTCTATAATTTAGCGCCACTTTTGGTCTATAACTAGCCATGTCGACCTGGGTTCTCTGTCATATGGATGCTAGCGACACTATCATATATGTGTGCCAAAATGCGCAAATGGTCCCGAGCCAGGTAAGCTGGCACCCGTGGGGATACCGTGCGTGAGGCCACAAAGTGATATGATGTGTTACAAGCTAGATCGGTGTGACTTAGGATCGGGGTCCTGACATAAGATCAGCCCCATGCAATTCATTTGTGCTCCCTTCATCTGCCCCCCGCCGCTCCTGATGCGCGCAGGCAGCCTGCTTGCCTCCAGTAGCTTCATCCCACTTCTTGAAACCGGCGTCACCAGATCCAGAGCTTCTCGGTGTGGAGGAGGTCCCGATCTCCGTCTTGAGCTTCCACACATTGATGTCAAGACCACGGCTACGGCCTCCGCCGTAATCAAAGGAAGAGAGATTTCACATATAAATATACTATCTTGGACATCTTCCATGATTGTGGGCCCCATTAATTATTATCAAACTTGAGCAAATTAGTTGAAGTTGGACAAGGAAGACAACATAATGAGTTATTCTTGGGTACATTTGTATAGAAGTTATATTGTTATGGATCCTCCAACTTGTGGTGCTTGCTTTTCGGAATCTTTTGCTAGCCAACATTTCTGTACTAAGCGGGAATACTGCTTGTGCATCAAAAATCTTTGAACCAAGTTTCTTCCATGAGTGTCCATCATATATACCTATATGCAGTATTTACCTGCCGTTCCAAGTAAATTTGCATGTGCCAAACTCTAAACCTTCAAATTAAATTCCGTTTTGTATACCCAAATCGCTCATGTAGCGACTGGGGGTTGTCTTTATCTTCCATGCTAGGTGGGTTATTCTCATGACGAGTGGACTCCGCTTGTCATTCACGTGAAAATGGGAGGTAACCGGGATGCCCAGTCCCATGCTCAGAAATCAAATCAAATTATAATTAAACAAAGCTCCCCCGGGACAGTTGTTGGTATGGATGGTACCCGTGGTTTCGGATAAGATGTGGAGTGTGATTGATGGTGGAGGGGGAGTAAAACTTTACCATTCTGTTTGGGAACAGCCTATAATGTATTTAGCATGGAAGATATTGGTAACTCTTGGTCGTAGCATTGACAATGAAAGCATACCTCTCAAAATATTATTCATCTCTGTTTTGAAAGCTTCGATCTCTGGCACCTCTGCAAATCCCTGCTTCCCTTTGCGAAGGGCATATCTTTTACTTTTATGCAAGAGTATGTAGTATTCCTTCTCATTCCAACCTACTCTTTAGTTGGCAAGCATCATGTGGTGGGGAAAGATCTAAGCATATATGGCCATTCAAATATATTTGATCATGAATTATTATGGTTGATAATTATCTATATGATAAATAAGTTGGGAGGCGAAACATTAAGCCCCTATCTTTCTCTGTGTTTAATGGATGCTATTTGTTCTAAAAATATGATTTGAGTTGTAGCAATCATGGAAGACTATATGACAGTTGAGTATGTGGAATTTGCTAAATCAAAGCTCTTACATAGGCCCTTCCTGAAAAAAGATGAATTGCAATTGTTTGATGACCGAGAACCTACTTTGTTAGTTTTCAAGAAAGTTTATAATATATGCTTTAACATGTGAATAGCTTGCTACTTAATTATCAGAAAGTTTTATGAGATAAGCTAGTGTTTATTATATAAAATAGTGCTAGAAAAAGTGTTTGGAACTATCAATGATCAAACTTATGCACTATGCTAGCATTCACACTTCATAAATTATTTCTTTTATCATTTACCTACTCGAGGACGAGCAGGAATTAAGATTGGGGATGCTGATACGTCTCCAACGTGTCTATAATTTATGAAGTATCCATGCCATGTTTACAATAATTCTATATGATTTTGGTACGATTTGATTAGAACTAACCCAGACTGGCGTTGTTTTCACCAGAACTACCGTGATGTCTTTTTTGTGCAGAAATAAAAGTTCTCGGTATGGGCTGAAAATTTACGGTGAATTTTTTATGGACCAAAAGAGAACCCCGAAGCACAAGAGTTGGACTAGATGAGTCCCGAGGCAACGACAAGGTAGGGGGCGCGACCTACCCCCCCCCCCCCAGGAGGATGCTCCTACCTTGTCGCTGCCTCGTGGACCCCTTAACGCGAAACCAATGCCAAAAATTCTTATAAATATAGAAACCCCCAAAAATAAACCTAGATCGGGAGTTCCACCACCGTAAGCCTCTGTAGCCACGAAAATCCAATTTAGGCCCTCTCTAGCACCCTGCCGGTGGGGACTATCGGTGTCAAAACCGGTGGATCTCGGGTAGGGGGTCCCGAACTATGCGTCTGAGTATTGATGGTAACAGGAGGCTGGGGACACAATGTTTACCCAGGTTCAGGCCCTCTCGATCAAGGTAATACCCTACTTCCTGCTATATTAATATGGATGAATATGATTATAAGAGTTGATCTACCTCAAGATCGTATTGGCTAAACCCTAAAGTCTAGCCTATGAGGATTTGTGATTCTCTATTATCCTCTATAGACTAAACCCTCCAGTTTATATATGCACCGGAGGGGCCTAGGGTTTGTACATAACCATCTTGCAGAGGAAGGAAAGCTTACACCCGAACCTAAAACTTGCCATTATATGAATATAGGAGTCCTATCCGGATACGAGAGACGATCTCCAACAATGATCTTCACGGACCACCACGAGCTATGCGGCCACGTGAGGACCCCTCAATCCAGGACTGCCTCAGTAGCCCCTGAACCTGTCTTCGACGACGATGAGTTCGGCTTCCGTATTGTCTTCGGCATTGCAAGGCGGGTTCCTTCTTCCGAATATATCTTCTGCAAAAAGGTGTATTGTGTTCGGCTCTGCAAGGTTAGTACAACCCTTAGCCTCGAAGGCAAGGCTCTTAAAAGAAAATGAATAGTGTGTCTTTACTAACCACTTCTTGGTGAAGCGTTGCGTCCATCCCACTAACATATCGAACCATTTTATTTGGTTCTAGTTTCGTGTTTTGAGGTATATCCTTATTGACACGTCTTATCAGAATGGAGATCGTGCCCGCTTATTGTGGGATCCTTATCTATGTGACGTGAGCATTGTAATGCCCTGGATGCGACTATATCTCCTACATGTCGAGCCACGACTTAGAGACATAAGCCCATTCTGGAACGATCGCAAGCATGGTATCTTTGCACAACTCATGTAATGAACAGGGATGAAAGAGTTAAATAGTTGGCTTATACTCGCCACGTCACACAATTAATACAATAGCATACATTCATCCAAATAACATAGGGTCCGACTACGGATGAAATCAAACAAGAAAAGATACCACAACCACAAGTTTTGATCGCCCCTAGTAGGAACCACTACTGATCGTCGGAATACGTCACATACATACGGCCACGCTCTTCATCGAACTCCTAGTGTAGTTCTTGAACATCTCCTGCGTCGTACTCAGTTGTACCTGCATCTGGTGTGTGTTGTAATCTGTGAGTCACAAGGACTCAGCAATCCCATTCCCGGGTATCAAAACTAACAAAGCCTTTTAGGTGTGGAGAGGTAATAAAGTGTCTGTAGCAAGCACTAAGCAACTAGCTTACGAATTCAGAGCGAGATGAGGATATGTGCCAACGGTCGCCAAAGATGATCAATAAGTGATCCTAGCTACTCACATTCATGCATAACCCCGCCGTGTTCACTTTCGGAAAACCCCTTCGAAAAGAGACCATCACGGTTACTCACACAGGTAGTGTATTCTTAAGGATATGGTGTCAAGTTATCTACAACCGGATATTAACAAATTCCCATCTGCCACATAACCGCAGGCACGGCTTTCGAAAGTTCATAACCCTGCAGGGGTGTCCCAACTTAGCTGATCACAAGGTCACGATCTGCGGAGTCTCAACTCCATGTTGGGAAGACCCGAGTATACTCGGAATCCCATGCTCAAGATATTTCGACAAAGGTAAAACTAATCCAGCAAGACCTCCTGGTGTGCCGACACCCTGATAGTAGCCGCGGTATCTCGTCTCAGGCCATGACCGGATGGGAAAAGCTACGGTAGAACTAGAACCATGAGTTGCCTCAAGTCGGCCCTGCAGGCTGCCCAGTTTGGACCAACACTCATGAGCAGCACTGGCCCGGGGGTTGATTAAGAACTCGGGTTAATTACTCCCTATGCAAGTTTTTAGTTGTTAGGAAAATGTAGTACCAAAGTTGGGTCTTGCTGGAAAAGCTTTAAGTAGTGTGAATTATCGAGGGGGCCCATAAACCCCAACCGTGTTAGGAACGCAAAATCAAGGAACATAACACCGGTTTATCGGGTCCTAAGGCGGCATGAGCGGAACAAAACACCAAGCAGAAGGCCAAGCCTTCCACCCATTACCAATATATGTGCATTAATTAGATAAGATATATATATTGTGTTATCCCAATAAAGAAGTCCAAACATGGAGCAATCTTCCAACTTCACCTGCAACTAACAATGCTATAAGAGGGGCTGAGCAAAAGCGTACTTAGCCAATCAACGGTTTGCTAGGAAGGCGGTTTGACTGTTTCATGGCAACATAGGAGGCTGACAAGACAAGAATGGGCATCGAGGCATAACTATAGAGCGAGACAACTAGCAAAGCAAATATAGAGTTGATATCGGGGAACGGTCATCTTGTCTGAGATCCCGCAAACAAGAAGAACGAGTCCATGAAGTAGTCGAACAAAACCTCACAACTCCGGAACGAAACTGAAGCTAATAAGAGAAGCATACCGGAAAGAGGCAAACAACACGGTAAACTCACAAGCATAAACATGGCATATGATGCACAACCAAGTATGATGCATGTCCGGTTTAATTATGCATGGCATGGCAAAGTGCACAAACAACACTACAATTTAAGTGGAGCTCAGTATGCAACGAGTTGCATATTGACGAACACCACATTCTATTTATTTAGTTGCCTCTCGTTTATGAACCCAACAAGTTTAAATGTTTTTTTAACATGGCACGAGGTGAAGCAAATGTAAACTACCTATTTAGGCAAGTTTAAATGAGGCCGGAATGACAAACAACAATTCCGGAAAATCCCAATGTCACTTAGCAATTTTAAAGTAAACAACAATTTTAACCACATAAATGTTGTTATCATGATGCGGATGACAAATGCAAGTCTTATGCAATTTTTAGTTAAAAGTTGACATGAAGATGATATGGAGTAACTCATCACCGTGGTGGAAGAAAACGGGGTGCCATGGCGGCGATAACCGAAAACAGTGCCACGACAACGTTCCGATGATCCGACACCTCATTGAGATATCGGTGCAAAAGAAGGACGATGGGAGTGTGAGTGAGTCATGCAAGATGGTGGGTGCTCCCGGTTACCCGGTTCCACGTGACAACGGCATGGCAACAAGGAGGAACATGCAAGGATAACTCGGACATGGTGCAACAAGTGGAACATCTCATACAACGCACATTCATCCATGGGCATCGTCTCGGCGTTATACCTTGGAAGCGTGGGTTTCGGGGTGGAACAAGTCATCGAGGGAAGTAGTGGTACTATAGGTCCTCGACGGCGGTAGTGGTACACATTTCGTAGATGTTCGGAGTCAGAACGAGGAACTTGACGTCCACAGAGTCGACGGTAGTGGAACTTGGCGTTTTCGCAACCCGGGTCTTCGGCGACGGTAGTTGTACACTGGGTGTCAGGGTCATCGTTGACGTAGGGGTACATGTTTTGTAGATGTTAATGTTGTCGTACTCGAACCGGTACTTGGCGAGGTATGGTCATAGTGGTACTTGGCGATTCCGGAAATGTGGTAGATGAACTTGGTGGTCCTCGTCGTCCTGGTACTTGGCGTCAACGTGGCAGGGGCGGCTTCCTCGGTCTGATCCCGACAGAAGGAGGCAGCGCTTGGGCTGCGACACGAAGATGACGGCAGCGACGCGTACGGAGCTCCGGCGAGGTCTTGCAGATGTGAAGGAGGCAGGGAGAAGGACTTGGCTACGGCTGGACAACGCGGTGACGAGGCAGAGCGGCTGGGCGCTCGTCCTCTCGTCCAACGATGAGGTTGAGGAGGCAGCGTCCATGGTGAGGCTCGGCGAGGATGGAGGCGTAGAGGAGGGAAGCGACCAAAGGAGAAGTTGAGGCCGACCATGGCATCTACCGGTGGTCGCGGTCGGGGCGGTGCTGCAGCCGGGGGAGGCGACGACGAGGCGGCGCGGCCGTGGGGAGGAAGTGGCCGGCGCGGCGGTGGCCTGGTGCGGTCGAGCGCAGGTGGCGGAGAACGGACGCAGCACGACAGTGGGGTAGGCGCACGGGAAGGCGAAGGAGAGGTGCAGAGGAGGGGGTGGGACACAGCGGCGGGACGGTGGAGAGGCGCGGGGCAATGGTGGCACTGGGCGATGGGGTAGAAGACAAGAGGGAGAGCGGGTCGGGAGGAGGGAGAGATCGAGGGAGAGAGAGTGGCGGCGGGAAGAGGGAACGAGGGAATGAGTAGAGCGGGTCGAGCGTTCGGGCTAGGGTTAGGAGGGGGCGCTGGGCCTAGTTGTTGTTGTGCTGGGGGCTTCAACTGGCCGGCGCGGCCCAGGTAAGCTCTTTCCACCCCTTTTCTCTCCAGAAACAAAAAAAAGGATGAAAGGAAAAGAAGAGAGAAGAAAAGTTATAGAAGCAATTTGGGAATGGGGTTAATTTTCGTGTGCTCACCAAAGTGGGCTTGATCCAGAAAAATAGCAAAGAGACGTGTTGAAGGGGCTTGCCAACAACTCATTTGAATTACATTCGAAAGAGTTTATATAGGAAGTAAGTGTTTGGCAGGTCCCAAAAAATGTTGGGATATTAGGAGGAGCCTCGATAAATGGAGAAAGAACTATAGACAAGGTTTGGAGGTCAAACTTGAAGTAGAAAAGGCACGGGGAACATTTTCATGTGTGTTTGGTGATTCCAAACTAACAGAATATTTTTATAATAGCTCCATAAATATTAGGAGGATATGTTATAAAGAGAAGTCACTCTCCCCTCGATTTAAATGGATCAAAGATCCACACAATTTATTTAGTTGAGTTGCAAAAAATTAATGACATGATGGCATGATGACATGATGCAATGCAAAATAAACAGAGCAAGCACAAATGAAACACACTGTGAAACCCGGAACATATGGAAGTCTTCTCGAGCATCGGTCTTGGGGCGTCACAACTCTCCCACACTAATAGAGGATCTCGGCCCGGGATCCTGGAGATGGCACCGGAGAGAAGAAGAAAGGAAGAGGTAAAACAAAGTTGCTTCTTCGACAAACGAGTGAAACCATGAACCTTGAGAGGTTGACCGAATTGAAAGAAGAATAAAACAGAGATGAACGATGATGAAAACACTTCGTTAGAAAAGAGAAACTAGGAACATTACGAGAACCTTCTAGGTTGAAAGACATGAACAAGAGCTCACAGATGGCGAAAGAATTTAAAAACCACTCCGGTTAAAACAAGATAGAGAAAGAATAAGAATTAAAGAATTCAGACAACACTCTGACTGAAAATGGAAGGAATTGGACATGAACTTGAGAAGATGGGATGATACTTGATGAAATCGACAACACACTGCCGCTGAAACTATTGAACGAATGGCACAAGGGGTAAGAAAGATTTCGGACAGCACTCCGGTTGAAAAGAGAGGCAAAACTTGATAAGATGAGAGACCTTGAATGGAGGACACAACACTCCGGTTGAATGGATAAGCAAAGGAAAGAACATGATCTCGATAAAATGAGATGATGGTTTGGAGAGAGCAACATCACAATGCCTCCGGAATGAAAGAATAGATGCTAGATCGTTGGAAAGAAAAGAACGGAGAAGAAAATGACAACTTCTCCCACAAATGAATTGGAAAAGCAACCTTACAAAGATTGATTGAATGGAGTTGTTGAGAAAAGAGAATAAGCTTGTTCTGGGCTTAAAAACATCTCAAAAATATGAGGTGACAACCGGCCAGTGACGAAAACATTTGATTGGATTGAGATCAGCAAGGAGACGAAAAACTTATTTCACCGGGATGATAAATGAAGAACTTGGGTCATTTATAAGCACCATAAATAGCAACAATTCTTAGGGAAAGCTTTAGGTGAATTATAACCCAAGTTAACCCCAACGAGGAAATTGAAGGGTTGAAAAGATCTCCTGAACAAAGGAAAATGATGGTTTTGAATATCTCATTATTGATAACTCGTGAATCTTGAATCAAGAAGGAATTGTCAAGAATGACATAACACCATATCAAAAGATAAGGAAGCAAATATTTTTCATTTCGAAGTGCAAAGAGAAGAATAGTTGAGCTCATCCAATAAGAAACTTGAAGAACACTTCGAGAATGAATTAAGTCGTGATGAACCACCAAGTTGAAATCCGGTAACAAACGAATGAGAAGTGGGGGACGAAAAGATTAGGATTGAAGCCTAGCAATGATTAGATGGAGCTTTGCAAAGATATAATTGCAATAACTTGGAGCTCCGGAAAAGAAGATGAACTACTAGAAATAGAGAATTAGATCTCATGAACAACCCCCAAAAAAGAAGAGATTGATCACTTCGGGGAAATAGGAATAAGATTTATTGTATGATTATCCTTCATCAAATTAAATTGATGACAAGCAATGGTTTTCGCATACTACTTATTCTGATAGAAGAAGGGTTGATATAGTGCAAACTTGGGAAAATCTTGAGCAAACCACCGTAAGAATTGAAACGAATGAAGAAAAGAGAACGAATTGCCGGAAAGAACTAAAAAAATAAGGCACTTGAGGAAACTTACATAGAAAAGAATGAAGGGATCACAAGCTGACTAATGAATACTTAAATGATGCACCGGGAAGAATGTGGATACGAACGAAGAGGCATCAATTAAGACTAGTTAGAGGACGAAGTTGAAAACTGAGAACGAAGAAATCTTCTGAAATGATGGTCTTCGGGGGATCACAATGGAAAGAATTCATGAAATGCTTCGGATGATATGAAAAGATTCCTCACGATCGAAACAATTATGAGGATGCATGAAGCTAGAACCACGAATCTTCAAGAGAACGGGCCAAGATTTAAGAGAAATTCTTCTTCGGTCTTCAAAATCTGAGAAGACGATGAGATGCACCAGCGTGAATTGTTGAGGCTCTCCGGAATGAAGAATTAAAAGGTTGAGCCAATGTTGAAAAGAATTTGAAAGCGATCTTGGAGGATACATTGGACTGATGAGAGATCCATTCTTACGTCAAACTTGAAAAATAATTTGAGAATAACTCCGGAAAAATTAGAAGAGCCAGGTAAGATCCTGGGAATAAACCTGTGAGTTAGGACCCACTCAAAAGAAATCACCGTTGAAAAAAGAATGCTTAAGAGATATTGCACCGGTTGAATTAAATGGCTTGAATAAGATGACAATCCTCAAAATAGCTTGAACGGATTAAGAATTGAACCACGGATCTTCTGAGATACCTTGTACACTCCGGATAAGAATTAGAGAGAGTTGAATAATCAAGAGAGACTTGGATAAGAACTTCCAACATGGAAAAAATATGTGAAACAATATGAAGACATATGATCAACCCCAAAGCTTCAATTGGTCCACCGGAGAAGAAACAAGAACAGGGAATGATAAACTTGAAGCTTCCATAGCATCTTCATGAGAATCACCAGATAAGAACATAGGCGAAAAAGAATGAAGAGACTTCACATGAATAAAATGGATACTTGACTAATAATTCTGGCTCCATAAGGAAAAGGGTGGGAGGATGGGGAAAAACAAAGACAACTTGGAATGAATGAAACAAACACCATTGAGAAAAACGAGGACTTGGTCTTGCACATATTAAAAGGATTGGGTTATCTTGAAGTGAAACGCACCGGTTGAAAAAGAATTTAACATGACAATATTGATGATCAAGAAGGATTAGCACTCCCATAGAAATATTAGAACATTGATTAGGAAAGGTATGGAATTAATACTTGACATCGAAGCAACTCGGATACCATAATAAAAAAACAAAGGATAGATATGTTGCAACATAATCTTCACAATATCATTCAAATAGAGAATTGAACGAATGAACTCCATAGCTTAATGGTACATCAACTTGTCAAGAAGCCACTTGGGAGAACAAAATGACAGAATAAAACAACAAGGTAACAGATGGAACAAATACATAATAGAGGTTCCGTCCCACATGTTTGTGTTGATGCCCCATGGCACGTGTTACAAAGGTCCTTGCAATCCCCGGATCAGCATAGCCAAGGATCCTTTAAGATGCAACCACCTAGTGTAGCAACGCCCATGATAACCTCTCCACTAGATGTTGAACCCCAACCTCATATCATGCACCCTTTGGAAGAATACCTAAGAGCTACTTGAATCCCACCTATTAATTCCTGAAGCTTTCCAGTTATGCAATCTGGTGTTGGGGATACAGGGAAAGAACAATATCTCACCCAACTAGCAATACCTACATCCAGCTGTATCTATCCGTCAACACATAACAAGGCACCTTCAGAAACCGTTTACCTCGGACCTTCGAAACGCATCCACTATACTAGTTGCGGCAATACTCCCGAACTATCCCACCAGTACTGGGTGACGTCGGGGTTATCTCACCACCAGACACGCATAGAAGAGTTTTCGATGTCGGTCGCACTCTGGTATTCTAGAACTATAATGATACACAATGGGACGACAATACCTCAGAGCTCAACTCCCCGAGACTCAGCCTAAACAGAAGGGAGGCACCAAGACAGAATTCTCGTCACAAAGATATCGGAACAATCCAAACAATACCAGCGTGATCCTAAAAACAAAAAATTTGGTGTAAATTGAGGACAGTGATGTTAAAACAACGTTAGGAATCCTCACCAGAGCGAAGAAAGGGATGAGGTGTAAAAAGAAACCCTACTCTCCGATATATATATATGACACAAAACATTTTTGTGTGTGTGTATAGACTCAACATCAGCAACGGTTCGATCAATCGGGGGGCTCCTAGGTCGGAGAAGGCTCTGATACCAACTTGTAATGCCCAGGATGCGACTATATCTCTTACGTGTCGAGGCACGAGTTAGAGACATAAGTGCATTCTGGAATGATCGCAAGCGTGGTATCTTTGCACAACTCATGTAATGAACAGGGATGAAAGAGTTAAATAGTTGGCTTACACTCGCCATGTCACACAATTAATACAATAGCATACATTCATCCAAACAACACAGGGTCCGACTACGGACGAAATCAAACAAGAAAAGATACCACAACCACAAGTCTTGATCGCCCCTAGTAGGAACCACTACTGATCGTCGGAATATGTCACATACATACGGCCACGCTCTTCATCGAACTCCCAGTGAAGTTCTTGACCATCTCATGCGTCGTACTCAGTTGTACCTGCATCTGGTGTGTGTTGTAATCTGTGAGTCACAAGGACTCAGCAATCCCATTTCCGGGTATCAAAACTAACAAAGCCTTTTAGGTGTGGAGAGGTAATAAAGTGTCTGCGGCAAGCACTAAGCAACTAGCTTACGAATTCAGAGTGAGATGAGGATATGTGCCAACAATCGCCAAAGATGATCAATAAGTGATCCTAGCTACTCACGTTCATGCATAACCCCACCGTGTTCACTTTCCGAAAAACCCTTCGAAAAGAAACCGTCACGGTTACTCACACAGGTAGTGTATTCTTAAGGATATGGTGTCAAGTTATCTACAACCGGATATTAACAAATTCGCATCTGCCACATAACAGCGGCCACGGCTTTCGAAAGTTCATAACCCTGCAGGGGTGTCCCAACTTAGCCCATCACAAGCTCATGATCTGCGGAGTCGCAACTCCATGTTGGGAAGACCCGAGTATTCTCGGAATCCCATGTTCAAGATATTTCAACAAAGCTAAAACTAATCTAGCAAGACCTCCTGGCGTGCCGACACCCTGATAGTAGCCGCGCGTATCTCGTCTCAGGCCATGACCGAATGAGAAAAGCTAGGGTAGAACCAGAACCTTGAGTTGCCTCAAGTCGGCCCCGCAGGCTGCCCAGTTTGGGCCAACACTGATGAGGAGCACTGGCCCGGGGGTTGATTAAGAACTTGGGTTAATTACTCACTATGCAAGTTTTTAGTTGTTAGGAAAATGTAGTACCAAAATTAGGTCTTGCTGGAAAAGCTTTAAGCAGTGTGAATTATCGAGGAGGGCCCATAAACCCCAACCGTGTTAGGAACGCAAAATCATGGAACGTAACACCGGTTTATCGGGTCCTAAGGCGGCATGAGTGGAACAAAACACCAAGCAGAAGGCCAAGCCTTCCACCCATTACCAATATATATGTGCATTAATTAGATAAGAAATATATTGTGTTGTCCCAATAAGGAAGTCCAAACATGGAGCAATCTTCCAACTTCACCTCCAACTAACAACGCTATAAGAGGGGCTGAGCAAAAGCGTACTTAGCCAATCAACGGTTTGCTAGGAAGGCGGTTAGAGTGTTTCATGGCAACATAGGAGGCTGACAAGACAAAAATGGGCGTCGAGGCATAACTATAGAGTGAGACAACTAGCAAAGCAAAGATAGAGGTAATATCGGGGAACGGTCGTCATGCCGGAGATCCCGCAAAGAAGAAGAACGAGTCCATGAAGTAGTCAAACAAAACCTCACAACTCCGGAACAAAACCGAAGCTAACGAGAGAAGCATACCGGAAAGAAGCAAACAACACGGTAAACACACAAGCATAAACATGGATATGATGCACAACCAAGAATGATGCATGTCCAGTTTAATTATGCATGGCATGGCAAAGTGCACAAACAACACTACAATTTAAGTGGAGCTCAGTATGCAATGAGTTGCATATTGACGAACACCACATTCTATTTATTTAGTTGCCTCTCGTTTATGAACCCAACAAGTTTAAATATTTTTTTTAACATGGAAAGAGGTGAAGCAAAAACTACCTATTTAGGCAAGTTTAAATGAGGCCGGAATGACAAATAAAAATTCCGGAAAATCCCAATGTCATTTAGCAATTTTAAAGCAAACAAAAATTTTAACCATTTAAATGTTGTTATCATGATGCGGATGACAAATGCAAGTTTTATGCAATTTTTAGTTAAAATTTGACATGAAGATGATATGGAGTAACTTGTCACCGTTGTGGAAGGAAAGGGGGTGCCATGGCGGCGATAACCGAAAACGATGCAACGACAACGTTCCGATGATCCGACACATCATTGAGATATCGGTGCAAAAGAAGGACGACGGGAGCGTGAGTGAGTCATGCAAGATGGTGGGTGCTCCCGGTTACCCGATTCCCACATGACAACGGCATGGCAACAAGGAGCAACATGCAAGGACAACTCCGACACGGTGCAACAAGTGGAACATCTCATACAACAGACATTCATCCCCGGGCATCGTCTCAGCATTATACCTTTGAAGCGTTGGTTTCGGGGTGGAACGAGTCGTCGAGGGAAGTAGTGGTACTATCGGTCCTCGACGGCGGTAGTGGTACATGTTTCATAGAAGTTCGGGGTCACAATGAGGAACTTGATGTCCACGGGGTCGATGGTAGTGGAACTTGGCGTTTTTGCAACCCGGGTCTTCGGCGACAGTAGTTGTACACGGGGTGTCGGGGTCATCGTTGATGTAGGGGTACACGTTTTGTAGATGTTCACGTCGTCGTACTCGAACCGGTACTTGGCGAGGGATAGTCGTAGTGGTACTTGGCGATTCTGGAAACACGGAAGATGAACTTGGTGGTCCTCGTCATCCTGGTACTTGGCGTCAACACGGCAAGGGCGGCTTCCTCAGTCTGCTCCCGAGAGAAGGAGGCGGCGCTTGGGCTGCGACGCGAAGACGAGAGCAGCGACGCGTACGGAGCTCCAGCGAGGTGAGTTAGATGCAAAGGAGGCGGGGAGAAGTACTTGGCAATGGCTGGACAACACGGTGATGAGGCAGAGCGGCTGGGCGCTCATCCTCTCGTCCAACAACGAGGTCAAGGAGGCAGCGTCCATGGCGAGGCTCTGCGAGGATGGAGGCGTAGATGAGGGAGGCGGCCAGAGGAGAAGTTGAGGCCAACCATGGCATCGGTCGGTGGTCGCGATCGGGGCGGCGCTGCAGCTGCGGGAGGCGACGACGAGGCGGCGCGGCCGTGGGGAGGAGGTGGCCAGTGCGGCGGCGGCCTGGTGCGGTCGGGCGCAGGTGGCGGAGAATGGACGCAGCACGACGGCGGGGTAGGCGCATGGGAAGGAGAAGGAGAGGTGCAGAGGAGGGGGCGTGGCACGGCGGCGGGACGGTGGACAGGCGCAGGGCAGTGGTGGCACTAGGCGACGGGGTAGAAGACGAGAGGGAGAGCGGGTCGGGAGGAGGGAGAGATCGAGGGAGAGAGAGTGGCGGCGGGCAGAGGGAACGAGGGGACGAGGAGAGCGGGTCGAGCGTTCGGGCTAGGGTTAGGAGGGGGCGCTGGGCCTAGCAGGCCGGCGGCTGGGCCTGGCTGCTGTGGTGCTGGGGGCTTCAACTGGCCAGCGCAGCCCAGGTAAGCTCTCGCCAGCCCTTTTCACTCCAGAAACAGAAAAAATGGACGAAAGGAAAAGAAGAGTTAGAGAAGCAATTTGCGAATGGGGTTAATTTTCCTGGGTTCACCAAAGTTTGCTTGATCCAGAAAAATAGCAAAGAGACGTGTTGAAGGGGCTTGCCAACAACTCATTTGAATTACATTCGAAAGAGTTTAAATAGGAAGTAAATGTTTGGCAGGTCCCAAAAAATGTTGAGATATTAGGAGGAGCCTCGATAAATGGAGAAAGAACTATAGACAAGGTTTGGAGGTCAAACTTGAAGTAGAAAAGGCATGGGGAACATTTGCAAGTGTGTTTGGTGATTCCAAACTAATGGAATATTTTGATAATAGCTCTATAAATATTAGGAGGATATGTTATAAACAGAAGTCACTCTTCCCTCGATTTAAATGGATCGAATATCCATACAACTTATTTAGTTGAGTTGCAAAAAATTAATTACATGATGGCATGATGACATGATGCAATGCAAAATAAACAGAGCAAGCACAAATGAAACACATGGTGAAACCCGGAACATATGGAAGTCTTCTCGAGCATTGGTCTTGGGGCGTCACAAGCATCCACACCGTGCATTACGCACGGACGCTTTGGGAAACGGTGAGGTTTATGGCTAAAGTGGGGGACGTTCTGTAATCGCAGTGTTATAAAAGGGCACCAATCCCTTTCATCAGCCTCGCGCTTTCCTCAAGCTCGAGCTCTCCAATCTCCCTAGCCCCAACATCCTCATCTCTTGCGCCCACAATTCTTCGTTCCTCAACCACTACTCCCTTCCCCAGCAATGGCTGGATCTGGTGCCAGGGGCAAGTTGGAGGCCTCCACGGTCACTGGAAACACCGTGGAGTATATGCGGAGCGTGGACTATCTCGCTGCCGACATCATGCACCGAGTTCTCGCCAAGGGTTGGGTGATTCCCGTCCCATAGGCGGGTGAGAGGGTAGTGTTCACTTCGCACTTTGTTAGGGGGCTAGGGTTTCAGAACCACCCCTTTATTCGGGGTTTATTGTTCTTCTACGGGCTAGATTTCCACGATCTAGCCCCGAACTCAATCCTTGACATCTCCGCTTTGATAGTGGTGTGTGAAGCTTTCCTCCGCATCCCTCCACACTTCGGCCTATGGCTTAAAACCTTCAACGTGAAGCCGAAGGTTGTGGATGGGCAGCATGCGGAGTGCGGGGGCGCTATGATTAGCAAGCTCCCGAATGTGATTTAGCAAAAATGGTCATTTGTAGAGATGAACAAGGTCTGGCAGCAGGAGTGGCATTATATCACCGAACTCTGTGGCGCCAAATGGGCAGTGGAACCTGCTTTCAGATATGGACCCCCAGAGAGGTTGACCTCCTAGACCAAAAAGGGTCTGGACTGGGGGTCTCAAGTTGAGGTGACGACACTCCAGAGTCGTGTATCCGACATGATTTCCAAGGGGCACTGATACGTCCAAAACATATCTATAATTTCTGCTTGCTCCATGCCTCTTTTGGGTGATATTGCTATGATATTTATACACTTCCATACACTTTTGATCATATTTGGACTAACCTATTAACTCAGTGCACCCCAGTGCCAGTTTCTGTTTTCGGCTGTTTTTGTATTTCAGGTTTTCACATTACGAGAACTGCCAGGAAAAATCCAGAAAAATTATATAAAAAATCAGCGTTCCAGAACCTACCGTGCACCCGAAGGACAGCTAGGGGGGCCACCAGGGTTCCAGGCGCCCTGGCGGCGCCCCCCCCCCCTGGGCCGCGCCGAGGGGGCGCCTGGGCCCCCCGAGGCTCCTCCGATGCCCCCCTTTGGCATATATTTAAAGCGTCTCCCGAAACCCTCGAAACAAGAACTCTTTTCGCGATCCCATCTCTGTTCTGCCGCCGCCGCTTCCAAGATCGGGAGCACCAGGAGAACCCTTCCCGGCACCCTGCCGGAGGGGAGGATCACCACCGGGAGCTTCTCCACCACCATGGACGCCTCCCGGATGAGTTGTGAGTAGTCTCCCTTGGACCATGAGTCCATGACCAGTAGCTATGTGATGTTCTCCTCCCGTTCTTGTGCTTCACTAATTAGTCCTCGTGAGCTGCCCTACATGATCGAGGCACATATGTAATCCTTATGCTGTTGCTATGATGAGTTTGCTGGGATCCAATGGATTATGAGATTATGTTCAGATTGTGTCTGAGTAATATATTTGATCTACCTCTTTTATATTTATGTCCGTAAGTAATTCTTGCATGTTCTCCGTTGTTATTTATTGCTTTGGCCAAGTAGTAGGTAGTGACTCCAAGAGGGAACGTTATGCTCGATTGTGGGTTCATGCCCCTCGATGACTAGTTTGAGTGACAGAAACATGATTCTAGGGGATGTGCTGTTGCCACAAGGGGGAAAACAACGGTGCTTGTGCCCGCGGGTGCAAGGATTGTTTACTTTACGCAAAGTTATTTTAATGCAGTTGTCTGTTGCATTGAGTTTACACTATGGGTGGGGCTCGCAACTTAATACCAGCGAGATGTTCTGGATAGATATCTCAAGGTGGATGATTAGTAGTATATATTGATGGATTTCGGTCTACTTACTTTGGAATACCGCCCATGCTTTGAACCTCAACCTTTCTTGCAATGTAGTCAGCATTGGTTTGCGCACATGGTCCTGTCAATTGCCCAGCTGTAATTCGTTTACTTCACATAGTTGTTTTATCGTCTTTTGGGAGAGAGACATCACTAGTGAACATCATGAGACTCCGGTCCATATTACCATCATTGATCACATCCGCTATTTACTTTTCCGCTATTACTTACTATTGCAATTATACCTATCACTATTATCACTTGCCTTTGCTCCTTTGTAAACTACAAGGCCGGAGGGATTGACAACCTCTCTGTACTCGTTGGGAGCAAAGTTATTTCTATCTGTGTGCAGGTCCACGTTGATTGCTAATATCCGGCGCCATTAGCAGTTGACACCTTCTTGTTGAAACTGGGAGTCTCTGGGAAATCGATCCTTGGTATTACCAAGGGAAAACTTCTGCTACACTGCTTCTCAAACCTTCCACTTGGGGTAACCAACGAGGGGTGAGAAGCCACCTAGCAAAGCAATTTCTGGCGCCGTTGCCGGGGACTCCACTCTTCAGGATAGGGGAGTTGCACGCTATCTTTTACCTTTGCTTTTAGTCTTGTTAGTTTACCTTTCAGTTTTTGCTTTAGTATCTTTTAACGAAAATCACAAAAATAGTTATCTTGCTTGCTTGCTACAATGGGTTCCACCGAGAACACCAAGTTGTGTGACTTCACTAGTCACAACAACGATGACTTTATTAGCACACCTATCACTACACCTGCCACTTCAGCACCTTCATATGGAATTAAACCTGCTTTACTGAACTTAGTCATGAAAGATCAATTCTCCAGTGCTGGAGATGATGCTGCTTTACACTTGAACAACTTTGTTGAACTTTGTGATATGCAAAAGTACCAAGAAATAGATGGTAATATTGTTAAGCTTAAGCTTTTTCCTTGAGAGGAGGAGCTAAATTTTGGTTTCAGTCTTTGCCTAGAAATAGCATAGATTCATGGGACAGGTGCAAAGATGCTTTTATTGGAAAATACTATCCACCTGCTAAAATTATCCAACTGAGAAGTAACATAATGAATTTTAAACAATTGGATAATGAACACGTTGCCCAAGCTTGGGAACGTATGAAATCTCTTATCAAGAATTGCCCTACTCACGGTTTGACTACTTGGATGGTTATCCAAACTTTTTATGCAGGCTTGAACTTTACCTCGCGGAACTTGTTAGATTCGGCTGCGGGAGGAACCTTTATGTCAACTACACTTGGTGCTGCCACAAAACTTCTCGATGAGATGATGACCAACTATTCCCAATGGCACACCGAACGCGCTCCAACAGGTAGGAAGGTAAACTCTGTCGAGGAGATTTCCTCCTTAAATGAAAAAGTTGACTTGATCATGTCTCTACTTTCGAAGCAATCCTCTGTTGATCCTCGTGATGTTCCTTTAAATTCTTTGATTGCTCAAGAACAAGTAGATGTGAACTTTATCTCTAGAAACAATTTTAACAACAATGCTTATAGGAGTAATTTTGGTAGCAATCCTAGACCGTTCCCCTCTAATTCTTATGGGAACAATAATGCTTATCCTAGCACCAGGAACTCCACTACTGAACTAGAGATTATGCTTAAAGATTTCATCACTACCCAAAAAGCTTTTAATAATAGTGTAGAAGAAAAACTAAACAAACTAGGTGATCTCTCTTCAAAGGTAGACAATTTAGCCAATGAGGTAGAATTGCTTAAAATTAGAACTTCTCCTCTTGAGGAGAGGAAGGTCACTCCTATGAATGCTATTCAAGTGCAAATTAATGAAAATATTAGGATGATGGCTAACCTTAAAGAGAGATGGGCTAGATAAAGGGAGGAAGAAGATAGAATTAAGAGCCTTCCTACCCACCACACTGTTGCTACTATCCAAGTTGTTGAGGATATCCAAACTCTTAGCACCCAATGTACTCCTGGTCCTGATGGACCTATTAATGGTGATGCTATGACTATAGAAACTACCAAACATGTGAACCTAAAGGACACCACTACCACTTTACTTGATGCTAGTGACCTTGATTTTGATAGTTGCACTCTTACCGAAGTTATTGATTTCCTTCACAAGATGTCTAGAGATCCCCGCACTAGCACACTTAACCTTGCCTTTACAGAGCATATCACTAATGCTCTCATCAAAGCTAGGGAGGAGAAACTTAAAGTAGAAGCCTCCATACCTAGAAAGCTAGAAGATGGTTGGGATCCTATGATAAAAATTAAATTGAATGACTTCTCTTGCTATGCATTATGTGATGTTGGAGCTAGTACCTCTGTTATGCCCAAAAGAATATATGATATGCTTAAATTGAAACCTTATGATTCTTGTTCTTTAGGTGTTCGTCTCGTTGACTCTTCCATAAAGAAACCTTTGGGGAGGATCGACGATGTTCTTATCGTTGTCAATGATAATTATGTTCCCGTTGATTTTACTATTATGGATATTGAATGTGATCCTTCTTGTCCAATTATTTTGGGACGTCCCTTTTTACGCACCGTTGGTGCTACCATTGACATGAAAGAGGGGAATATAAAATTTCAGTTTCCTCTCAAGAAAGGGATGGAACACTTCCCTCGAAAGAAGATCAAGTTACCTTTTGAGTCCGTTGTACGGGCTAGCTATTCTTTTACTCTTGATAAAACTTGATCTATATGCATTATGCCTAGCTTAAAGGCATAAAAGAAAGCGCTTTTGGGAGGCAGCCCAATGAATAAATTTATTTTGCTTTTGTTGTGTCTTGATGTTGTTTACTACAGTAGCATCATCATTGTATCTTTGCTTTTCAATTTTGTGCCAAGTATAGCCTCTGATTGCTAGAAAGTTCAAAAGTTGTGAGGTGCTGTCCAGGAAACAGATTCTGTCCTTGGATAGAAAAATCCGTATAAAATCACCAGATCACCTTTTTGGTCTGAATTTTTTCGACAGCGTTCTCTATATAATTGTCTTTCGTGCGTCTGTTCTGAGTTTTTTGATTTGAGTTGCAGAAGTGCCCCGAACAAATCAATTACTACCTGCTGTTCTGTTTTTCACAGATTCTATCCTGTTTTGCCTTTCCTTCATTTTGCAAACCTAGAGCTTGCTTTTTCTTTGCAAAAACCTTTTGGCAATCTTGAGAAACAGTAGACCTTCAAGAATATCTTTATTTCCAGCAAGGTACAATTATTTTATTATGGGTACTAACCTCGCTAATCAAATTATGATGAGTTATGTATGAAGGGCGTTTTCAAGTGTGCGAGGGAAGATGATAAAAAGATTCAGGAGTGTCAAACGCTCAAGCTTGGGGATGCCCCCATGCACCCCCAAGAAATATTCAAGGAGACCCAAGCGTCTAAGCTTGGGGATGCCCCCGTGCATCCCCTTCTCCATCAACATTATCAGTTCGTCTTTCGTTCCACTATATTTTAATCACTTCATGTGTTATGTGCTATGCTTGGAGCGTCTTGCTTTTAGTTTCCTTTTCAGTTTTTCATAACGAGTCGGAACTCAGCGTTCTTTATGTGGGAAAGAAACACGCCCCACTTCTACCTAGAACATAACATAGAATTTTCATCATTATCTTTGCTGTGTGTGTTCTTTGTCTTTTAATAGCTACTATCATGCTCTGCTCTTAGTATTCATGCTTATCTTTTTAAAGAGCTTTTGTTTAGTTGGTTGCTTGAACTCTCTTTAATTACCATGCTCACCTTATTAAGAGAGTTTGCTTCCGTTGCATTGGTTAATATGTCTATGATAAAGATGCTACGTGCATAATGGCGCTTAGTAGTTCAGGTTTTCTTATGGTTAGTCTCAAATAGCTGGGGGATTCCCAATGTGTTATTGGAGTACCAACATGATTTGTTTGCCAATGATGTGGTATGGTTTAATAATATCTTCCCTCAAGAATTTATTTTGATTGACTTGGCGTATGCTCACGCATATTTAAGACTGTAAAGAAAGTCTGTCAAGCCTTGATGATCTTTTGTTTCTGAGTAGCGATATAACTTCCATGCCTGATTCAATGTTGCTTTGTCGCTCTGCATGATTATGACCGTCATTGCTCTCTTAGTTGGTCGCTCCCAGTCTTTTGATAACCTCCACCTGTACTAAGCGGACTGACTGCTTGTGCATCCACATCCTTTTAAACCAGTTATGCCATATGAGTCCACCATACCTACCTATATGTGGTATTTCACCGCCACTCCAAGTAAATTTACATGTGCTACCTTTAAAACCTTCAGTTTTTGCAATACATAGCTCATGGGAAAGTAGCTTAAAAACTATTGTGGTAAAGAATATGTTGCTTATGTATCTTATTTTCTTATAAGTTGCTTGCTGAGCGGTAACCATGTTTCTGGGGACGCCATCAACTGTTACACTATTGTTGAATATCATGTGAGTTGCTATGCATGTTCGTCTTGTCTAAAGTAAGGGTGATTTGCCATGAGTTGAATGGTTTGAGTATGCATATTGTTAGAGAAGAACATTGGGCCGCCAACCAAAGCCATGTATCATGGTGGAAGTTTTAGCTTGGACATTAATCCTCAATCTCTTATGAGAATATGCTTAAGCATTAAAGAGGAGTCCATTATCTATTTTCTATGTTGTCCCGGTATGGATGTCCTCAAGTTGAGATATATCAAAAACGAGAAATCAAATGCGATCTATCTCCTTGGACCTTTGTACAGGTGACATAGAGGTACCCCTTTGTGACACTTGGTTGAAACATATGTAATGCAATGACAATCCATGGAAATCCGAGCTAATTAGGACAAGGTGCGAGCACTATTGGTATTCGATGCATGAGGCTTGCAACTTATAGGATGTCTTATGCATAACACATATGAAGTACTACTACCGTTGACAAAATTGTTTCTATGTTTTCAAAATAAAAAGCTCTAGCACATGAGTAATCCCTGCTTCCCTCTGCGAAGGGCCATTATTTTACTTTTATGTTGAGTCTCCACCTTCTTTTAAAAGCACCAACTACTGAGAGCATGATTGTCATTCTGAGTGTAATGTGCATTGTCCCAAAGTAGCATTGTCTTTTGCATGATTGTGATATCGTTTATTTTGAAATCATTGTATCTAGTCATCACTTAAACCTTGAAGGTGCCCCTGCATTTATGTTTTGCTTCATTAAAGGGGGCAAGCTAGATATCACTTTATCATATTTGCACATCATATTCATTGCAAATCTATTTGATGTTTCAGTATCATATTGTAAAACTTTCAGTTCTTTGTGATTTTCTCATGAGGCAACTTAATTACTACAGATTCATTGTCTCAGTAAGCTTTTGTCATATGACTATGAAAAAGTCCTATATGGTTAATAGCATGTCAGCACAGAAATTATTCTTGTTATCATTTACCTACTCGAGGACGAGCAGGAATTAAGCTTGGGGATGTTGATACGTCCAAAACGTATCTATAATTTCTGCTTGCTCCATGCCTCTTTTGGGTGATATTGCTATGATATTTATACACTTCCATACACTTTTGATCATATTTGGACTAACCTATTAACTCAGTGCACCCCAGTGCCAGTTTTTGTTTTCGGCTGTTTTTGTATTTCAGGTTTTCACATTACGAGAACTGCCAGGAAAAATCCAGAAAAATTATATTAAAAATCAGCGTTCCAGAACCTACCGTGCGCCCGAAGGATAGCCGGGGGGGCCACCAGGGCTCCAGGCGCCCTGGCGGCGCCCCCCCCCCCTGGGCCGCGCCGGGGGGCGCCTGGGCCCCCCGAGGCTCCTCCGATGCCCCCCTTTGGCTATATTTAAAGCGTCTCCCGAAACCCTCGAAACAAGAACTCTTTTCGCGATCCCATCTCTGTTCCGTCGCCGCCGCCGCTTCCAAGATCGGGAGCACCAGGAGAACCCTTCCCGGCACCCTGCCGGAGGGGAGGATCACCACCGGGAGCTTCTCCACCACCATGGACGCCTCCCGGATGAGTTGTGAGTAGTCTCCCTTGGACCATGAGTCCATGACCAGTAGCTATGTGATGTTCTCCTCCCGTTCTTGTGCTTCACTAATTAGTCCTCGTGAGCTGCCCTACATGATCGAGGCACATATGTAATCCTTATGCTGTTGCTATGATGAGTTTGCTGGGATCCGATGGATTATGAGATTATGTTCAGATTGTGTTTGAGTAATATATTTGATCTACCTCTTTTATATTTATGTTCGTAAGTAATTCTTGCATGTTCTCCGTTGTTATTTATTGCTTTGGCCAAGAAGTAGGTAGTGACTCCAAGAGGGAACGTTATGCTTGATTGTGGGTTCATGCCCCTCGATGACTAGCTTGAGTGACAGAAACATGAGTCTAGGGGATGTGCTGTTGCCACAAGGGGGAAAACAACGGTGCTTGTGCCCGCGGGTGCAAGGATTGTTTACTTTACGCAAAGTTCTTTTAATGCAGTTGTCTGTTGCTTTGAGTTTATACTATGGGTGGGGCTCGCAACTTAATACCAGCGAGATGTTCTGGATAGATATCTCAAGGTGGATGATTAGTAGTAGATATTGATGGATTTCGGTCTACTTACTTTGGCGTACCGCCCATGCTTTGAACCTCAACCTTTCTTGCAATGTAGTCAGCATTGGTTTGCGTTCGTGGTCCTGTCAATTGCCCAGCTGTAATTCGTTTACCTCACATAGCTGTTTTATCGTCTTTTGGGAGAGAGACATCACTAGTGAACATCATGAGACTCCGGTCCATATTACCATCATTGATCACATCCGCTATTTACTTTTCGCTATTATTTACTATTGCAAACATTATCTATCACTACTATCATTTGCGTTTAATCCTTTATGAACTACAAGGCTGGAGGGATTGACAACCTCTCTGTACTCGTTGGGAGCAAAGTTATTTGTATCTGTGTGCAGGTCCACGTTGATTGCTAATATCTGGCGCCGTTAGCAGTTGACACCTACTTGTTGAACCTAGGAGTCTCTGGGGATTCGATCCTTGGCATCTTTGCTAAGGGAAAAACTTCCACAACACTGCATCTCACACCTTCCACTTGGGGTAACCAACGAGGGGTTAGAGGCCCATCACCGCCGCCGCTTCCAAGATCGGTAGCACCAGGAGAACTCTTCCTGGCACCCTGCCGGAGGGGAGGATCACCACCGGGAGCCTCTCCACCACCATGGACGCCTCCCGGATGAGTTGTGAGTAGTCTCCCTTGGACCATGAGTCCATGACCAGTAGCTATGTGATGTTCTCCTCCCGTTCTTGTGCTTCACTAATTAGTCCTCGTGAGCTGCCCTACATGATCGAGGCACATATGTAATCCTTATGCTGTTGCTATGATGAGTTTGCTGGGATCCGATGGATTATGAGATTATGTTCAGATTGTGCTTGAGTAATATATTTGATCTACCTCTTTTATATTTATGTTCGTAAGTAATTCTTGCATGTTCTCCGTTGTTATTTATTGCTTTGGCCAAGTAGTAGGTAGTGACTCCAAGAGGGAACGTTATGCTTGATTGTGGGTTCATGCCCCTCGATGACTAGTTTGAGTGACAAAAACATGAGTCTAGGGGATGTGCTGTTGCCACAAGGGGGAAAACAACGGTGCTTGTGCCCGCGGGTGCAAGGATTGTTTACTTTACGCAAAGTTCTTTTAATGCAGTTGTCTGTTGCATTGAGTTTACACTATGGGTGGGGCTCGCAACTTAATACCAGCGAGATGTTCTGGATAGATATCTCAAGGTGGATGATTAGTAGTAGATATTGATGGATTTCGGTCTACTTACTTTGGCGTACCGCCCATGCTTTGAACCTCAACCTTTCTTGCAATGTAGTCAGCATTGGTTTGCGCACATGGTCCTGTCAATTGCCCAGCTGTAATTCGTTTACCTCACATAGCTGTTTTATCGTCTTTTGGGAGAGAGACATCACTAGTGAACATCATGAGACTCCGGTCCATATTACCATCATTGATCACGTCCGCTATTTACTTTTCCGCTATTTACTTACTATTGCAATTATACCTATCACTATTATCACTTGCGTTTGCTCCTTTGTAAACTACAAGGCCGGAGGGATTGACAACCTCTCTGTTCTCGTTGGGAGCAAAGTTATTTGTATCTGTGTGCAAGTCCATGTTGATTGCTAATATCCGGCGCCATTAGCAGTTGACACCTTCTTGTTGAAACTGGGAGTCTCTGGGAAATCGATCCTTGGTATTACCAAGGGAAAACTTCTGCTACACTGCATCTCAAACCTTCCACTTGGGGTAACCAACGAGGGGTGAGAAGCCACCTAGCAGGCACCAGCTCTCGTCTGTGGTCCAGGTAATGCTGGCCCGGCTTGTCCTCCCATGCCAAAGTCGGGACTCCTCCCTATGGGCGTTCGATCCGGCAAGAGATAAGCCTATGAAGCATCTCTTCGGCTTTACGCACAAAGAGATCTGGAAGCATCTCTTGAAGAGCCACAAGGAGTGGTTGGCAGAAACCGAGGATGCGGGCTTTAGTACCATGCTCTCCGCCCCAGAGGTAATAGAAAATTTTGCCAAACATATATCTCTTCTCATATTTAATGATAATGGGAATTGGAGTTTTTGCGTGATATACAGGGTTGGACGAAGAAGGCGACCCGGATCAAGTGTCTGCGCCTTTGCCCGAAGATCTAGAATCGCCTCAACTGACGGCGATGCTGGTCCCGGAGTCGTACAAGGCGCCGGTCAAGAAGCCCAAGAAGAAGAGCAAGGGGGCCGGAGACAGCCCCCGCCCTACTGACGAGAACTCCGAGAAGATCAAGATCCCCTCCTCCGAAGAGGAGGAGGATGACAAGGAAGAGGAAGAGGAGGAGGAGCCCCCCGTGCAAGGCTAGGGGACGATGAGGGGGCTGCCGTGGACGCGGGCACGACCGCACCCCGGAGGAAGCTGAACCTCGCTGCTAGTTCGGATTCATCCGAACATAGCTTCGTGGTGAACCCCAGGGAGAAACCCCTGCCCGAAATGTAAGTTTGTTCGGATTAATTGATGCACCTTTGTTTGTTTAGCATTTTGTATGCTTACTTAGTATTTCTCACCTGCTGACCTACAGCCCTCCCAGAGGACACCCTGACGCCTCCTTATCGGAGGGGAACTCTCTAGCGCCCGAAGAGACAGAGAGTGACCTGCCGGTCCGAGCTCCTTCGCCCATGATCGGCGGGGACACCGAAATGTCCTCCCAGCGGATGTCCTCCGCCCAAGGAGATGAGGGCGGGGCAGGTGATGGGGCGACCGGGGGTAATACCTCGGCTGCCGCTGACCATGGGGAAACAACCTGCATGGAGACCGAAGACGGGGGGCCCAAACAATCCGGTGCCCTCCCGAACATTGACCCGGAGCCTAATGCGGCTCCGGGGTCCGAAGACCAGACCCCCCAGGCGGAGGTGGATACGGCGGCGCCCGGAGTCAATCCGGTGGTACCGGACCCTATGGAGGGAGCACTGCAAAGTGCTTCCATCGTGGAGGAGCACTACACCGTGATGGGTGCGGTGATGAAGAAGATTCAGTCTGTCAAGGGCGGACTGAATGAAGCCTTCAACAGCCTATTAACGGGCTTTGAGGTAAGCAATGTACTGCTCTTTATGGAACTTTATTTGTTTTAATACACATAAATAGCCAGTAGCCCCTGATGCTTTGTGTGATTCTGAACAAAATCAGACGAAGTATCCATAGTATAGCATATTCTAGAGCTGAACTATATGTTTTTGTTCTATTTGAACAGGTTTCACTTGTTACGGCAACTGCACGAGATGCAGAGGTTCCCGGACTAAACCGGAAGCTCTTGTTGGCCAACGCGGACCTCAACGGCTTCAACCAGCATTTAGATGAAATGCAAGGTATGTGGATAAGAAATTAAGATGTCAAGAAGACTAACAATATTTAATTGAGTATGTGTATAAACTCTTTTATGATATTTTGTATTACATAGTTGGCGCCACTGAACTCGAGGCCCTTAAGGGCGAGGTTGCCAAGGCCAAGAAGGAGGCGGGGCGAGCAAGGCGACCGCTGACAAAGCGATTGCCGAACTAGAGGCCGAAAAGGTCGCGTGTAAGAAGCACCAAGCTCGGGTGTCCGAAATCAAGGATGAGCTCAAAGATGCCATTGTCAAATGTGAGGCATTGGAAAAGAAGACTTCGGAACAAGCGTCCGAGCTTGCTGCGGAAGTGAAGACTGCCCAGGATGCGCGAGGCGAGGCGCGCAGGGCCTATGAGGAAATCAAGCAGGCGTGGCATATAGCATCTGGTATGACATTTCTCTTACATAGCATCTTCAGAGGGCAGAAGTATCTTGGGCTCACACGGTTATGGAGTTCTCCAGGCTTGTTTGCTGATCTTCCGAGGAGCAGTGCTGACGCTGCCCAGTACTTCCGAGCCCAGAAGGGGAATGACACGAAGAACTTGTTTTGGTCGCAGTTCTATGCGCCAAAACATCAGGTGCCCCTCAACAACCAGATGAAGCAGCTAGTCGAGCTGCACAATATGGCGGGTTCGGCCATGAAGGACTTGATCGTCCGACTATGGCCCACTGATCCAATCCCAAGTAGCTACTTCGGATTGGTGAAGCGGCTTGTCGAGGCGAGTCCGCGGGTCGACGCGTTGACGCGTTCGGCCTGCATAGAAGGTGCTCGGATGGCCTTCGCTCATGTGAAAGTGCACTGGGCGAAGATGAGGGCGCAAGACATAGCTACTGCTGGCCCGCCTGCAGGCAAGGAGCACCGCAAGCCGGAGAAGTACTTCGAGGGCGTCATAGAAGGCGCCCGCCTTGTAGAAGGCCAGTGCTCGAAGGATATTATCTTCGAGTAATTGTATCCGGCTGTAAAGACTTAACCTTATGAACCGATGTATACAATTTTTGCGCTATTATAATATGAGCGTCTTTTACCTCCTGTGTGACTATTTATGTAAATCTGAAAGTTTCCAGTCGTCGGCTTCAGCCCCCATTTACATAGTACTGGGGTGTTCGGTCATATGCATATACACTCTTTGTCCAATGTCTTGGTCCGTATAGGAGGCGTATGTGGAGCGAACTAGGCAATCAGACTATGCGGCGTTATTGCTTTCACTTAGTCATAGGAGTTTGACGTGTGGGGCTAGGTACTAGCCCCTGGTGCGGATATGTTATTCCTTACTTAAGGTATCCAATTGCACCTGGCTGGGCGAAAAAACCAACCCTTCGTATAACACGGGGTAGATCTCTATCGATCGTAGTATAAAACTAAGTCACCGGATTGCGGACCAGGTTCTCGCCTACCATGACGGTCAGTTTTTGGCTTTCTCTACTGAGGTACTTGACCGGAGGAGCCAGAAGTACAATCACAGTAGTTCTCCCTTTACACCCTAGCCGAACAATCGGGAACATAGGGGTAAGCACAGGAGCCGGGCAACCCAACTATTGACCCAAGACATGATTTGGAACTGATGCATATAAGGCAAACATCTAGGACGTCGAACACTCCCTATAGGTGTTCCGTCTTTTTCCACATATACCGGGCTGAATACAGCCACTGGTAATGGACCCTTATTGACAAGGCACATGTGGCAATCTGATGTAGGGAGAGAACATTTATGGTGAGTGAATAAAACTCCGAACATAATGTGAATTAAGCTGCTCTATTAATATCTATTTATAGTATGGCGAGCCGTAAGCTTATGGATAATGCCGATAACCTTCTTGGTCATTTTACATGCCAGAAAGGTATATAACAAGAAAGAGGAAAAAGGTTTACACAGGTTCTTAATCTAAAAAAAACTTAGCGCAGGTCCCTGCTGCACAGCTGCGCCGTTTCCTCCTCTGTAATGTGTCCTTCAAGGGGGAGTATGATGGCCATCTGCAAAAAGAAAAAGAAACTTGGAAATGAAAAAGAAATCCAGTGTCGCCATAACAAGATTGGTTCGTTTAATGAACCTAAAAAGATAAGTTTAGAGTGAGAATAGGGTCGAGCCGAACTATGGACTATATGCAGTGCGCCCCCAGCATCGCCCAAGGGATTTTTAGGGCATACTTATGTACCCAAGGCACATATGCTATCACCTTATGGGGCAGCCGATGGGGGCATAGCTGTTAATCTAGCTCAGGTTCATCTGAGTTGCCGCACTGAGGTGTGTGCTGACCACGTTTAGTTTTGTCCGCGACCGATAGATTATTCAGCTTGAATAGGCCATTTTGGACTTCGGCTGCTAAGGCCGCAGTGTCCTCCTCTGTGCGGAGAGAGCGCTCCATATTTCCATTGACCGTGATGATGCCACGTGGTCCAGGCATTTTAAGCTTTAGATAAGCATAGTGCGGGACTGCATTAAAGCGGGCGAAGGCCGTTCTCCCGAGTAGTGCATGATAGCCACTTCAGAACGGAGCTATGTCGAAGATTAACTCTTCGCTTTGAAAGTAATCAGGAGAGCCGAATACGACCTCCAATGTTAAAGAGCCCGTGCAGTGGGCTTCTATGCCCGGTATTACTCCTTTAAAGGTCGTTCTACTTGGCTTGATTCTTGACGGGTCGATCCCCATCTTGCGGACAGTGTCCTGATATATCAGATTAAGACTATTGTCACTGTCCATAAGGACTCGAGTGAAATGGTATCCATCGATTATTGGGTCGAGCACTAGGGCAGCCGAACCCCCATGTTGTATACTAGTCGGATGATCCATGTGATCGAAAGTGATCGGACAGGCCGACCATGGGTTGAATTTGGGGGCAATAGGCTCAACGGCGAAGACATCTCGGAGTGCGTGCTTGCGCTCCCCATTTTAGATATGAGTGGCATATATCATGTTCACTATTTTAATCTCCAGTGGAAATTTCTTCTGTCCCCCTGTATTTGGCTGGCGAGGTTTGTCCTCGTCTTCGCTCTGAGGTCCCTTCCCCTTGTGTTTGCTGGCATGCATGAAAACCCAACAATTACGGTTGGTATGGTTTGCAGGTTTTTCTAGGGTGCCATGGATTTGGCAGGGCCTATCTGATATTTTGTCCAAGCTGGATGGACCGTCTTTGTTGCCTTTAAATGGCTTCTTCCATTGACCGGGTCTGGAGCCACTGAATCCGGCGTTTACCGTTGTATCATATGGGCTTCCAGCATTGTTTCGACATTTGTTTTTGTTACAGCATGGCTTTCCATTATCGTCCCTGACTTCAGATATTCCAGGGTCGCTGGTGCTGCTACGAGCTAACCAGCTATCCTCACCCGCGCAAAAGCGGGTCATGAGTGTAGTTAGGGCTGCCATTGTCCTCGGCTTTTCCTGTCCGAGGTGTCTAGCTAGCCATTCATCCCGTACATTGTGTTTGAAGGCCGCTAGGGCTTCGGCGTCCAGACAGTCGACGATTTGGTTCTTCTTAGTGAGAATCCGGTTCCAAAGCTTACGGGCTGACTCCCCCGATTGTTGAATGTTGTGACTTAGATCGTCAGCATCCGGGGGCCGGACATAGGTCGCTTGAAAATTGGCCCGAAAAACATCCTCAAGTTCTTCCCAACTCCCAATGGAGTTCTCTAGGAGGTTTTTTAGCCAGTGTCGAGCTGGTCCTTTCAGCTTGAGGGGTAGGTATTTAATGGCGTGGAGATCATCTCCTCGAGCCATGAGAATGTGAAGAATGAAGTCTTTTATCCAGACGGCAGGATTCGTCGTCCCATCGTATGCCTCGATGTTCATGGGTTTAAACCCTTCTGGAAAATCATGATCCAGTACATCATCGGTGAAGCACAGAGGGTGTGCGGCGGCTCTGTATTTTACTAATCATGGCGTTTGTCCGATGGTTGTGATGTTCGGTATTGACCCTGAACTGGTATATGACCGGCGTGATTGGCTTGATGTCTCATCCCTAGTGAGTGCATGCATTAGGACTAGCTAGAGTGTGCATCATGTTTACTTTTTGCAGAAACTTGAAATGGGAATGACAGAAACCCCATCACCCCTCTTCTAACAACTAGAGTTTAATAAAATCTTTTCCAATGTACCCAAAATGCCCTTCAAAAATGTTCATCATCTTTGCCTTGGTCTTAAACCTCTGACAAAAATGGTGCACAATTTTCTAGGACATCCAAAGGTCACTGGATTAATTCATATTGTATTTGCATTTGGGCATTTAAATGCTATAAAATATTTTAGGTGCCCAAATAATCATAAACCAAAATGTTCCATGTTGTTCATATTATATACAGTGGGCATGAGTAGTTTTATGATTTATAAAAATGTTCTAGCATTTTTATTAATTCAACAAAGTTGAAAAAGAAACAAAACAGAAAATAAAATAGAAAAGAGAGAGAGAGGGCACAGCCCACTTACCTGGACCAGCCGGCCCACCTGGCGGCCCAGCACTGTGCTGGCCCGAGCCAGCCAGCTGCTTCGGCAGCCAGGCAGGCAGGTGACGCCGGCGCACGGCCGCGCGCCACCGCGGCAGCTGCTTTCCGCCTGGCCGCCGCCTCGCCGTGAGAACGGTCTGGACGACCTCCACGTCATACCCTGAAGCCGCTGGACGCATCCATTCCCCCTGCCTCTCTCCCTCGCCCTCCCCGCGCCATGGCCGACGCTGCCGCCGTCGTTCTACCGCCATAGCCGCAGCCACCGAGCTCCCCTCACCTCGCCGTCATGTCCTTGAGCTCCGTCTCCTCGCGCTGAAGCTCTGCATCGAGCCACGCATCGCCGGAAGCCCCAATGCACCGTCTCCGTCGACTTCTCCCCCGTTCGGCCGTCGAGATCGCTCGCGACCTCACCGTCGCAGCAGTTCGACCCCGACCTCGCCGTCAGTTCCAACGCGACCGCCGTGAGCTTGGCCACCTCCCCATCCTCTCCGCTCTCCCTCCCGAGCTCTGTAACGACAGCACGAAGCTCACCCGCACACGCCGCCACGGAGCTCGTCGCCGGCGAAACTCCGGCCACCCAACGGCCGCGCCACCCTGTCCGTCAGCTTCACCGCACCCCAGGAGCCTAAAGCACCTCTCCACGAGCCTCGCCGTGCCTCCTAGGGACTAGACCGAGCTCACCCGAGCTCCGGCAGCCGCCAAGGTCGTCGCCGGCGCCTTTTCTGGCGACACCGCGGCCAACCACCACCACCACTAGATGCGGCACACTCCCCCGCATCACGTAGACGTGCTCCGCCGTCGATTTGGTCGCCGGAGCGCAAATCCCGCACTGCACCGCTGCATCTGGCCTCGTCGGTGGCTAAAAGCCGGCCGGTTTGACCCTCTTTGACCACGGGTGGGCCCAGGTTGACCCCCTGGAGTCAATGACAGGTGGGCCCAGCCGGCTAATTAAGTTAGGATTAGCACTAATGTTTAATTAGTTAAGTTAATGACATTGACACGCGGGACCCACTGTCAGGTTTGACTTGGACCTAGTCTGTTGACCTACTGACGTCAGCATGATGTCATGCTGACACAGTAAAGGCTTTTCTGGAATTATTTGATTTAAAACAATTCAGGAAATTCCAGAAAATGCTTTAAACTTCTAAAAATCATATAAATTCAACAGTAGCTCAGATGGAAAAGATTTATATATGAAAATTGATCAGAAGAATCCAATCTTTCCAGTTGTACTTGTTTCATGCATGTTTGAGCAAGTTAACCTTGTTGTTCACATCAAAACATGATAATGCACTTTAATGAATAATAGTTTGGGTATAAGTTTGAATCTTTGGTTCAAATGAGCTCAAACCTTTATGTTTATAGTTGCATTAGCCCAAAACACATTCATCTTGCCATGTCATGAGCATGCATCATATTGTTGCATTTGTCTGTATATTGATTGTATTGTCGGTGTTCTCCGTGGTAGGTCCTGCTCCCGAGGATACATCTGCGTATCCAACTGAAGAGCGGTACCCGACAACCAATCTGTCAGGCAAGCAACCCATTGATCATTCCAATACAAACCCATCTTCTCGCTCCTTCTCTCTTTTACTGCATTAAGGCAACAGCGTGTGAACTGCTACTTGCTGCGGTAGTTGAACCCTATTCCTTTGCATGACCTATGATTGCCACAGTAAATAGTTGAAACCCACTAGCATGTGTAGGAGTTGATTGAGCCATGTGATGTGTGATCTACCATGCTATTTGTTTATGTTTCCTGCTATGCTTAGAGTTGTGTCAGGTCTGGTTCATCTGGGTGATGGATCAGAGTGAAATGATATTGTCTGGTAAAGAGAGTGAAGTGTGGAATATGCTTGGTAATGGTATCGATGAAAGGCCATGTAGGAGTACATGGTGGGTTGTTTCATTGGAACCGTCCATAGGACCTGAGATCTGTATGTGTGATTCAAGACTCAGCTACTACCACGCATTGGGCTCCGGGCGCTCCAAGCTCTCTCAACTCATTAACTTCCCTTGTCCTCTGTCCAGGAGTCGCAACTAGTTTCTGGTGTTTGTAGTTTACTGGTGGTCGTGCATAGCGCTGACCCTCGGGGTGGGCTGTGATGCGGTAGGTACGTGGCACAGTGTACCGGTCGCCCGTTTCGTGACTCGGGAACCCTGTACACATCGTTTGGGGCCGTGAGCGACACCCCGACCGGATCTCCCCATGGATGGAACCCAAATAGGCAATAAACCTGGACTAGGGACTTGTGTAGTTAGTCAGGTCGTGGCCGACACCCTCGCTGGGCTTCCGCTTGAAGGTTGCCGAGTACATGTCGAGTAAACGGCGATAAGTGGTGGAAGCATGTGTGAAGAAGTACACCCCTGCAGGGTTACCAATCTATTTGAATAGCCGTTGTTCACGGTTATGGACCACTTGGTTGCATATACAGTTCATAGACAAGTTGATGGTTACTTCTAAAAGTCTCAAGACAAGTGTGAGTGTCGTGGATGGCCCTTCCGTAGGATGACGGAAGAGGATCCATGGTAGTGTATTGTTGTGGTGCGTAGAGGACTCGTGTGCGTAGTCTCATCTTGCAATCTGCTGAGAGTTGTAGTATAGGTTAGCCAAGAGTCAAAGCTGGCTTGCTGCTATGAACTCCACTACCCTTGTTGATAATGATGCATGTATGATAGGTTCTGTTGTAAGTCTTGCTGAGTACCTTTGTACTGATGTTTGCTTAATAACTGTTGCAGAGGAGAACCATGCCCCTTCTGATGGGTTTTATATAGACGTTGACGTCGACGAGTAGCTTGCTACCCAGACAGTGATCCTGAGCTTGTGAAGGGCCTTGTAGATAGTCAGGCTACACCAAGCATGTTTTATTTCCAAGTTGTCTGTACTCAGACATGTTAGCTTCCGCTTGTGCTTGTATGCTTGTATGACTTGAGTGTTGGGTCATGTGACCCCTATCTGTATGGATATGTTATGTATGGCTCTTCGGAGCCTCTTAAATAATGTACTTTGAGTCATAGAGTTATGTTGTGATGCAATGTTGTATTTGCACATATTGAGCATATTATGTGTATGTTTGAAATGCTTGGTATGTGTGGGATCCGACACCTAGTTGTTTACCTTTGGTAGCCTATCTTATAGGGAAATGCCTCCTAGTGCTTCCACTGAGCCTTGGTAGCTTGCAACTACTCCGGAACACGTAGGATGGCCGGCATGTGTGCTTCTTCGTTCCTGTGTCTGTCCCTTAGGGGAAATGTCACACGTTGTTCCTTTAAGTCCATGTAGCTTGCTACGACTTGGGTTCATACGTTGATGACTGACACCTTCGTTGTTGGGTCATGGATGCATGTCTCTGTAATTTAGTGCCACTTTTGGTTTATAACTAGCCATGTCGGCCCGGGTTCTCTGTCATATGGATGCTAGCGACACTATCATATACGTGTGCCAAAATGTGCAAACGGTCCCGGGCCAGGTAAGGTGGCACCCGTGGGGATACCGTGCATGAGGCTGCAAAGTCATATGATGTGTTACAAGCTAGATCGGTGTGACTTAGGATCGGGGTCCTCACACTTGATGGCCGTCGTCCCGTGCGGGATCCCGGTCCCTAGGTCCGTAGATAGACCTGGTCTTGCTAGCTTTTTTGTTCAGGTCCTCACGCAGATCGTGTTTCTGGACATGAGCCACATCCTTCTTTCCTTTACGGGGTGGTGGTGCGGGCTTGTGTACGCCATTGCTAGCATCTTTGTCCCGTCCGCGAGGTGGTCGGTCCGGCTTATCGGCGGTTTTATTCTTCGGCGGTATGGGCGCAGTGGCCTCGTCGTCGAATTCAGGTAGCAGTTACGCTTAGGATAGCCTTTGGTTTGGCCGTTTGTAGCCATGTTTTTGCTCAGCGTCTAGCACCTCGTTCCATCTATCATTGAGCGTGTCTTGTGCGGCTCGAAGCCGTCTCTGCTGCTTTTTCAGGCTCCTTGCGGTGGCAATAAGCCACCGATGGAAGCGCTTTTGTTCTGAGGGTTATTCTGGGACGATGTATTCGTCGTCGCCCGGGCTAACCACTTCTTCGGAGACAGGTTTGTAATTACTGTTTTCGGCATCGCTGTCATTGGTCAGCGGCTTCAGACTATGTTCGCCGTCCTCTCGCTCCTCCTGCTCCATGTCTACAGGGTCTTCGGCTTGTTCTGGAATATCACCATCGTTAGTGACAGTGTTGCTATCCTTTCCTTTACGGGATTTGTTTCGGCACTTTGGACGCCGACGTTTGGGAGGTTCTTCGACAGGCTTGTCCTTTAAGGGATCATTTTCGCTGTCGCCCTCCTTTTCCTTAGGTGTACCACCATGTACACGTCGTATGAAGATGTAGCTTTCCACCGCTCGGTTACGGGCCGGCCTTGATCTGGATCTTCTTCGGCTTCGAGGTCCATCCCTTCGAAGTCTTCGGAAGTGTAGTCAAGTAGATCGGTTAGGTCTTCGACCGTGGCTACCAAGTGGGTGGTCGGTGGGGAACAAAATTCTCCATCAGCCTCTAGTTTGAACCGGATATAATGCGGCTGTGTGCCCCCATCTAAGGAGAGGGATTATAACGACTTTAACATGTCGCCAAACGGTGAGTGCTGGAAGATATCTGCAGCACTGAATTCGGTGAAGCTCGAAGGGCGCAAATGATTCGGAATCTGAGGCCAGCGTTGAGTCTATAGTTCCGATAACACATATCCAGTTCGAGGTCGGGTCTGTGTGCAGCTCCAATGCCGTTGAGTATGTGGCTTCCGGGGCGGGGTTGAGCTTCCGTCCTCGGGCGACGCAATCTGTTCCGGAGCTAGGGCGAGAGAACTGTTGCATGTGCTATTTCCTGATCTGATGACAGAGTTAGGTCATGTTCATCGTGATGGCAGGGATAGGTCGCCGCGGGCTCGAATCCATCGAAGATCAAGTCTCTATGGATATCAGCAACGTAGTTTAAGCTTCCGAATCTGACTTGATGGCTAGGGGTGTAGCTCTCAGTCTGCTCGAGGTGGCCTTCAGTGTTAGCTCGGAGCATGAAGCTGCCAAACACGAAGAGCTGTCCGGGAGGGAAAATTCCCTCGGTGTTGCCTTCGTGGTTGATGATGCGATCCATCCGTCCTTCGGTCGACGACAGAGTGGAACTCTCAATGAAAGCACCAATGTCAGTGTCAAAACCGGCGGATCTTGGGTAGGGGGTCCCGAACTATTCATCTGAGGATTGATGGTAGCAGGAGGCTGGGGACACAATGTTTACCCAGGTTCAGGCCCTCTCGATCGAGGTAATACCCTACTTCCTGCTATATTAATATGGATGAATATGATTACAAGAGTTTATCTACCTCGAGATCGTATTGGCTAAACCCTAAAGTCTAGCCTATGAGGATTTTTGATTCTCTATTAGCCTCTACGGACTAAACCCTCCAGTTTATATATGCACCAGAGGGGCCTAGGGTTCGTACATAACCATCTTGCAGAGGAAGGAAAGCTTACACCTGAACCTAAAACTTGCCATTATACGAATATAGGGGAGTCCTATCCGAATACGAGAGATGATCTTCAACAATGATCTTCACGGCCCACCAGTCTGGCCCACCACGAGCTATCCGGCCACATGAGGACCCCTCAATCCAGGACTCCCTCAGGGGCCATCATCACCGGAGGCCATGGAGGAGGATCCCGTAGGGGGCCCTCATCGACAAGGATGCCAAGGATCAGGGGGAACCTCTCCCCATCTAGGGGGGAGGCCATGGAGGAGGAAGCACAAGGGGGAGAACCTCCCCCCCTCTCTCTCGGTGGCACCGGAGTGCCATCAAGGGAACCATCGCCGCGGTGATCGTCTTCATCAACATCACCATCCTCATCTCTTTTACGTGGTCCACTCTCCCGCACTATCCTATAATCCCCTACTTGAACATGGTGCTTTATGCCACATATTATGATCCAATGATGTGTTGCCATCCTACGATGTTTTGAGTAGATTTCATTTGTATTTTGGGTTGATTGATGATATAGATTGGTTTGAGTTGTATGTTTTATTTTGGTGTTGTCCTATGGTGCCTTCCATGTCGCGCACACGTGAAGAATTCCCGCTGTAGGGTCTTGCAATACGTTCATGATTCGCTTATAGTGGGTTGCTAGAGTGACAGAAGCTTAGACCCGAGTAAGGGGGTTGTTGCGTATGGGATAAAGGCGACTTGATACTTTAATGCTATGGTTGGGTTTTAACTTAATGCTCTTTAGTAGTTGCGGATGCTTGCTAGAGTTCCAATCATAAGTGCATATGATCCACGAAGAGAAAGTATGTTAGCTTATGCCTCTCCCTCATATGAATTTGCAATGACGACTACTGATCTTGTTAACAATTGCATAGGACAATTCCGCACACCGATCCACCATTATTCCACACTCGCTATTTATAATATATATTACTATATTCTAACTTTATGATAACAGCACCTATTTTTATATTTTAGTTCTTCGATATCATGCAAAGCTATCCTCTTCATACCCACAACGTAGTTTTATTTCTTGTTTCTAGATGGAAGCAAGCATCCAGTGTTCGACACTCCATACTTATCACTTCCACCTTTCCAAATTGCTACGATGATTCCTTGCACTTGGTGAATATCAGCCTCTAGATTGGATCTCGTGGTTCTGGAACTTGCGGCGGCTCAAACAAATTTTTGTTGACTCCTCTAGGGTTTGTAGAATATTGTGGTATTTATAGAGTTGGAGGTAGGTGGAAAAGCTAATTGTGGGCCCTACTACCCATCAGGGGCGCCAGATCTCCAAAAAGTGTCATGGCATTTGGACTCCGTTTGGTATTGATATTCTGCAAAGTAAAAAAACAAGCAAAAAACAACAAATGGCACTGGGCACTATTGTTGGGGAATGTAGTATTTCATAAAAATTCCTATGATCACGTAAGATCTATCTAGGAGAAGCATAGCAACGAGCAGGGAGAGTGTGTCTACATACCCTCGTAGCCCGAAAGCGGAAGCGTCTAGTGACGTGGTTGATGTAGTCGAACGTCTTCGCGATCCAACCGATCCAAGCACCGAACGTACGGCACCTCCGCGTTCAGCACACGTTCAGCTCGATGACGTCCCACGAGCTCTTGATCCAGTTGAGTGTCACGGGAGAGTTTCATCAGCACGATGGCGTGGTGACGGTGATGATGAAGTTATCGACGCAGGGCTTCGCCTAAGCACTGCAACGATATGATCGAGGTGTGTAACTGTGGGGAGGTGGGGGCATCGCACACGGCTAAAACTGATGTTTACTTGTGTGTCCTAGGGTGCCCCTGCCCCCGTATATAAAGGAGAAAGGGGGAGGGCCAGTCGGCCCATATAGGTGCGCCCAAGAGGGCCACTCCTACTAGGAATAGGAATCATATTCCTAGTAGGAGTCCACCAAGAGGGAAGGAGGCGGAAGGAAAGAGAGGGAGAGGGAGAAGGAAGGGGCGATCCCCCCTTGCCTTGTCCTATTCGGACCAAGGGGGAGGGGCGTGCGGCCCAGCCCTGGCTGGCCCTCTCTCTCTCCACTAAGGACCCAAGTGGCCCATTAGTTCCCCCGGGGGGTACCGATACCCCTCTGGCACTCCGGTTTAATCCGAAACTCATCCGGAACACTTCCGGTGTCCGAATATAGTCGTCCAATATATCAATCTTTACGTCTCTACTATTTTGAGACTCCTCGTCATGTCCGTGATCACATCCGAGACTCCGAACTACCTTCGGTGCATCAAAACACATAAACTCATAATACCGATCGTCATCGAACGCTAAGCGTGCGGACCCTACGGGGTCGAGAACTATGTAGACATGACCAAGACTCGTCTCTGGTCAATAACCAATAGCGGAACCTGGATGCTCATATTGGCTCCTACATATTCTACGAAGATCTTTATCGGCCAAACCGCATAACAACATACGTTGTTCCCTTTGTCATCTGTATGTTACTTGCCCGAGATTCGATCGTCGGTATCATCATACCTAGTTCAATCTCATCACCGGCAAGTCTCTTTACTCGTTCCGTAATACATCATCTCGTGATTAACTCATTAGTCATTTTCTTGCAAGGCTTATTATGATGTGTATTATCGAGAGGGCCCAGAGATACCTCCTAACACTCGGAGTGACAAATCATATTCTCGATCTATGCCAAAACCACAAACACCTTCGGAGACACCTATAGAGCATCTTTATAATCACTCAGTTACGTTGTGAGATTTGATAGAACACAAGGTGTTCCTCCGGTATTCGAGAGTTGCATAATCTCATAGTCATAGGAATATGTATAAGTCATGAAGAAAGCAATAACAGTAAAACTAAATGATCAAGTTGCTAAGCTACCGGATGGGTCTTGTCCATCACATCATGATGTGATCCCGTTGATCAAATGACAACTCATGTCTATGGTTAGGAAACATAACCATCTTTGATTAACGAGCTAGTCTAGTAGAGGCATACTAGGGACACTCTGTTTCGTCTATGTATTCACGCATGTACTAAGTTTCCAATTAATAAAATTCTAGCATGAATAATAAACATTTATCATGATATAAGGAAATACAAATAACAACTTTATTATTGCCTCTAGGGCATATTTCCTTCGGTCTCCCACTTGCACTAGAGTCAATAATCTAGATTACATTGTAATGATTCTGACACCCATGGAGTCTTGGTGCTGATCATGTTTTTCTCGTGGAAGAGGCTTAGTCAACGGGTCTGTGACATTCATATCCGTCTGTATCTTGCAAATTTATATGTCTCCCTCCTTGACTTGATCGCGTATGGAATTGAAGTGTCTCTTGATGTGCTTGGTTCTCTTGTGAAACCTGGATTCCTTCGCCTAGGCTATTGCTCCAGTGTTGTCCCAAAAGATTTTCATTGGACCCGATGCACTAGGTATTACGCCTAGATCGGATATGAACTCCTTCATCCATACTCCTTCATTTGCTGCTTCCGAAGTAGCTATGTACTCCGCTTCACACGTAGATCCCGCCATGAAGCTTTGCTTGGAACTACACCAACTGACAGCTCCACCGTTCAATAAAAATAGATATCCAGTTTGTGACTTATAGTCATTCGGATCAGTGTCAAAGTTGGAATCGGCGTAACTGTTTAAGATGAGCTCTTTGTCACCTCCATAAACGAGAAACATATCCTTTGTCCTTTTCAGGTACTTCAGGATGTTCTTGACCGTTGTCTAGTGATCCACTCCTGGATTACTTTGGTATCTCCCTGCTAAACTTATAGCAAGGCACACATCAGGTCTAGTACACGGCATTGCATACATGATAGATCCTATGGCTGAGGCATAGGGAATGACTTTCATTTTCTCTCTATCTTCTGAAGTGGTCAGGCATTGAGTCTTACTCAACTTCACACCTTGTAACACAGGCAAGAACCCTTTCTTGGACTAATCCATTTTGAACTTCTTCAAAACTTTATCAAGGTATGTGCTTTGTGAAAGTCTAATTAAGCGTCTTGATCTATCTCTACAGATCTTGATGCCCAATATATATGCAGCTTCACCGAGGTCTTTCATTGACAAATTCTTATTCAAGTATCCTTTTATGCCATCCAGAAATTCTATATCATTTCCAATCAACAATATGTCATTCACATTTAATATCAGAAATGCTACAGATCTCCCACTCACTTTCTTGTAAATACAGGCTTCTCCAAAAGTCTGTATAAAACCATATGCTTTGATCACCTCATCAAAGTGTATATTCCAACTCCGAGATGCTTGCACCAATCCATAGATGAATCCCTGGAGGTTGCACACTTTGTTAGCACTTTAGGATCGACAAAACCTTCGGGTTGCATCATATACAACTCCTCTTTGAGGTATCCATTAAGGAATACAGTTTGACATCCATTTGCCAGATTTCATAATCATAAAATGTGGCAATTGCTAACATGATTCGGACAGACTTAAGCATCGCTACGGGTTAGTAAGTCTCATCATAGTCAACTCCTTGAACTTGTCGAAAAGCTTTCGCAACAAGTCGAGCTTTGTAGACAGTAACTTTACCATCGGCGTCAGTCTTCCTCTTAAAGATCCATTTATTTTCAATGGCTTGCCGATCATCGGGCAAGTCAACCAAAGTCCACACTTTGTTCTCATATATGGATCCAATCTCAGATTTCATGGCTTCAAGCCATTTTGCGGAATCTGGGCTCATCATTGCTTCCTCATAGTTTGTAGGTTCATCATGGTCTAGTAACATAACTTCCAGAACCGGATTACCGTACCACTCTGGCGCAGAACATACTCTGGTTGACCTACGAGGTTCGGTAGTAACTTGATCCGAAGTTTCATGATCATCATCATTAGCTTCCTCGCAGATTAGTGTAGGAATCACTGGAACTAGTTTCTGCGATGTACTACTTTCCAATTCGGGAGAAGGTACAATTACCTCATCAAGTTCCATTTTCATCCCACTCACTTCTTTTGAGAGAAACTCCTTCTCTAGAAAGGATCCATTCTTAGCAATGAATATCTTGCCTTCGAATCTGTGCTAGAAGGTGTACCCAACAAGTTCCTTTGGGTATCCTATGAAGACACATTTCTCCGACTTGGGTTCGAGCTTATTAGGTTGAAGCTTTTTTACATAAGCATCGCAGCCCCAAACTTTAAGAAACGACAACTTGGGTTTCTTGCCAAACCACAGTTCATAAGTCATCATCTCAACTAATTTAGATGGTGCCCTATTTACCGTGAATGCAGCTGTCTCTAAGGCATAACCCCAAAACGATAGTGGAAAATCTGTAAGAGACATCATAGATCGCACCATATCTAATAAAGTACGGTTATGACGTTCGGACACACCGTTACGCTGTGGTATTCCGGGTGGCATGAGATGTGAAAGTATTCCACATTGTTTTAAATGGAGACCAAACTCGTAACTCAAATATTCGCCTCCACGATCAGATCATATAAACTTTATTTTCTTGTTATGATGATTCTCTACTTCACTCTAAAATCCTTTGAACTTTTCAAATGTTTCAGACTTGTGCTTCATTAAGTAGATATACCCATATCTGCTCAAATCATCAGTGAAGGTGAGAAAATAACTATACCCGCCGTGAGCCTCAACACTCATCGGTCCACATACATCAGTATGTATGATTTCCAACAAATCTGTTTCTCGCTCCATTGTTCCGGAGAACGGAGTTTTAGTCATCTAGCCCATGAGGCATGGTTCGCAAGCACCAAGTGATTCTAAAAGTCCATCAACATGGAGTTTCTTCATGCGCTTTACACCAATATGACCTAAACGGTAGTGCCACAAATAAGTTGCACTATCATTATCATCATTGCATCTTTTGGCTTCAATATTATGAATATGTGTATCACTATGATCAAGATCCAACAAGAATAGACCACTCTTCAAGGGTGCATGACCATAAAAGATATTACTTATATAAATAGAACAACCATTATTCTCTAATTTAAATGAATAACTGCCTTGCAACAAACAAGGTCCAAATATAATGTTAATGCTTAACGCTGGGACCAAATAACAATTATTTAGGTCTAAAACTAATCCCGAAGGTAGATGTAGAGGTAGCGTGTCGACGGCGATCACATCGACTTTGGAACCATTTCCCACGCGCATCGTCACCTCGTCCTTAGCTAATCTTCGTTTAATCTGTAGCCCCTCTTTCGAGTTACAAATATTAGCAATGGAACCAGTATCAAATACTCAGGTGCTACTACGAGCATTAGTAAGGTACACATCAATAACATGTATATCAAATATACCTTTGTTCACTTTGCCATCCTTCTTATCCGCCAAATACTTCGGGAAGTTCCGCTTCTAGTGTCCAGTCCCTTTGCAGTATAAGCACTCAGTTTCAGGCTTGGCTCCAGACTTGGGTTTCTTTGCGGGAGTAGCAACTGTCTTGCTATTCTTCTTGAAGTCCCCCTTCTTTCCCTTGCCCTTTTTCTTGAAACTAGTGGTCTTGTTAACCATCAACACTTGATGCTCCTTTTTGATTTCGTCCTCCGCAGCTTTGAGCATAGCGAAGAGCTCGGGAACTGTCTTCTGCATCCCTTCCATATTATAGTTCATCATGAAGCCTTTATAGCTTGGTGGCAGTGATTGAAGAACTCTATCAATAACACTATCTTCGTCAACTTTGCAACCAAGTTGAGTCATATGATTGTAGTACCCAGACATTCTGAGCAAGTGTTCACTGATAGAACTGTTCTCCTCCATCTTGCAACTATAGAACTTATTGGAGACTTCATAATTCTCAATTTGGGCATTTGCTTGAAATATTAACTTCAACTCTTGGAACATCTCATATGCTCCATGATGTTCAAAACGTCTTTGAAATCTCGATTCTAAGCCGTAAAGCATGGCACACTGAACTATCGAGTAGTCATCAGAACGAGCTTGCCAGATGTTCGTAATGTCCGAAGTTGCTCCTGCAGCAGGCCTGTCACCTAGCGGTGCTTCCAAGACATAATTCTTGTGTGCATCAATGAGGATAATGCTCAAGTTACAGACCCAGTCCGTGTAGTTGCTACCATCATCTTTCAACTTAGCTTTCTCTAGGAATGCATTAAAATTCAAGGGAACGATAGCACGGGCCATTGATCTACAGCAACATAGATATGCAAAAACTATCAGGACTAAATTCATGATAAATTAAAGTTCAATTAATCATATTACTAAAGAACTCCCACTAAGATAGACATCCCTCTAGTCATCTAAATGATCATGTGATCCAAATCAACTAAACCATGTCCGATCATCACGTGAGATGGAGTAGTTTTCAATGGTGAACATCTTATGTTGATCATATCTACTATATGATTCACGCTCGACCTTTCGGTCTCCAGTGTTCCGAGGCCATGTCTGTACATGCTAGGCTCGTCAACTTTAACACTAGTATTCTGCATGTGCAAAACTTTCTTACACTCGTTGTATTTGAACGTAGAGCTGGTAACCCACAAGTGTAGGGGACCGCAACAGTTTTCGAGTGTAGAGTATTCAACCCAAAATTTATTGATTCGACACAAGGGGAGCCAAAGAATACTCTCAAGTATTAGCAGATGAGTTGTCAATTCAACCACACCTGGAAGACTTAATATCTGCAGCAAAGTAATATGGAAGTAACGGTAACAGTGGCAAAAGTAACGATATCAGTTATGTAGTGATTGTAACAGTAGCAGCGGAAAAGTAACTAAGCAAAGAGCAATATGTGAAAAGCTCGTAGGCATTGGCTCCGTGATGGATAATTATGTCGGATGCGATTCCTCATGTAATAGTTATAACATAGGGTGACACAGAACTAGCTCCAGTTCATCAATGTAATGTAGGCATGTATTCCGAATATAGTCATACGTGCTTATGGAAAAGAACTTGCATGACATCTTTTGTCCTACCCTCCCGTGGTAGCGGGGTCCTATTGGAAACTAAGGGATATTAAGGCCACCTTTTAATAGAGTACCGGACCAAAGCATTAACACATAGTGAATACATGAACTCCTCAAACTACGGTCATCACCGGGAGTGGTCCCGATTATTGTCACTTCAGGGTTGCCGGATCCAAACACATAGTAGGTGACTATTGACTTGCAAGCTAGGATCAAGAACTCACATATATTCATGAAAACATAATAGGTTCAGATTTGAAATCATGACACTCAGGCCCTAGTGACAAGCATTAAGCATAGCAAAGTCATAGCAACATCGATCTTAGAACATAATGGATACTAGGGATCAAACCCTAACAAAACTAACTCGATTACATGGTAAATCTCATCGAACCCATGACCGTCCAGCAAGCATACGATGGGATTACTCACGCACGGTGGTGAGCATCATGGAATTGGTGATGGACGAAGGTTGATGATGACGACGGCGACGATCTCCACTCTCCGGAGCCCCGAACGGACTCCAGATCAGTCCTCCCAAGAGATATTAGGGCTTGGCGGCGGCTCTGTATCGTAAAACACGATGAATCCTTCTCTCTAATTTTTTCTCCCCGAAAGTGAATATATGGAGTCGGAGCTGAGGTCGGTCGAGCGTCAGGGGGGCCACGAGGCAGGGGCGCGCCCCCCACCCTCGTGGACAGGGTGTGGGCCCCGTGGTCTTGATTCTTCCGCCAGTATTTTTTATATATTCCAAAATAATTCTTCGTTGATTTTTAGGTCATTCCGAGAAATTTTATTTCTGCACAAAAATAACACCATGGTCCTTCTGCTGAAAATAGCGTCAGTCTGGGTTAGTTCCATTCAAATCAGGCAAGTAAGAGTCCAAAACAAGGGCAAAAGTGTTTGGAAAAGTAGATACGTTGGAGACGTATAAACTCCCCCAAGCTTAAACCTTTGCTTGTCCTCAAGAAATTCAGTTGATAAACTGAAAGTGATAAAGAAAAACTTTGACAAACTATGTTTGCCCTTGTTGGTGCAAATATGTAAAGCCAACATTCAAGTTTTCATCAAAGATTATGAACTAACCACATTCATAATAACTTTCAGGTCTCATGTTTACTCATATCAATGACATAATCAACTAGCGAGCAATAATAATAAACCTCGGATGACAACACTTTCTCAAAACAATCGTAATATGATATAACAAGATGGTATCTCGCTAGCCCTTTCTGAGACCGCAAAACATAAATGCAGAGCACCATTGAAGATCAAGGACTGACTAGACATTCTAATTCATGGTAAAAGAGATCCAGTCACAATCATACTCAATGCAAATTAATAGCAATACATGCAAATGACAACGGTGCTCTCCAACTGGTGCTTTTTAATAACAAATGATGACTCAACATAAAAGTAAATAGATAGGCCCTTCTCAGAGGGAAGCAGGGATTTGTATAGGTGCCAGAGCTCGATTTTAAAAGAGAGGTGAATAATATTTTGAGAGGTATACTTTCATCGTCAACATAACAACCAAGAGTTCTCGATATCTTCCATGCTACACACATTATAGGTGGTTCCCAAACAGAATGGTAAAGTTTATACTCCCCCAACCACCAACAAGCACACTCCACTGCTGGCCCAAAACAACGGGTCCCATCCATACCAACAACAACCGTGGGGGAGTTTTGTTTAATTATTATGATTTGAGCATGGGACTGGGCATCCCGGTTACCAGCCATTTTCTCATGAATGATAAGCGGAATCCACTCATCGTGAGAATAACCCACCTAGCATGGAAGATATAGACAGCCCTAGTTGATACATGAGTTGTTCGAGCATACAAAACATAATTTCATTTGAAGGTTTAGAGTTTGGCACATACGAATTTACTTGGAACGGCAGGTAGATACCGCATATAGGAAGGTATGGTGGACTCATATGGAATAACTTTGGGGTTTATGGAAGTGGATGCACAAGCAGTATTCCCGCTTTGTACACGTGAAGGCTAGAAAGAGACTGGGAAACGACCAAATAGAGAGCGACAACAGTCATGAACATGCATTAAAATTAATCAACATTGAATGCAAGCATGAGTAGGATATAAATCACCATGAACATAAATATCGTGGAGGTTATGTTGATTTTGTTTCAACTACATGCGTGAACATGTGCCAAGTCAATCCACTTGAATCGTTCAAAGGAGGATACCACCCTATCATACCACATCACTACCATTTTAATATCATGTTGGCACGCAAGGTAGACCATTATAAACTCCTAGCTAATTAACCATGGCATGACCAGCTATGATCTCTAATTGTCATTGCAAGCATGTTTCGTTCATAATAGGCTGAATCAGGAACGATGAACTATCATATTTACAAAAACAAGAGAGGTCGAGTTCATACCACCTTTTCTCATCTCAATCAATTCATCATATATCGTCATTATTGCCTTTCACTCGCACGACCGAACGGTGTGGATAATAATAATAGTACACGTGCATTGGACTAAGTTGGAATCTGCAAGCATTTAATACAAGGGAGAAGACAAGGTAATATGGATCTTGGTTAAACCAACAGTAATGCATATGAGAGCCACTAAAAATTTTCATCATAGTCTTCTCCTCTTAACCCCCAAAGAAAAGAAAAGAAATAAAACTATTTACACGGGAAAGCTCCCAACAAGCAAAAGAAGAATGAGAAATCTTTTTGGGTTTTCTTTTAATTACTGCTACTACAGGCATGGAAAGTAAACTAGCTAAAAGCTACAACTAATTATTTTTTGTTTTTCTCAAGGTTTTTCTAACACACAAGAAAAACACTTGGGAAAGAAAATAAACTAGCATGGATAGTACAATGAAAAAGTATGAGCACCGACTACTGGAATAAGTGTGTGAGCATGAATGTAATATCGGTGAGAAATACGTACTCCCCCAAGCTTAGGCCTTTGGCCTAAATTGGTCTATTGCCACGGATCAAAGCTACTCTCTCCGGTGCACGGAGGACTGTCCTCTGGGTGCCATTGGTTGGTAATCTCCTCTGGATCCCACTGATAAACCGACTGCCGATAAGGGTCAAGTGGTGGCTTCGGCTCCGGCTCTGAAGCTTGTGCCAGGCTCTAGTACGCATAAACGGCATCTGGCAAGACGAGGTACATGCCTGAAAGTAAATCAAAAAAAAGAAGGTTCACGCAAGGTAATAATCTCACAATACTTTTCATCAAATGTCAATTTATACTTAAGCAACTTTTTCTTATCTTTAACAATAAAATCATGTGCTATCATACTCGTATAATTTAGAAAAGACGGGGCCAACAACTTCTCTTCCTTCTCATGATGCCTAATAGGTATTCTAAAGTGTTCAGCAAGGCGTGAAGCAAAGATGCCTCCGAAGATGGGGCCCTTTGTACGGTTCAAACTTAATCGTTTAGCAACAACAGCACCCAAGCTAAAAGTTGTATCTTGAAACAAAGCATGGCACAAAATAACAATATCAGGGGCACTAAGGTTTCCACTGTTCCCGAGACCAATTAAGCATCTACTAGCAAATATCGCAAAGTAGCATAGAACAGGAAAATGTATACTAGTAATTCTTGCCCCTGAAACTTTCCTCGTTTCCCCTACAGCTATCATATCGACAAACCCCTCAACATCCTGATGATGTGGTTCCTCTAGACTACCAGCAAAGGGTATCTTACATACTTGACAAAATTCATAGAACGACATCTCCTTAACCTCATCATATAAATGAAACTCCACTGAAGGTGGTGATTTCTTAGCATGGAAATGAAAATTTTGCACGAAAATATTTCTGAGTAAGAGATATTGTTCGCGCTGGTTGTGGAGGAAGTGGGTGAGGCCTGCATTCTCAGCAAAATAATAGAAGTCTTTATAAATCCCGGCGGCTTCCAAGAACTCATTGCAAGGCCATTCGCACGGTCGAACTTCCGCAGTGCGAGGAAGATTGTATTTGGGCTTCTTATTCTCCTCCTTCTGCTTATCCTTTGAACTTTGACTAGAAGAGCCTCTAAACAATATCCTCATCATTTTCTTCCTCTGAAAAATTTCTGAAATTTTTAGTAACTCAAAATAAAAGTGAACCAAACTCAACAAGATTGATAGCAACTACTCCCACAAGTGCTTAGAGACTACATCATGCATTAGAACTACTTTTGACATGCAATCTCAAGAACAGAGTCACCTAAGCAGCAAAAATTTGCAATAAATAAAGCACAAGAACAAAAACTAATTGGACCACTGGAGGAGTCACATACCGAAGAATAATCTCCCCCAAACAGTTTTGTGAATGGAGCTTTGAGCAAGGAGATCGAAAATGGCAGCAAGATGAGCTAGAACACGAGTTTGAGTTGTGGGAGGATTTTTTCTGGAGGAAGATGAAGTGTGTGGGTGCTGGAGTAAGTGGAGGGGGACCACGTGGGACCCATGAGGCAGGGGCGTGCCCAGGGGGTGGGCGCGCCCTGTACCCTCATGGACAGGTGCTGGCTCCCCCTGTTGTGTTCTTAGTGCCAAATATTCTTAAATATTTTAGAAAAATCATATTTCATTTTCGGGGCATTTGGAGAACTTCTATTTTTGGGGCATTTTTTATTGCAAGGATAACTCAAAAAACAGACAGAAAATACTATTTTTGCTTTATCTAATCTAATTAACAGAAAGTGAAAGGATGGTACAGAGAGTTGTGCTATCTAAATTCATCCATCTCATGCTCATCAAAAGGAATCCATTAACAAGGTTGATCAAGTCTTGTTAACAAACTCTTTCCGAATAACATGAAACCGGAGAATTTTTTAATAACACTAGGTTACCTCAATGGGGATATGTATGTCCCCAACAATAAGAATATCATATTTCTTCTTGACAGTAGGAAGAGGAAATTCAAAACCTCCAATAATAATCGTTGAAATTTTTCCAATAGAATTGATACTGTGGACTTGAGGTTGTTTCCTCAGAAAGTGTACCGTATGCTCATTACCATTAACATGAAAAGTGACATTGCCTTTGTTGCAGTCAATAACAGCCCCTGAAGTATTCAAAAAAGGTCTACCAAGGATAATAGACATACTATCGTCCTCGGAAATATCAAGGATAACAAAGTCTGTTAGAATAGTAACATTTGCAACCACAACAAGAACATCCTCACGAATACCGACAGGTATATCAGTTGATTTATCAGACATTTGCAAAGATATTTCAGTGGGTGTCAACTTATTCAAATCAAGTCTACGATATAAAGAGAGAGGCATAACACTAACACCGGCTCCAAGATCACATAAAGCAGTTTTAACGTAGTTTCTTTTAATGGAGCATGGTATAGTTGGTACTCCTGGATCTCCTAGTTTCTTTGGTGTTCCACATTTAAAAGTATAATTGGCAAGTATGGTGGAAATTTTAACTTCAGGTATCTTTCTTTTATTTGTAATAATGTCTTTCATATACTTAGCATAAGGATTTGTTATAAGCATATCAGTCAAACGCATACGCAAAAAGATAGGTCTAATCATTTCAGAAAAGCGCTCAAACTCCTCATCATCCTTTTTCTTGGATGGTTTAGGAGGAAAAGGCATGGGTTTCTGAACCCATGGTTCTCTTTCCTTATCGTGCTTCCTAGCAACAAAGTCTCTCTTATCATAACATTGATTCTTTGATTGTGGGTTATCAAGATCAACAGCAGGTTCAATCTCTACAGCATCGTTATTGCTAGGTTGAGCATCATCATGAACATCATCATTAACATTATCACTAGGTTCATGTTCATTACCAGATTGTGTTTTAGCATCAGAAATAGAAATATCATTGGGATTCTAAGGTGTGTCAACAACAGGTTCACTAGAAGCATGCAAAGTCCTATCATTTTTCTTTTTCTTCTTCTTAGAAGAACTAGGTGCATCTACATTAGCTCTGTAAGAATCTTTCTCAATTCTTTTAGGGTGGCCCTCAGGATACAGAGGTTCCTGAGTCATTCTACCACCTCTAGTCACAACTCTAATAGCATTATCATTTTTCTTACTATATAATTCATTAAGCAAATCATTTTGTGCTTTAAGTACTTGTTCTACTTGAGTGGTAACCATAGAAGCATGTTTACTAATGAGTTTAAGTTCACTTTTAACTCTAGACATATAATCACTCAAGTGTTTGATCATATAAGCATTACGTTGCAATTGTCTACCAACATAAGCATTGAAATTTTCTTGTTTAACAATAAAATTGTCAAACTCATCTGAGCATTGGCTAGCAGACTTATAACGAGGAATATCACCTTCATCAAATCTATAGAGAGAATTTACCTTTACTACCTATGTCGAGTTATCAAGACCATGTATTTCTTCAATAGGTGGTAAATTCTTAACATCTTCGGCTTTAATACCTTTTTCTTTCATAGATTTCTTTGCCTCTTGCATATCTCCAGGACTGAGAAATAGAATACCCCTTTTCTTCGGAGTTGGCTTAGGAGCTGGTTCAGGAAGTGTCCAATTGTTTTCATTACTCAACATATTATTCAATAGCAATTCAGCTTGATCGACAGTTCTTTCCCTGAAAACACCACCAGCACAACTATCCAGGTGGTCTCTGGAAGCATTGGTTAGTCCATTATAAAAGATATCAAGTATTTCATTTTTCTTAAGAGGGTGATCAGGCAAAGCATTAAGTAATTGGAGAAGCCTCCCCCAAGCTTGTGGGAGACTCTCTTCTTCAATTTGCACAAAATTATATATTTCACATATGGCAGCCTGTTTCTTATGAGCGGGAAAATACTTAGCAGAGAAGTAATAAATCATACCCTGGGGACTATGCACACAACCAGGATCAAGAGAATTAAACCATGTTTTAGCATCACCCTTCAACGAGAACGGAAATAACTTAAGGATATAATAGTAACGAATGTTTTCCTCATTGGTGAATAGGGTGGCTATATCATTCAGTTTAGTAAGATGTGCCACAACAGTTTGAGATTCATAGCCATGGAAAGGATCAGATTCAACAAAGTAATTAACTCAGGATCGATAGAGAAATCATAATCCTTATCAGGAACACATATAGGTGAAGTAGCAAAAGCAAGGTCATATTTCATTATAGCATTCAAAGACTTTTCTTTTAAGCTTAGCTAACAGTTTCTTAAGATCATATCTATCATTGCAAGCAAGAAAGTCTTTAGCAGTTTCTTCATACAAAACATAACCCTCAGGCATAACAGGCAATTCATATCTAGGGGGGAGAATCTTCATCATCACTTTCATCAATATTATCAGTTTCATTAATTGCATTCTCTCTAGCCCTAGCAATTTGTTCATCAAGAAATTCACCTAGTGGCACAGTATTATCAAGCATAGAAGTAGTTTCATCATAAGTATCATGCATAGCAGAAGTGGCATCATCAAGAACATGTGACATATCAGATTCAATAGCAGGAGTAGGTGTCACAAATTTACTCATAATAGAGGGTGAATCAATTGCAGAGCTAGATGGTAGTTCCTTACCTCCCCTCATAGTAGAGGGATAAATCTTAGTTTTTCGTCTTTCAAGTTCTTCATAGTGATCAACAGATATAAATTCTAAGGGACTCAAAGAATATAGCTATGCTCCCCGGCAACAGTGCTAGAAAATAGTCTTGATAACCCACAAGTGTAGGGGATCGCAATAGTTTTCGAGGGTAGAGTATTCAACCCAAATTTATTGATTTGACACAAGGGGAGCCAAAGGATACTCTCAAGTATTAGCAGTTGAGTTGTCAATTCAACCACACCTGGAAGACTTAATATCTACAGCAAAGTATTTAGTAGCAAAGTAATATGGAAGTAACGGTAACAGCGGCAAAAGTAACGGTAGCAGTTTTGTAGTAATTGTAATAGTAGCAGCGGTAAAGTAACTAAGCAAAGAGCAATATGTGAAAAGCTCATAGGCATTGGATCAGTGATGGATAATTATGTCGAATGCGATTCCGCATGTAATAGTTATAACATATGGTGACACAGAACTAGCTCCGGTTCATCAATGTAATGTAAGCATGTATTCCGAATATAGTCATACGTGCTTATGGAAAACAACTTGCATGACATCTTTTGTCCTACCCTCCCGTGGCAGCGGGGTCCTATTGGAAACTAAGGGATATTAAGGCCTCCTTTTAATAGAGTACCGGACCAAAGCATTAACACATAGTGAATACATGAACTCCTCAAACTACGGTCATCACCGGGAGTGGTCCCGATTATTGTCACTTCGGGGTTGCCGGATCATAACACATAGTAGGTGACTATTGACTTGCAAGATAGGGTCAAGAACTCACATATATTCTTGAAAACATAATAGGTCCAGATCTGAAATCATGGCACTCAGGCCCTAGTGACAAGCATTAAGCATAGCAAAGTCATAGCAACATCAATCTTAGAACATAATGGATACTAGGGATCAAACCCTAACAAAACTAACTGGATTACATGGTAAATCTCATCCAATACATCACCGTCCAGCAAGCCTATGATGGGATTACTCACGCACGGCGGTGAGCATCATGGAATTGGTGATGGAGGAAGGTTGATGATGATGACGGCGACGATCTCCACTCTCTGGAGCCCCGAACGGACTCCAGATCAGCCCTCCCAAGAGAGATTAGGGCTTGGCGGCGGCTCCGTATCGTAAAACGCAATGAATCCTTCTCTCTGATTTTTTCTCCCCGAAAGTGAATATATGGAGTTGGAGCTGAGGTCGGTGGAGCGTCAGGGGGCCCACGAGGCAGGGGCTCGCCCCCCACCCTCGTGGACAGGGTGTGGGCCCCCTGGTCTTGATTCTTCCGCCGATATTTTTTATATATTCCAAAATAATTCTCCGTTGATTTTCAGGTCATTCCGAGAACTTTTATTTCTGCACAAAAATAACACCATTTCAGTTGTGCTGGAAACAGCATCAGTCCGGGTTAGTTCAATTCAAATCATGCAAGTTAGAGTCCAAAACAAGGGCAAAAGTGTTTGGAAAAGTAGATACGTTGGAGACGTATCAAGAGCTTATCACACCCGATCATCATGTGGTGTCTTGGTACGACGAACTTTCGCAATGTTGCATACTCAGGGAGAACACTTGTACCTTGAAATTTTTGTAAGAGTTCATCTTATAACGCTACCACTGTACTAACCAAAATAAGAAGTGTAATAAGATAAACATCACATGCAATCAAAATATGTGACATGATATGGCCATCATCATCTTGTGATTTTGATCTCCATCTCCAAAGCATCGTCATGATCTCCATCGTCACCAGCTTGACACCGTGATCTTCATCGTAGCATCGTGGTCGTCTCACCAACTATTGCTACTACTACTATCGCTAACTCATAGTGATAAAGTAAAGCAATTACATGGCCTTCGCATTTCATACAATAAAGAGACAACCATAAGGCTCCTGCCGGTTACTGATAATTTACAAAACATGATCATCTCATATAATAACGTATAACTCATCACGTCTTGACCATATCAAAACACAACATGCCCTGCAAAAACAAGTTAAACGTCCTCTACTTTGTTGTTGCAAGTTTTACGTGGCTGCTACGGGCTTAGCAAGAACCGTTCATACCTACACATACAAAACCACAATGATTTTTCGTCAAGTGTGTTGTTTTAACCTTCACAAGGAACGGGCGTAGCCACACTCGATTCAACTAAAGTAAGAGAGACAGACACCCGCCGGTCACCTTTAAGCAACAAGTGCTCGTAACGGTGAAACCAGTCTCGCATAAGCGTACGCGTAATATCGGTCCGGGCCGCTTCATCTCACAATACCGCCGAATCAAAGTATGACATGCTGGTAAGCAGTATGACTATTATCTCCCACAGCTCATTGTGGTCTACTCGTGCATATCATCTACGCATAGACCTAGCTCATGATGCCACTGTTGGGGAACGTAGTATTTCAAAAAAAAATCCTACGATCACGCAAGATCTATCTAGGAGAAGCATAGCAACGAGCGGGGAGAGTGTGTCTACGTACCCTCGTAGACCGAAAGCGGAAGCGTCTGTGACGCGGTTGTTGTAGTCAAACGTCTTCGCGATCCAACCGATCCAAGCACCGAACGTAGGGCATCTCCGCGTTCAGCACACGTCCAGCTCGATGACGTCCCACGAGCTCTTGATCCAGTTGAACGTCACGGGAGAGTTTTGTCAGCACGACAGCGTGGTGACGGTGATGATGAAGTTACTGACGCAGGGCTTCGCCTAAGCACTGCAACAATATGATCGAGGTGTGTAACTATGGACGGGGCACCGCACACGGCTAAAACTGATGTTTACTTGTGTGTCCTGGGGTGCCCCTGCCCCCGTATATAAAGGAGCAAGGGGGAGGGCCGACCGGCCCCTATAGGCACGCCCAAGAGGGCCACTCCTACTAGGAATAGGAATCGTATTCCTAGTAGGAGTCCACCAAGAGGGAAGGAGGGGGAGGAAGGAGAGGGAGAGGGAGAAGGAAGGGGGCGCCCCCCCCTTTCCTTGTCCTATTCGGACAAAGGGTGAGGGGCACGCGGCCCAGCCCTGGTCGGCCCTCTGTCTCTCCACTAAGGGCCCAAGTGGCCCATTAGTTCCCCCGAGGGATACAGATACCCCTCCGGCACTCTGGTTTAATCCGAAACTCATCCGGAACACTTCCGGTGTCCGAATATAGTCGTCCAATATATCAATCTTTACGTCTCGACTATTCCGACACTCCTCGTCATGTCCGTGATCACATCCGGAACTCCGAACTACCTTCGGTGCATCAAAACACATAAACTCATAATACTGATCGTCATCGAACGTTAAGCGTGCGGACCCTACGGGTTCGAGAACTATGTAGACATGACCGAGACTCATCTCCGGTCAATAACCAATAGTGGAACCTGGATGCTCATATTGGCTCCTACATATTCTACGAAGAACTTTATCGGTCAAACCGCATAACAACATATGTTGTTCCCTTTGTCATCGGTATTTTACTTGCCCGAGATTCGATCGTCGGTATCATCATACCTAGTTCAATCTCGTCACTGGAAAGTCTATTTACTCGTTCCATAATACATCATCTCGTGACTAACTCATTAGTCGTTTGCTTGCAAGGCTTATTATGATGTGTATTACCGAGAGGGCCCAGAGATACCTCTCCGACATTCGGAGTGAAAAATCCTATTCTTGGTCTATGCCAACACCACAAATACCTTCGGAGACACCTGTAGAGCATCTTTATAATCACCCAGTTACATTGTGACGTTTGATAGCACACAAGGTGTTCCTCCGGTATTCGGGAGTTGTGTAATCTCATGGTCATAGGAACATGTCTAAGTCATGAAGAAAGCCATAGCAGTAAAATGAAACGATCAAGTTGCTAAGCTAACGGATGGGTCTTGTCCATCACATCATTCTCCTAATGATGTGATCACATTGATCAAATGACAACTCATGTCTATGGTTAGGAAACATAACCATCTTTGATTAACGAGCTAGTCTAGTAGAGGCATACTAGGGACACTCTGTTTCGTCTATGTTTTCACACATGTACTAAGTTTCTGGTTAATACAATTCTAGCATGAATAATAAACATTTATCATGATATAAGGAAATACAAATAACAACTTTATTATTGCCTCTAGGGCATATTTCCTTCAACTATGCCAATAGGTTAGTCCAAAAAATGATATAAAGTTGCTAGAAAATGTATGTAACACATCCAAGATTGATAATATAACAGCATGGAACAATAAAAAATTATAGATACGTTGGAGACGTATCATGGATGGGTGTCTTCTCCTGCAGCATGCCTGCGAGCATCGCACCATCGCTGCTCTCGACATGGAGGAGTGCATGCTTCGGCAGCACGCCCGCGAATATAGCATCCTCGCCGATCTCTACGTGGACGAGCACGTGCTCCAGCAGCACGCCCGTGAACATCGTATCCTCGCCGCTCAAGCGCACAAGTGTGTGCCCAAACAGCACGGCCACAAGCATGTCATCCTTGTTGCTCATGACGTGGATGAGCGTGTGCTCTAGACAGTACCCTAGGAGTCGGGACGCGAGCACCGCGCCCCCGGGGATGATGAGTACTGCATGATGCCCATTGTGGTTCATGGAAATCACATGACTCTGCCGCACCCTGGAGGAGTGCGAGCTCCAGTGGGCGCTCGAGTCACGCGCAGATATTCAGGTGTCAGCCGACGTGCAAGATTATCCTTTGATCTATCCTCCTCCTACGACGATGCCTCCATCGCGCCCGTCGTATCTCCTCTGCCGTGGCTCCGGTGGACATTTGGATTTTAGTTGTATGGAACATTAAAATTTGGATTAATAATAAGTCTAGAAAAATGTGAAGGATTAAGACTAATGCAAAAAATAACCTATGACTAACAGGCATGAATAGATAATGTGGCAGCAATGCATGCTTGAGAGTAACACAAGTATATTGCAATTTATGGATTGCATGCATGACTAGCTTATGTGGCATGGTTGCATGGCTAGGGAAGGCTAGAAAAAAATGTGCTACATACATATTTAGTATGAATAGAAAATACTTTCACATGCATAGTTGCTCTGGAGCACATGAAGAGCTTTAGAGTTCACTCCAATTTTCTTTCAGACGCTTAGGTCCACCGGATGCTGTGCCACACTACAAAATCTTAGAGAAAAATTTGCTCCATTTTTTAATTTATTATTATCTTGAAACCAGCCACACCCTCCCTCACCTCAAAATAGCCCAAGGAATATATTTTGAGTCAAACATAATTTATTTTTTGTGATATATGTATATCAAAACTAGAGTGATTTATTTCAAGTTTATGAACATGTATTATTCTACTACTTTGGATCTGTTGCAATGCACGGGCTGCCACATTGCTAGTACTAGTAACAAACAAATCTTGAGTTTGGCATGAGTTAGTGAAGTGCTAGCAGCACAAGGCCGGGTGCAGGAGTTACATTTCCTTGTCGGGGCACGCGGGACTGAGCTTTGAGGCCATGACATGTGGACCCAATAGGTGGCTGGCCCACATGTCATGCCCCAAAGCCAGAGGGGTGGTGGGGCCGAGAGGGGTAAGGTGCACGTCGGGGGACGTGGTGTCGTGGGTACAAGTGGTGTCGTGGGAATCATGTGTGGTAGTTGTAGAAACGTGATGGTTGCCATAGTTCAGCTTCCATGGACAAGTTGTCATGTCTTCTGACACATGCAATGCATAGTGATCGGTGCAAGTAGTAGTATAGAAAACTAGACGGATATATGATTTACTACATTCAAGCAGACCTATGATGCTACACTTGTTCTAAAGACATGCACACCGGCAAAATATTTCATCTATCAATATATAGACAGATGAAATATTTATTTACGAATAAGAGAGGAAATAGTTCATCTATCTATAATGCCCTTCTTCTTCTTCGGCTTTGCTACAAGCTCTGTCGGCCTTGCAGCTATCTCAAAACTCACATGAGCATCAAGGGTTGCATATGTTATCCGCTCGTAGGTCAAGGGATAAATCTCCCATCTAGACAACCTTAATCCTAGCATATCATCGCCCTTCTCAAGATTTGTTCCGAGCACAAAATTTGCTACGTTGAATAGGGATGATTTGTTTATCATAGCCGTCTATAGGAATTTTGGTTTGTAGGTCAGCGATGTTTTTCAAATCAAGGTTGTACTACGCCAGCTTTTGTTTATCCCCTTCTATGGTTGCCCCACAGAATAATATGTCCTCCCGAGACATCAAATCGTGAGCTCACCTGGTATGAAGGGCATGTGCATGATGTGATACACCAATACTTCTTCCTTGAGGCACAACTGAAGGACATCGGCGTGTTGTATCTTCCTAGTGGCACACGCTATGTACCCTGCGTCAAGATCGATGACCTTCATCTCCACCTTTTTGAGGGATGTGGATACATTTTTCATCCACTCTCGAACAACCCTTGGCTAGCCAGTTACGTTGGCGGCTATGCTCAACGAGCCTTCACTGAGCACATGTTTGACGCCAATAACCTGTATAGGGATCTCTTTCGCCATTTGGAACCACTAGACCGGAGGGCTATGGTTTGGAGTATTAGGATCAGATGGTTAGTCTGACTGGAAGAAAATAATTTTTTAAAGCAAAAGTATGTGAATAGGTTAAAACAGTGTGTATCGAGTGGGTTTTGTGCAAACGAAGGTGAAGTGAAGAAGCAGAGGAAAATCGGTTCTCAATGGAGATTTAATGGGAGAAGTGGCATGCATGTAGTTGATTAGACGGCTTGGTAGACCGACCTGCAAAACAAAAATTTGTGGGTAGCGCACTAATTATTATGATTCAACAATAGGAGTGATACTCCCCTAAAAATAGGAGTTGTACATGTCACTATACATACGCATGCTTCTATCGCTACATGTGCCATTGGCTAGTTGAGGTCACTCTTTCGAATCACGATGGTGAAACTTTTTATGATTCCTTTTTATTTCTGCACCCCTCCTAACAGGTGGGACCTATGCAAAACCCACTTGTGGACGAACGGATGTACAAACATATCCATCTCTTTGCACAAAAATCTCGCCTAAAAAAGTGTCCTAGCTGGTTCGGATAGATATTGGCGCGTGCATGCGAGACATGATTTCTCTAGTTAAGGAATATGCGGTTATCCGCAAAAAAGAAAAAGTCCTTATTCGCGCTTCCATATGCATGAGAATTTGGTTCTGCTCGCAATATGGATGCTACCTGGAGGATGAAGTGAAACCAGAGGCATGCTAGCACTACCTCTTTCCTCTATACAGTACTCTGTATGTTACATGTGTAGTACTTGTTGGTCAAAATATTATTCATCCGGTCCTCACAATGAAGTGATAAGACAAAAGACCCTGTGTGTCAGGTGACACTAGTCCAAGTGGCGTGCTCGGGTTACCAAAGTCAGCCTCACCCTGTGCAGTCACTATCACCACCAATGTACAACATGCCTTGTCTCGTCTCCCTCTCCCAAAGCACCACTCCATGTCCATCTCCATCTTCCCGGAGATCCTGATGTCAATCTTCATCATCTCATAGGGCCCCCGCATACCCTCGCCTCGCTCGCCTCCCCCAGTACCACTATTCTACTCGCTAGCCGCTCCAACATCGAGAGCCCTCGCCCCCATAAATCAAGCCCCAAAAAACCCCACCTTCCAAACTCCACCATGGCCGAACCCTAACCGTGCAACATTCGTATGAGCCGCGGCTGGAGCCATATCCCCAATGACATCATCGACCTTTGTTGCTCATTTATGGATATGTCCAGCGCCGTGCTGCTAGCTGCGTGCTATCACTTAGAGCTGAAAAACTACCCAAGCAAAACAAAAGAATGATCCAATACTAAAACTTTTATAACTATTGCAAAGGGACTATGAAATTAGCAAACTTAAACTTGTTGGATAGAAGAAGACAAGTACTATCTGACAGTAACTGTATAAATTACGAACTAGCAATGGAGAACAAATGCCAAAAGGATAAGGAAGAGGAACTACCCCAAGCATGAACCGGAAACTCTCCAAAACCAAAAACTCAAAGATGAAGCATGCGCACTCCGTTTTTGATGAGTTTGTGTTTGACAAGAAGACGAACACAAACTCTAAAACCTCACAAAGAGAATAGTCAAATATGAACCAAAAAAGATGATGCAAGGATGGAATGGTTTGAGCTCTCTACGAACGATACGATCAAGTTACTTACTTGAGATCCCTCCTTGATAACCCGGTCTCCCAACTACCACCATGAGACTAGTAAAATAGAAAACCTAACCTATCAAGGGCAAACCTTAGCCTTGCACATAGTCCACTTGAGCTAGATGATGGCGATCTTGACTTCCTCAAGTTGGACCACTTTTCTTGTTTGTGTTGACTCAATGAATACTAGTTTCTTGCTCCCCCATAATCAAGCATGTGTGAACAAATCTTTGGCACATCTCCATGAGTACATTGTCACCACAATGGACGGCAAGCTTCAAGCACGATCTCTTCATGATGCTCCACTTGAAATTGCACACCGCAATCTTCATGACGATCACCACTTGATGTCATCCTCCATGGGTTGTATGAGATCTTCCTCTTGATGCAAGCCCATGTAAACACACCTAACCCCACATAGAACTCTCACATAGACCACATAGTACACAAAGCATAATGGACAATGCTTACCATACCATGAGATCACTCCATCCCTCTCGGTATATCTTGTACACTTTATGTGTTGATCAACTCGATTCATTCTTTGACCTAATCTTGATCAACCTCGTATCATGTCTTCAATATGACCAATCTTTGGGTAATTCTTTGAATAACACCTTGGTAATCGCATAATCTCCTTGAAATCAACAAATGGACTTCATGAAATGCCTATAAAAAACCCTTCAAATATAACTCAAGGCAACCATTAGTCCATAGAGATTGTCATCAATTACCAACACCACGCGTGGGGACACCATGTTCTTTCATATGGCCTACTCCATCGCGAGGCGGAGCCCACTGCTTCTTAGGGAGAAGTGGTTGGGTTGGCTGCCTGGATGTGCTCTAATTTGAGGTAACAACTGAATCTTCTCAGATATTGGTTATATTTGAGCTATAGGTGTGAAGCTCTTATGTGCCAATACATTTGATTGTGACCTGTTCTATTTTTGTACCCAAAGTTTTTTTTTTACAAATGGGTGTACGTCAACTTAATGTGCTAGCATAACTTATTATGTTGTCTGTCTGTTTTCTTTGCACATCATTCAAGATATTTTCACGTCATTGATCAAGACGATGAATGGTTATGTACAAGTTTGTCGGTTGCAAGATATCCCTACCCATAGCGAGCCACTGCTTCCACCCCTATTGTGCCACCCGCGTGAAATTTCTGTATGCAAGCTCAATGTGCTATGATGTTGCATATGATTGTGTCAACTATATAAGATTGTACTGAGCATCAACAATGCAGATGGCTAAAAGATGTATTCACGAGCATCAACTCATCGGTTTATCTCTCACTCCCAGTAATAAGTTGGACCCGTTAAATTATTTCTTCGCTCGTGACAACTTTTAATTAGGTTTCACTCGACTCTACCTTTTTCCTTAAGTTAAAATTTGAGCTCATTGACTTTAAAAAGTTGTACAGATGCCTTGTTTGGGACATTTTAGGCGTCATTAAATGTGGGCTGAGTAGCTACGTAAAGTTGTACTGTACTACATAGGCCTTGTTCGTTGAACATCAGCAATGCAACTAGGCCGAAAGACGCGTGCCAACCCAGTTTTTTGTCCTAAAATAAATGCATCCTAGCCTATGTTTTTTAAGAAAATGCACAACTCGGTTCTATTTTTATATAATAACACTACCAAGCCCAACTTTAGTTTTTAAAATAAAATTCCTAGCTTAGTTTTTTAAAAGAAATGCTCTGACCAGATCAACATTGTTTTTCACCCATCCCAGAATTTAATTGTGACAAAACAGGATATTAATAGAGCTAATAAAGCAAAACAGGAGCAAAATAAGAGTGAAAATCAGATTGTGGCAAAAGAATTTGAGCAACAAATGAAGCCTAATAACACACCATCATCTCATGTTGCATCTGAAATTAAATTAAAAAGTGGATGTTTACTTGCCACCAAATCTGATATTGATGATCTAGATTTAAGCAAATCTGTTTGCTATGCTTTTGTGTGCAAAGAGGCATTATTTTCATTCGAGGACTTGCCTTCCTCTTTGCCTCCTACTGTCACTAACATTTTGCAGGAGTTCGCGGACGTCTTTCCACAAGACGTGCCACCGGGATTACCACCTATTCGAGGGATTGAGCATCAGATTGACTTAATTCCCGGTGCATCGCTACCGAACCGCGCACCATACCGTACCAATCCAGAGGAGACAAAGGAGATTATGCGTCAAGTACAGGAGCTATCCGACAAAGGTTATATACGTGAATCCCTTAGTCCTTGTGTTGTTCCTATTATTCTAGTGTCGAAAAAGGATGGTACATCGCGTATGCGTGTTGATTGTAGAGGATATTACTATTCGTTATCGCCATCCTATTCCTAGGTTAGATGATATGCTTGATGAATTGAGTGGCCCTAAAATATTCTCCAAAGTTGATTTGTGTAGTGGATACCATCAAATTCGTATGAAATTGGGAGATGAATGGAAAATAGCATTTAAAACTAAGTTTGGATTATATGAGTGGTTAGTCATGCCTTTTGGGTTAACTAATGCACCTAGTACTTTCATGAGATTAATGAATGAAGTTTTACATGCTTTCATTGGACGATTTGTGGTAGTATACTTTGATGATATATTGATTTATAGCAGATCTTTGGAGGAACATTTGGAACATTTACGTGCTTTTTTTATTGCTCTACGTGATGCGCATTTGTTTGGTAACCTTGGAAAGTGCACCTTTTGCACCGACTGGGTATCTTTTCTTGGCTATGTTGTTACTCCACAGGGAATTGAGGTTGATAAAGCCAAGATTGAAGCTATTGAGAGTTGGCCGCAGCCCAAAACGATCACACACGTGAGGAGTTTCCTTGGCCTCGCTGGATTCTATCGGCATTTTGTGAGAGATTCCAGCACCATTGCTGCACCTCTCAATGAGCTTACAAGGAAGGATGTGCCTTTTGTTTGGGATACTGCACAGGAAGAAGCATTCACGGTATTGAAAGATAAGTTGACACATGCTCCTTTACTCCAACTTCCTGATTTTAATAAGACTTTTGAGCTTGAATGTGATGCTAGTGGAATTGGGTTAGGAGGTGTGTTATTAAAATATGGTAAACCTGTTGCATACTTTTCTGAAAAATTGAGTGGGCCTAGTCTGAATTATTCTACTTATGATAAGGAATTATATGCTCTTGTTCAGACTTTGGAAACATGGCAACATTATTTATGGCCCAAAGAATTTGTTATACATTCTGATCATGAATCTTTGAAGCACATTAAAAGTCAAGCAAAACTGAACCGTAGACATGCTAAATGGGTTGAATTCATAGAGACTTTCCCATATGTTATTAAACACAAGAAGGGAAAAGAAAATGTTATTACTGATGCATTGTCTCGTCGTTATACTATGCTTTCACAACTTGACTTTAAAATATTTGGTTTGGAGACCATCAAAGATCAATATGTGCATGATGCTGAATTTAAAGATGTATTGCAGAATTGTAAAGAGGGTAGAACATGGAACAAGTTCGTCGTTAATGATGGATTTGTGTTTCATGCTAACAAGCTATGCATTCCAGCTAGCTCTGTTCGTATTTTGTTGTTGCAGGAGGCGCATGGAGGAGGATTAATGGGACACTTTGGCGTGAAGAAGACAGAGGACGTACTTGCTACACATTTCTTTTGGCCAAAGATGAGACGGGATGTTGAACGTTTTGTTGCTCGCTGCACTACATGTCAAAAAGCTAAGTCACGACTCAATCCTCATGGTTTATATATGCCTTTGCCTGTCCCTAGTGTTCCTTGGGAAGATATATCTATGGACTTTGTTTTGGGTTTACCTCGAACAAAGAAGGGGAGGGATAGTATTTTTGTTGTCGTGGATAGGTTCTCGAAGATGGCACACTTTATACCATGTCATAAAAGCGATGATGCTGCTAATGTTGTTGATTTGTTCTTTCGTGAAATTATTCTCTTGCATGGTGTGCCAAATACTATTGTTTCAGATCGTGATACTAAATCTCTTAGCCACTTTTGGAGATGTTTATGGGCTAAGTTGGGGACTAAACTGCTTTTTAGTACTACTTGTCACCCCCAAACTGATGGACAAATTGAAGTAGTCAATAGAACTTTGTCTACTATGCTTTGTTTTGAAGAATAACAAGAAAATGTGGGAAGAATGCCTGCCTCATATTGAATTTGCTTATAATCGTTCATTGCATTCTACTACTAAGATGTGCCCTTTTGAAATTGTCTATGGTTTCCTACCTCGTGTACCTATTGATTTGTTTCCTCTTCCATCTTCGGAGAATGTTAATTTTGATGCTAAACAACGTGTTGAATTGATCTTAAAAATGAATGAGTTAACTAAGGAAAATATTGAGCGCATGAATGCTAAATATAAACTTGTTGGAGATAAGGGTAGAAAACGTGTTGTCTTTGCACCTGGAGATCTTGTTTGGTTACATTTGCGTAAGGATAGGTCTCCTAATTTGCGCAAGTCAAAGCTAATGCCACGTGCTGATGGTCCTTTCAAGGTGTTAGAGAAAATAAATGATAATGCGTATAAACTTGAGTTGCCTGCAGATTTTGGGGTTAGTCCCACATTTAACATAGCAGATTTGAAGCCATACTTCGGTGAGGAAGATGAGCTTCCGTCGAGGACGACTTCAATTCAAGAAGGGGAGGATGATGAGGACATCACTAACAAGGTTACACCCACAGCCCCAACTGACACATATACAGGACCAATTACTAGAGCTCGCGCACGCCAATTAAATTACCAGGTACTTTCGTTTCTTGGTAATGATTCTAATGTTCATGAGAATATGATGCTGCCTAAATTGGATAAATTTATCTTGCTTACAAATGAAGGGCCTAGCTTGGACAAGAAGGATGAACATTGGAGCAAGATCAAGCATGAAGATGATGGCATGCGCAGGGGGGACAAGAACGGAGTTACAAGTGATGATTTCAGGACTTTGAAGCCACCATAATGAGTGCGTGAAGCCTTGGACGAAATATACAAGATGCCACTTCATAAATTTCGTCTAGAGGCTATTATAGGTGCTGCGTCACCTTATTATTGGGCCAGGCTCATGTAATTTCGAAATACTTGAGTATAGGCTGTTTTTAGAGTCCATATGTGTGGGGAACAAGAGTAAGGGTTGGTTTCGGGCCCCTCCTCCAAGGGCCACGAAATTCCCCCCTCTTCCCACATATATACAGCCCTTAGGGTGTCGTTTAGACTTTGGGTTTTGTTTAGATTAAAGTTCGTCATAGCTGCAACTTCACGTACTTCGTTTGTGTTCAACGACCAGACAAAGATGTCACAGAACCCCACCTTGATCAGTAAAGCTTTCCTCTTATATTCGCAATATCCAGATTGCAATCTTAGTTTCTTGCTTGTTCTTTGTTTGCTTGCAGGAAATAGACCCTCGTGGTCAGGTTGATCGTGCTCCGGCGTGGTCAATAACCTCTCGGAGTTGGTTTAGCGATTGCTAAGGCGAGACGTCCTCGCACGTTCGTAGTCGGATCGTCAAAGTCGACTCCACCGAAAACGATAGCCACCATCACATCGAAAGACGGGACACCTTTGTCTCTATCAAGTGGTATCAGATTTCTAGGTTGCTCAGTGAGATTTCACAGTTTTTCGTAGATTAGATCGAGTCTGTTCTTCATACCTACAGTCCATGAAAAAGCCAAAAAAAATAGGGTTAGTTCCTCATATCCGAACCAGTTTGAGCCTTCGCATAGTCTTTTCAGTATTTTGCTTTGTTGAATTTGTGGTTGCATCGTCGTGTCAAGTTGCTGGTCTTAGCGTCTAGTCTTTTAGAGTTTCGAGTTCTGGTCATAAGTTGTCACGCCGCCGCCGCAACATCTTCATCGCTACTGCCACATACCACCACCGATCCGTATCCATATACAACCACCAATCCGTATCCATATACCACCACTAATCCGTATCCATATACCACCACCGCTGCCATATTCTACCACCATATACCCACCACCAATCCGAGTTCTTTTCGTTTTAGATTAGCTTTCGAGATCCATCTAGTTTTGGTTTTGTGTTTCCTTGCCTGAGTAGGTCTCGGGAAAAAGAAGTCTGGAGACCCCCTGGCAGTTTTTAGGCCAAAATTTCGGCAGGTGAAATATTTTTTCCCTATCCTATTTTTAGGCTTTTCTGAGTCTTTTGAGACACGTGCCATCATACTGTTTTTTTACCGCACTTTTTCGTTGTCACTGCCCTGATTCCGAAAAAAAATCGTCAATTTTTTTTTGTGCCTATCATCTTAGTTTGACTTGAGAAGAGTTTTGAGACACTCGCCATTATAGTGATCTTCGGCAAAAAAAGGAGCGCAAAAAAAAAGAGGCGAAAAAAAATCAAACTTGTGAGCGTCGTCTTGGAGCTTGTCGGGCTTGGACATATCGGTGGTACTAGCCTCATGCTCGCCGTCTTGGAGTGTGGTCGTCGCAAAGTGTGCTCAGGGTCGAGTAGACTTGGCCTTCTGGAGTTCTCGTTCCGCCTTGAGAGCACCAAAGTAGATGTCATCGAGGGACTCGTAGTTGTTGGTAAACATAGTATTAGCGATGTTGTTGTTCAATACCATCGTGAAGTAGAAATTCATCCAAATGTGGTCGTCCACACCGACTCGTCGAAAGGCTTTCTTCATCTCCATAAAGTACTCGTCGAGGGACTTGGATCCTCAAATGGTGTTCTCCAATTGGCGTTGAAGATGTTTCGTGTAGGCTCAAGCCACAAATTCTCGTCGAATAGCTTTCTTTGTCTTGGGCCAACTCATGTCAAAGTTCTTCGAAGCTGTGTGAAGCCACCATGCCGACGCATAGTCATCGAAGTTACTTGTGGCGCACTTCACTTGATCTTCGGAGGGGAGTTGATGTAGCTGGAGGTAGTCGCCCATCTTGTGCTCCCACTCGATGTACTTTTCGGTATCATGAGTCCCAAAGAATAGAATCTCATCGTTGTTGATGAAGTCGAAGTAGCTCGTGGAAATAGTGGACTTGAGCTCGCGGAGTAGGAGAAGATGACGTACATCCAAAGGCGAGATGTCGTACATCCAAAGTTTTAAGATCAAAGTACTACCCTTCTGGTGACTTGTTAAATTGGTTGCTAAAGACGGGGTCATGATATGCATGGCAAAGCATTTGGTCGGGAATCCATACTTTTAAAAAGGATTGCATATGGAGAGTCGGTAACGGAATGAAAAACAACATTTGGGGGGATAGGTGGACACCAAGCAGCAGCTCTCAAAATATTATCACAGTGTGTCGCAATTGTGTTCTCACTATAGTGAATGAGCTCATAAACCAAGTCACAGGAGAGTGGGATGAAGCATTGATCCATGATACTTTCTGGCATATTGATGTCGATAGAATTTTGCGGATTCCAATATATCAGCATTGACACTGAGGATTTTATTGCTTGGTAGGGCATTTTTTGTGTCCGCTCAGCATACAATAGGCAGTGGGAGGAATAATGCGAATCCAATTGGTATTCGAGGTTCCTCACCTCATCTAGTATGGAGAAAGCCGTGGAATTTGAAAGCACTTGGCAAGGTAAATTTTTATGTGGAGATGTCTACATGGCGCCATTCCCTACTGATGCGTGCTACCAAATATGCACATAACTCAGTCTGCTTAGTGCCCAATTTGCTCACGGTTTGCAGAAGATATATCACATCTCTTATTTAAATGTGATAGAGCATAGGAGGTTTGGAGGGGACTCCGACTGCACGAAATAATGGCCAAAGTGGCAATACCGGGCCAATCAGCGCTGAAATCACTAAGATATTCCTATGTGATCTAGAGCACAATACTAAATATGTGGATCAGGTGGCGTTGTGTGAGTTGATTGCGGTGGCATCATGGTTTCTGTGGTGGCAAAGGAGAATCATAACTAGGCAGGAATTGTACAACCTCTAACACGGACGAGCCAGTCAATTCAAGCTTTGTCTTTGAACTTCGTATGAGTTGCATGCAAACCAGCGACGATCCCGCCTCTTAATCAATGGAAAAAGCCACTAGTGAACCAATTGGCCCTGAATGTCGACACTGTTTTTTCAGAAGATACTGACTCGGCGGCGTGTGGTGCCATTATCCGGGATAGTGGGGGCTTGTTGTTGCTGCATCTACAACAAAATTTGAACACGTCGTTGATGTGTTATTTGTCGAAGTTGCAGCTCTGGTTGAAGGCTTAAAACTAGCTAATACAGTTGGGAGGAACTGCTTGTTTGTGGAAACGGATAATCTAATTTTTGTGAAGGCTCTCCGACAAAATTCTGAGAGGTGTCAGCTCCAATTCTTGAGTGCGGTTTACCATTAGTTATTTTTGGAAAAGGTGGTGATTGAGCGTTGTAACCACCAAACATATATGGTGGCTCATGTGCTAGCGCAGCATAGAAATGATGATCCATCGAACTTGCGGTTGGACTCACCTACATGTCTTATTTGTGAATTTTTAGCGGACGACCTAACCGTTATTTAGCTTAAATAAAGCGAACGCGGATTTGGTGAACATGGGTGCGCGCACACTCTTTATGAATAGTAAATTTAAAAAAATGCTAGAAATAATAAATAAAAGTCTGAATTTATTTTTGTAATATACATAGTCAACTCGTATATGAAATTTCACGAAGAAATCACATCCGTGGTAACCTGGGCAAAAATGACAAAATCAAAGCTAATCGAAGCTATATTTAAAAACACTGTTTAATATATAGTATGGCCGCATTTGTATTTTCTTCACTAATAATACCATGGGCATCAATACATCATGAAACTTCACACGTAAGTAGAATGATCAACTAAGTTTCATACCGCGAAATTTCAGTTTTTTTAATTTTTTTATGAATTTACTATTCACATGGGTACACCCATGTTTACCTTTGTATTTTCGAAATAAAACTAGCCAGGGTGGGGTTTTCCTAAAAAACAAATTTATCAAAGAGTGGACTAGTGAAAAACTTGGGTTGCTTGAGAACTCGATCAATCAATCAAACTGTGTATACATAGATGGAGATGATATCTTACTGTGTGAGCTCTATCTTGTGACATGACACACGTATCGCTTTTCGCTTTTGCATCCATACATGCCTCTATTTGTAAATCTCTCCTTCTCTCTCCCACGATGTGCGTCCGTGTCTCTCTCCAACAGAGTCCTAGCTGCAGTGAAAGCTCAGCGGAAGGAGCTAGCCAACAAACTCGAAAACACTTGTTGTTTTTGACCATCACTTGTGTGTCTCTGGGCCATAAAACCGCTACAAATATGCCCCGTATGCCTCGTGACTAGCGACGACAGAACTCTCACGTACGCCTAGACTCATCTCTTGTTCTCTTCCATTCATTTCCTCTTTCTTTCTGCTGTGTGCAGAGTCCGCTCTCATGACGCCGACTACCCAGGTACCACCTCCCTCACCAACCTCGCTGTGAAATGCGAATCACGATTAATGTGCATGCCTCATTTCCTGTTTCTTGGTTCTTCAGATTGCGGCGCATGAGCGACTTGGAGGTTGTGCATGCGCGTGCAAGACGGCGGTGAGGTGCCACTCGGCGCTGTCGTCGGAGGGGAAGGCGTCCATCAGGGGTGTCGTCGGCGAGCTGCTCGCGGCAGCCGGCAAGAACAAGGGCCTCGTCTCCCTCGGCGTTGGTGACGCCTCTGCGCACGCTTGCTTCCGTCAGGGTGGGGAGTTCGTCGCCGACGCTGTCGCCTGCGCCGCCAGGTCCGGAGACTTCGACTGCTACGCGCCCTCCTACGGCTTCCCCGCCACACGCCGGTGAGCGCCTGTTCGTCGCATACCATGTTTCTTCAATTTGGCCAACCAATCAAAATAATCTAGTAAGTACTCCCTCCGTAAAGAAATATAAGAGTATTTACATCATTACTTTAGTGATCTAAACACTCTGATAGTTCTTTACAGACGAAGTACTAATAATTATTTTGACTTTGTAGGGGTTTCGTTGGTTACTTCCAAATACTAATATCATTGGATACACATCGCAAAGCACTTTCACATCATCTTAATTTTCTTCCATTTTGCAACACCACCAGATTCACATGGTGTTTCCTTTTCCCGTTTGCCCATAACAAAGACGTTACCATATGTGGTCCGACCTGCTTGGCTCCTCGCCACCTGGACTATCAATATCTGTCAGAAAGTTCTAACTTCCAACTCAGTTGTACTCCCTCCGTTTCTAAATATAAGTCTTTGTAGAGATTTCATTATGGACCACATACGGATGCTTGTAGATGCATTTTAGAGTGTAGATTCACTCATCTTGCTTCGTATGTAGTCCATAGAAGAATTTCTACAAAGACCTATATTTAGGAAGGAAGGGAGTACTACACTGCACCCTTATACTAGCTGACAACCACACATATACTAGTGGTAGTTGATGTACAAACAGGATATGCAGACCAACTAAGCTAACCATTCAGGCCGTTCATGTCACTGGTACACCTTTACTGACCAATCTCTTTCAGCTTTACATTTTTGCTAATACTCCTACAAAAAAACTTTGACTAATACTCCTACAAAAAAACTTTGACGGAAATCATGCAAACTGAGACGCCCCCAAGAGTATTTACTTCATAGTAGTTCTCTTGACAAGATTTTACTTCATATTTCTCTTGACAAGATTTTACCAAGCTTGATGACATCCCTGGTAATTATTTGACTGACACAAAGGGTAATTCTTTGTAACAGCGCGGTCGCCGACCACCTGTCTGCCGGCACACACCACCGCATCCGGGAGTCCGACGTGTTCATGATGGTCGGCGGTACAGGCGCCATCACTGCCATCACCACGGTGCTCGGTGGGGCTCCAGGGGCTAACATCCTGCTGCCGGGACCGGGCTTTGCCCCCTATGAGGCAGCTTGCGAGCTTGTCGGCGCCAAGCCACGGTTCTACCAGGGCCGGTCCTGAGGGGGGGCAGGAGGGGCGACCGCCCTGGGCCCCCACGGTCGAGGGGCCCCCCTCCCAGGTACGTACGTGTAGCCTGTAGCGTACGCACGCAGTGCAGCCGATCGCACGATTCTCAAAAAGAAAAAAAAGTTGCAGCCGAGCGCACGTAGTGCTTTTATTCCTTTCCGATCGCTGAATGCCCAAGATAGTTGGGCCTGTACTGGATCGCTCCACCTAGCCCAAGTAGTAATAGCTATGTTGATGTATCTGGAGTGACTACTAATCCCCTTAATTTCCCTCAAAAGAAAAAGTAATCCCCTTAAGAAAGCTGGACCATCGGTCCGGATGGGGGCTAGGAGCCAGGGCACATTCCACTAACACGCGCTGCCCTTTTTGCCTAGCGATGAGATCGCCACAGTTAACCTAACTTGCTCGAGAAGGAGACCCAAAGATACATGGCTGCTTGTCGGAGCAGGCGGCGCACCTGTGTGTAATTTGTGGATCTGAGCGTTGTCTGCCAGGTCAATGTCTTTCGCTGTACGTATCACTGACCGATATGCTTCTACAGTTTGGGAACAAGGATTTTATGTTGTAGATCTCAAATACTCCCCTCTATCCTAAATTTTTTGTCTTTGATTTGTCTAGGTAGGGAAATATGAGGGGGTATATTAAGAATAGAATGATGTTCTGGATGCAAATCGTGACGAGTAGTTTTGGGTTGAATTGTACGATGGCACAATAAATTTGCACAACTAGTAGGAGTAACTTTGAATCGTTGCAGATTTGATTTCTAGTCTATTCGCACAAATGAAAAAGATTTGTTTTCTAGTCTACGAAGAATATTTTGAATATCATTTTTATTTATTTGCTCATCTAATCTCAATTTCTTGGACACTGCTATTTATAGAATAATAATCATACCATTAAGCAGTCCAAGAACAACTATGCTTTTTTATCAAAATTCTTTTCGCACAGTCATTGTCTTCGAATCTTCGGTACCTGAAACCATATAACTATGCTCCATCGTTCTAATTAGCTTGACAATTAACACGTCTTCGTATTTCAAGGATGTCTTGCGATAACGACCTTCATATATTTTGTATATATATAGGGATACTTATAGGATTACAATGACACAAATATCAAGTGTTCACCAAAAACTTTTTTTATATATACATGTATTGATTATTATTAAGGGCCCCAAAATTTAGTTTCGCCACGGGCCCTTAAACTGTCAGGACCGGCCCTGGGTTCTACGACCTCCTGCCCCGGCAAGGCTGGGAGGCTGACCTTGCAGGAGTACGCGCCATGGCTGATGGCGCCACGGCAGCCATAGTTGTCATCAATCCAAACAATCCTTGTGGCGCGGTCTACTCTACGCAGCATCTTCTCCAGGTAACCATTGGACTGCAGAGTTCACGAGCACAGCTTGCTGCATCCTGAAAACTGAAATCACAATGATTTTTATTAACAAAAACCTCTAAAGAATCAGGCTCCTACAAGCACTGAATATTATGAACAAATGTGCCTTCATGTACTCTTAACATGCATGATTTACTCTCACTTTTTTTTAAAGGAGGAAAACCCCCGACCTCTGCATCAATCTATGCATGCAGCCATATTATAAATAAAGTGTAACTAAGTTTGAGATCCACAAAAGTTTCACAACCCGAGTGCAAAACATAGATAACATTAAAAAGATGCCACATCCGGCGATAAAGAACAGACTACGATGCCTATACACCTAGCCTATTATTAGCTCGTCATCCAAATCGGCTAAAGATAGTCCGTGCTACCGTCTCCCAACGGTTGCACCCAATAACCAAAAGCTCCCTGTAGTCCGCATGAGTAAGGACCACAATACGGATCCAGGATGTAGACCTGCAGAAAAATAGTGAAGTTTGTCTCATTAAAAATCAAATCATTTCTAGTATTTCATATCGCCCAAAATAGTGCACATATCCCTATCCGAATATGTTTGGCTATATGTATGTCCACACCATTAAGCCACGTCCCAAATAACGCGTTGATGCTCGTTGGGGGATGAACGTTAAAAGCTATATGTATTGTCATAATAATTTTGCAAGTGGACAGTCGAGAAAGAGGTGTTTAATCATTTCATTTTTATCGCAATAACAACATCTGGAATTACCAACCCAACTTCTTTTCAGCAAGTTATATTTATGATTTACTGGCATAGCACTGATCACCAACTGCATCCCTTGATCTATAGATTGCTGAAACTGCAAAAGAGCTGGGGATTCTAGTAATAGCGGATGAGGTATATGCACATATGGTCTTTGGTGCAGGCAAGTTTGTGCCCATGGCCTCATATGCACACATTGCAACAGTTATCACTATTGGAGCCATCTCAAAGAGATTCATGCTACCAGGATGGCGTCTCGGTTGGTTGGCATTCTGTGATCCTAATGGTACAATCAAGCATGTAAGGCACTAGATTCTTCTCATGTTTCTCCATTGCTGGTTATATGCGTACATAGATCCAAATTTTGTTCATTTAAAGGTCAGAACTGCAACTGAGATGCTACTGAACGTGACTTCAGGACCAGCTTCGATCATTCAGGTTAGGGTCCTATTACGAAACAATGTTTAACCTACACAAATGAATTTGCATTAATTCATTTAAATATTTTGATACACAGGCAGCAGTTCCTAAGATTCTTTTGGATGAACATGACGAGTTCCATCAGAATGTTGTGAACTTGCTAGAGTCTGCTGCGGATGCTCTCTACAGAAGAGTGAACCAGATTGAAGCTCTGCAATGCTACTCAAAGCCTCACGGTTCAATGTTCATGACGGTTGGTTCAAAGTTGCACTTGTCTTTGTATATAATGATTAATTATCATATCTTTGAATTGATGATTAAAAAGTTATGCAGGTTGAAATCAACACTTCACTTCTGTTCGGCATTGCAGATGACATGGACTTTGCTCGCGAATTGATCAAAGAAGAATCAGTTCTTATTTTGCCTGGTATAATACACCAAAATTTTCGTCTTTCTCTTACTAGTATTACCTTATAACCTTTCTGAACTGCTAGGACGTGGTAAGCAATACTGGAAGTTCCTAAAACGGTTGATCTTGTAGTGCTTCTGCGTTCTTAACTCTTAAGTACTCCCTCTGTAAACTAATATAAGAGTGTTTAGATCACTATTTTAGTATTCTAAACGCTCTTATATTAGTTTACGGAGGGAGTACTAGTCTTGTTCTCTAGATTTACAATTTCAATTTCTGTCCTTTCTGATTTCCAGGTTCTGTCCTTGGGTTGAAGAACTGGGTTAGGATATTCTTTGGGGCACCTGTTCATCTAATACTGGAAGCTTGCGATAGGACTGAGTCATTCTGCCAGAAAAGGGCAGGTCAAGCAAAACCATTGAAAAAGAAGTTCTGAAACCATCATATAGGGTTTTTGTTAGCTCAATAACATTTATACAGCCTATGATTTCAGTTCTCAGATGCATATTTTATGTCATACAGCTGAAATTTGTATATAGAATCTGAGGAACAGTTACCAGATAGTGTGTAGCAGAATAAAAGTCTGCAACAAATTTACAGAATAAAGGTTATCTTGATAATAAGCATTCCTTATTACTGCATAGCAGCAATACAATTACCATCTGTTGGTTGCAAATAACAAGTGAGACACAAGATCAACTTTGTTTCCGATCGAGCTACAACCATTGTAAGAGAAAAAGAACAGTTGAATGTTCTAAACGCCAAGTACAATATTAACAGTTGTTGGTAGTAGGAGGGTATAAAGTTAGACAAGTGTGTTTTGAGAGCTACTCCCACTGTAGGTAGTCGAGGGAAGAAGTGCATAATCCAAATCCTTTGTTTCCAAAAGCGGCGATATAAATTCTTGTCTTAGATTTGTCTAGATATAAATGTACCTAATACTAAAACGTAACTTAATGCATCCGTATTTAAACAAATGTAAGACAAGAATTTAGGGACAGAGGGAGTATTGCATAGTATCTAATAAAATGAATTTATTCTGTCATAAGTGTTCTCTCTTCATCTGTTTAACATGGCACATTTATATGTGTTTATAGAGCAGATCCAATAGGCATGCCATGGTGTGAACACGACATTCTCTTTATCCTATCAGATCACTGAGAACTACAGAAGACATATTGTCAATTATTAATTCTACCATGCCATAATGCAGGCACTGAACAAAGACCAGCTCATTCCAGGAACACATGTAAGCACAGATATAGAAACTCAACTTCATTTTATAGTACCGAACGGTTCATTGTATGGCAAAAGTAGGCAGTAACATAAGGTGAAGCCTGTTTATTCTTATTTGTGCATACTGAAGCAAGCGAACAAAAGGCGAGAAAAAGAGTTATCTGTTCACCGGCTACGAGCAGCGTAGACAAAGGAAGCGGCTGCGATAACAGTTGTGGTAGGGCACAGCCATGTCCACGCTATACTCTTCCCCCTCTGCCGCGCCTCAGCGACTGCGAGATGCAGCTCCTGAAGCTTCCCATTCAAGCCACCGATCTGTCCTTCCTTGTTTTCTGCTTCTGCCTTCAACACCCCAATCTCACGTTCCTTCTCAGCATTATAGCTCTCAAGCTCCGCAAGGGTCAGCCTTAGCGTGTCTCCTTCAGCTTTCTCCTTGCCAAGTGCTTTCAGAAGCGCAACCTTCACAGCTAGGAGCGAGGAATACTTATTCTTGGGATCATCACAGAGAGTAAGTTGATCAGCAATGGTACCGCGCAGCCCATTCAGTTCAGCCCTCAGGTTTACAGCCTCAGCATCTTTCTGCTGGACTGAGGCCATGGCGACATCCTTATTGGCTTGAATTTTTTCAACCCTCCTCTTCAGTCCATCCAGTTCCTTATCCAACTTAGTCTTCTCAGTACCAAATGCAGCCGCAGCCGCTTCCTTTGTTTTCCTCATCTTGTTAATCTCATTCCGGAAACTATCCACGTCAGCCACCACTATGTTATACTTACTGGTGGCATTTGCAACATCGGTCTGGAGCTTCTCCACCTCCTTCTGTGTGGCATGTAACTCTGTCTTGCTAGTCTCCATCTCCAACTGCAATTCCCTGTTCCTAGCCTGGGCCGCCGAGAGCTTTGCCTCCAAAGACTGGATCTTCACCTCCATTTCCGCCTCACTGGATCTCAGACCGTCCAACTGCCTCGATTTCTCATCAAGCTTCTCCATCATTTCCTGCCTCCATATCTCTGTGCTCTTTTTGTAATCATGCAAGTTTCCCTCCACTTGTGCCTTCAGAGCATTGACACTGTGAGCCGTGGCACTCATCTCCCCCAATTGCTTCTGCAATTCCCCTTTCTCTGCACATAGCTCAGTACTCTCCCCTGCCAGTTCACCAACAGAGGCTTCCAATTGAGTGACATTTTCGGACGCAGAGGTAGCCTCCGCCTGCTTGCCGCGGAGGAGCTCCTCTACTTCAAGTTTATCCACCTGGGTCGCCTCCAAGCGCGCTGCAGCCTCGACCCTGGCATCCGTCTCGCGAGCTACCCTCGGCTCCGCGACCTGGAGCGACTGCTGGGCGTCGGCTAGGTGCCTGCGCAGCGCCATGCCATCCTCGGCGGCTGCTTGGAGGGGGGCAACAAGGGCAGCCCGGAAGACCACACGCTCTAGATCGGCGAGTGCGCCAGCATCGGCGGAGCGCTGGTCGACTTGCGTGGTGAGCGTGGCGACCAGCCCCCGCGTCACCAGCGCCTCCTTAACGAGCGTACCGTTGAGCGCCTTGAGTTTCTCCACCTCATGCTCCGGCGACGAGTCCCGCCTCTCCTCCGGGACTCGGTCCTCCGACCCCGTATTTGCTGACGGCCCGCCGCCGTTGGCTGCCTCAATCGAAGGCATCTCGTCGCTGTTGGACGTCTCAACTGTAGGCCGCGACGGCGGAGCTCCGTCTCGATTGGCCGCTGCCGGAGAACCCACCGGAGACTTGTCGCCATCGGGCGCAGCAACCGGAGTCGGCATCGGCGGCGCAGCATGTTCTACATTGGCCACCGCCGCAGATTCCGGCGGCGGCTCATCGCCGTCGACCGCCCCAACCGGATTGGGCATCGGCGGCTGAATCGCGTCTCCGCTGTGCGGCTCATTGCCGTTGACCGCTACATGGGAGGGGGAGGGGGCGGCAGCGGGGGGCGCCTTCTTCTTCTTATTCCTGCCCTTGCCCATCGCTAAGTGTCTCTCCCTAGGGTTTGCGTTGCGACCACCAGAGATTACGCCATGGGCGTGCCTATTAATACAGAGATTTAGTGAAACTGACCCGTGGGTCGGGATAAGTCCGGTTTCCCGAACCGTCAGTGGCGCGGGAGCGGGAGGGGTTATTTTTTTTTCTTTTTTTGAGGGAGGAGTGGGAGGGGTTTGGAGGTGGTGAGTGCGTGCGGGAGGCCAAGCGTAACCGTTGGGGCGCGTGAGGTTTGAAATCATCCCACTTATGGTTGGGGCGTCACCCCGTGGCGCCGCTTGAGGCGTGCTTGTGTGGTGTCTGGTTTGCTGACGCCCATTCGGCTGGCTTATTTGATCCTTGTTGTGTGCATGAGTGTTTCTAGAAAACTTAGAAAATAGATGCTATTCATACATGAGCACTTCTAATAAGCATAGCAGATAAATGCTATTCATGTGCATCATAAGTCACATGGATAAGTCTCTACAAACAATCAAGTTATACGAGCTGATGTTCACCAGACTGATATTTGTTACGAAAGCTACATGAGGAAATTCCAGTATTCTTGCTCATGTACACAAGAAAGAGTATGTCACATGTAGATGAGTTGTTGTGACCTTGCCATTTCGATGGGATCGATCCACCGACTCCGGCGTCGAGGCAAAAATCAAAGATCGAAACCATCGTCGCCACCTAATCCTCCCACCCACTCCTCCATCGAGGCGACGACATTGGTGTGGCTGCATGGGAGAGCAAAGCCAGTTCATCTCCCTCTATTTCTAACCGTAGATTATCCCTAGGGAGCACTTCATAAATAATGTTCATAATATTCCAAAACAAGTGATGTTTTTACCATATAATCCAAAGGAACTGGATACCTTGTATAGCACAGAAAGAGTTCCATTAGTGGGATTTTTTTATCTCACCTATGTGTTAAAGTATTCCAGGTACCTGACATTTATATTTCTTTAACTACTGCCAAATCTAAGTGCAAGGCCATTCTTCCACGTAGGGCATAATTATTCCTGATGGAACCATTGTACATGTAGTAGGCAGGAGCAAGATGTTAGTTCTAGGTTGCAGACTTACCATAGAAAGATTCAGTATCATACTTTAAGAAAACTTGCAACCCCTATTCTGTGAGAGAAGCGAACAAGAAAACAGCAAGTAAACTATATTGTGTGACTTTTATGTTTTAACAAACAACAATAATTCAAGAAAAGATGTGCTGAACTTCCAAAAGGAAAATATTCATGCATTTGTAAAGGTTCATGATTGAATGAGCCTTCATCCGAAGTGAACAGTATTTGGTTAACTCTGGACAAACAATAAATCAAGAAAATATGTGTTGGATTTGCAGAAAGAACATATTCATGCAAAGAGAACCTCCACTCCAACTGCAAATCCTAACGAGCCTATCCATACCATGTTATCGCATTTTTAGAAGAGTAAACACCATTTAGAACCCAGAAATTCCACAGCAGAATCTCAAAGGCAAAAGGAAAATGTTACTTGTCTGAAGACAAACTGATCTATGACCCATACAAACTCACACAGATGACTGCATGTGTTGGAATATTTGGATCTATATAAACACTTGTTGTGGGAAATGTGCTCTACTAATTAGGCTACTATACTTGTTATTTCTTTTTGATGATGTTGGTATAGCATGTGCATAGCAGTGTTACTGAATTTATTTTAGCGACAAGACAAGCAGTACAGACGAGTGAGAGGTCCATGTTGCTGGTTAAAAATATAAGACACGATAATCAGTGCATATATTAATAGGTTGCATAAACAGAGAAGCAATAGTTTTACAGGGTAGAAGACTGATCATAGAGACACGATAAGTGGTTCAAACTAAGGGGTATCAGTCACTTAATTATAGAAGTATTTCTCTAACATGATAATCTGCTAAGAATACAGATTAACCCTGAAGCAAATCGATGGTTAACTGAACTAAAGCTAGCTCCTATTTTTTCTGAACTAAATATTAAGTAAGCAGTACGTAGCAGTCACTCATAAATTATTTGACTAAGATTTCTTCATGGGATCCCCTAGTCCAGGGTTGTACCTGATGTTGATGGGGATCGAATTTGGTTGTGTAGCTCCATGTATTATTTTCCTCACCAGCATCGATCTAGACAGCGGGTGGCGATAGTCTCAATCATGGCATGCCAGCCCTGGGTGCCCGTGGCAAAGAAGACGCCTGCGAGATTCCCGGAGACGCTCTACTCCTGCTAGAGGCGTCGGTGGAGTCATATAAGGCTTTCATCTGCGCCACCATCATGCCGAACTGCGTCAGGAAGCTGAACTGAATGCCAGCTTGTTTGTCGTGATAACGACGTCGTCACCTTTGTTACTTTGGGGCTGAAAATATTTTCCGAGGTCTTCCCGTGTAGCCTTTTGACTTTCCAACAACAACCTGTAGTGATGTCTGATCAAAATAATAATTAAATTATTACCCAAAGATAGCAGAGTGATAGTGCTTTAGGCTTTAACATTTTCATGAACATAATTTTCTGTTGTTCCTCTTGCAAGACCACATAAGGACATTCAAGTTTAGTAATTTGCGTAGCTAAACAGGAAAGCACGTGGTGTTGATCTGGTATCTTCTTGATATTATAAGCTTAATAACCCTCTTTTTGACAGACGAACAAAACTTAAAACCCCCGTGGATAAAAGAAATCATAAAGTATCAATAAATGGACAAATCACATTATTCTTATGATCCTGATGAATACGACAAGATCTACAGCCATAATCCACACCTAAAAGACATAATCCACACCTAAAAGCATATCAAATTAATTAATACAGGGTAACAAGTGCAACAACATGTTTAAAATGCTTAACAATAGTTACTTGTCTAAATAATCACGTACTATGTAGTAATAAAAAAACATATAGAAGTTCCATTTACCAACAGAAGGAACTAATGCTAAATTCATAAAAGACAATTTATGCAACTCTGGCATTCGACTGAGCATGTAATTAGGATCATCTTGCCAAAGCGAGTCAACTGCTACGATCGTATGATCAACTCATTCACTTGTCAGTCAATTCTAAGCAAAAGAGCTTAAACCGTACTCATTTGGCATCTGAATTAACATCAGGCAAACCAACATCTCAGGTAATAATTCTTGAATAAACCAATCCTAAATGACATCATCTGATTAAGCCACCGTACAACAATCTGATAGCAACAACTCACAAAAGAGTTCAGAGGATTTCCACCCTACCTTGATGAGATTGGTGTAGTAGTTAAATCTGTTGTCGTCGTCCTGGCCATGTTCATGCTTGCCATTGGTCAAAACAGCAAATCAGGAAGACTGAACTGGACTTGGCGTAAGGAGATTGATACGACAAGTAGTGCACGCCGTCACCTTCCGAAGCCATGCTTCACTATTGCGGCCATGTCTCACTACCTTGCCAAGGGTTGCGGATCACCATATCGACCCTACCGGACCCCACCATGTCACTGCCCCGTCATCCAGCTCATGCTGGCCCCTCCTCCACATCCTCCCGCTCTCCTACACATGGAAGCAACATGCTCTGTGGTTGTCAATACATACTGTGGAGACCTCCTGAAGGTAGTGAAACTGTCATCAAGCTGGGAGGAGATAATGGGTGTCATAAACACATTGACATACTGATTGCATTCAAATGCAGAAGGAACCAACTTCAGGAGTTTAGCAAAGCGTGATCATATCCAACATCAACAGTACAATTTCTTTATATGGGGCTACACCTATGTGAATGAGTTCCAAGGAATCAAGAAATACATGAATTCTTAAAAACAAGTAAATAAAAAACCACCAGAATGCAAGTTTTTTTTTCCGAAAAGGAATTAGAAGCATAGATTAGTTGAGAACCTAGCCAGTCATGTAATGGAAATATTAATCAGCAATTCGAAAGTACACTGAGCTGAAAGATAGATAGTTTTAGCTGGTACCATAGCTTAGATTTGACAGAGCAAAAGAGGCTTCATATGCATAACAGTTTCTGAAACACAAAGTACATACCACATTAATAATTAGCAGATTTTGCCAAAATTCAACTTACAACGAGGTGATGTCGTCCGCGGCAAAGCAGAGTACAACCTCATAATACGATCATATGTACAGAACAGCATCATCTCCTAGAAGCAGAAAAAAGTTAATTGGTGGCGGCTATATGTACAGAAGTTTCGACAAGATAACAATTAGGGCTAAATATGCATCTCCCAATCCTTGATATTTCTGGAAATCAGCAGCTTACATGAACTAAATAATACAATAAAGCAAAAGGTCATATATGGCATAAGGAAACCATGCAAGTATCACTACTTGGTAGCAAAAAATGGTGGCGTGAGATCCAAAGAGAGCACACGACCTCTACTTAATAGCAAAATATAAAATATAAAATTGTGGCATCAGATCAAAGAGACTACATAGCATCCTTTGTTCGTTCCCTACCCATCTCCCTTTCTGCCTCCTCTTCCTTCCTGCTCTCACCGATGAACAGCCAGCGGCTAAGCATCACTATGGAAAGGCACAGGGAGAGGATCTCACCTCATCTTGATGCCCTCGTTTCTTCGGAGCAATTTTCCAGCTGTGCACGGTCAGCCCAACCAACACGAGAAAGACAGGCTGGCACTCCTTAAAATTATAAACTCATTAGGCTATACAAAATGATTGTTAGCATGTTTTACTGCAGAAAATTGATACACTAACCAACCAACCAAAAACGAAGTTCTGGAACAATTTCTCTGTACTTGTCAATTAATTACTTGTCTGAAGTCATCACATAATTGGTTATTAGGAATCAGGTAGAAGCTAAATACCTTTTGATCATAAGGGCATCAGATCATCCTCATCTAATCATGAGATGGTCCTCCTTATAATAGTCTGCTCATTTGGATCTGGATTATCCCATATTAAGTGCAAGCTCCCGTTATTGAAGGACAGGTTGCCTAATTAAAAGACGTAGTCATAATTTACCAATTCTTTTAGCAGAAACAACAAAATGCAAAATAAAGAGTTCAATTTTCTGGACGTCACAAAGTCCAAGTTACTTAGAAAAACTCTCGTTAATGCTTGGCTTCCAAAAACCTAAACCGATAGCCTAGCAAGGGATATCATTTTAGTTCCTAGCCGTGAACGAACTGCATACATCCGTTTTTGCGTGATCGGTCTTCCTCGTCATTCAATCAATCGTGATTTCATGACTCATCGACCTTGTTCCGGAGTTGGTGTAGCTTTCCTGAAAATGATTTCAACAATGAACAAACCTGTCCATTAGTTGCTTTTGGTGAAATCAATGCCAAGATCAGATTTAAGGGAAACAAGCGTGTGAAAGGCATCGGTCACCTACATTAAGAAGGGAAAATATTCCATGATACTTCAGAAAAACTAAATTGAACGACCCACGGTAGTAAAAGATGTGTCGTGGCATATCTTCTAAACTGGAACATATAAAAATTAACAGAAAGGTAGCTCCACACAAAGGGCATTTCACACACAAACGAAATATATGGCATCCTTTGTTCTCCCCCATCCTCCCTTTCTGCCTCCTGAACCTCTCTGCTTCCACCGGTGGTGGAACACCACAGATGGCCAGACCACTATGGGAAGGCACGAGAAGGGAATCTCACCTCAGCTTGATGCCCTTCCAGGCTATGCACGAATAGCCCGACTGACGCGAGGAATACGACCGGGTGCTCCTCCCCACGATGGCGATGGTGAGCTTCTCCGGGCCGAGCAGGTGCGGAAGCGGCAGCCTTCGCTCCTCCCAACAGTGATGCGACATCGACGTCGCTATCGCTGAGCCCGCCAGCGAGGATGGGGTCGTCCTCGTGGCGGCGGTTACCAACCTTCGCCGTCGCTGCAGTTCACCTCGGTGTCGCTGTCGAGCTCGCAACGGTACGGTTGAGGGTGAGGGGAAGAAGTACCATGACACCACCATCTCATCCGGTCCCTCTATCCCCGGCGTCGCGCGCGGGAGAGAGGAGGAGGCCCAGCGGCGGCGGCATGAGATTAGGAAGGAGACGAGGGTCGCGAGGAGACCCCGAATAGGCCATGGGATTGTTTTCCCCATCGCTACGCATGACGTGGCACTCACGAGCGAGCGGGCCGGGATGGCGGTGGCGGCGGCGGCGGAAACCTAGCCGCTGGGTGGAAAGAAGGCCAAAGGATACGTGTGGGATTAGAAAACGAGAAGCCAGCGACCTATTCGCGCTCCTGCGACATGAGTCTTGCCCAAACCGTTCGGTAGCTCATCCGATTTTCTTGTCTTTTTTTTTGCGGGCATCCGATTTTCTTGTCGTACCTGTGCGATGAGCTGGACATCGCGAGGGGGCGCCCTAGTCGCGTACCTTATTGTTATGGATGGTGTGGTGGGGGAACGGACGGTCCGAACTCTTTTTTTTTCGTCGCCTGTGGATCTCGATGCACCGCCCGTCGCCTGCTCTTTTCTATTTGGCCTCTCCGCCGTCGCCGGTTTGGCCAGCGACAGCCGTTCGAGCTAGTTGCACTCACGCTAAAGATATATACCTCTGTCTTTATCTAATATATTTCCCTAATTTTAATTTTTAATAATAATAAAGCGAATAGTGCTTCTGCCCGCTCATTCACCGTCGCGACATTTTCACGAAAATATCATATTCGAGATAGTACTATTTTTTTCGGTAATTTTCGGTTTCCCTAAAATTCCTTAAAACAATTTTCCGTGACTCGCCTCAGCCCATCGATTGACCTCAAGCGGTAACCCAAACATCCGATGAATCCTTGCAAGGGACGTAAAAATAATGAGCGTCCGAAATGCGGTTGTGCCCCAATCACAAGTTCATCACGTGATCGGGATAGAATCGCATCTTGAGCGTGACACGAACTCTGATACAGGGTGGAACCCTAATCAGCGGATCTTTCATGTTTGGAGGTTGGCACACGATGAACACGGGGAATCACAAGAGAAAGACGGGGAAAACACGAGAGGAAAACACTCAATCAACACGAAGATAATCACACAAGCACTAGATTCGCGATACAAGGTTGAGATACATGATCCAAGGTCAACACCGGTGATACAAAGATAGTCTTCTCCGTGAGGAGGTCTTGGAATCCCGTGGGATCTTCCCGTTAGGGGTCTTGAATCCAGAGGTGGATCTTCTCCGTAGAGGCGCACCGTCTCGTGGGAGAAATCCACACAAGTCTAAGAATGAGCTAAACCACAGCTGAGTCTAAAGGGAGGAGATCAACAGTATTTATATTACACACGCGGTCGCCGTCGTAGCGGACGTCCGTGGGTTACCGGACGTCCGGTGGTTCCGGAGGGACCGGACGTCCGGTAATCCTCGGATTTCCGCTATTTTAGCTTCTGTAGTCGTTGTCACGGACGTCCGGTGGCTTCCGGTCGTCCGGTCGTCTGGGGGAGGCCGGACGTCCGGTGTCTTCCGGTCGTCCGGTGCCTGGGAGTCGCCGGTCGTCCGGTGCAGGCCGGACGTCCGGTGCCTGAAGCATCTTCTGCCTTCCTTCTTCTTGTCTCGTGCACTTGTCGGGCCTGTCCTCTTGAGCATCATGTAGGGCTGTCCCGCGGCCTTCGTCCAAGCACCTGAGTATGCATAGAGTCTCTGATGAAGGTAGAGGCCGTGTCTCAAATGAATCCGAAAGATGTAAAGAGAGGAGCGAGGTCACCTCGGTCTCGAAAGCTCTTGCACGGGCTCTAGTCATGGGTCCTTTGGGCACTTGGTGAGGCGATGAAGGGTCCATGGTGATGGCCCTAGGATACACCGTATCATCTCCCCTCCCTTGGGAAAGATCCGACCTCGGATCGAAATCTTCATCACCATGGAAAGGAGAGAGGTCCTTGATGTTGAAAGTATCGCTCACGGAGTACTTGTCTCGTGGGATGTCGATCTTGTAGGCGTTGTCGTTGTAGCGTGCTAGCACCTTGAAGGGTCCGTCGGCGCGAGGTAGAAGCTTGGACTTGCGCTCGTGTGGGAAGCGGTCCTTGCGAAGGTGAAGCCAAACAAGATCTCCCGGGTTGAACACCATCGGTGCCTTGTTGACGTTGAACTTGGTGGCGCGACGGTGGACTTGTCGCTCGATCATCGCCCTTGTGTCTTCGTGCACCTTCTTGAGATAATTTGCCCTTGCACTTGCGTCCATGTTCGTGCGCTCTTGGAGAGGAAGAGGTAGGATGTCCAAAGGCGACAACGGGTTGAAGCCGTAGACGATCTCGAAGGGGGACTTGCCGGTTGTGGAGTGTCTTGCGCGGTTGTAGGCGAACTCGGCGATTGGCAAGCAATGCTCCCATTCCCGGATGTTCCTCTTGATCAACACACGAAGAAGAGTGGAGAGCGTGCGGTTCGTCACTTCCGTCTGGCCATCCGTTTGTGGATGGTACGCCGAAGAAAAGAGAAGCTTGATTCCGAGCTTGGCACATAGTGTTTTCCAAAAGTAACTCAAGAACTTGACGTCCCGGTCCGACACGATCGTTTTGGGCACGCCGTGTAGACGAAGTATCTCCCTGCAAAAGAGAGTGGCAACATGTGAAGCATCGTCTATCTTGTTACAAGGAATGAAATGAGCCATTTTGGAGAATCTATCTACCACGACAAGCACGGAATCTTTGCCATTTTGAGTCCTAGGCAAACCAAGTATGAAATCCATGCTTATGTCTTCCCATGGATGATATGGAATAGGAAGAGGCATGTAAAGACCATAAGATTGAGCTTTGGACTTAGCTTTGCGGCATGTAGAACATCGGTTGGTGAAGCGTGAGACGTCACGAAGCATCTTGGGCCAAAAATAGTTCTTAGAGAGTGTAGCAAACGTCTTGTCTCGTCCAAAGTGTCCCATGAGTCCTCCTCCATGCGATTCCTGCAAAAGGAGCAAATGAAGCGAAGACTCGGGAATGCAAAGTTTGTTAGCTCTCATAAGATATCCATCCTTGATGTAGTAATGTTCCCAAGAGGTGTGAGTCAAGCATTTAGCATAAGCATTAGCAAAGAAAGGATCATGCTCATATAAATCTTTAATATGCTCAAAGCCAATCACATTCAACTCAAGTTGTGTAACAAGCATGCATTTGCGGGAAAGCGCGTCCGCCACAACATTTTCTTTGCCTTTGATGTATTTGATGACATAGGGAAAAGACTCAATGAACTCACTCCATTTAGCATGACGCTTGTTCAACTTAGTTTGACCTTTGAGATACTTGAGTGTCTCATGGTCCGTATGAAGAATGAATTCATGAGGTCTAAGATAGTGTTCCCAAACACGTAGAACTCTCACCAAGGCATAAAGCTCTTTATCATAGATAGGATAGTTAAGTTGCGCTCCCGATAGCTTCTCGCTAAAGTACGCAATTGGGCGCTTTTCTTGCATTAGCACGCCACCTATGCCGGTACCACTAGCATCACAATGAATCTCAAACGGTTTGTCAAAGTTTGGTAGGGCTAGAAGTGGTGCGTGCGTGAGCAAGCTCTTAAGCTCATTGAACGCGGTGTCTTGCGAAGGACCCCAAATGAAGGGTGCGTTCTTCTTGCTCAAAGCGTGTAGAGGCATAGCAATGGTGCTAAAGTCCTTCACAAAACGTCGATAGAAACCGGTTAGACCAAGGAAACTACGCACTTGCATGAGATTCTTTGGTTGAGGCCAAGTTTTAATTGCGTCAATTTTAGTTTCATCAACGTGAACACCTTGAGAAGACACGACAAATCCTAGAAAGACAACCTTGTCAACGCCAAAAGTGCATTTTTCCATATTAGCATACAATTGTTGTTTGCGAAGTGCTTGCAAAACTAGTTGGACGTGGTCAACATGTTCTTCAAGCGACTTGCTAAACACTAGAATGTCATCAAAGTAAACCACGACAAAGACACCTATGTAGGGTCTAAGAACAAAGTGCATAAGACGCACAAAAGTGCCGGGTGCTTCCGATAAGCCCATTGGCATAACAAGCCACTCGTATAACCCGAACTTGGTTTTAAAAGCAGTTTTCCACTCATCACCCTCTTGAATGCGAATTTGGTAGTAACCACTTTTAAGATCAATTTTTGAAAAGATGGTGGCACCACAAAGTTCATCAAGCATGTCATCTAAGCGAGGAATAGGGTGACGATATCTAACGGTGATAGCATTTATCGGACGACAATCGGAACACATGCGAAAAGTTCCGTCTTTCTTAGGCACGAGAATAACGGGAACGGCACAAGGGCTTAGACTTTCACGTACATGACCCTTGTCGATGAGTTTTTGCACTTGCCGTTGTATCTCCTTTGTTTCCTCGGGGTTGACGCGGTAAGGAGCCTTGTTTGGAAGTGGAGCACCGGGTACGAGGTCGATGCGGTGTTCTATCCCTCGAAGTGGAGGTAGACCCGGTGGTAGCTCATCGGGAAAGACGTCCGAGAATTCCTGCAACAATTTAGACAACACAAAAGGTGGAGGTGGTGAAGTGTTAGTAGGTTTGGCTTCCCCTTTGCATAGAAGCACAAGGTGGAAGACGCTCGATGGGTTCTCACACACTTCTCTCATCTCACGTTTGGTAGCAAATAGCACTAGTTGCTTCTTGTCGCTCATCGTGGAGTCGCTCATATTTGGCTTGTGGCTCTCACTCTCTTTTTGGTGGCTCGCTCTCTCACCATTCTCCCTCCACGATGGGTGGTAGGTAGAATCTTGTCGGCGGCTACTTGACTTGGAGTCATTGGTCGTAGCACGAATTCCTTGCCCTTCATCTTGAAATGATAGTGATTCGTCCGTCCATTGTGTGTGACTCCACGATCATATTGCCATGGTCGTCCAAGAATAAGGTGGCACACGGACATGGGTATCACATCACACTCAAGAGTGTCCTCGTAGGCGCCTATCTTGAAAGAGACTTGCACGGTGTGCTCGACTCGAAGAATTCCGGCGTCGTTGAGCCATTGGACCTTGTAGGGATGCGGATGCTTTGTCTTGACCAAATGAAGCTTGTCGCATAGCTCTTCACTTGCTAAGTTGTGGCAACTTCCTCCATCGATGATAACCTTGACGGAGCGTCCATTGATGCCGGCCTTCGTATGGAAAATATGACATCGTTGGTCGTCATCTTGTTGATGTTGGAGTGTCAAGACTTTGGAGACAACAAGGTTGGGGCTTGAGTCATTGTCGCAAAACACTTGATTGTCTTCTTCTTCATTGACTTGGCGATGCATAGCGACATGCTCAAGTGCTTCCATCTCATCATCGCTCATGGAGTCATAAGATCCGTCGTCGTTGATGATCATGGTGCGAACGGTCTTGCACTCAAATGACTTGTGGCCTCGTCCTTGGCACTTGAAGCATTTGATGGAGCTCGTCTTGTTGTTATCTTCGGTTGGAGTTGTAGTTGAGGAAGCTCTTGGCTTGAAGTTGTTGGTAGAAGGTGGACGACTCGATGTAGTCGCATTCTTGTAGCTTGACTTGTCACCGAAGTTTGTAGAAGGCTTGGTAGAGGTAGGAGGAGTAGCCAAAGTCGTTGAAGCTTGATTGTAGGAGCCGAAGTTCTTGGAGTTGAACTTGGAGTACTTATAGTCCTCTTGAACTTGTCGCTCCGCTTTGGTTGCTAGGTGTACTAGCTCGAGGAGATTGTTGTATGGTTGGAAGTCCGCAATCTTCTTGATAGGATAGTTGAGTCCATTCAAGAATCTCGCCATTGTTTGCTCTTCATCTTCCTTGATGTTTGCTCTTATCATAGCAATCTCCATCTCCTTGTAGTACTCTTCAACGGACTTGGTACCTTGCTTGAGGAGTTGTAGCTTCTTGAACAAATCTCGGTTGTAGTGTATAGGCACAAAGCGTGCTCTCATCACTTCCTTCATTTGAGCCCAAGTGGTGATAGGAGGTTCGCCTTTTGCTTCTCTTCTCTCCATGATTTGCTCCCACCAAATGAGAACATAGTCTTGGAACTCAAGTGATGCCATTGCGATCTTCTTCTCTTCATCGAAGTTGTGAAGGCAAAAGATCTTGTCAACTTTCAATGCCCATGAGAGGTAGTCTTCGGGATCAATGCTTCCGGAAAACTTAGGCATGGTGAACTTGAGCTTGCCATAGCGATGCTCGTCGTTGTTTCCTTGCCTATTGGGAGGGCGATCTCGATTTTGGCGGTTTGCCATATCATGTTCCTCTTGAGGATGTAGACGTTCTTGTTGGAGTTGATGTTCTTGTTGAGGTTGTTGCTCTTGGCGCGCTTGAGGAGGAGCTTCTTCTTGCATTCGTGCTTGATGGCGCCTTTCTTGCATCTCATCGCGAAGGAAATCTTCTTCTTGACGAGTGTGTCGAGTGCGGGCTGCCACATTGCGATGTGCATCTTGTAGAGCACGTTGCGTCTCCATAGCTTGAGCATCTCGACGTTGTTGTGCTTGGCGGTTAGCCTCGGCATCTTGTTCTTCTTGATATTGACGAGCTCGCTCTTGTTGTTGTTGGCGTAGTCGTTGCCGTTCTTGTGCTTGCTCAAGTGTAGCTTGGTTTTGACGACGTCGATTTTCTTGTTCGTCGAATAGCTCTTGTGAACTCTTGTCATGTAGAGGATGCCGACGTTCATGTCGAGCGTGACGTGCGGCTTGACGAAGAGTGTTTGACGTAGGTGTACTTGAGTCTTGCGTTGAGTCGGAGTGTCGACTTGAGCGGCTACGTCTTTGAGATGATGTTGAGGAAGAACGTCGGTTGATGATCAATGTCCGGAGCTCATTGTATTGAGTAGACATGTTGGTGTTGATGAGGTCGATTTGCTCCTTGGTACTTTGTTGGAATTGGCGCGCGTCCTCGGCGACTTGACCAATGTACTCTCGCATAGCTTCACTCTCTTGATGTAGAGCTCGTTGGACACCGAATAGATGTAGTTTGGTGACGTAGTTGTTCGCTTCTTGAGGATCGTCGAAGATCGGGTTCGAAGATGAACTTGGCCTATCCATCATCACAAGCAAGTATGTGAGTGGAGAAAGGAGAAGACAATATCAATGTACCTTAACCGAGGTTGAAAATGGATCAATGATCACTCAACAATGTAACCCAGAAATAGCACTATTGGTATCACTTCGTGTCGATTCTCACACCTACACAAGTAAAGCTTTGAGAGGAGCTCGGTTAGGATGTGGCACAAATTCAATGCAATCGTCAAAGTGACTCAAGGATGTTGAAAATGGTTCACAAATTTGCTCATGCAACAAGTAGATCACTAGCAAAGAGTAGCACACGGAACACACGCACGGATAGATAAATGTGGCTATGCAACCAAGGATGAGCGAAAAATGTGGTAAACCACGGAAAATGCTCGTGTTGCACAACGCTAGAGAGACGCTAACCGATTGCTTAATAGGCGGATACGCACTTGTGCACGACCTATAAGAGGCAAAACGTAACGACTATCTATCACAAGTATGCTATGAGTGTATGATGTGCCGATGCTTTAGCACAAGATGATGTTGCTATGTATGATCTCTTTGGATGCAAGGCGTATGATGCTATTGTTTCTTTGCTTGGATTGGCTCTTTTGCTTAAAAGCTTTTGAGCTCTTTCTTTGGGCACAAATGTATGCTTCTCGGATCGAGGTAGCTATTGTGTATGCGGAACACTCTTGTGGCACATGGAGATATGCAATATACCAAGATGATGTGGTATGCAATATATATGACTATCACTAATGTGCACAAGTGGCGTGGCCCGGCAATACTCAAATGGCTAGTCTCAATGGGAAAGCGACGCAAAGATGGTTCATAGGGTGACAATGCAATTGCAAGGTAGGATGAGCGAAGTGTCGTCGATGTTACCGTCCTTGCCGAAGTTGAGCGGTGGTGTTGTCGAAGTCTTGCCGTCCCAAGGTAGCCTAAACATCCAAGGAAACGGTGAAACCACAACTCAAGTATCCAAGGCAAAGGGAGACACACTTTTCAAACTCAGAGCGGGAAAATGATGGTGGTTGCGGAAGGTAGATGGCCGTTGCGGAAAGTGGGTGGTAGCGGAAGTGTGGTACGTAACTGAACAAGTTCAGCAGTGTCAGGAAATGTCGGACGTCCGGAAGGTACCGGTCGTCCGGTCGGTCGGAAGGGGTCGGACGTCCGGTGGGGACCGGAAATCCGGTGAATCTTTCTGTGGTCGGGGTGCCGGTTGTCCGGTGTTTAGCGGACGTCCGGTGTCTCGAGAGGTGCCGGACGTCCGGTAAACGTCGGTCGTCCGGTAGGTCTGTGATGCGGTTGGTGGGATCCGTGGGGTAAATTGGCGAATCGTGGTCGGATTTGCGGTGGGAAAAGGTGGAAAAGGTGGGGAAATGCTAGATCGACACGTGGCACAGCAAATCCATGGAACAAATTCAACAAAATCTTGCCAAATCAACAGATCACAACAAATTTTTGGGGCTCTTTTTGTGGGGAATTTTCGAAATAGGGAAGAACACGACAAAAACAAGCTAGAAAACAAAGTGTGGGGCTCCAAAATCGTGAGAAACCTTTGCTCTTGATACCATATGATATAGGGTGGAACCCTAATCAGCGGATCTTTCACGTTTGGAGGTTGGCACACGATGAACACGGGGAATCACAAGAGAAAGACGGGGAAAACACGAGAGGAAAACACTCAATCAACACGAAGATAATCACACAAGCACTAGATTCGCGATACAAGGTTGAGATACATGATCCAAGGTCAACACCGGTGATACAAAGATAGTCTTCTCCGTGAGGAGGTCTTGGAATCCCGTGGGATCTTCCCGTTAGGGGTCTTGAATCCAGAGGTGGATCTTCTCCGTAGAGGCGCACCGTCTCGTGGGAGAAATCCACACAAGTCTAAGAATGAGCTAAACCACAGCTGAGTCTAAAGGGAGGAGGTCAACAGTATTTATATTACACACGCGGTCGCCGTCGTAGCGGACGTCCGTGGGTTACCGGACGTCCGGTGGTTCCGGAGGGACCGGACGTCCGGTAATCCTCGGATTTCCGCTATTTTAGCTTCTGTAGTCGTTGTCACGGACGTCCGGTGGCTTCCGGTCGTCCGGTCGTCTGGGGGAGGCCGGACGTCCGGTGTCTTCCGGTTGTCCGGTGCCTGGGAGTCGCCGATCGTCCGGTGCAGGCCGGACGTCCGGTGCCTGAAGCATCTTCTGCCTTCCTTCTTCTTGTCTCGGGCACTTGTCGGGCCTGTCCTCTTGAGCATCATGTAGGGCTGTCCCGCGGCCTTCGTCCAAGCACCTGAGTATGCATAGAGTCTCTGATGAAGGTAGAGGCCGTGTCTCAAATGAATCCGAAAGATGTAAAGAGAGGAGCGAGGTCACCTCGGTCTCGAAAGCTCTTGCACGGGCTCTAGTCATGGGTCCTTTGGGCACTTGGTGAGGCGATGAAGGGTCCATGGTGATGGCCCTAGGATACACCGTATCAAACTCCCAACGTGAGGTCACCCCACGCCGCCGGACCCCGCCTCACCGTCATGCCGCCGGACCGCATGACCCCTCCCAAGGTCATCTCCACCTCCAGTGCGCCGCCACCCCCTTCCACGTTGATTCACGTCTGTCGGCGTCCTGGAAACGGGGGTACCCAGACTTGCCTGCCTGCGGCCTATGACGTGGCTTCATTAGCGGCTTGGTACGGCCCAACTTAAGCAACCGCAACTCAAGACCCTCGCGAGGCAGGCGACAACAAGACCTCCCTCGGGGTAGTCTCTCTAGGCTGGCTCCCGAGGAGCGGAGATACCTATGCAAGGAGCACCTCGGGAGGTTCGCGTGACGTGAGCCATGACGTTCAGGGCCAGGCGGGTGCCAGCGGGCGCAGTGTACCAGTTTTCCCTTTGGTGCAAAGGGGGCAAGCGCAGGGGCGGAGTCCCGATGGATCAGTCAAAGGTTTCCATATCGGTGCAACAAGACCAAGGTCAGGACGACAGAATGGAGGTCATCGTGGAGCCCGACACGGCGTCACCATCAGAGCCTTTGGCAGGCGAATACCACTTTTGTCAGGATAACTTGTACTAGTTGTTCCCCTTCAAATTTGGCCGTTGTGGGGTCCCTTCCCGCCGATATTTGGGAAGAGGACCAAGGCCACTACAAATAGGACCTAGCCACCACCATAGAGGAGGGATCAGATCGGAAGACAGATCATCTAGGGGGACATATCATCTTGAGCTGATCCAACCTTAGAAGGGATCGGATCCGTTCCACCCCACACACACCACAAGCTCATCCGGGCCCAAGAACACCTCTCCTCCGGAGGCTGTTCATTCCTTGTACTAGTTCATCCTCAACCCCATGAGGCAATCCACCACACACACTGGAGTAGGCTATTACACCGCAAGGTGGTCCGAACCAGTATAATCCTCCGTGTCCCTTGTTCTTTGAGTTCCTCGAGTTAGGCTATGGAATCGTAGGGCGAGCGCGCTGGGGAGAGAGTGGTCTTCGTGCGCACCCCAGAGTTCGAACCTCTCAAGGGTTTGCGGAACCCGAAAACTGTTAGCGCGCCAGGTAGGTGTGCGCCAAAGTTCCGCCTCTCCGTCCACCTCGCTCTCCATCCGTCAGGCTCCCATGGCAGGCGCCTCTTCTCCGACCGGCTCGGTGGGCGCGCGCGGCGGCGTTGCGGGCCACCGAGCCTTCACCCCCCCTTGCGACAGGTGCGGTGGCCACCCAGGTTTAGGCCGGAAATGCCACCTTGTTAGGATGGAGTGGCAGATCCGGCTGTTTTCCTCGAGGCCTACGAGGAGGCCGTTTCGGCGGCCGGCGGCGACAGCAAGGTCATGGCCAGCTGGCTCCCCATGGCCCTCACCGGCGTACCACACGCCTGGTTTCTCAGCCTGCCAGAGTCGTCTGTTGCCTCGTGGGAGGAGTTGTGCGGTATCTTCATCGCGCGCTTCGCGGCACCGGTGCCCCACGCTGTCGCGGCCCTACTCGGTGGCTCTCAGGCGACGTCCTCGGATCGCCACATCAAGCAGTTCTTCTGTCAAGTGGGCTCCATCCGAGCCTCGCAGGGAGTCCCTCCAGGATGGGCAGCGCCAGAGGCCGACCTCACCTTCGACTCCAGAGACCACCTGGTGATCACCGTAGGTGCAGGAGCGCTCCCGATGCTCTGCACCACCACCATCTGCCACGTGGCAGTAACTAAGACCCTCATCGACGACGAGGCTGGACTCAACGTGCTCTCCGCGGAAGCACTCGGCATGCTCCATGTGTCGCCCGAATGGCTCCGCCCAACCAGGCCGTTCTCCGGGGTCGTCGACGGCTCCACCAGCCCCATGGGGCAGATCCGGCTCCCCGTCACCTTCGACACCCACAATAACTACCACACCGAGCTTATCGACTTCGACATCGCCCACATCGGCCTCGCGTACAATGCCATTCTCAGGTACCCAGCCCTGGCCAAGTTCATGGCGGCAACTCACCCAACCTACGACCTCATGAAGATGCCGGGGAGCAATGGTGTCCTCATTGTGGTCGGAGATACCAAGGAGGCCCTGGGGGGCCCTCAAACTCGCCTTCAGGGCCGCGGCGGCAGCATGCCCGATCAATGAAGCAGCCCGGAGACCATGGGGGCTGCGCCAGCCAAAAAGAAGCAGCTTTTCTCTCAAGACCGGGCCGAGATGAAACAAGTGCTGGTTGATGAGGACGGGGCGTCGGGAGCCACCTTCACCATAGGCACTGGCCTTCCACCAGATAAAGAAAGGGCGTTGGTCGGTTTCTTGCGTGCGAACAAGGTTGTGTTTGCATGGGAGCCCAAGGACCTGGCGGGAGTCCCAAGGGGGTGATTGAGCATCACCTAAACATATGCCCCAACGTACGCCCAGTAAAGTAGAAGGCCCGGCGGTAGTCCACTATGAAGCAGTCTTTCACCGTACAAGAGACCCGTAAGTTGCAAGAAGCTGGTGTGATCCGCGAGGTGCGGTATCCGGACTGGTTGGCAAACCTAGTAGGCGTGCCCAAGAAAGGTGGGAAAGAGCGCATGTGTGTCGACTTCACCAACCTCAACAAGGCCTGCCCACAAGACCCGTTCCCGCTGCCGCGCATCGACCAGATTGTCGACTCCACCGCCGAGTGCGACCTACTGTGTTTCCTGGATGCATTTTCGGGCTATCATCAAGTCAAGATGGCGGTGCAAGATGTCGAGAAGACGACCTTCCTCACCCCGTGCGGGGTATACTGCTACACTTGTATGTCGTTCGGGTTGCGAAATGCAGGAGCAACTTTCCAGTGGCTGATGCATATCGCCCTGGGATAGCAGCTCAGGAGGAACCATGAGGCCTACATTGATGACATCATGGTAAAATCTCGGGAGGCCAAGATCCTCATCGAAGATTTGGAAGAGACATTCGCCAGCCTGCGCAAGGTAGACCTGCGGTTCAACCCGGAAAAGTGTGTGTTCGGCGTCCCGTCAGGCAAGATGATGGGTTTCCTGGTGTCACACAGAGGAATCGAGGCTAACCCCGAGAAGGTCAAGGCCATAGGGAAGATGAGTCCGTCGAAGATCCTCAAAGAGATGCAAAAGCTAGCCGACTGTGTGACGTCGCTCGGGCGTTTCATCTCCAAGCTGGGGGAGCGTGCCCTCCCCTTCTTCAAACTAATGAAAAGGAAGGGTCCATTTGAGTGGACTCCTGAGGCCAATGCAGCCTTCGAAGACCTCAAGAAATACCTCACCAGCTGATGTCTACTACGCAACCTTCTTCTTGTAGACGTTGTTGGGCCTCCAAGTGCAGAGGTTTGTAGGACAGTAGCAAATTTCCCTCAAATGGATGACCTAAGGTTTATCAATCCATGGGAGGCATAGGATGAAGATGGTCTCTCTCAAACAACCCTGCAACCAAATAACAAAGAGTCTCTTGTGTCCCCAACACTCCCAATACAATGGTAAATTGTATAGGTGCACTAGTTTGGCGAAGAGATGGTGATACAACTGCAATATGGATGGTAGATATAGGTTTTTGTAATCTGAAAATATGAAAACAGCAAGGTAACTAAAGATAAAAGTGAGCACAAACGGTATTGCAATGCTTTGAAACAAGGCCTAGGGTTCATACTTTCACTAGTGCAAGTTCTCTCAACAATAATAACATAATTGGATCATATAACTATCCCTCAACATGCAACAAAGAGTCACTCCAAAGTAACTAATAGCGGAGAACAAACGAATAGATTATTGTAGGGTATGAAACCACCTCAAAGTTATTCTTTCTGATCGATCTATTCAAGAGTCCGTAGTAAAATAACACGAAGCTATTCTTTCCGTTCGATCTATCCTAGAGTTCGTACTAGAATAACACCTTAAGACACATATAAACCAAAACCCTAATGTCACCTAGATACTCCAGTGTCACCTCAAGTATCCATGGGCATGATTACACAATCTCAGATTCATCTATTCAACCAACACAAAGAACTTTAAAGAGTGTCCCAAAGTTTCTACTGGACAGTCAAGACGAAAACGTGTGCCAACCCCTATGCATATATTCCCAAGGTCATGGAACCCGCAAGTTGATCACCAAAACATACATCAAGTAGATCACGTGATATCCCATTGTCACCACACATAAGCACATGTAAGACATACATCAAGTGTTCTCAAATCCTTAAAGACTAAATCTGATAAGATAACTTCAAAGGGAAAACTCAATTCATCACAAGAGAGTAGAGGGGGAGAAGCATCATAAGATCCAACTATAATAGCAAAGCTCACGATACATCAAGATCGTGCCATCTCAAGAACACGAGAGAGAGAGAGAGAGAGAGAGAGAGATCAAACACATAGCTACTGGTACATACCCTCAGCCCCGAGGGTGAACTACTCCCTCCTCGTCATGGAGAGCGCCCGGATAATGAAGATGGCCACCAAAGAGGGATTCCCCCTCCGGCAAGGTGTCGGAACGGGTCTATATTGGTTTTCGGTGGCAACAGAGGCTTTCGGCAGCGGAACTCCCGATCTAGGTTATTTTCTAGAGGTTTTTGTACATATAAGAGGTGTTGGAGTCGGGAACAAGTAAGGGGGGTCCCCGAGGCAGCCACGAGATAGGGGGCGCGCCCCCACCCTCGTGGGCAGCCCGGGACTCCCCTGGTCCATCTCCGGTACTCCTTGGGCTTCTTCTAGTCCAAAAACGTCCTCTGTTGAGTTTCAGGTCAATTGGGCTCCGTTTGGTATTCCTTTTCTGCCATACTCAAAAATAAGGAAAAATAGAAACTGGCATTGGCTTTGGGTTAATAGGTTAGTCCCAAAAATCATATAAAATAGCATATAAAACATCCTAGAAGGATAATATAATAACATGGAACAATAAAAAATTATAGATACGTTGGAGACGTATCAAGCATCCCCAAGCTTAATTCATGCTCGTCCTCGAGTAGGTAAATGATAAAAACATAATTTTTGATGTGGAATGCTACCTAACATAATTATCAGTGTAATTTTCTTTATTGCGGCATGAATGTTCAGATCCGAAAGATTCAAGACAAAGTTTAATATTGACATAAGAATAATAATACTTCAAGCATACTAAAAAGCAATCATGTGTTCTCAAAATAACATGGCCAAGGAAAGTTCATCCCTACAAAATCATATAGCTTGGCTATGTTCCATCTTCGTCACACAAAATACTCAAACCATGCACAACCCCGCTTTCAGCCAAGCATTTGTTTCATACTTAAAAAAATTCAAACTTTTTCAACTTTCACGCAATACATGAGCGTGAGCCATGGATATAGCATTATAGGTGGAATAGAATGGTGGTTGTGGAGAAGACAAAAGGAGGAAGATGGTCTCACATCAACTAGGCGTATTAATGGGCAATGGAGATGTCCATCAATAGATATCAATGTGAGTGAGTAGGGATTGCCATGCAACGGATGCACTAGAGCTATAAATGTATGAAAGCTCAACAAAAGAAATTAAGTGGGTGTGCATCCAACTTGCTTGCTCACGAAGACCTAGGGCATTTGAGGAAGCCTATCGTTGGAATATACAAGCCAAGTTCTATAATGAAAATTCCCACTAGTATATGTAAGTGACAAAACAAGAGACTCTCTATCATGAAGATCATGGTGCTAATTTGAAACACAAGTGTGGAAAAGGTAGTAGCATTGTCCCTTTTTTATTTTCCTTTTTTTGGGCCTTTATTATTGTTTTTTATTTATTTTCATTTGGGACAATGCTCTAATAATGATGATCATCACACTTCTATTGATTTACAACTCAAAGATTACAACTCGATACTAGAACAAAGTATGACTCTATATGAATGCCTCCAGCGGCGTACCGGGATGTGCAAATAATCAAGAGTGACATGTATGAAAAATTATGCATGGTGGCCTAGCCACAAATACGATGTCAACTACATGATCATGCATGACAATATGACAATGATGAAGCGTGTCATATGAACAGAAGAGTGGAAAGTTGCATGGCAATATATCTCGAAATGGCTATGGAAATGCCATGATAGGTAGGTATGGTGGCTGTTTTGAGGAAGGTATATGGTGGGTGTATGATACCGGTGAAAGTTGCGCGGTACAAGAGAGGCTAGCAATGGCGGAGGGGTGAGAGTGCGTATAATCCATGGACTCAACACTAGTCATAAAGAACTCACATACTTATTGCAAAAATCTACAAATCATCAAAACAAAGTACTACACGCATGCTCCTAGGGGAAGAGTTGGTAGGAGTTAACCATCGCGCGATCCCGACCTCCACACAAAGGATGTCACTCAATGAAATACATCATGCTTCAAATTTGTCACACAACGGTTGCCATACGTGCATGCTACGGGGCTTGCAAACCTCAACACAAGTATTTATCAAATTCACAATTACTCTACTAGCATGACTCTAATATCACCATCCTCATATCTCAAAACAATCATCAAGCATCAAACTTCTCATAGTATTCAATGCACTTTATATGAAAGTTTTTATTATATCCCTCTTGGATGCCCATCATATTAGGACTAAATTCACAACCTAAGAAAATTACCATGTTGTTCTAAAAGACTCTCAAAATAATATAAGTGAAGCATGAGAGTTCATCTATTTATTCAAGATAAAACCACCACCGTGCTCTAAAAGATATAAGTGATGCACTGGAGCAAATGACAAACTACCCAAGAGATATAAGTGAAGATCAATGAGTAGTGGAATAATTATGTAACTATGTGAAGACTCTCTAACATTTAAGAATTTAAGATCTTGGGATATTATTCAAACATCAAGCAAAAAAAAAAAGACAAAATGACGCTCCAAGCAAAACACATATCATGTGGTGAATAAAAATATAGCCTCAAGTAAAGTTACAGATGAACGAAGATGAAAGAGGGGATGCCTTCCTGGGGCATCCCCAAGCTTAGGCTTTCGGTTGTCCTTGAATATTACCTTGGGGTGCCTTGGGCATCCCCAAGCTTAGGCTTCTGCCACTCCTTATTCCATAGTCCATCGAATCTTTACCCAAAACTTGAAAACTTCACAACACAAAACTCAAGAGAAAACTCGTAAGCTAAGTTAGTATAAGAAAATAAAACTACCACTTAGGTATTGTAGTGAACTCATTCTAAATTTATATTGGTGTAATATATACTATATTCCAACTTCTCTATGGTTCATACCTTCCAATACTACTCATAGATTCATCAAATAAGCAAACAACACACAGAAAACAAAATCTGTCAAAAACAGAACAATCTGTAGCAATTTGTAACTTTCGAATACTTCTGTAACTCTAAAAATTCTGAAATAAATTGATGGACGTGAGGAATTTGTCTATTAATCTTCTACAAAAATAATCAACTCAAAAGCACTCTTCTGTATAAAAAATGGCAGCTAATCTCGTGAGTGCGAAGTTTCTGTTTTTTACAGCAAGATCACAAAGACTTTCACCCAAGTCTTCCCAAAGGTTCTACTTGGCACTTTATTGAAACAAAAGCTATAAAACATGATTACTACAGTAGCTTAATCATGTGGACACACAAAAACAGTAAGGGTAAATATTGGGTTGTCTCCCAACAAGCGCTTTTCTTTAATGCCTTTTAGCTAGGCATGATGATTTCAATGATGCTCGCATAAAAGATAAGAATTGAAACATAAAGAGAGCATCATGAAGAATATGGCTAACACATTTAAGTCTAACCCACTTCCTATGCATAGGGATTTTGTGAGCAAACAACTTATGGGAACAAGAATCAACGAGCATGGGGAAGCAAAACAAGCATAGCTTCAAGATTTTCAACACAAAAGAGGAAACTTGGTATTATTGCAATATGTACAAGCGTATGATCCTCTCTCATAATAATTTTCAGTAGCATCATGAATGAATTCAACCATATAACCAGCACATAAAGCATTCTTTTCATGATCTACTTGCATAGAAATTTTACTACTCTCCACATAAGCAAATTTATTCTCATTCGGAATAGTGGGAGTATCATAAGAAACTCAAATACTATAAATTGTTTAAACATTAAAAGAGTAATGTTCAGAAAAAGGATAATCATAATCATGACAAGTTTTGTAAATATAGTCATCACTACTTTTTATAACATAAGTATCATCACAATAATCATCATAAGTAGCAACTTTGTTCTCATCATAATCAATTAAAACCTCTTCCAAGATAGTGGAATCATTACTTCCTAAAGTTGACACTCTTCCAAACCACTTTCATCAATATAATCATCATAAATAGGAGGCATGCTATTATCATAATAAATTTGTATATAAAAACTTGGGAGGCTAAAAATATCATCTTCATCAAACGTAGCATCCCCAAGCTTGGGCCTTTGCATATCATAAGCATAATCATTCTCATCACAATGAGTAATAGGAGCAACATCATTTGGGAGGGATACCTTTTTACCTTTGCTTCTCCGTCTTTTCTTTTTCTTCTTCACATTATGTATGGGTTTAATCCTATTTCTGGAGCTCCTTATTAATGAGATTGGTTGAATAGAAGGGTCCTCCTCGTTATCTGATTCATCATAAGAAAGAATAGGAGGATATTGGGAAATCTCTCCCCTTTCATTAGTATTCTCTTCATCTTCTATTTGATTTCTTGTCGTTATGTAATTGGCAATATAAGGATTTTCAATGCAATTGTCACATCCCTAGTCAGTGCATGCATTAGGACTAGCTAGAGTGTGCATCATGTTTACTTTTTTGCAGAAACTTGAAATGTGAATGACAGAAACCCCAGCACCCCTCTTCTAACAACTAGGGTTTAATAAAATCTTTTCCAATGTACCCAAAATGCCCTACAAAAATGTTCATCATCTTTGCCTTGGTCTTAAACCTCTGACAAAAATGGTGCACAATTTTCTAGGACATCCAAAGGTCTCTGGATTAATTCATATTGTATTTGCATCTGGGCATTTAAATGCTATAAAATATTTTAGGTGCCCAAATAATCATAAACCAAAATGTTCCATGCTGTTCATATTATATATAGTGGGCATGACTAGTTTTATGATTTATAAAAATGCTCTAGCATTTTAATTAATTCAACACAGTTGAAAAAGAAACAAAACAGAAAGTAAAATAGAAAAGGGAAAGAGAGGGCACAACCCACTTACCTGGACCAGCCGGCCCACCTGGCGGCCCAGCACTGTGCTGGCCCGAGCCAGCCAGCTGCTTCGGCAGCCAGGCAGGCAGGTGATGCCGGCGCACGGCCGCACGCCACCGCGGCAGCTGCTTGCCGCCTGGCCACCGCCTCGCCGCTTCGGGACATCTGGACGACCTCCACGTCGTCGCCCAGACCGCCTCGACCCCCAGTTCTCCCCCGCCTCTCTCCCTCGCCCTCCCAGCGCCATGGCCGTAGCGCCCACAAGCTCGCCGCCGTAACCACCGCAGCCACCGAGCTCCCCTCGCCTCGCCGTCGTGTCCCCAAGCTCCGCCACCGTCTGCTACACCTCCCCGACGAACCACGCATCGCCGGAAGCCCCGATGCGCCGTTCCCATCAAATTCTCCCCCGTTCGGCCACCGAGATCGTCGGCGACCTCACCGTCGCAGCAGTTCGTCCCCGACCTCGCCGTCAGTTCCAACGCGATCGCTGTGAGCTTGGCCACCTCCCCATCCTCTCCGTTCTCCCTCTCGAGCTCTGTAATGATCGCACGTAGCTCACCCGCACGCGCCGCTGCGGAGCTCGTCGCCGACGAGGCTCCGGCCACCCAACGGCCGCGCCACCCTGTCCATCAGCTTCACCGCACCCCCAGGAGCCTAGAGCACCTCTCCACGAGCCTCGTCGTGCCTCCTAGCGACTAGCCCGAGCTCACCCGAGCTCCGGCAGCCGCCAAGGTCGTCGCCGGCGCCTTTTCCGGCAACCCCGAGGCCAACCACCACCACCATTCGATGCGGCACATCCCTCGCATCACGTAGACGTGCTCCGCCGTCGATTTGGTTGCCGGAGCACGAATCCCACACTGCGCCGCCGCGTCTGGCCTCACCGGCGGCTAAACGCCGGCTTGTTTGACCCCGTTTGACCACGGGTGGGCCCAGGTTGACCCCCTGGAGTCAATGACAGGTGGGCCCAGCCGGCTAATTAAATTAGGATTAACAGTTAAGTTTAATTAGTTAAGTTAATGACACTGACACGCGGGACCCACCAGTCAGGTTTGACCTGGACCAGGTCTGTTGACCGGCTGACGTCAGCATGATGTCATGCTGACGCAGTAAATGCTTTTGTGGGATTATTTGATTTAAAACAATTCAGGAAGTTCCAGAAAATGCTTTAATCTTCAAAAAATCATATAAATTCAACAGTAGCTCAGATGGAAAATATTTATATATGAAAATTGATCAGAAAAATCCAATCTTTCCAATGGCACTAGTTTCATGCATGTTTAAGCAAATTAACCTTGTTGTTCACATCAAAACATGATAATGCACTTAAATAAATAATAGTTTGGGTATAAATTTGAATCTTTGATTCAAATGGGCTCAAACCTTTCTGTTTATAGTTGCATTAGCCCAAAACACATTCATCTTGCCATGTCATGAGCATGCATCATATTGTTGCATTTGTTTATATATTGATTGTATCGTCGGTGTCATCCGTGGTAGGTCCTGCTCCCGAGGATACATCTGCGTATCCAACTGAAGCGCAGTACCCGACAACCAATCTGTCAGGCAAGAAACCATTGATCATTCCGATACAAACCCATCTTCTCGTTCCTGCTCTCTTTTACTGCATTAAGGCAACAACGTGTGAACTGCTACTTGCCGCGGTAGTTGAACCCTATTCCTTTGCATGACCTGTCATTGCCACAGTAAATAGTTGAAACCCACTAGCATGTGTAGGAGTTGATTGAGCCATGTGATGTGTGTTCTACAATGCTATTTGTTTATGTTGCATGCTATGCTTAGAGTTGTGTCAGGTCTGGTTCATCTGGGTGATGGATCAGAGTGAAATGATCATGCTCGATAAAGAGAGGGAAGGGTGGAACATGTTTGGTAAAGGTATCGATGAAAGGCCATGTAGGAGTACATGGTGGGTTGTTTCATTGGAACCATCCATAGGACCCGAGACCTATATGTTAGATTCAAGTTACAACTACTACCACGCATTGGGCTCTGGGCGCTCCAAGCTCTCTCGACTTATTAACTGCCCTTGTCCTCTGTCCAGGAGTTGCAACTAGTTTCTGGTGTTTGTAGTTTACTGGTGGTCGTGCACAGCGCTGACCCTCGGGTGGGCTGTGATGCGGCAGGTACGTGGCACGATGTACCGGTCGCCCGTTTGGTGACTCGGGAACCCTGTACACATCGTTTGGGGCCGTGAGCGACACCCTGGCCGGATCTCCCCACGGATGGAACCCAAATAGGCGATAAACCTAGACTAGGGACTTGTGTGGTTAGTCAGGTCGTGGCCGACACCCTCGCTGGGCTTCCGCTTGAAGGTTGCCGAGTACATGTCGAGTAAACGACGATAAGTGGTGGAAGCGTGTGTGAAGAAGTACAGCCTTGCAGGGTTACCAATCTTTTCGAATAGCCGTTGTTCGCGGTACGGACCACTTGGTTGCTTATACAGTTCATAGACAAGTTGATGGATACTACTAAAAGTCTCAAGACAAGTGTGAGTGCCGTGGATGGCCCTTCCGTAGGATGACAGAAGAGGATCCACAGTGGTGTATTGTTGTGGTGAGTAGAGGACTCGTGTACGTAGTCTTATCTTGCAATCTGCTGAGAGTTGTAGTATAGGTTAGCCAAGAGTTAAAGCTGGCTTACTGCAATGAACTCCACTACCCTTTTTGATAATGATGCATGTATGATAGGTTCTGTTGTAAGTCTTGCTGAGTACCTTTGTACTCATGTTTGCTTAATAACTGTTGCAGAGGAGAACCCTGCCCCTTCTGATGGATTTTACATAGACGTTGACGTCGACGAGTAGCTTGCTACCCAGACGGAGATCCTAAGCTTGTGAAGGGCCTTGTACATAGTCAGGCTACACCAAGCCAGTTTTATTTCCAAGTTGTCTTTACTCAGACATGTTAGCTTCTGCTTGTGCTTGTATGCTTGTATGACTTGAGTGTTGGGTCATGTGACCCCTATCTGTATGGATATGTTATGTATGGCTCTTCGGAGCCTCTTAAATAAAGTACTTTGAGTCATAGAGTTCTGTTGTGATGCAATGTTGTATTTGCACATATTGAGCATATTGTGTGTATGTTTGAAATGCTTGGTATGTGTGGGATCCGACACCTAGTTGTTTACCTTTGGTAGCCTATCTTACAGGGAAATGCCTCCTAGTGCTTCCACCGAGCCTTGGTAGCTTGCTACTGCTCCGGAACACGTAGGCTGGCCGGCATGTGTCCTTCTTCGTTCCTCTTAGGATTGATTGTGGAAGGGAACGTAAGGCTCTTTTTACTTCTTACCTTATGCCCTTCTGATCTGAGTCAGCCTATTCTTTCTACGGGGGTTTAGGACTAGGCCTCTCATCTTTACTAGGTTCACGTGTTACTAATCCGTAGACTCTTAGGATTGTTGGTTTCAAGCCTCAGTTCAATTTCTACCTTTCTAGTATGTTGATTAGTTGGACTCGGAACCTTGATATGATGTTGTTGAGTGGCTATGCTATCATTTGTATGATGTCTTAAAATCTTTTTTGAGCATTTACAGTTGTTATGCTTCCCAATTTCTTCTAGAAATTCTAATGCCTTTGCATTATTTTGTGTTTCAGATGTCTGATCGCACCTCACGAGGTGGCCCGTTTGACCCGGTGCATTAATGTGCCAGGTCACACGGCCATGCTAGTCCATGTGTTGACTGAGACCGGCTACCGTTGGTATCTTGAGTACACTGTGGAGGAACAGTACCGGGATTTCAACCAGAGTCAATATTTCTGCACGGTCCGGATATACCCTTCATATCCCGGAGCTACCGACCCCATCCATTGGTCTTATGGAATCGGGGTTACCATCGAGATGGTAGTGCAGGATGCCGCTTACTCGATGATGACCATCATCCGGGCTAGGCATGCCCTGCTGTTGAACACTGAGTTCTGCTACATGCCAGCCTCACTTCCTGGAGAGGAAGGCTACTACACTGGTCTGTATACTGATGCCGCTCATGAGGAGCCACTGCTTCAGACTACTACTCAGATGCTGGAGGATAGGGACCGTGAGGTCTGTGCCCTCCGGATGGAGCTTTATAACACTCGAGCCGCCCACTGGACTACTTTGACACGGCTTGCACCTGCCGTGCAGCCGGATATCTGGATATGCGGGATTTGTACCTCGTGCGGACTCGTCTGCCCAATCGTATGGATTGGCGTGACGTTGGGGGTATTACACCTCCACGTGGGCGTCGGTTACCACCAACAGCGGGACCGAGACCGCATCCATGTCCCTACGGTTCATAGCCTTCGAGTGCTCGAGAGTTTCTAGATCCACATGTTCCACTTCCAGGCTACGGTGGTAATCTTTATGAAGATTACTACGGAAATGTCTGAGCCAGACTGTGGCAGTAGTAGTATTGTATAGTTGTGTTTCCACAGTCCTGCGCGTCTTGTGGAATATGACTTAGTGTGTACTGAGTTCCGGAGGCGTAGATAAATAATGTATAGGAGCTTGGAGTGCCTCTGATGAGATGTATCGTCTTTCACCACAGTTGTACTTTAGCCTTGGCTTGTACTAAACTATGTATGGTGTGTATGACCACTGATGTATATATGGCAGTTTCTATATTACCATGTTGTACAGATGAACATCTCTGCATTCCGTGTCATCCATTACATTCTGCACTCCTATGTCAAAATTTTGCCATCCTTGTCTAAACCGTTGTTTTGTTTTCCTAGGATGGTCAACACTCGCAGCACTCCTGCTGCTCAGGAGTAGGGTCAGGCCAGTGGGGCTAGAGATGAGAATCTGCCCCAACCACCCTCCTTGGCTGAAGTTATGCTCGAGGCAGAAAGGAACAAGAGAGAGACCAACCGTCTGTTGGAACGCATAGAGCAGAATACTGCCTTACGCCAGAGGTATGACGTGGTGTCAATTAATGACTTTATCAAGATGTGCCCACCGAAGTTCCATCATTCCGCTGAACCTCTTGATGCGGATGACTGGCTTCGTAGTATCACCCACAAGCTACACTCTGCCCGTGTGGCCGAAGCTTACAAGGTTACTTACGCCGCCTACCATCTTGAGGGCCTTGCTAGCCTCTGGTGGGAAAACTTTGAGGCTATGCGTCCTGCTGGCCAAATCACTACTTGGGCAGAGTCCAGTGAGTCATTCCGTGAACATCACATTCCGGAAGGTCTCATGGATCGCAAGCGGGAGGAATTCTGCAATTTCACCCAGGGCCGGCTAACCGTGGATGGCTATAGTCGCGAGTTTGGCAACTTGGCACGCTATGCTCCCGAGGAAGTGTCCATCGATGCCAAGAAGCAGGCGAGGTTCCGCAAGGGACTCATCCCTGAACTTCGCCGAGATCTACGTCTGCACGAGTGCACCTCCTTCCAGAAGTTGGTGAGCAAAGCCATCAGTGCTGAGATGGGCCAGACTGATTTTGAAGCCACACGCAAGCATCCTAGTGACTTTGGTTCCTCAACCGGCTCTGGCTCTCACAAGCGCCGTGTATGGGTTCCTAACACTGCCCTGCCACCCAGGTTCACTCCGAGGCCATCCTATGAGGCGCCTCGCCCAACCCAACAGTATGCACTGGACAAGACTTATGGAGGACCACCTGCCAACTTTGCTCCACGCACTGGCACTGTGACATGCTTCAAGTGTGGAGAACCAGGGTACTACATGCGTGAGTGTCCTCAGAACCAGCCAGGAAGGTCCGTTGGCCGTGGTAAGTCAACAGGCAAGGTGAACTATGTCAAGCCAATCTCCACTGCACGTGGTCATGTCAACTATGTCTCTGCTGAGAAGCTTATGAGGATCCTAACATCGTCCTTGGTACGCTTCTTGTTAACTGCCATCCGGCATCTGTTCTTTTCGATACTGGAGCATCTCATTCGTTCATATTTGAGAGCTATGCTCGAATGCACAACATGACTTTTTGTGACATGTCCACTTCCATGGTTATTCAAACTCCTAGTTCAAAATGGCAAACCTCTAGGGTAAGCCATGGAAATGAAATTCCCGTCGATAGAATTGTTTGCCTTGCATCACTAATAGCTCTCAAGTCCTCGGACATAAACATCATCTTGGGTATGGACTGGATGACAGCTCATTACGCCACGATTGATTGCTACACTAGGACTGTTCAACTTACACACCCATCCGGCAAGACAGTCAATGTTTTGGCCCGAATGGCCGAGCGTCAGCTCTACTCTCTTAATGCCAGCCCTCTACCAGAACTCGAAGATATCCCGGCAGTCCGTGTCTTTCCGGATGTCTTTCCAGAAGAACTGCCATGTGTTCCACCTGACAGAGATGTCGAGTTCGTGATAGATCTTGTTCCAGGAACTGTCCCAATCTCTAGGAGACCCTATAAGATGGCACCACTAGAACTAGCTGAGCTTAAGAAACAACTCGATGAGTCCTTGAAAAAGGGTTTCATCCATCCTAGTTCTTCTCCCTGGGCTTGTCCCGTCCTCTTCGTCAAGAAGAAGGATGGAACGGAACGAATGGTTGTAGATTATCGACCTGTCAATCTGGTCACCATAAAGAACAAGTATTCGCTCCCCAGGATCAACGACCTGTATGATCAACTCGCTGGATCCTCAGTCTTTTCCAAAATGGATTTGAGGTGGGCTACCATCAAATCAAAATCAAGAACGAGGACATTCCCAAGACGGCCTTTGTTACTCGTTATGGCCAATACGAGTACACCGTCATGTCCTTCGGGTTAACCAATGCCCCAGCCACTTTCTCCCGGCTAATGAATTCTATATTCATGGAGTACTTGGATAAATTTGCCGTGGTATACCTCGATGATATACTCATTTACTCCAAGAACAAGGAAGATCATGCCGAGCATCTAAGGCTGGTATTGATGAAACTTCGAGAGCACCGCCTTTATGCGAAATTCTCCAAGTGTGAATTCTGGTTGCCAGAAGTGACTTATCTGGGTCATGTAATCTCTGGTAAGGGTATTTCCATCAATCCCGAGCGAGTTCAGGCCGTCCTTGATTGGACTCCACCTCAACCGATCAAGCAAGTTAGGAGTTTCCTTGGCTTAGAGAGCTATTGCCGACGCTTCGTCGAGAATTTCTCCAAGGTTGCTAAACCTCGAACTAAACTCCTTAAGAAAGATAAAAAGTTCGAGTGGACCCCACAGTGCGAGTCAAGCTTTCAGGAACTAAAAAGACGCCTGGCATCTGCTCCCGTACTGGTACCACGAGACTTTTCCAAGGACTTCATTATCTATTGCGATGCCTCACGACAAGGACTAGGTTGCATACTCATGCAAGATCGTCAAGTGATTGCCTACGCATCTTGATAGTTGCGTCCACATGAGGATAACTATCATACACATGACCTAGAGCTTGCAGCTGTAGTCCACGCACTCAAAACATGGCAACATTACCTTCTTGGTAATCGCTGTGAAATCTTCACGGATCACCAAAGTCTAAAATACATCTTCACCCAACCGGATCTGAATCTCAGGCAAAGACGTTGGGTTGAGTTGCTCACAAATTACGACTTAGGAATCACTTACACCCCTGGGAAGGCCAATGTCATGGCTGACGCACTAAGTCGTAAGTCTTATTGTAACAACCTGATGTTACAACAAGGGCAACCACTTCTCGACGAGGAATTTCGTAAGCTTAACCTTCACATTGTTCCTCGAGGATCCCTTTCCACCTTGGTGGCGAAACCTACTCTTACAGATCAAATCATAGCTGCCCAGAAGCAAGATACAGGGATTTCACGAATCAAGAGAAACATTCATAAAGGAGATGCAGGTTGTTTCTCCCTTGATAACAGAGGTGTTGTCTTCTTCGAGAACCGTTTAGTGGTTCCCAAGAACCAACATCTACGGCAGTTGATCCTTAAGGAGGCTCATGAATCTCCTCTCACGATTCATCCCGGTAGTACTAAAATTTATCAAGACCTACGCCAGAGGTTCTGGTGGACTAGGATGAAGAGAGAAATCGCTCAGTTCATTGCTAACTGCGATGTTTGCCTTCGAGTTAAAGCAGAGCATCAACTGCCTGCTGGAACCCTTCAACCTTTAGCTATTCCTGAATGGAAATGGGACAAGATCGGTATGGAATTCATTACCGGGTTTCCCAGGACCAGGAAAGTGAATAATGCTATCTTCGTCGTTATCGACCGCCTCTCCAAAGTAGCCCATTTCCTGCCGCTTCGAGAGAGTATAACCGCTAGCCATCTAGCAGACTTGTATATCTCTCGGATAGTATCTCTTCATGGTGTGCCGTTGGAGATTAACTCAGACCGTGGAAGTATTTTCACCTCTTGATTTTGGGAAAGTTTCCAAAATGCTATGGGGACTCATCTCTCTTTTAGCACCGCCTTTCATCCCCAGTCAAGTGGTCAAGTAGAACGAGTAAATCAAATTCTGGAAGATATGCTTCGAGCCTCTGTCATCTCTTTCAGTATAGATTGGGAGAAGTGTCTTCCATTCGCCGAATTCGCTTATAACAATAGTTATCAAGCTAGCTTGGGCAAGGCTCCCTTCGAAGTTCTGTATGGATGAAGGTGTCGAACGCCTCTTAACTAGTCAGAAACTGGGGAAAGGCAATTCTTTGGTCCGGATATGATCCAGGAAGCAGAAGAGCAACTTCGCATCGTTCGTGAGAAATTCAAAACAGCCCAGTCTTGCCAGAAGAGCCAATATGATAGTCATCATAAGGCTGTGACTTATGAAGTCGGCGATAAGGCTTACCTTCGGGTTACTCCTCTTAAGGGAACCCATCGCTTCGGTATCAAAGGCAAATTGACTCCTCGTTACATCGGTCCTTTTCGCATTCTTGCCAAACGAGGAGAAGTTGCCTACCAATTGGAACTACCTCCGCATCTTTCTAGAGTTCATGATGTCTTCCACGTTTCTCAACTGAGGCGTTGCTTCTCGGATCCTATCCGCGGAGTGGACCACGAAATGCTTGATCTCCAGGACAATCTCACATATCGAGAATACCCCGTTCGTATTCTTGATCAAACCGAGCGTACCACTTGACGTAATAATATCAAGTTTCTCAAGGTTCAATGGTCACACCATTCCGAGAATGAAGCTACTTGGGAAAGGGAGGATCGTCTTCGACTTGAGTACCCCACCCTTTTTCCGGAGGAACCTGAATCTCGGGACGAGATTCTTTTGAGTGGGGGTGAGTTGTCACATCCCTAGTCAATGCATGCATTAGGACTAGCTAGAGTGTGCATCATGTTTACTTTTTGCAGAAACTTGAAATGGGAATCACAGAAACCCCAGCACCCCTCTTCTAACAACTAGGGTTTAATAAAATCTTTTCCAATGTACCCAAAATGCCCTTCAAAAATGTTCATCATCTTTGCCTTGGTCTTAAACCTTTGACAAAAATGGTGCACAATTTTCTAGGACATCCGAAGGTCTCTGGATTAATTCATATTGCATTTTCATTTGGGCATTTAAATGCTATAAAATATTTTAGGTGCCCAAATAATCATAAACCAAAATGTTCCATGCTGTTCATATTATATACAGTGGGCATGACTAGATTCATGATTTATAAAAATGCTCTAGCATTTTTATTAATTCAACAAAGTTGAAAAAGAAACAAAACATAAAGTAAAATAGAAAAGGGAAAGAGAGGGCACATCCCACTTACCTCGACCAGCCGGCCCACCTGGCGGCCCCGCACTGTGTTGGCCCGAGCCAGCCAGCTGCTTCGGCAGCCAGGCAGGCAGGTGACGCCGGCACACGGCCGCGCGCCACCGCGGCAGCTGCTTGCCGCCTGGCCGCCGCCTCGCCGCTTCGGGACGTCTGGATGACCTCCACGTCGTCGCCCAGACCGCCTCGACCCCTAGTTCTCCCCCTGCCTCTCTCCCTCGCCCTCCTCGCGCCATGGCCGCAGCGCCCGCAAGCTCGCCGCCGTAACCACCGCAGCCATCGAGCTCCCCTCGCCTCACCGTCGTGTCCCCAAGCTCCGCCACTGTCTACTACGCCTCCCCGACGAGCCACGCATCGCCGGAAGCCCCGTCGCACCGTCCCCGTCAACTTGTCCCCCGTTCGGCCACCGATATCGCCGGCGACCTCACCGTCGCAGCAGTTCATCCCCGACCTCACCGTCAGTTCCAATGCGACCGCTATGAGCTTGGCCACCTCCCCATCCCGTCCGTTCTCCCTCTCGAGCTCTGTAACGACCGCACGTAGCTCACCCGCACGCGCCGCCGCGGAGCTCGTCGCCGACGAGGCTCCGGCCACCCAACGGCCGCGCCACCCTGTCCATCAGTTTTACCGCACCCCCAGGAGCCTAGAGCACCTCTCCACGAGCCTCGCCATGCCTCCTAGCGACTAGCCCGAGCTCACCCGAGCTCCGGCAGCCGCCAAGGTCATCGTCGGCGCCTTTTCCAGCGACCCCGAGGCTAGCCACCACCACCATTCGATGCGGCACAACCCCCGCATCACGTAGACGTGCTCCGCCATCGATCTGGTCGCCGGAGCACGAATCCCGCCCTGCGCCGCCGTGCCTGGCCTCGCCGGCGGCTAAACGCCGGCCTGTTTGACCACGGGTGGGCCCAGGTTGGCCCCCTGGAGTCAATGATAGGTGGGCCCAACCGGCTAATTAAATTAGGATTAGCAGATTAGTTTAATTAGTTAAGTTAATGACACTGACACGCGGGACCCACCAGTCAGGTTTGACCTGGACCAGGTCTGTTGACCTGCTGACGTCAGCATGATGTCATGCTGACGCAGTAAATGCTTTTCTAGGATTATTTGATTTAAAACAATTCAGGAAATTCCAAAAAATGTTTTAAACTTCAAAAAATCATATAAATGCAACAGTAGCTTAGATGGAAAAGATTTATATATGAAAATTGATCAGAAAAATCCAATCTTTCCAATGGCACTGGTTTCACGCATGTTTGAGCAAATTAACCTTGCTGTTCACTTCAAAACATGATAATACACTTTAATAAATAATAGTTTGGGTATAAATTTGAATCTTTGATTCAAATGGGCTCGAACCTTTCTGCTTATAGTTGCATTAGCCCAAAACACATTCATCTTGCCATGTCATGAGCATGCATCATATTGTTGCATTTGTTTATATATTGATTGTATCGTCGGTGTTCTCCGTGGTAGGTCCTGCTCCCGAGGGTACATCTGCGTATCCAACTGAAGAGCAGTACCCGACAACCAATCTGTCAGGCAAGCAACCATTGATCATTCCGATACAAACCCATCTTGTCGCTCCTGCTCTCTCTTACTGCATTAAGGCAACATCGTGTGAACTGCTACGTGCTGCGGTAGTTGAACCCTATTCCTTTGCATGACCTGTCATTGCCACAGTAAATAGTTGAAACCCACTAGCATGTGTAGGAGTTGATTGAGCCATGTGATGTGTGTTCTACCATGCTATTTGTTTATGTTGCCTGCTATGCTTAGAGTTGTGTCAGGTCTGGTTCATCTTGGTGATGGATCAGAGTCAAATGATCATGCTCGATAAAGAGAGGGGAGGGTGGAACATGTTTGGAAAAGGTATCGATGAAAGGCCATGTAGGAGTACATGGTGGCTTGTTTCATTGGAACCGTCCATAGGACCCGAGATCTGTATGTGTGATTCAAGTTACAGCTACTACCACGCATTGGGCTCCGGGCGCTCCAAGCTCTCTCGACTTATTAACTGCCCTTGTCCTCTGTCCAGGAGTTGCAACTAGTTTATGGTGTTTGTAGTTTACTGGTGGTCGTGCACAACGCTGACCCTCGGGGTGGGCTGTGATGCGGCAGGTACGTGGCACGATGTACCGGTCGCCCGTTTGGTGACTCGGGAACCCTGTACACATCGTTTGGGGCCGTGAGCGACACCCCGGCCGGATCTCCCCACGGATGGAACCCAAATAGGCGATAAACCTAGACTAGGGACTTGTGTGGTTAGTCAGGTCGTGGCCGACACCCTCGCCGGGCTTCCGCTTGATGGTTGCCGAGTACATGTTGAGTAAACGACGATAATTGGTGGAAGCGTGTGTGAAGAAGTACACCCCTGCAGGGTTACCAATCTATTCGAATAGCTATTGTTTGTGGTTCGGACCAGTTGGTTGCTTATACAGTTCATAGACAAGTTGATGGATACTACTAAAAGTCTCAAGACAAGTGTGAGTGCCGTGGATGGCCCATCCGTAGGATGACGGAAGAGGATCCACGGTGGTGTATTGTTGTGGTGAGTAGAGGACTCGTGTACGTAGTCTTATCTTGTAATCTGCTGAGAGTTGTAGTATAGGTTAGCCAAGAGTCAAAGCTGGCCTGCTGCAATGAACTCCACTACCCTTGTTGATAATGATGCATGTATGATAGGTTCTGTTGTAAGTCTTGCTGAGTACCTTTGTACTCATGTTTGCTTAATAACTGTTGCAGAGGAGAACCCTGCCCCTTCTGATGGGTTTTACATAGACATCGACGTCGACGAGTAGCTTGCTACCCAGCGGAGATATTGAGCTTGTGAAGGGCCTTGTAGATAGTCAGGCTACACCAAGCCTGTTTTATTTCCAAGTTGTCTATACTCAGACATGTTAGCTTCCGCTTGTGCTTGTATGCTTGTATGACTTGAGTGTTGGGTCATGTGACCCCTATCTGTATGGATATGTTATGTATGGCTCTTCGGAGCCTCTTAAATAAAGTACTTTGAGTCATAGAGTTCTGTTGTGATGCAATGTTGTATTTGCACATATTGAGCATATTGTGTGTATGTTTGAAATGATTGGTATGTGTGGGATCCGACACCTAGTTGTTTACCTTTGGTAGCCTATCTTACAGGGAAATGCCTCCTAGTGCTTCCACTGAGCCTTGGTAGCTTGCTACTGCTCCAAAACACGTAGGCTGGCCGGCATGTGTCCTTCTTTGTTCCTGTGTCTTTCCCTTAGGGGAAATGTCACTCGTTGTTCCTTTAAGTCCATGTAGCTTGCTACGACTTGGGTTCATACATTGATGACTGACACGTTCGTTGCTGGGTCATGGATGCCTGTCTCTGTAATTTATTGCCACTTTTGGTTTATAACTAGCCATGTCGGCCAGGGTTCTCTGTCATATGGATGCTAGTGACACTATCATATATGTGTGCCAAAATGCGCAAACGGTCCCGGGCCAGGTAAGGTGGCACCCGTGGGGATACCGTGCGTGAGGCCGCAAAGTGATATGATGTGTTACAAGCTAGATCGGTGTGACTCAGGATCGGGGTCCTGACAGCAATTCACCGCACACTACATATAAATTTCCTCTAGATGAAAATCAAGAACTTTATCAAGGACAAATTCTGGAAGATCCTTAGTTATACGTTTCATTTCTTCATAACCCAGAAGCAAACTAAGTTCATTATGATGTGCAAGGGAAATAGTGTCATCACAATTTTTGGACACGATTCGATCATGAAACAATTTGCATTGGGTATTTAAATGATCACACTCATTGCAAAGTTCACAAGGATGGCCAAGAACATTTAAATTTTTAGCACAAACATCTAGCCTTTCTTGCAACCATTTAGTTTCTAAATACTTATGCCTCTTGTAAAATCTATCTTCCCTATTTGGTGTGTACTTGCAAACTCTATGCACTCCACAAAAATTGACATGCTCATCATAACTAGTGCAATCATTATTAGTACTATGGATATTCAAGGAGTTCGTACTAACAACATTGCAATCATGCACATCATTCAAATATTTAATGCCAAACATCTTAATGCATTCTTCTTCTAGTACTTGGGCACAATTTTCCTTTCCATCATTTTCACGAAAGATATTAAAAAGATGAAGCATATGAGGCAACCTCAACTCCATTTTTGGTAGTTTCCTTTTATAAACTAAACCAGTGATAAAACAAGAAACTAAAACATTCAATTGCAAGATCTAAAGATATACCTTCAAGCACTAACCTCCCCGACAACGGCACCAGAAAAGAGCTTGATGTCTACTACACAACCTTCTTCTTGTAGACGTTGTTGGGCCTCCAAGTGCAGAGGTTTGTAGGACAGTAGCAAATTTCCTTCAAGTGGATGACCTAAGGTTTATCAATCTGTGGGAGGCGTAGGATGAAGATGGTCTCTCTCAAACAACCCTGCAACTAAATAACAAAGAGTATCTTGTGTCCCCAACACACCCAATACAATGGTAAATTGTATATGTGCACTAGTTCGGCGAAGAGATGGTGATACAAGTGCAATATGGATGGTAGATATAGGTTTTTGTAATCTCGTGGGCAGCGTGGGACTCCCGTGGTCCATCTCCGATACTCCTTGGGCTTCTTCTTGTCCAAAAACGTCCTCCATTGAGTTTCAGGTCAATTGGGCTCCGTTTGGTATTTCTTTTTTGCGATACTCAAAAACAAGGAAATAACAAAAACTGGCACTGGGCTCTGGGTTAATAGGTTAGTCTCAAAAATCATATAAAATAGCATATAAATGCATATAAAACATCCTAGAAGGATAATATAATAACATGGAACAATAAAAAATTATAGATACGTTGGAGACGTATCACCAGCCCGCCGGTGATGATGGCGCCAAACCACAAGAGCCCTTGGTGCTTTACCTAGCCGCTACACCGCACTCCACTAGCGTAGCATCAGTGGCAGTCCGGGAGGAGCGCCAGGTCAAGACCACACAACCTCGGGGCAATACTCCCAAGGCTTCGGCAGGGCCAGCCGACGATCAGGCTCCACGAGACGACGTTCCTGAAGCTGTAGCTATCCCATCCGGTGACCAATCTCCTGGGGCCCCCTTGCCTTAGGAGGCGCCACGGCCCCAGGAGAGCTTGGTCTACGCCAACACTCCCACCCTCGTTAAGCACCCGGTGTACTTCGTCAGCACGGTGCTCCGCGATGCTCAGGCACGCTACCCCATGCCGTAGAAACTTCTGCTCACGCTCCTCGTTGCTTCGCGCAAGCTGCGCCACTACTTCCTAGGCCATCCCATCAAGGTCGTATATGCTTACCCGTTGTAGAGGGTGCTGAGGAGCCCCAATGCCGCGGGAAGGGTCACCGAATAGATCATCGAGCTGCAAGCGTTCCAGCTGGAGTTCAGCACCACCAGGGTCGTCAAGGGCGCACAATCGCCGACTTCGTGGCAGAATGGACTAACACCCCAAAGCCTGAAGTGGGTGAGGATCGGTCCCTCTCGCCAGGGATTGAAGCACCGGATGACTGGGTCATGTACTTTGACGGTGCCTTTGCAAACCAGGGCGCGGGGGCTGGTGCCGTGCTCATCTCGCCCACCAAGGACAAGCTCTACTACGCTGTGCAGCTCTGCTTTCAGCATGGTGAGAACGTCTCCAACAACATCGCAGAGTATGAAGGCCTGATCGTCGTCCTGAAGGCTGCAGAGGCCCTGGGTGTGAAGTGCCTCACCATCAAGGGAGACTCCTAACTTCTCGTCAACTTCTCTAACAAGGTCTATGAGCCAAGGGATGAGCACATGGAGGCGTACCCAGCAGAGGTACGCAAAATGGAGAAACAATTTTTGGGCCTGGACCTGCAGCATGTACTGCGCGGCACGAACAAGGAGGCAGACGACATCGCCAAGAGGGCGTCCTGGCGTCAGTCACCGGAGCCCGGCATCTTCGAGGAGCGGCTCTTCAAGCCCTCAGCAGCCCACGGCTTACTGACTTCAGGATGGTGAGTTGCACCGAAGACGACCCAACGACGTCTCCTTGAGATGCATCTCCAAAGAGCAGGGGTGCGAGCTGCTAACTGACATACATGGCGGGGACCGCGTGCATCACTCATCCTCGCGCACCATGTGGGCAAGGTGTTCCGTAGTGTATTCTATTGGCCGACAATGGTCAACGACGTGGCAGAGCTGGTGAGATCCTGTGAAGCCTGCCAGTTCCATGCCAAGAAGATCCACCAGCCTCCTCAGGGCCTTCAGACTATCTCGCTCTCGTGGCCGTTCGCGGTCTGGGGCCTGTACATTTTGGGACCGTTCCCTCAGGCGCCCGGGGGCTATCGCTACATATATGTCGCCATCGACAAGTTCACCAAGTGGGCAGAGGTGGAGCCAGTGCGCACCATCCCCGTCGGCTCGGTGGTCAAGTTCATCAGGGGCCTCGTTAGCCGGTTCGGGGTCCCTAATCGCATCATCACCGACAACGGTTCGCAGTTCACTAGCAACCTCTTCAAAACATATTGTGCTAACCTTGGAACGCAAATATGCTATGCCTTAGTGGCACACCCCAGGAGCAACGGTCAAGCTGAGCGCGCCAACGTGGAGGTCCTGAGAGGCCTCAAGGCGAGGACCTTCAAGAAGAAGCTCGAGGCATGCAGGAGGGGCTGGCACAATGAGCTCCAGTCTGTGACGTGGTCCATCCGCACCACCGCCACCAAGCCAACATGGGAGACCCCGTTCTTCCTCGTCTACGGAGCCAAAGCGGTTCTCCCTCATGAGGTCAAACATCGCTCCGCACGGGTCTTGGCGTTTGACGAGGCACGCCAGGACGACATGCGGGGGATGGATCTCGTGCTGGGGAAGGAGCGGCGCCGTCAAGCCTCGCTCCAAGCAGCAAGGTACTAGCAGCCGTTGCAGTGGTACCACTGCTGCAACATTCGCTCCAGGACGCTCGAGGTGGGCGATATGGTCCTGAGGCGGGTGTTCTCCAGGGAAGGGCTGCACAAGCTCTCACCCTTGTGGGAGGGCTCGTTTAGGATTGCCCACGTCTCCAGGCCTGACACCGTACGCCTGGAGACAGGGAACGACGTCCCCATCCAGAACGCCTGGAACATCCAACACCTCCGGAAGTTCTACCCATGAAGAAAGGCCTAGTGCCTGTGAAGCAAGGCCCGGTGCCTGTGAAGCAAGGCCCAGTGCCTGTGAAGGTCTTTGCCCGTGACACTCTCACGTAATAATGAGTGGGGCTGTCCACGCCCCGGAGTTTCTGGAGTGCCGCCCTCGGGCCTCGGGGGCTCCCTCCCATGTCCTAGTGCTAGCACGTAGCTCCGCGCTGGTGAGAAGACTAGACTAGGTGCCGGGCGCGGTTGTTCATTTGCTTTCTGTATCTAGTTGCGCTCTTTCAATGGATTTGGAGTTCTAGTGTTTCTCGGTTGCTTGGTTGAGTTTTCCCCCTTCTGCTTTGCTCGCCCCTTTTTCTTGCCTCGGGGAGGATGGCAGTTGCTTGACGTTCTCCCTCGCGCGCCTCACGCGGGGTCTAGCGCCAGGAGTGTTTGTGTTTACGCGCTGGCCAGCCCATGTCACGGGCACACCTCGCTGAAACCCTCTCGCCCCAGAGCTTCGGCCTCCTTGATATTTGTGAGGAGCCCTCGTATGAGCTCGTGATTGGCGCACCCCCCTCAGGTCCGTGCCCCCCGGGTACCACGACGCAGTGTGTCAAGCCATGATCAGCCCACGCCTGAGAGCTCGCGCAAGAAGGAACAAGGTATCCGGTGGATTCCCTATTTTTTTTATAGATGCCCCCCCAAGGCCAGCAGCGCCCGCGTCGGCAGAAAGGAAACCTCTCCAGATTCCGGAAAATGCACCCTCACGCCACCCTCGAGTGTATCAAGCTAAGTTACGCCTCTACCCACGCGAGGCACATGAATATCATAACATAGCATGAGAGCATAAAACATAACATAGCAGCATAGGCATTACAGTTCATTACACGCCCCAGTTGGGCTACCTCCCCCTTTTCGAAATGCAGGAAGAAAGGAAAGCTAAACAAAAGCGAGCCGCACAGCCGAAGCAGCTCGCGAGATCTGGCCCCAAGTGCCTCCCGGGCTCATCTCAGTCTGAGCCCTCCTCGCACTTCACCGCCGCATGGCAGCGGGATGACCCATCGCCAACCTCGAAGCGAGCCCGGCGGCGCCGTGGTTGGTCGTAACCACCACTGCTAGTGCTCTCACTGGCAGAGGAGCCGTCGCCGCTGGATGAGCCACGACCGTCGCCAAGGGCAAGTCCACCTGCAGCCTCGTCGCGACCATTGCCAAGGCCGAGCCCGTCGTCACCGCTGCCGTCTTCGGGGCACCACCCTGCACGGCGACAGTCCGCCCCAAACACCCTCATGAAGAGGGTCGCGGTGCCATCATACTTGAAGTGGAGGGTGCATCGCATGCCCAAGCCGCGTGCACAGGCAAATGTCTGCCAACCACGGGCTAGGGCGACGTTGCCCGCAGCAGAGATCTCCATCGCAACCCAGGATGCTTTGCTGCAGTAGCCATCGACCTGTAGCTAGAGGCCATCGAGACCCCCGGCTGGCAGCTCGTGGGCGAAGAAGCATGACAATTGGAGCCAGGCGCCGGCCGGACTCTCCGACCACACGACGAACTCCAGGAGCGCCTCCAATGAATGAAAGCCTGACCGGGGAGGCAGGGAGACCACGACGCACCCTCCCGCAGCAAGGGGGCTGCCGTGAAGAGAGCGGCCCCTACCGCAGGAAGAGGTGGCGTCGCAACCGCCCAGGGCGGCATCAACTCCAGAAGTAGTACGCCCGCGACCCTAAAGCACCGCTACAGGGGTAGCGACATGCTTGCGGGGGCAGCCCTGCCCCCTCTTGAGTGGCGGCAAGTCAGATCCCTCCTGGTGAGCTTTCCCTTTCTCCGCGATGGAGAACCTCTTTGTTGGCGCCATGAAGGCTGCAATAAGAGGGCGAAGAAGGGAGGAAGAAGAAGAGGCGGGCGACAAGAAGGAGATTGGCAACGGGGGCTTCACCCTCTCCCAATTTATAGCCTGAAGTAGGCCAACCGCCGGCCCCCACAACCTCGGGTAATGATGGTTTTCTATGCATGCAGCAGGGTCTCGTCAAGTCGAGCAGTTATTGAGGCAGCATGCGAAAGCGGAGATGCCCATGTCCAATCAAGTCGCCATGCGTCGACCAAGGCCACAGGCGATTGGGGCCCATGGCGCTTCGCCCTTGCCCCTTTGGCTTCGCCTCGAAGCCAAGTTCGAGAACACCTTGGGCCCGGGGGCTACTATCGGTGTCCTGGGAATGGGGGTACCCAGAATTGCCTGCCTGCGGCCTGTGACGTGGCTTCAGTAGCGGCCTGGTATGGCCCAACTTCAGCAACCACAACTCAAGACCTTCGCGAGGCGGGTTACAACAAGACCTTCCTAGGGCAGTCTCCCTAGGCTGGCTCCCGAGGAGCGGAGATACCTATGCAAGGAGCACCTCGCGAGGTTCGTGTGACGTGAGCCATGACATTCAAGGCCAGGCGGGCGCCAGCGGGAGCAGTGTACTAGTTTTACCCTTTGGTTCAAAGGGGGAAAGCACAGGCGCGGAGTCCCGAGGGATCAGTCAAAGGTTTCTATATCGGTGCAACAAGACCAAGGACCGTCAGAGTGGCAGAATGGAGATCATCGTGGAGCCCGGCGCAGCATCACCACCAGAGCCTTTGACAGGCGAAGACCACTTTTGTCAGGATAACTTGTACTAGTTGTTCCCCTTCAAATTTGGCCATTGTAGGATCCCTTCCCGCCGATATTTGGGAAGAGGACCAAGTCCACTATAAATAGGACCTAGCCACCACCATAGAGGAGGGATCGGATCGGAAGACAGATCATCTCGGGGGACATCTCATCTTGAGCTGATCCAACCTTAGAAGGGATCAGATCCATTCCACCCCACACACAACACAAGCTCATCCGAGCCCAAGAACACCTCTCCTCCAGAGGTTGTTCATCCCTTGTACTAGTTCATCCTCAGCCCCACGAGGCAATCCACCACACACACTGGAGTAGGTATTACACCGCAAGGTGGCCCGAATGAGTATAATCCTCTGTGTCCCTTGTTCTTTGAGTTCATCGAGCTAGGCTTTGGAATCATAAGGCGAACACGCTGGGGAGAGAGTGTTCTTCGTGCGCACCCCAGAGTTCGAACCTCTCAAGGGTTTGCGGAACCCGAAATCCGACAATGCCGCATCCCCTTCCACGCTGATTCGCGTCGCCGGACCCCGCCTTGTCGTCGTGCCGCCGGAACAGATGCAGTGGCAGCGGGCACAAACGTGGGCGGGGGTGGAGAAGATAGCGCAGGCCACGGCGGCGCACGTCGTGCTCTTCTGCTTCACGCTCCTCCTCGCGCTCAGGGTCGACCGCCGCACCGACTCCTCCTGGTAGTACTGTTGACGCTCAAAAGTGGCACAATCGTAAAAGTTGCTTTAATCTATGTCAAGATTACTTCAAACTTATGATTGCAAGTCACCATGAGATGGCTTTCTTTGAGAAGATCAAGATGGATATGAAAGTGGTCTAAAACGGAGTCCGGATGCAAAAGTTATGACAAGTTCAGAGATGCTCATGATGACACCAGATTAAAGAATGGCTTGAAACCCAATTAAGATGACTTCAAATGGAAAAAGTTTCAACAAGAAAGTTGTGCGTCTCGTCGAAACGGTCGATTTTGATATAAAAATCGTTCCAATCCGAGTTCGTATGCAAAAGTTACAGCCATCCGAACACAGCCCTGTCACAGAGCCATAAGTGGCGCGCCCCACCAGCCACTTGTCTGATGGGTAGCGCGAATAACAGCCTGTATTGCGTGACCGTTTTGGCCTAGAAGATGGCTTCAAATCGAAAAACGTTCAACATGAAAGTTGTTCGTATCGTCGAAACGGTCAAGACTGCTTTTGGGCTCTTTTCCATCCGAGGTCATTTACCACCTCAAGAATTACCCGCAAGGTACAGCCAGTTTAAACCGAACAGTTTTGGAAAGTTCGGACAAAACCAATCCGAATTTGGCTAGGGTTTTGGACGTGAATCCAAGCCTTTTCCTTGCACGGGAAGTCCAGCCGCCTCTTATATACCTAAGGGGTGACGGCCGATTGAACAACACACAATCGAACAATTCATCTACCACTTTTTATCTTTTATCTTTTCTCCTTAACCCTAATTCTTCTTCTTCCTCGTTCTCCTCTGTTCTTCTTATTGCAGGGCGGCGAATCTCGAGGCCCTAGGGGCGATCAGGTCGACCTAGGGCAGCCCATAGCCGCCGCGCGCCCTGACGGGGTCCCTCCCGGGCGTGTGGGGTTTCGGGTCCTCAAAAGCGCCCGCCGGATTGCTTGCGTACCGCGCTTCTGGACGGGTCTCCTTCGACGTGAGCTGCGGTGCATCACCCTCGGCGTCGGAGGTACACGGTGACGTGTTCGTGTGCGAACACACTTTTTGGCGACTCCGCTGGGGACGAAGCTTTGAACGGTCTCCGGCCCGTTCTTGCTACGAAGAGATCGTCATCTAGGGTTTGCAATCTACAAAGGTAATATGAATACCCAATTCACATATGTAGATGCAAATAATGCATATGTTGTTGCTAGATCATCTGATGAGCATAATGTATCGGCTAGCCCTAGCTTTATCAATCATGCATCTAATTATGTGCAAGGGCCGATGAAACCAAATCTCCATGATTCTACTTCATATAATTTTAGCAACATGCAACATATGTATCCCAACTCCCATGCATCGGCAACCCCACAAATCCATATGCCGATGAACAACATGATGAGTTCAGTTAATCAAGTTGAAACACCCCATGTAGGATCTTTCAATGGCATGCAACATAGTGTTTCACCTTTTTATTCATCGGCAATCCGGCCAATTACCCTCAAACATCATATGCTACACCTCATGCTACTAGTTTTTTGGCACCATACGCAACTGTTGATGTCCATAATTCGGCTCCGCACCTTAATGGTCATGGCCGAATAAGTGAAACTTCTGCAGGAGCACAAATGCCTTCACCTACTACCGTGGCATATCATGTCCCCCCTATACAATTACAGAATTTCAGCAACATCTCATTGCCGAAAGAGTCTAAAAGCATTGGGGGGCAACCATATCCAGACTGGGTAATTGAGAACAAGCTTACATTATCTTGGGATTTGTGCAACTCTATTCGCCAAGAACTAATAGATGGCGGGAAGCCTCATGATTTTGCTGCTGTAAAAGCTAGAGTTGTGCAAATGATGCAGTTGCCCAGTGCTGTACCATCCAGTGTACCACCTAAACAATCGCAAAGTTTCGGCACCTCATTACCGAAAGAGTCTCAAAGTATTGGGGGGCAATCTCATGACGAGTGGATGGAAATTGAGATGAAAAAGTTTAAAGCTCGCCATGCTGAGATGTGGGCTAAAATTAGACGAGAGCGAGAAGCCTTGCAAATTCAAAAAGATAAAGTTGTTGATTCAGGTAACAAAGAAAATTCGGTTATTAGAAAAGCCGAATCAAGTAGTATATATTCCGAGTCCATCAAATCCAAAGAGGCAAGCATTATTGAGAAAGGGCATGGAAAGCATAGCAAAACAGTCATACTTGATTTTTCCGAAGTCAATGGAACCTACTCCCTGCCCTATGAGTTCCGTGCCATAGAAATTGACAAGCCTCAAGGACAAGAACAAGTAGTCGAACAAAGTTCGGCTGACATGGATCTTCAAAGCAATGATGCACGGAATCAAGAAAAAGATGATGAAAAGGTGTTGGGGAGCCATCCAAAGACGGAGCAAGATGTTCTTCAAGTGACACCACCATCATGTTCTCCCAACATATTTGAAGAGGTATGCATAGAGAGTAATTTACCTATTTTCAGATTTGGTCGCGACTTCATTATTGATGCATCTATAAGAAATATTCTCATAAGTAATTTTGAAAGACCAATGAAGAAGGGTAATTTACTTGTTAGCAATAAACTTGTTATGGAACATATCGGTCAACCCATTACGCCATTTATAAAGACCGATATTGACTTATTGTTGCGGCCAAAGCTTTCCTCGTTGCTTTATGTAAAGTTCATATCTAGTTGGGTAGCTTTGCTTATTTCGTACTTGGCTTGCACTTGGTCTCAACTGAGACATGTATGTTCTAAATATCTTCGTTTCAGAAATTTAAAGCCAAGGTTAAATTCTATTGAGAAAACTGATGCTAATATAATATCTTATCCAAAGACATCGGAGATAGAGTGGAAAAAACAATGCATAGCCGAATGGGGAGACTACAAATCTAGACCATTCGTTTGCTTATCTCCAAACCGTTCAAACAGCAAGATCGGCTAGAGAATAAAAAGTTTACCTTCAATTCAAGCATGTGTGATCAAATATTTGATTTGTTGCTGAAAAATACATTACATAAGAATTCTTGATCACCATGTCAATCTATCAATTCAAGGACGAATGTATTGTAGGTTGCATCATTCGTTCAAACATATTTTTGAGGATTGCAATATGTTTCGTCAAATAGTTAAATCGGCCATTGAAAAAGGACGATTGAAATTTGCTGAAACACCAAGAGATGACCAGTCTATTCCGATTGGTCCCGATGGCGGAAAGTTTTTGCATCGGCTGCTTCAAGCCGATCTATTTAAAGAGAAGATAAAAACTGCAGGTGATGGGATCAAGCTTTCAAGTAAAGAAGTTGTTGAAGAGCATAATGAACATAATCTTGAGGGCGAGAATTCCATCGAAGCTACAATGGAGACGCCAAGGACTGGGGGGCAACAAGCAAATCCAATGATCGATGAAAGCAAACCAAAAAAAAGCAAAGGCCAAAATAAGCGCAAGTATAAGAGATCAAGAATCACTTTCGCTGAACTATTGGATACGTATCAAAAGAAGAGTGAAGAGAAGAATGCTTATCGACCAAATCATGCAAAGAAACCAAGATCACCCCCAAGGCACAAGTATGAGGATCAGTATTGGCAAAGTGACAATTTTTATGCAACATATTCATATCCTTATTTTGGGCCGCCAATGCCAATGCCGTGGATGCCTCCCTACGCTCAAGTAGATCCATATCCATCATGGGACAGGTATGATACAAGGGCGCATTCTTCATCTTATTTTAGACCATCTCACCAATATTATGCAGCTCCGAGAAGATCAACATTTGAACAATCACATGTTAAAGACCGTTTCAATCATAAGGAATCGGTCCGGAGCTCAAGGAAGAAGAAAGAGGTGGTCAAGCAAGTTTACCGTGTTAAAAGAGATGGTCGTAAGAGTGCAACTTCAGATTTGATCTCAAATGAAAAAGAGCCAATTAAAGTGTTGACATTGGCTACTAAAGGCAATGAGATGAAGCAACCAATTATTGAGAGTCAAAGTGCCAAATCTGAAGAAAAGAAGTTGAGAGTGCACAAGGCCAAAAAAGGATTGCCATTGGCCAAGACAAAATCGCAGCCGGGGTGCCCACTCGGCTAATCATATTGGCAAAAGAAGAAATTACAAAAACTTAGTGCACAAGAACTTGAAGAAAGAAACATGGCATGGGTTCCCAAAGGAAGTGCTCACAATAAGAATTATGTGCAAGCTTCCATTACAAGAAGTGCGACAAAGGTGAAGAAGGAAAAGAGTGAAAACTATGAAGGACCAAGCCGAAGATTTCAGCATCTTCGGTCTACACATTATCCATATTCTTCAACTATGCCATTAACGCCTGTGCCATGGAATTCTTCACCAGGTATGATTGGTAAACCTCAATGGGCTTATTTTAATCCATGGATGCCATATAATTTCTTACATCATGAAAGGGTTTTACCAAGTCACTATACATTTGATTAGCTACAAGTTTGTTGCTGATCCAAAGGGCCGAAATACTTGATTTGTCATTTCATTTGTTTATTTCGGCTATATGTGATTTGAATGACGTCTACATGGTAATGGCCGATATTTATCTATCGTCCTAAGAATATGTCAATGCATGGCCGGTGTAGTATTCTAGCATCGTCCTTAGTTTGATTGGAGAGCGAGACATAGTATGTGCTCATGAAAATTCATATGTATGCCTATATTATGATTGAATGTAGTTGAAACATCATGACCGATGTCATTGAGTATACGTTGCATAGACCAATTCATAGTGCAGAATTGGCTAGTGGGCTTATACTTTGTTTGGATATGATTTGGCTTATGCATCTTTGAGATCTATAAGAGGCCAAATCATAACTGATTTTATTAGTGAACATCGGTTTAATGATATGCATAATATTGATGTTAGCCTTGTCTCTCTAGTACTATGGAGATTATGTTTTGATGGTTCAATTCGTAGCAATGGCCAAAGTGTTGGTGTTGTTTATATATCTCCTTATGGTACTATTTTTTGAAGCCTCATGCCGCTTAGAATATTTTTATGCATGATTAATCAAAGCCGAATATGCATTGTTATTCGGATTGACTCTTTTACTTGCTATAGGTGCTATACATATTGAGGCTTTCGGTGATTCGTTATGAGTAATGCAACAAACATCCAAGGGTTATCAATGTTTTGACGAATCACTTATAGTTTATCTTGAGATATGTCTAGATGCAAAATTGACCTTGGGTTGCTTTAAAATTGTTCTTATATTTAGACATGACAATTCAAAAGAGTTGGCACAGCAAGCATCCGGCTACTACGTTAATCATGGTGTATTGCATTTCTCTCAATAGCCGATGCTTCGTCTCGTCAACATAGGTAAGGCCGAACCGGAGTTTACAGCTTCGGCCACTAATGAATTTTGATGCAGGTGATAGTAAGGATTGGAGAGAGTTTATTGTTGATTATCTACAAAATCCTAGCAAAAGGGGGAACATTATGGTTCGGAGGATGACCTTGAGATACATATCTATGGAGCTTTATCATCGGATTGTTAATGAAGTTGAGAAGGTTTTGCCCAAGTTTGCATCAAGGGTTCAAGAACAATTATGTCCGATATATAATTATCGTCCTAAGCATATAAATGGCCGATGGGGTGTTGACATCGTCCTTAGAACCAACATGGTACAAATTATTTTTCGGCACACTTGCTTTGCCGAAAAACAGGGGGGCATGTGTTGACGCTCAAAAGTGACACAATCGTAAAAGTTGCTTTAATCTATGTCAAGATTACTTCAAACTTATGATTGGAAGTCACCATGAGATGGCTTTCTTTGAGAAGATCAAGATGGATATGAAAGTGGTTTAAAACGGAGTCCGGATGCAAAAGTTATGACAAGTTCAGAGATGCTCATGGTGACACCAGATTAAAGAATAACTTGAAACCCCATTAAGATGACTTCAATTGGACAAAGTTACAACATGAAAGTTGTGCGTCTCGTCGAAACGGTCGATTTTGATATAAAAATCGTCCCAATCCGAGTTCGTATGCAAAAGTTACAGCCATCCGAACACAGCCCTGTCACAGAGCCATAAGTGGCGCGCCCCACCAGCCACGTGTCTGATGGGTAGCGCGAATAACATCCTGTATTGCGTGACCGTTTTGGCCTAGAAGATGGCTTCAAATCGAAAAACGTTCAACATGAAAGTTGTTCGTCTCGTCGAAACGGTTAAGATTGCTTTTGGGCTCTTTTCCATCCGAGGTCATTTACCACCTCAAAATTTATCCGCAAGGTACAGCCAGTTTAAACCGAACAGTTTTGGAAAGTTCGGACAAAACCAATCCGAATTTGGCTAGGGTTTTGGACGTGAATCCAAGCCTTTTCCTTGCACGGGAAGTCCAGCCGCCTCTTATATACCTAAGGGGTGACGGCCGATTGAACAACACACAATCGAACAATTCATCTACCACTTTTTATCTTTTATCTTTTCTCCTTAACCCTAGTTCTTCTTCTTCCTCGTTCTCCTCTGTTCTTCTTATTGCAGGGCGGCGAACCTCGAGGCCCTAGGGGCGATCAGGTCGACCTAGGACAGCCCATAGCCGCCGCGCACCCTAACGGGGTCCCTCCCGGGCGTGTGGGGTTTCGGGTCCTCAAAAGCGCCCGCCGGATTGCTTGCGTACCGCGCTTCCGGACGGGTCTCCTTCGACGTGAGCTGCGGTGCATCACCCTCGACGTCGGAGGTACACGGTGACGTGTTCGTGTGCGAACAAGTACGTCCTGTAAACCCTAGCTCCCCACGCGCCCCTGGTTCACTGCCGCGTCGATCTGATTGGGCTGTTTGACGTGGACGTGCGGGGGCAAGCTATACTATGTTTCCCCATGATGCATATGCAGTCTACATGATCGGGTGATGCAGATTCATGTGTTCGCTCCATGGCAGACTTCCTGTGTCTGTTCGATTTATGTGGTGCACTGATCTGTTCTAGGGAAAATTAGCAAATTACTGTGGTTATGGATGACTTAGTGATAGTTAATAAGATGGGCCAATTTAGTTTTAGTTTTGTTTTGTGCCACCCCGTGTTTCAGGTTGGAATTTAGCTCATGCTACCCAGTGTTAGTGGCTTTTGATTGTAGCTTTCCTGCTGCATTTCGTAATTTTGAGATCTTATTAATTCACGATGGTTGTGTTTCTTGGAAGTTTGGAGCTCTTATCAGCATAACATGACTGTATGTACTGTATTAATATCGATTGTTAATTACCTTCTTATTGCGATTGCCTTGGATTATATTCATCCCGCTATGCCTATTTCATGGTGTCGCTGCCCGTGGAAGGTTTTCAATGCCAACCCCTTTATTGCCTCATGGGCGTCATGTAAGATTTAGTACTGTCCCAATTATTTTTGTTGTATATATGTATGCAAGTGTTGTCTGTTTTGCCATGTATTGGATCTGATAAGTCTGTGCCCTGCGTGTAGTGGGCTCCTTGTCATTCTGTTGTTGCATCTCCATCACCTTTGAGCTGCTTCTTTGCATATATCTTGAAAATTTAAGAGGTACATTGTGAAGTTGCTAGATGAATGAAGCTTTGTCAAATCATATCTTATGGTTTGGTGTTATTGCTATCTTGACCTTATTTTGTGACTATCACCTTCTCTTTCCTTTGTTTTTGCACAGTTAGAAATCGTCCAACTATTGATATGAAGATCGTTTCCTTCCTGTGCTGACTTTTGAAGTGATTATTCTTGTTGACAATTTTAGGTAAGATTTTTTTTTCCTTTTTGATGCCTACATAGTAGTACCGTACTTTCCATTTTTTACACATATGCAGATGCAATGCTATGCATGCATTTAAGTGGATTTACTGGTTTGCCTGCTTACATTGTCTGTAAAAAGTTTTGGCTAAAATTATTCTAGCTTCTCATGTTAGATTGTTGATTCTGTTGGGGAACGTAGTATTTCAAAAAATTTCCTACGATCACGCAAGATCTATCTACTAGATGCATAGCAACGAGAGGGGAGAGTGTGTCTACGTACCCTCGTAGATGGGGAGCGGAAGCGTCTAGTGACGTGGTTGATGTAGTCGAATTTCTTCTCGATCCAACCGATCAAGCACCGAACATACGGATCCTCCGCGTTCAGCACACGTTCAGCTTGATGACGTCCCACGAGCTCTTGATCTAGTAGAACCTCGCGGGAGAGTTTTTTCAGTACGAGGGTGTGGTGACGGAGATGATGAAGCTACCGGCGTAGGGCTTCGCCTAAGCACTGCAACGATATGACAGAGGTGTGTTTTTGTGGAGAGGGGCACCGCACACGGCCGGGAGAGATCAACTGATCAACTTGTGTGTCTATGGGGTGCCCCCACCCTCGTATATAAAGGAGTAGAGGAGGGGGAGAGGACGGCCCTCTATGGCGCGCCTAGGAGGAGTCCTACTCCCACCGGGAGTAGGATTCCCCCCTTCCCTAGTTGGAGTACGAGAGGAAGGGAAGGAGGAGTAGGAGAGAAGGAAAGGGGGGGCGCCACCCCCAAACCTTTTCCAATTCGGCCTCCTACCCATGGGGGGCGCACCAGCCCCTTGTGGGCTGGTGTGCTTCCTTCTTATGGCCCATAAGGCCCATAACTTCTCCCGGGGGGTTCCGGTAACCTCCCGGTACTCCGAAAAAATGCCCGAACCACTCGGAACCTTTCCGATGTCCGAATATAGCCTTCCAATATATTGATATTTAAGTCTCGGACATTCCGAGACTCCTCGTCATGTCCGTGATATCATCCAGGACTCCGAACTACCTTCGGTACATCAAAACTCATAAACTCATAAACTCATAATACCGATCGTCATCAAACGTTAAGCGTGCGGACCCCTACGAGTTCGAGAACTATGTAGACATGACCGAGACTCATCTCCGGTCAAAAACCAATAGCGGAACCTAGATGCTCATATTGGCTCCTACATATTCTACGTAGATCTTTATCGGTCAAACCGCATAACAACATACGTTGTTCCCTTTATCATGGGTATGTTATTTGCCAGAGATTCGATTGTCGGTATCACCATACCTAGTTAATCTCGTTACTGGCAAGTCTCTTTACTCGTTCCATATTATATCATCTCGTGACTAACTCATTAGTCATTTGCTTGCAAGGCTTATTATGATGTGTATTACCGAGAGGGCCCAGAGATACCTCTCTGACACTCGGAGTGACAAATCCTATTCTTGATCTATGCCAACACCACGAACACCTTCGGAGACACCTGTAGAGCATCTTTATAATCACCCAGTTACGTTGTGATGTTTGATAGCACACAAGGTGTTCCTCTGGTATTCGGGAGTTGCATAATCTCATAGTCATAGGAACATGTATAAGTCATGAAGAAAGCAATAACAGTAAAAATTAAATGATCATAGTGCTAAGCTAACGGATGGGTCTAGTCCATCACATCATTCTCCTAATGATGTGATCCCATTGATCAAATGACAACTCATGTCTATGGCTAGGAAACATAACCATCTTTGATCAATGAGCTAGTCTAGTAGAGGCATACTAGGGACACTCTGTTTTGTCTATGTATTCAAACATGTATTAAGTTTCATGTTAATACAATTCTAGCATGAAAAATAAACATTTATCATGATATAAGGAAATAAATAATAACTTTATTATTGCCTCTTGGGCATATTTCCTTCAGTCTCCCACTTGCACTAGAGTCAATAATCTATCTCACATCACCATGTGATTTAATACTGATAGTTCACATCGTTATGTGAATAACACCCATAGTTCACATCGCCATGTGACCAACACCCAAAGGGTTTACTAGAGTCAATAATCTAGTTCACATCACTATGTGATTAACACCCAAGAGTAATAAGGTGTTATCATGTTTTGCTTGTGAGAGAAGTTTAGTCAACGGGTCTGCCACATTCAGATCCGTATGTATTTCGCAAATTTCTATGTCTAGAATGCTCTGCATGGAGCTACTCTAGCTAATTGCTCCCACTTTCAATATGCATCCAGATTGATACTTAGAGTCATCTGGATTGGTGTCAAAGCTTGCATCAACGTAACTTTTTACGACGAACTCTTTATCACCTCCAGAACTGAGAAATATTTCCTTAGTCATCCAGTAACTAAGGATAATTTTGACCGCTGTCCAGTGATCTACTCCTGGATCACTTTTGTACCTCCTTGCCAAACTCATGGCAAGGTACACAATAGGTTTGGTACACAACATGGCAAACTTTAAAGAGCCTATGGCTGAGGCATATGTAATGACTTTCATTCTTTCTCTATCTTCTGCCGTGGTCGGGTTTTGAGTCTTACTCAACTTCATACCTTGCAACACAGGCAAGAACTCTTTCTTTGACTATTCCATTTTGAACTACTTCAAAAAACTTGTCAAGGTATGTACTCATTGGAAAAACTTATCAAGCATCTTGATCTATCTCTATAGATCTATGATGCTCAATATGTAAGCAGCTTCACCGAGGTCTTTCTTTGAAAAAATCCTTTCAAACACTCCTTTATGCTTTCCAGAAAATTCTACATCATTTCCGATCGACAATATGTCATTCACATATACTTATCAGAAAGGCTATAGTGCTCCCACTCACTTTCTTGTAAATATAGGCTTCACCGCAAGTCTGTATAGAACTATATGCTTTGATCCACTTATCAAAGCGTATATTCCAACTCCGACATGCTTGCACCAGTCCATAGATGGATCGCTGGAGCTTGCACACTTTGTTAGCACCTTTAGGATCGACAAAACCTTCTGGTTGCATCATATACAACTCCTCTTTGAGATATCCATTCAGGAATGCAGTTTTGACATCCATTTGCCAAATTTCATAATCATAAAATGCGGCAATTGCTAACATGATTCGGACAGACTTAAGCATTGCTACGGGTGAGAAAGTCTCATCGTAGTCAACCCCTTGAACTTGTCGAAAACCTTTCACAACAAGTCGAGCTTTGTAGACAGTAACATTACCGTCGGCGTCGGTCTTCCTCTTAAGATCCATTTATTTTCAATTGCTTGCCGATCATCGGGCAAGTCAACCAAAGTACACACTTTGTTCTCATACATGGATCCCATCTCATATTTCATGTCCTTAAGCCATTTTGCGGAATCTGGGCTCATCATCGCTTCTTCATAGTTCATAGGTTCATCATGGTCTAGTAACATGACTTCCAGAACTGGGTTGCCGTACCACTCTGGTGCGGAACATACTCTGGGTGATCTACGAAGTTCAGCAGTAACTTGATCCAAAGTTTCATGATCATCATCATTAGGTTCCTCATTAATTGGTGTAGGAATCACTGGAACTAGTTTCTGTGATGTACTACTTTCCAATTCGGGAGAAGGTACAATTACCTCATCAAGTTACACTTTCCTCCCACTCACTTCTTTCGAGAGAAACTCCTTCTCTAGAAAGGATCCATTCTTAGCAGCGAATATCTTGCCTTCAAATCTGTGATAGAAGGTGTACCCAACAGTCTCCTTTGGGTATCCTATGAAGACACATTTCTCCGACTTGGGTTCGAGCTTATCAGGTTGAAGTTTTTTCACATAAGCATCGTAGCCCCAAACTTTAAGAAACGACAACTTTGGTTTCTTGCCAAACCACAGTTCATAAGGCGTCGTCTCAACAGATTTAGATGGTGCCCTATTTAACGTGAACGCAGCTGTCTCTAATGCATAACCCAAGAAGATAGTGGTAAATCAGTAAGAGACATCATAGATCGCACCATATCTAATAAACTGTGGTTACGACGTTTGGACACACCATTATGCTGTGGTGTTCCAGGTGGCGTGAGTTGTGAAGCTATTTCACATTGTTTCAAATGAAGACCAAACTCGTAACTCAAATATTCACCTCCACGATCAGATCGTAGAAACTTTATTTTCTTGTTACGATGATTCTCTACTTCACTATGAAATTCTTTGAACTTTTCAAATGTTTCAGACTTGTGCTTCATCAAGCAGATATACCCATATCTTCTCAAATCATCAGTGAAGGTCAGAAAATAACGATACTCGCCGCGAGCCTCAACACTCATCGGTCCACATACATTAGTATGTATGATTTCCAATAAATCAGTTGCTCGCTCCATTGTTCCGGAGAATGGAGTTTTAGTCATCTTACCTATGAGGCATGGTTTGCAAGCACAAAGTGATTCATAATCAAGTGATTCCAAAAGTCCATCACTATGGAGTTTCTTCATGCGCTTTACACCAATATGACCTAAGCGGCAGTGCCACAAATAAATTGCACTATCATCATTAACCTTGCATCTTTTGGTTTCAATATTATGAATATGTGTATCACTATGATCGAGATCCAACAAACTATTTTCATTGGGTGTATGACCATCAAAGGCTTTATTCATGTAAACAGAATAACAATTATTCTATGACTTTAAATGAATAACCGTATTGCAATAAACATGATCAAATCATATTCATGCTTAACACAAATGCCAAATAACATTTATTAGGTTCTACACTAATCTCGAAAGTATATGGAGTGTGCAATGATGATCATATCAATCTTGGAACCACTTCCAACACACATCGTCACTTCACCTTTAACTAGTCTATGTTCATTCTGCAACTCTCATTTCGAGTTACTAATTTTAGCAACTGAACCGATATAAAATACCCAAGGGTTGCTATGAACACTAGTAAAGTACACATCAATAATCTGTATATCAAATATACCTTTGTTCACTTTGCCACCCTTCTTATCCGCCAAGTATCTCGGGCAGTTTCACTTCAAGTGACCATTTCCTTTGCAGTAGAAGCACTTAGTTTCAGGCTTGAGTTTAGCTTTGGGTTTCTTCACGAGAGTGACAACTTGCTTGTCATTCTTCTTGAAGTTCCCCTTCTATCCCTTTGCCCCTTTACTTGAAACAAGTGGTCCTGTTAACCATCAACACTTGATGTTCTTTCTTGATTTCTACCTTCGTCGATTTCAGTATCGCGAAGAGCTCGGGAATTACTTTCGTCATCCCTTGCGTATTATAGTTCATCACGAAGTTCTACTAACTTGGTGATAGTGACTAGAGAACTTTGTCAATTACTATCTTATCTGGAAGATTAACTCCCACTTGATTCAAGCAATTGTAGTTCCCAGTCAATCTGAGCACATGCTCACTGGTTGAGCTATTCTCCTCCATCTTGTAGGCAAAGTAGTGTCAGAGGTCTCATACCTCTCGACACGGGCATGAGTATGAAATACTAATTTCAACTCTTGGAACATCTCATATGCTTCGTGTTGTTCAAAACGTTTTTGAAGTCCCGGTTAGAAGCCGTAAAGCATGGCGCACTAAACTATCAAGTAGTCATCATACCGATCTTGTCAAACATTCATAACCTCTGCATCTGCTCCTACAATAGGTTCGTCACCTAGCGGTGCATCAAGGATATAATACTTCTGTGCAGCAATGAGGATAATCCTTAGATCAGGGACCTAGTCCGCATCATTGCTACTAACATCTTTCAACTTATATTTCTCTAGGAACATATAAAATAAACGGGGAGCTACATCGCGAGCTATTGATCTACAACATAGATATGCTAATACTACCAGAAGTAAGTTCATGATAAATTAAAGTTCAATTAATCATATTACTAAAGAACTCCCACTTAGATAGACATCCCTCTTGTCATCTAAATGATCACGTGATCCAAATTAACTAAACCATGTCCGATCATCACGTGAGATGGAGTAGTTTTCAATGGTGAACATCTTATGTTGATCATATCTACTATATGATTCACGATCGACCTTTCGGTCTCCAGTGTTCCGAGGCCATGTCTGTACATGCTAGGCTCGTCAAGTTTAACCCGAGTATTCTACGTGTGCAAAACTGGCTTGCATCAGTTGTATGTGAACGTAGAGCTTATCACACCCGATCATCACATGGTGTCTCGGCACGACGAACTTTCGCAACGGTGCATACTCAGGGAGAACACTTGTACCTTTAAATTTTGTAAGGGATCATCTCATATTGCTACCACCGTACTAAGCAAAATAAGAAGCATAATAAGATAAACATCACATGCAATGATATGGCCATCATCATCTTGTGCTTTTGATCTCCATCTCCAAGGCACCGTCATGATCACCATCGTCACCGGCGCGACACCTTGATCTTCATCGTAGCATCGTTGTTGTCTTGCCAACTATTGCTTCCACGACTATCGCTACCGCTTAGTGATAAAGTAAAGCAATTACATGGAGATTGTATTTCATACAATAAAGCAACAACCATATGGCTCCTGCCAGTTGACGATAACTTTAAAAAACATGATCATCTCATACAATAATGTATAACTCATCATGTCTTGACCATATCACATCACAACATGCCCTGCAAAAACAAGTTAGACGTCCGCTACTTTGTTGTTGCAAGTTTTACGTGGCTACTACGGGCTTAGCAAGAACCGTTCTAACCTACGCATAAAAAACCACAACGATTTTTCGTCAAGTATGTGCTGTTTTAACCTTCACAAGGACCGGGCATAGACATGCTTGATTCAGCTAAAGTGAGAGAGACACACACCCGCCAGTCACCTTTAAGCAACGAGTGCTCGTAATGGTGAAACCATTCTCACGTAAGTGTACGCGTAATGTCGGTCCGGGCCGCTTCATCTCACAATACCGCCGAAACAAAGTATGACATGCTGGTAAGCAGTATGACTATTATCGCCCACAACTCATTGTGTTCTACTCGTGCATATCATCTACGCATAGTCCTGGCTCATGATGCCACTGTTGGGGAACATAGTATTTCAAAAATATTCCTACGATCATGCAAGATCTATCTACTAGATGCATAGCAACGAGAGGGGAGAGTGTGTCTACGTACCCTCGTGGACGGGGAGCGGAAGCGTCTAGTGACGCGGTTGATGTAGTCGAACTTCTTCGTGATCCAACCGATCAAGCACCGAACGTACGGAGCCTCCGCGTTCAGCACACGTTCATCTTGATGACGTCCCACGAGCTCTTGATCCAGTAGAACCTCATAGGAGAGTTTTGACAGTACGACGGTGTGGTGACGGAGATGATGAAGCTACCGGTGCAGGGCTTCGCCTAAGCACTGCAACGATATGACCGAGGTGTGTTTCTGTGGAGAGGGGCACCGCACACGGCTGGGAGAGATCAACTGATCAACTTGTGTATCTATCGGGTGCCCCCACCCCCGTATATAAAGGAGTGGAGGACGGGGAGAGGCCGGCCCTCTATGGCGCGCCTAGGAGGAGTCCTACTCCCACCGGGAGTTGGATTCCCCCCTTCCCTAGTTTGAGTAGGAGAGGATGGGAAGGAGGAGTAGGAGAGAAGGAAAGGGGGGGGGGGCGCCACCCCCAAACCTTTTCCAATTCGGCCTCCTGCCCATGGGGGGCGCACCAGCCCCTTGTGGGCTGGTGTGCTTCCTTCTTATGGCCCATAAGGCCCATAACTTCTCCCGGGGGGTTCCGGTAACCTCTCGGTACTCCGGAAAAATGCGCGAACCACTCGGAACCTTTTTGATGTCCGAATATAGCCTTCCATTATATCGATCTTTACGTCTCGGACATTCCATTTCTGTGAATTTGAATCACCAAATTTGGAGTTCAAATTAATTGTTTATGGATTTTACAAGTTTACAGAAAAAGAAAAAGAAAAGGGAAAGGGTTTATACCCTTATACTGTGCATCGGGCAGAAGATAGGAGTGGGCCGGCCCAACTGCTTGGCCGCGCTCGGGCTGGCGACGCAGGAGGCATATTCCTGGGAATACGCCTTCCCCAAGAAAAGACGACGACCGGCAGAGCCCGTCTCCACTTACGCGGGGCGAGCGAGGCCCACCCGCCAGTGGTTCAGCCCTACTGGCTGGCCGACAGGCGGGGCCCGGTTGTCGCGTTCATCCACCACCTCCCACTTGAACAGAGCAGAGGCAGGGGCGGCATCGACGGCGGCTGGCCGGTGCCACAGGCCGCCGTTTCCGGTGATGTGGCCATCGGCGTGCTCAGGAAGACGACCCGCATCCTTCGGTGTGCGCCATGCCCACAGGGGCGAGCCGATGAGGGCGGGGCCCTGACCGAGGCGAACGGTGGTGCGAGCGATTCCAGGGAGCATGACACGGCCACGTGGAGGAGAGGGAGAAGCATGGGAGGGGCTAGAGGTGATGTTGGAGGTGCTCTGGTATGGTCCAGAGGGGAGGAGGAGGAGTGGTGGGCGCGAATTTAGGCGGAGGCCGGCGGCAAGGCTCCGGCCATGGAGGTGGCTGGAGGGCACGGGGAGAGGTTTGGGTTGGTCCAGAGGGGCTCTAGGAGCGATGGGGCAGATGGGGTGGAGAGGAAGACCCGGGCGGCCTTATATAGGAGAGGGCATGGTGCACCGCGGGGCCGTGCGCCGGCGAGGCCGTAGCCGTCTCTAGAGGCCAAACTGGCTCTTCGGGGCGTGTCCAAGGCGCTCGTGGACGTGGTCCAAGCCAAGGGAAAAGGAAAGGGGAAGCGGGGTGTGCCAGAGGCTCCACGCGCGTGAAGCCGCTCACTGGAGCTCGTGGGCGGCCGACGCGCGTGTGAGAGAAGTTGCAGGAGGGAGAAGGAGGGCAAGGGAGGATAGGGTCGACAGGGTTGCGTGTCACGGACATCGAGGCCATGTCAGGAGACACAGTCCCGGCGCCCAAGGTCATTGCACTCGCTTGGAATGGGTGAGCTACAGTGCGGGGGAGCACTGTAGCGTGCTCCAGAGCGCGAGCTCTGCATGCCATGGCATAAACAAAGTGTCCTGGGCGTGTCCTCTTGTGTCTGGAGGCTCTAGGGAGGTGTAAAGAATGGGGAAGATGCATTGGATGCTCGAGGAGTCCTGTGGAGGGGAGGAGGGGTTGAGAGAGAGGGTGAATGGTCCTATCCAGAGGGATAAAGTGAGGTTTTTACCCCTCAATCATTGAGCTTCGGCCATGGGAGAGTTACTGGAGTTAGAAGGGGTCTAGGAGATGATGTGGTAAAAAGCTTAGCTCATGGAGAACAAGGAAAGAGGCGAAAATAACAGTTTTGGAAAATCACCAGAAGGTGTTTGATGGTGTTTTGGGAAAGCAAATTGAGTCCAAATGACATGAGACTTAACAGGATTAAATGGAATATAGAAACTGGGTGTTCCACCAAGTTTGAGCACATTTGAAGAAAGTTGCCAATTTAACTTTGGTAAACCCTAGAAATCAACAGAAATGGCTTTTCCACGATTTAGCCATGAAAATCATCCCTCCTTAATTCACCACTTGGTGTAGTGTCATCACTTGGGGTTATGAGCATGTCCACAAAATTTGAGGTCACAAGTAAAAAGTTGGCAATGTAGAGTTGTTCAAATTTGGATCTGGTCAGAAAGGGTTTTGGGGCACTTTGATCAAGTTATCCTTCTCCAATACTTGTGCCATTTGGTCTAGATGCATAATTAGACCATTTTAGCATGTGCACCAAGTTTGAGAGCATTTGGACAAGTTTATCTATGTAAAGTTGCTCAAACTTCAAAATGGACAGAAATGGTTTTGAGGGAGTTTGATGATGTTTTCTTGATCTTCATGGCATGAGACTTTGTATGATTATCAAATATGTCATAGCTGATATGCTAGAATTTTCTTGGAATTAATCAAGAAAATTTCCTTTGTAAATATTTCAAAAGCTTGAAATATCCAGAAAGGGTTTTTGAAGGATTTGACCAATATTTTGAACATGACCATGTGTTGAAACTCTTATATATGGACAATATATGTCCTATGAGTTTCCCTAAATTTTTACAAATATTTTTGAGACAGTTAAATAATTTTAACCTATTAAAGACCATTTCTCGCCCAAAGAAAAATATTTTCAATAAAATAGGAAAATATTTTTTAAAATTATACTTTTGTGGTTTAAGGGAGTTCTATACCAAATAGGAGTCAAATGTACTTTTTGAAAGATTTTTCACACCCCAAATCAAGTAGTTGGAGAAAAAACCTCAATTCAGGGGTTTTTGGAAAAAACTATTTTTTAGAAAATAATTTTTGGCCAAAATATTTTGTAAGAAAATACTATACTGTTCTATACACATGGCATGATCATTAGTAAAAGGTTTTGGATCAAGAGATGAAGTATAAGAGTTGGATGCTTTATTTGAATTTTTGGAGCACTTGCAAACAGCAAACAGAAAACCAATGAAGCATAGTCCAAATCACTCAAAAGTTTTTGTCAAACCATATTTTAGCATGATTATTAGCTGAAGTGTGATGGCATGAAAATGAGGGTGTGACAGACCTACCCCCCTTACAAGAATCTCGTCCCCGAGATTCCCAGACTAGGCGTGGAAAGGAATATGAAAACTTGGATTTGGGGTAGTCTTCACTTCTTCATGTTGCTTCTGCTTTCGAGTGGCGCTACTTTGAACCTTGGAGTACTTGATGGTATGGCTTCGTGCATGACGTTCTTCTTGATCCCGGTTGCCAAGGGATTTCTCATGTAGGTCAGGTTGGGCTAGACGTCGATGGCTCGGTGATTGATCTCCTCACATAGATTGGGTTAGTTAGGAAGTTGGAAATGTTTCTAGAGTGGTATCGTGTGGAAAAACATTGTGCACAGTGGGTGACTCAGGTGGTAACTCTAGCTGGTAGCCGTCTAGTCTTGTAGTGATCTTGGAGAGGGCCGATAAATCTTTGTGTGAGCTTCTCTTTGACCTAGGAATGCTTGGTTCCTTCTAGAGAAGTGGTTTGCAGATACGCCTGGTCTTCGTCGCAGAAGTTTACTTCTTGATGACGGTGGTCGGTGTAGTTCTTCCTTCTTGACATGGCGGTCTTCAAATGTCTTCTATCCAGTTGACCATCTCTTCTTTTGTCTTCGGGTAGACAAGTAGGTAATCAAATAATGATGTTACCCAACTTGTCGAAGTACTTCATGGCAGTTTGTCCACAGGGTTTATAAGGTGGGTTGGGGTATTAGAGGTGGTCTCGGTTGAGCATTGGCAAAGGTCTTCTCAACCTAGAGCCAAGGCACGTGGTCATGATCCGACCATGTTGTGGCTTGGTGGAGCTTAAGGGTTTCAGGATTCTAGTGTGCGAGCGATCGTTTATCATCTTATCCTTAAGCACGGTTTCTGAGATGCCAATAGTTCTACCTAGTCCTACAATTACTTATACCACTGAAAGCATCATCTCGCATAGGTCAACTCCAATCACCACTCATGCCATACATATCCTCATGACTCCCAAGAGGAGGTCTAACAAAATTATACATGTCTACGATCCCCAGAAATCATATGTATGGCTATCCCTAAGAATCCATGGGTAGAGCATACAAGCTGCTAAGCTTGAATTAAATACCACAATCCAAGTGTTCAAACTATTCTTGCAAGGTCCAAGATAGTGCATCTCTATCCTAAGGAAACGCGTCGTATGCCACTCCAAGATCTTGTTTCCTTCCTATGAATAAACTCCAATAGCCCATTATTTTATCCTACAAATCCAATGTTTATGGTGTTCCACATGATCTCCGAATGTCTTATAATCCCCAAATACTTGGAAGGGCTATCCATTACTATAGTAAGTCCACCAAATTCCCACCATCATGGTCGAGTAAACTCCAAGGTCATGCTTATATAGATCCCTAAAGCAACTCCGACAATTAATCATTTTTTCTAGTTTATCGTCCACCGAGAAACATGGTATCATGATGTGTCTAAATCCAATTTACTCCAAACCATGTAGACATACTTGACATCTATATTCGACTAGAATCACTTACTCAAATCCAAATCCCATGTCCAACGAGAATTTCAGCACTTTCCCCAAGTCGTTATCGCAACATTAATTATCTCTTGTCAATATCACCTGGCTAAGACAAATCCTCATACCTCCAAGAATTTCAAATTGCGATCATAATTGTCCTACAAAATCCAACTTACTCAGGGTAATGAAGGCTATGCTACTATATTGACGTGATCCCACCAAATTCATCTGTCAACATACATAATCCACCAAATATCCTCATATAATTCCTCAAAGTCACAGATATAAAGTCACCAAGTCATTTGTCGCCTATTCCTATATCCTCAATTGGTCTTCCTATGGCATCGCCAGTTCTTGTGCTATATTAGGATGTCAATGTGCTCGTTCACTATGTCCACTAGTACCATAATGAACTCAATGTTGTGCAAGGTTACACAAGCTTAACTGGTCCTCTCGCAATTCTATGGGTTAAGCACATGGTTAAGGATTCGTTCCTGGGGTATGTGTGAAGTCTCGAAGGGTCTGGGGATGGGTTTCTAATCTTGAGGGGTAAACATAACTTCACGGGGTTGCACTTGGCCGTGGGGGTTGTAGCAGAAGTCTTCATTGTTAGTTGGTGGCCGGGTTGGAATCCTTGATTCTTCTTGTATTGCCGGTCTTCAGTTGAGGAGAGAGAAGACAGGGAAAAAGTAGCATAGAGGAGGGGAATGCCTAAAGGGGGGTTCTATAGTGCAAGTGCAAACAAACAGGTGCAAAAAGGGCAAAACAAAAGAAACAAGGTAATGAAGGTGATATAGTCATGTACTTGTTGCCTAGGGCAAACATGCGACTTATATCAAAACACAAACAATAAAAACAAGCAACAAACCATCATGGCTCTATTTGAACCATCATACGGACTCGACTGCGCATAGGGGGTACACGACTCATCCTACCCTAGGGGTTCTCAGACTCAGCAGTCGTGCCTTGTGCCTCATGCACTCTTCTGAGTTTTCCTCATGTGTTGCTATGTCCCTTGTAGTTATTTGATGAACGGTCCGGGTTGGGCGTGAAGAATCTTCAACAACTCCTCGCCTGACAAGGTGATGGGGTGAAGGTGTCTCCTCGTAGCTGGCATTGACTCGTCTTCCACTGTCTTCTTATTCATGACAAACCTTTTTGAATTCTAAGGCGTCGGTGGTTCCAGGTGGCAATCCTTTATGCAATGATATTAATAAGGCATAGTAGAGGTCCAATCCGTCGGACACATTGTTGACAATATCGCCACCAAGAGCGGGGAATGAAGAGAACCGTTCTCCTGCTCACTATAGTGAAGCGGACCAAATGGCGAGGTTCTCATCCACCAGTGGTTGCCGATACAACAACGGTAGTGACATGATTACTCTATTAGCGATGTATATCGTGATCTTGCATATCTTGTGCCCTGGTCATCGTAGGCTAAGGTTACACCATCTTGGGGTAGTGTCGAAGGTGTCACCATCTTCTAGGTCTTCATGTACTCATTCCTCCAGGATGTATCTTCTGTTCGCATCGTCTTGTTGTGGTGTCGCCAATCTTGTGTTCAGAAGAGGTGGGTGAGTGTTTGGCAAGGTGTACTCCTTCTAGGCTACCCACGAGGGTCACAAGGAATCCCATGGTCAGGGGCACAAGGGTTCTAGTGACCAAAAGTTTTGAAGGGGAAGAGATCAATAAGGAAAGTATAGCCTAGTTTTCAAAAACTGAGAAGGGAAGAGAAGTATAGATAGTTTTGAAAACTAGTAATAGTTTTGGAATTAGTTTTACCCTAACTAACGACCATGCTAACTAAGGCTTCCTACAGTCAGGATGGCTCTGATACCACCTCTGTGGGGACCCCGACTCATAAGTCGAGATCACCGAATGCACATGTACAGTGATCCCAGAGATCAATGCTCACTGAACACACAGAAGCTGAATACCAAGAGTCTTACATCCATACATACTGTATTACACAAGTAGGACCTTTATGGTCAAGTGTTGAGTATAACATCACAGCAGAAATCTTCAATAACAACTTGGACCCATGCCATCTGCCTTAACCCTGCAGGCATTCTGACTGAGAAGCGTCCTAGCTCGCATGTTTGTCACCAAAGAGATCTCGATCTTACACCTGTTCTTTCATGCCTGGTGAATAAAATAACCAGTGGCAAGCCAATGAGTACTTTGAATGTACTCGCAAGCAACCCAAGTGTGATGACAGAATAATTATGCAGGGCTCTACTACTAAATTGGCATTTTTGCGTAAAGCTAGTTTTTCATATGCAAGTATGATCAACATATATCCAGGGCATGCATGCGTCCGCAACAAGTATCAGGAGGTTACAGACATCAATATCGAGAAAGAGTTATGAACAACTCATGTTCAAGCTCATAGTGACTTCCTCACGAATCATGTCAACAGATTTACCAAACCGTGTTGTTTTCCAGAAACTTATGGACATAGTCTAAGCAGCAACTGTCCTTGACCGTCGACACAACTATTCTAATAGTTTGACACTCTGCAGAGGTTGTACACTTTACCCACAAGATCCGGGGAACTTCCGTGTCATCCACGACCCGCGGTACCTCAAGTACCCGGGGTAAGCACCCGATCACTATCTTTCCCTAGACAACACTAACATAGGGTCCACTCGTTGGTGCACGGCCCTCGTGTATAAGCAAAAGATCGTGGGACTCTGCACTTTTCACATTATCACGCATACACGAAGGGACCAACAGTGTGTCCGGTGCCCTGTGAAAACAGTCATGGCCGCCTATCCAAGCATGACCCCGTCCCGAGAGTGACCTCTAGTCACCCCCGTCACTAGTAATGCGGGCACCATGCTAGTATCGGCCTAGGTAATCAATAATGCCCTTTCCCATATAAGGGTAGAGTGGTTGCGCATGTTTGGTTGGGACGGTCAACAAATCTTAAATCTAATCCGTCTCTGTAAACAACACTTTCATCAAGACTCGGTACACTACTTCTCCACCAAGTAGTGCCTTAGTTCCTCATCATCTCCCAGGGGCATTAGTGGCACCCACTGGGTGTTTTGCAAGTATGTCAAACCACACTTGTTTCTTTCAATGCATAATCCTGATCCATTTAGCGTAGCCAACTACTATAGCACATTTCTACAACTCATCAACACAACTCTAAGCGAGGATAGAGTCATGAACAATGCGAGTAACAACGGGGTATGCAACGGAGGCAAAACTGCCAAGGTTGCCATTCAAGGTATATCATGCACTCAACGAAGCAATAAAAATGCTATTATGATGTAAAATGGTTCATCATGGTCAAAGGGTTGCTTGCCTTGTCCTTCCGAGTCTTTCAACCTGCTGGTCCATCTCCAAGCACTCCGTCTATTTCATCAACTAACGACGGAAACAATCATAATAAGCAACACAACGCGGCAAAAATAAAAGTGCTCTAAAAAGAGGAGTTGGACTTTTCTAGGATACCTCTGGTCATATGAAAAATGACCAAGGTGGTTTCAATGGAATTGGATAAGTGGATATTTCTGACCATTTCAATATGGTCAGATCAAGGGATTATTGGATTTGCAAGAGGTGCACAGAAACATTATTTTGAAAAATGAGCAAAGGCACCCATTTAATAAAGCATGATTTCAGAAGTATTTAGAAATTGGTTTCACCAGATTTGGAGTTCAAATGATTTTCTTATGAATTTGCAAAGTTGGCAATACATGGAGAAATGGACCAATATTCCATGTGGCATAGAAAGTACTGGTAAAAATGTTCAAAAACTAAGTTATGAACATATAAGTATCTGGGAATTTGAATCATGGCATTTGGTTAAAAAGTGGGCTCTCTGTGATTTTCTAAAGTTCATCCTAGAAATGGAATTATGGGTTTTCATAAATATTTGTAAAGGAAAGGTTTGTGGAAAAATGTGCAAATAGCACCATGTGATAGATTATGATTTATGGAGTCACTAGAAATTTGAATCACCAAATTTGGAGTTCAAATTAATTGTTTATAGATTTTACAAGTTTACAGAAAAAGAAAAAGAAAATGGAAAGGTTTTATACCCTTATACTGCACATCGGGCGGAAGATAGGAGTGGCCGGGCTGACGATGCAGGAGGCGTATTCCTGGGAATACGCCTTCCCCGAGGAAAGACGACGACAGGCAGATCCCGTCTCCACTTACGCGGGGCGAGCAAGGCCCACCCGCCAGTGGCTCAGCCCTCCTGGCTGGCCGACAGGCGGGGCCCGGTTGTCGGGTTCATCCCCGAGCTCCCGCTCGAACAGAGGAGAGGCAGGGGCGGCGTCAACGGTGGCTGGCCGGTGCCACGGGCCGCCGTTTTCGGTGATCTGGCCACCGGCATGCTCAGGAAGACGATCCGCATCCTTCGGTGTGCGCCATGCCCACAGGGGCGAGCCGAGGAGGGTAGGGCCCTGACCGAGGCGAACGACGGTGCGAGCGATTCCAGGGAGCACGACACGGCAACGGGGAGGAGAGGGAGAAGCATGGGAGGGGCTAGAGGTGATGTTGGAGGTGCTCTGGTATGGTACAGAAGGGAGGAGGAGGAGTGGTGGGCGCGAATTTAGGCGGAGGCTGGCGGCAAGGATTCGGCCATGGAGGTGGCTGGAGGGCACGGGGAGAGGTTTGGGTTGGTCCAGAGGGGCTCTAGGAGCGAGGGGGGGAAGATGGGGTGGAGAGGAAGACCCGGGCGGCCTTATATAGGAGAGGGCATGGTGCACCGCGGGGCCGTGCGCCGGCGAGGCCGTAGCCGTCTCTCGAGGACAAACTGGCTCTCCGGGGCGTGTCCAGGGCGCTCGTGGACGTGGTCATGCCAAGGGAAAAGGAAAGGGGGAGCGGGACGTGCCAGAGGCTCCGCGCGTGTGAAGCCGCTCACTGGAGCTCGCGGGCGGCCGACGCGCGTGTGAGAGAAGCAGCAGGAGGGAGAAGGAGGGCAAGGGAGGATAGGGCCGACAGGGTTGCGTGTCATGGACGTTGAGGCCACCTCGGGAGACACGCTCCCAGCGCCCAAGGTCGTCGCACTCGCTTGGAATGGGTGAGCTACAGTGCGCGAGCTCTGCATGCCATGTCTTAAACAAAGTGTCCTGGGCGTGTCCTCTTGTGTTTGGAGGCTCTAGGGAGGTGTAAAGAATGGGGAAGATGCATTGGATGCTCTAGGAATCCTCTGGAGGGGAGGAGGGGTCGAGAGAGAGGGTGAATGGTGCTGTCTAGAGGGGTAAAGTGAGGTTTTTACCCCTCAATCATTGAGCTCCGGCCATGGGAGAGTTACTGGAGTTAGAAGGGGTCTAGGACATGCTGTGGTAAAAAGCTTAGCTCATGGAGAACAAGGAAAGAGGTGAAAATAGCAGTTTTGGAAAATCACCAGAAGGTGTTCAATGGTGTTTTGGGAAAGCAAATTGAGTCCAAATGACATGAGACTTAACAGGATCAAATGGAATATAGAAATAGGGTGTTCCACCAAGTTTGAGCTTATTTGAAGAAAGTTGCCAATGTAACTTTGGGAAACCCTAGAAATCAACAGAAATGGCTTTTCCAAGATTTACCCATGTAAATCATCCCTCCTTGATGCACCACTTGGTGTAGTGTCATCATTTGGGGTTGTGAGCATGTCCACAAAATTTGAGGTCACAAGTAAAAAGTTGGCAATGTAGAGTTGTTCAAATTTGGATCTGGTCAGAAAGGGTTTTGGGGCACTTTGATCAAGTTATCCTTCTCTAATACTTGTGCCATTTGGTCTAGGTGCATAATTAGACCATTTTAGCATGTGCAACAAGTTTGAGAGCATTTGAACAAGTTTAGCTATGTAAAGTTGCTCAAACTTCAAAATGGACAGAAATTGTTTTGAGGGAGTTTGATGATGTTTTCTTGATCTTCAAGGCAGGAGGCTTTGTAAGATCATCAAATATGTCATAACTAATATGCTAGAATTTTGTTGGAATTAATCAAGAAAATTTTCTTTGTAAATATTTCAAAAGCTTGAAATATCCAAAAAGGGTTTTTGAAGGATTTGACCAATATTTTGAACATGACCATGTGTTGAAACTCTTATATATGGAAAATATATGTCCTATGAGTTTCCCTAAAGTTTTACAAATATTTTTGAGACAGTTAAATAATTTTAACCTATTAAAGACCATTTCTGGTCAAAAGAAAAAGATTTTAAATAAAATAGGAAAATAACTTTTAAAATTGTACTTTTGTGGTTTAAGGGAGTCCTATACCTAATAGGAGTCAAATGTACTTTTTGAAAGATTTTTCACACCCCAAATCAAGTAGTTGCAGAACAAACCTCAATTTAGGGGTTTTTGGAAAAACTAATTTTTAGAAAACACTTTTTGGCCATAATATTTTGTAACAAAATACTATACTATTCTATACACATGACATGATCATTGGGAAAAGGTTTTGGATCAAGGAGATGAAGTATAAGAGTTGGATCATTTATTTGATTTTTTTAGAGCACTTGGAAACAGCAAATAGAAAACCAATCAAGCATAGTCCAAATCACTCAATTTTTTTGTGAGACCATATTTTAGCATGATTATTAGCTTAAGTGTGATGGCATGAAAATCAGGGTGTGACTGGGTTGGATGAACAGGACCCCATGGTAGTAGGCGGTTGTCGCTGCATGAACAGGAACCCAAGGAGGCCGCCACACCCCAGCCGGTTGGGGAGGCTGGATGAACAATAGCTGGTGGAGGTTGGATGAATAGTAGCTAGTGGAGGCTGGAGGAAGCCGATGGTGGATGAACAGTAGCCCATAGAGGCTAGAGCGAGGCCGTAGAAGGTGGATGAACAGGACCCCATTTCGACCGTAGGCGCTCGAACAGAAGACCGTTTCCTCCGTTTTGCGGTACACCACCCCCTCCCGATCAACAGGACCCCGTTTCGACCATAGGCACTCAAACACAAGTCCGTTTCCTCCGTTTTGTGGTACACCAGACCCCTCCCGATGACAGAATACTGTTTCGTCCGTACAGGGTCGAACAGAAGGCTGTTTCCTCCGTTCTACGGTACACCATACCTCGTTTCGGCCATTCCGTCCAAGCCGTCTGGCTCCCGATGAACACGACGCATTCCGTTCCCTCTCGATGAACATAGCGAATTTTCTCCATTTCGACCTAGCCGGTTGGCTGCCGATGAGCAGGACGCCGTTGCTGCATGCGTTCGAGACCCCACCCGTATGTACGTTCGTAGCCGTATTTACTTTCTTGCAACATGGCTGTATGTACGTGTACATGATTTATACAGGACTGCCTCAATTGCTATGTCACACGTGCCGCTCCCTGCTCGTCCATGGTTCATCCTTCCAGAGAGACCGATCGACCAGTATGTACGTACACGTTCGCGACCGGAGGGACAAACCTACATACGGTTCGACCGGGTGGGTCCTCGAAGTCAGGGAGGATAAGGAGGCACTTCCTTGCGTGCGAATATATAGCTGGTGGGTCGCAGCTCTCAGGGGGAGAAAACATTGTTGTTAGGGTAAAAAGGATGCAGTTGCATGCATGCGTCCATGGGCGTGGTGCGTCCCCACTGCCAGCCTCTCCACGTACAGTGTAACGACCCGAATCTGATAAGATTCGATGTCTCTGTTCTCACTGTGCTAGTCCCTGGATCGACTCGCTAGCACACACAGTACATATGAATATCAAATAACAAGTGCATCATTTACTATAACATATGATCCAGAATTTACAAAGTATTACAAACTGAATAGCACATAGCTAACTTATTCAATAATAACAGCGGGAAAGTAGCATAAGCAAACGATGAGTCCCGTCAATGCCCACTGGAGAAAATGCTGAGTGAAGACTCGCGACCCTACTATATCTCACTGATCATCTGAAAATCCTACAACATGATAAGTTGCAGCCACAAAGGGTCAATACGTTGAATGTATTGGCAAATTACACATAATGATAAAGCAAACCTACATCCACAAGCAATGTATGATAACAAAACACTCAAGTTTGGTTTCAAATAAAAATACCTTCACCTACCTCCACTTCATAGGCAAGGTTGTCGGCGTTCTGGGAACGGGGGTACCCAGACTTGCCTGCCTGCGGTCTAGAGCGTGGCTCATCCAGCGGCTTGGTATGGCCCAACTTCATCAGCAAGCACTCAAGACCCTCGCGAGGGGCCAAGCCTCGCGAGGCGGACGACGCAAGACCTCCCCTGGGGCGGTCTCACTAGGCTAGCTCCCGAGGAGCGGAGATATCAAGGCAAGGGGCACCTCACGAGGTTCCCGTGATGTGAGCCATGACGACCAAGGCCAGGCGGGCATCAGCGGGCGCATGATGCCAGTTTTCTCTTTGGTGCTAAAGGGGCAAGCGCGGGCAAAGAGTCTTGAGGTGTCAGGCAAAGGTTTCCATATTGGTGCAACAAGAACAATACTAGCAGGACGACAGAGCAAAGGTCACCACGGAGCCTACGACAGCGTCACCACCAGAGCCTTTGGCAGGCGAAGACCACCTTTTGTCAGGATAGGTTGTACTAGCTGTCCCCCTTCAAACTTGGCCGTTGTGGGACCACTTCCCGCTCAATATTTGGGAAGAGGACCCGGGCCTCTATAAATAGGACTAGCCACCACCATATGGGGCTTCGGATCTGATCCGGAGCTAACCCAACCTAGGACGATCGGATGATTGAGACCACCCTCACACCCACTAGCTCACCGAGCACAAGAACGCCTCTCCTCAGGGGGCTGTTTTTCCCATGTACTGGTTCATCCTCAGCTTACCAGGCAATCCACCACACCACACTGGATTAGGGTATTACACCACAACGGTGGCTCAAACCAGTATAAACCCTTGTGTCCCTTGTTCTTTGGGTTCGACGAGCTAAGCCTAGGAATCGGTGCGAGAGCGAGCTAGAGCGGAAAGGAGAGATCTTCGTGCGCACCCTAGTGTTCGAACCTCAAGGGTTTGCCGGAAACCACGATCCAACATTTGGCGCGCCAGGTAGGGGTGTGCGGAAGCTTCCCTTTCATCGATCCACGCTACATAATCCCGCCGGTTCCATGGCCGATGCCCGCCGAGCCCGTGTTGAGCGGCGGGCCGCCCTTGCCGCCCGCGTTGCTCAGACAGCTCCCGTCGGCGGACCTCCTCACTTTTCTCCATCGCCCGTTGCCAACGCCACCACCGGCCCAGCGCAACACAAGCAGTAGGCCTCGTCCCTACACCCCTCCGTTCGGCGAGACGGACGCACCGCAACCCCGTCGCTGCCCCCGGCAGGCTCGTCATCTCACGCTCGCCGTGGACCCGCGGACGCGCATGCTGCGTTGCTCATGGCAAGCGAGCTCATGCGCCACCACCCGGTCGACAACTTCTACAAAGACTGGCTCGACCGCATCGCCGAGCTCGTCAGCGCCGCTGGGGGCTCCCCTGCACCGTCCCTCTCGCTGCCTCGCCCGCCTCCCCATGTGGGCGACGTGGCCCATGAAGCGCCTCCACCACCTCCACATCAAGGCATCGTCTACGACCCTAGGCACGCGGCCCCGCGGCACGACCCCCCGCGCGCGGCGCTCGTGCATGAAGAAGGAAGCTGCCAAGAGATCCAGCAGACTCGAGGAGGAGCGCCAGTGCTCCCTCCACCACCGCGTCGAGACCGCGCGCCCCCTGCCACAGTGGCGCGCGAGGACCAAGACCAAGCTCCACCTCCACAACAAGCTCCAGTGTCAACAGTAGGCTGCAAGGCCCTCGCCCCCGAACTGCGCAACGTCAACTGGCGCGGGAAGTTCAAGCCCGACCTGCCTCCATGCTATGACGGCACCCTCGACCCTGCTGAGTTCCTGCAGCTCTACGAGATGAGCATCAAGGCATCCAGAGGCAATGAGAAGGTCCCGGCGAACTAGTTCCCCATGGCTCTCAAGGACGACACGCGCTCGTGGCTCTTGAACTTGCCCGCGGGATCGATCTCCACCTGGGGTGATATGCGCGAGCATTTCATTGCCAACTTCTAGGGCACCCGCGACCGCCTCACGGCCGCAGGTGACCTGCGGCGCATCAAGCAACAACCATGATCCCCAAGGTCACCTAGCGCTTCAACAGCGTCCGCGTCAAGATCCCCAAGGTCACAGACGAGGACATCATCTCAGTGTTCTCAGATGGCGTCCGTGATGTCAAGATGAAGGAGGAGCTCGCCATCCACGAAGATCTGTGCATGACCCTGGAGCTGTTCAACCTCGCGACCAAGTGCGCCAGAGATGAAGAGGGGCGCCTCTCCCTCATCGAGCTCCCCACCATTGAACCTGAAGACAAGAAGGCCAAGGGCATGGTCGTGAAGCGCAAAGGAGTGGCTGTGCTCACGGCTGAGCCAGAGATGAAGCGTGGCCGCGACTACCCACAGTCATCCAAGAACAGCTGTCCGTTCTACGCCTTCCACAACGTGCATAGCCATAACACCAATGACTGTCAAGAGCTCAGGGCACATCGGCCAACGCCCCGAGCGCAGCAACTGTGGCTACGGCCGTGGAGGAAGCCAGACCAGGGGCGCTGGGATGACCACGGCTGTGACCCCCCGAGACCGATGCGCCAGGTGTCAGCCAGTTATTCGTTGCCGTTGCCATGTCATCTGCTTGCGTGTTGCATTTTGCCATGTCATCATGTGCATTGCATCAGCATGTTTGCAAAACTCGCATCCGTCCGAGTCCGCCCGTCCTTTCCGTTGTCTGTTCTAAACCCAGACACAGTCGCAAGCGCCCGCGGCACCTCCAAATATTTATTTTATAAGTGGCCGGAAAATGTTCTCGGAATGGGATGAAACTTAGCATGTGCTCTTATTATAGTGTAGACAGACCGCCTGTAAAGTTTCGTCGCATTCAGAGGTCGTTTGATAGCCCAACCGTTAAACATAGAGCGGCACCGTTGCCGGTTTATTCGTCGGACGTTTCGGTCTCCGAAACTGCCGTCGGGCCACTCTCTCTCTTCTCCCGTCTCAGCCCGAGGCCTTCTACACATCCCACTAACCAGCCCTCTAACCCACCTACACCCCCCCTCCGCTCCGGGCTGTCAGATCGGGATCCGAAGGTCCCAAACGGCCCCAAAATCCCTAAACCTACACCCCCTATCCTATTTAAACACCTCTCCATGCCATGTTTGGGCATCCCTAGCCTCCACCCACCTCTAGCCTCCCCCTCCTCAATTTCCGCAGCCAGCCTACCCTCCACCGCCACTTGTCTTCTTCTCCACCCAGCGCAGCCGCGACCCTCCTCCAATTTCGCGCCGCCCCCTCACTCCCTGCCACTTGGCGCCCCGCCAATGGTCAGCTGCCTCTGCGTCGCCGCTCCTGCCCAGTCTTTGCACGCCACCTCGCCCCTGTCCGCCTCCCCGCCGCCGCGGGCCCGCAAGGCCCGGGCTAGGCCCGCCCCGGGCCACGACTGGGCTCGAGCCAGCCCCGTCGCCCGAGCCATCGTCCCCGCCGCCGCTCGCTTCACCCCGCCTCCTCGACGACGTGTGCCGCCGACGGCGAGCGCCACGGCCGCTCCGCCCAACCCAGACCAGATCCGCCGCCCTAGCCCCCTTGGCCGACCCCGCCACCGTGCTTCACACCGCCGCCATCCGTGCCCTGGCTCCAAACCTCCGCCGCCTCAACATCGCCGAGCCGCGCCGCCTGCAGAACTCGTCGGAACCCCCCCGCCGGTCAGCTCTGTGGCCACGCCACGTCGCTGCCTGGCCTCGCCCAGCCATTTCTCTGCTAGATCCGGCCTCCCTAGGCCCGGATCCACCTACCCCCGCGCCTACCGGACCTCCAGGTCACCGCAGTCGCCGGAGCTCCTCCTCGCCGGCGCCACATCCCCGCCGCGGCCTCGATCTTGGTCCAGTCAGATCCGGACCGGTCGAGCCGGACATGTCCACCGAAGCCCGGACATGTCCAGCCCTCCCCTCGCCATGTGGGCCTGCACGCTCAAGGCCCGGACAATGTCCACCCCCTCGGAGGTTGTTTTTCTACCAAGTCCCTGGAAAATGTTATCATGATGCATTCTTGTGTGGTTAATATCTTTGTGCACGTTTATCCAAATTGAGCAAATGAGATGTCCAGATGTTCGTTGTGAGATGCTCTATATGTTAGTTGCATTTGCATGCATGTTACTGTTCATATTCATGTCTTAATCCTCGTTGCAAAACAGCTATGTGATGTTAGTGTCAAGGCCTTGTTGTCTGTCAACAATATGTTAGGATGTTGGTGATGGTGTAACTTTGTGCATGTTGGTCCAAATGGAGTGTATGATATGTCAAAATGTTCATTGCGAAGTGCTCTACATGATGGTTGCTATTGCATGCTTGTTTGAGTTCATATTGCCATGTTTACCTCTGTTGCAAAAGTGCATGTGGCTGTTAAGTGCTGAAACTTGTTATGAGATGCTGATTTGTCTTTTTCATATCTTTATGTGTGATTTTTATTTGAGCTACATGTCAATATGTTTTAGAAGCACAATCCTACCATCTTTGTTGTGGTGCAATACACTTTTCACGATATGCCTTGTTGTGAGTGCAACAAGCTTGCAAAGTGGCCTACTCGTTGTTGGCTGATTTCTTACACTTGTTCAAAACTGCTAAGCCTGAAACTGTTATAACCTGATGCCATGTTTGCTTGATGCCCCACTCAAATCCATGAATGTTTTGGGTTGTCCAATGATCATGTCTTGTTATCCCTGCTATACTCTATCCACCCATGCCCTTGTTTGCATATATGGCCTACTATAGCTTGTTGTTTTCATGCTCTCAAGTTGCTATAAAATGTTTCTGTCAGCCTGTTATCAGCAAGTTCAGTTTTTCCATGTGAATAGCTAGTGTTCTATGCATCCTATGTCCATTTTCTTGCCATGAGTAGCTTCATAAACATGTCTTCTTGCTGTTGGTTATATTCACATGCCATGATATGCTTTGAGATGAGTTGAACAATCTTGCAAACATGCCTACTTGTCGTTGTTGCTACCATGTCTAGTTTATTTCACTAAGTCTGGGAATATGTTATCTTTTGCAAACTTGCCATGATGTTTTGAGCATGTTCTAGTGGTGTTTGGTAGTAGCTCAGTGATCATGCTTGTAGTGCTTGACATGTACATGCTTGCCATGCCCTTTGATGCCATGAAATGTTCTTGTATCATGTTGTTTTGATGTCAACTAAGTGCCATGTTGCTGTTTTTGGACAGCTTGTTGTTGTACCTTGTGTCATGTGTATGTGTTGAACTGTTGCTCCGTTTTGAGAATGTCCTATATGAAACTTATGTGTTTTTGCATATAGATGCATAATAACATGTTGTAAACCTGTTTGGAGTGTGTCTGCTTGAAGTTTGGATGCATTTTGCATCGATGTCATGCTTAACTTGTTTTGCTCATATCTTCTAGGGCGTAGCTCCGAATTAAATAAACTTTATATGAAACTTGAATAGAATTTCGAGTAGATCATCATGGAGCATGTTAACTTGGTGTTTAACAACTTGAACTTAAGGTTTGTTCAGATCTGGAACAATTTCGAAATGTGCATATGAGGACTTATCGGAATTGTTATATGTTGTTTCCAGCCTCATTTTAAACTTGTTGGGTTGTGTTGTTCTTGTATGCCTCATCCCTTGCTATGTTTTGCATCATATAGAATTGTCTTGCATCATACTTGCTTGAGCATCTTGTCATGTTCTTCAGTGGTGTGTTTACCATGTTGTGTGCTTCTTCTCGCTAGTTCATTATCCGTTGCGACCGTGAGGATTCGTTCGACTACACTTGGTTCGTCTTTGTGGCTTCTTCTTCGTCAACTTCATGGACTCGTTCTTCTTCCTTGCGGGATCTCAGGCAAGATGACCATCACCTTGTATACCTTTACTATCATTGCCATGCTAGTTGTCTGGATGCTATCGTTATATGTCGCGCTACCCATCATTTATTGTCAGCCTCTCTCCTTGTTGCCATGAAACCGCTAACCTTTGACACCTTCCCAGCAAACCGTTGTTTGGCTATGTTACCCGCTTGCTCAGCCCCTCTTATAGCATTGTTAGTTTGCAGGTGAAGATGAAGATTGCTCCATGTTGGATCTTGGTTGTTGGAATATCACAATATCTATTAACTAAATTAACTCACATATGTACTTGGCAATAAGTGGAAGGTTTGGCCTTTTGATCGGTGCTTTGTTCCACTCATGCCGCCTTAAGAACCGATAAACCGGCGTTATGTTCCATGATTTTGCGTTCCTAACGCGGTTGGGTATATGGGGACCCCTTGATAGTTCGTGGTTGAATAAAACTCCTCTAGCAAGGCCCAACATTGGTTTTAATTTGCAACATATAAAAATTTAATTAATTAATTAAATTGCATAGGGAGTTAGCGCTACCCGAGGATTCTTCTACATACAGGGGGGCCAGTGCTGATGGTGTTGGTCCCAAATGGGGGTGCTGCGGGGCCGCCATGGGGAAACTCGAGGTATCTGGCTCCCGTAGGATCACCCATCCGGACGTGGCCTGAGACGAGATACGCGCGGCTACTATCAGGGTGTCGGCACGCCGGGAGGTCTTGCTGGACTTATTTTACCATTATCGAAATGTCTTCTGCACCGGGATTCCGAGTCTGATCAAGGTAAGGGGTATTATTATTATTACCTCTGCTGATCGTGAGAGCTTGTGATGGGCTAAGTTGGGACACCATTGCAGGGTTATGATCTTTCGAAAGCCGTGCCCGCGGTTATGTGGCAGATTGGAATTTGTTAATGTCCGGTTGTAGAAAACTTGACAGAGGATCCGAAATAAAACACACGAACCATGTGAGTAACCGTGACCATCTCTTTTCACTTTGAGAAGAGAACACGGTGGGGTTATGTTTGACTCGTAGGTAGTTTAGGATCTTTAGCGATCATTACTAGTTTGTGACCATTTGCGTAGAGGCTCATCTTATTCTTGTACTCGTAAGTTAGCCACCATACATATGCTTAGTCGCTGCTGCAACCTGACCACTTTACCTCTCCATACCCATTAAGCTTTGCTAGTCTTGATACCCATGGTTATGGGATTGTTGAGTCCTCGTGGCTCACAGATACTACAACAACAGTTGCAGGTGCAGGTTTCCGATGACTTGACGTGAGAGCGATGTTCTTGAGTTGGAGTTCTTTCTTCTTGTGCTTCGTCAGTCTTGGGTTAGGTTCCGGGTCAGCAACATGGGATAGCAGGATGGATGTCGTTGTGCTTTTCATGTTTGCATCCGTAGTCGGATGTCTTGTATTGATGTTGTGTATTCATGTGACTTGTATGAATTGTTGTATCCCCATGTATTTATGTAATGGTACGATGTAATGATATCCATCTTGCTAAGCGCCCAAAATGAGGTTGTGCCCCAATCACGAGTGTATCACGTGATCAGGATAGAATCACATCTTGGGCGTGACAAGTTGGTATCAGAGCCTCGACCGACCATAGGAGCCCCCTTGATTGATTGTAGTTTGTCCATTGTCGAGTTTAGCAAAAACTGTTTCAGAGTCTAGTTATATCGGAGAGTAGGAATTCTTTTTACTCCTCAGCCCCTTCGTCGCTCTGGTGAGGAATCTCGACGTAGGTGTTTTGAATTACTCCTCTTCCCCCTTAATTTTTTTAGGATCACGCGGTTAGTTTTTTTTGTTCGATGCGATGTCAGTTCTTTTCTTCCGGTGCAATTCTCGTCAAGTTGATTCATTCCTCTTCATCTTTTGCTAGTTCAATCCTTAGTTCTTTCCAACCGATGTATTTTCACCGTCTGATGTGGTCTTTCTTTTTCCCACCCGCCCACCCTTTTTCTTCTCGGAGCCACAATCCTTAATTGAGTATTCATCCTACTCGTGCGAATCCTTGGCATTCTTCCCTCTATCATTTCAACTGGCGATTTCTCGTCCAGTTCATCATCCTTCTTCTCTTCTCTGATTAATTCTCCTCTCGCTCGACATTCTTCATCTCTTTTCTTTTCCGGTGGATTCAATTCGAGTATTCGGTGTTCATCATATTATTTTTCCTCGTCTCGAATGTTTCCCCTTGCTCAGTTACCTCTTGCCATTTAATTGTCCGGAGTTCTGAAGACATATCAGGAGATTCGTCTGTGTTCTATTTAATTCGAGGTTGTCACCTCATTCGAGTCTTTCAAATATTCCGGCGCATATCTCCTTTTCGATCCTTTTCAATCGGTGATTTTCTTCCAGTGGGCCCATAACCCACAGGTTTATTCCCAGGATCTTACCTGGCTCTTCTAATTTTCCGAAGTGATTCCCAAATTCTTTTCAAGTGTGACGTAAGTATGGATTCCGTCCGTCATGTGCCTTCTCCAAGATCGTTTGCAAATTCTTTTCATCATTGGTTCAACCTTTCTTCTTTTCATTCTTCCGGAGTATTTCATGAATTCTTTCCATTGTGTTTCTCCGAAGGCCATCATTTTAGAAGATTTCTTCGTCCGTAGTTTTCAACTTCGTCCTCCAAATATTCTTCATTGATGCCTCTTCGTTTGTCTCACATTCGTCCGGTGCTTCGTTCAAGTATTCTTTAAACCGTTCGCGATCTCTTCGTTTTCTCTATCTATTTTTTTTCCTCAAGCTCTTTATTTTGTTTCCTAATTCTTCCGGTGATTCATTCTCTTTTCTTTGTCCAATTTCAAGTCTTCACGGTGGTTCGTTCTTTTCATCACTTGTTTTTAATTCTTATGGTGGTTCGTTCATAATTCTTTTTTTCGATGGTTCATGAAGACTTTCTCAAGTTTTGTGCTATATCCCTCTTTATTCAATTTCAATGCGAATAAGTGTTATGCATATCCATTGCTTTCATCAATTTAATTGGCGAAGGATAAGCAAAACATAATTCTTATTCTTCAAGTTGATTTAATCCCTTCCTTCGGAGTTTGTTCTTGATGAATAAATTCTAGTTCCAAGTCCTTTCATCTTTTCTTTCCAGAGTTCAGGTTGTCTCGGACATCTCATTGGAACCCCGTCTAAATCATCACAAGGACTTATTCTTATTCTTTTCATCCTTCATCATCCTTTTGTTACCGGAGTTCTTCATGGTGGTTTATCGCGATTCAAATCATTCTTCAAGTGTTCATCAAATTCTTTTGGATCAAGTGTAAGCATTCTTATTCTTGCCTCTCGAGTGCAATTAATTCTCCGTATTCTTTTGAAGTGGAGTTTTGCATTTCTTCATCCTCAGCTATTCGAGCATTTGGTTGTGGCATAATTTCACCTCAAGTTTTGGGATGATGTCCATAAGTCCACAACAAGCTTATTCTTTTGTTGTCGATTTTCTCAACAACTCCGTTCGATCTTTTCTTCTGAAGATGCTCTTTCAATTCGTTGGTGGTGGAAGTTGTCATTTTCTTCTCCGTTCTTATCATTCAACTTTTTCAATTCTTCTGGAGGCGTTGTTCCTCTCGTCACGAATCGTTCCATCTTGTCAAGTTCATGTTCTATTCCATTCTCGCGCAACCAGAGTGCTGCCTAAAGTTTTCTTGTTCTTATCCCTGGTCTATCTCGCTTAACCGGAGTGGTTTTTCAAATTTATTCTTGTTCCTTCAGCTCTTGATTCTTTTCTTTCTACTGTCAAGACTCTCGTAGTATTCCTTGTTCCTCCTATGTAATGGAGCTTATCAATCTCGTTCACCTCTGTTGTGTTCTTCCTTTCAATTGGCTCAACCTCTCAACATTCTTTGGTTTCACCTTGTTCTTCCTTTTTCTCTTCCGTCTCGTTCCTAAGATCTCGGGACGAGATCACTTGTTAGTAGGGGAGTGTTGTGACGCCCCGAGACCGATGCGCCAGGTGTCAGCCAGTTATTCATCGCCGTTGCCATGTCATATGCTTGCGTGTTGCATTTTGCCATGTCATCATCTGCATTGCATCGACATGTTTTCAAAACCCACAGCCGTCCGAGTCCGCCCGTCCTTTCCGTTGTCCGTTCTGAGGCCAGACACACTCGCATGCGCCCGGGGCACCTCCGAATATTTATTTTATAAGTGGCCGGAAAATTTTCTCGAAATGGGATAAAACTTGGCGTGTGGTCTTATTATAGCGTAGACAGACCGCCTATCAAGTTACGTCGCATTCGGAGCTCGTTTGATACCACAACCGTTAAACATAGAGCGGCACCGTTGCCAATTTATTCATCGCACGTTTCGGGCTCCGAAACTGCCGCAGGGCCACTCTCTCTCTTCTCTCGTCTCAGCCCGAGGCCTTCTACACAGCCCACTAACCAGCCCTCTAACCCACCTACACTCCCCCTCTGCTCCGGGCCATCAGATCGGGATCCGAAGGTCCCAAACGACCCAAAAATCCCTAAACCTAGACCCCCTACCCTATTTAAACACCTCTCCATGCCATTTTTGGGAATCCCTAGCCTCCACCTACCTCTAGCCTCCCCCTCCTCAATTTCCGCAGCCAACCTCCCCTGCGCTGCCACTTGTCTTCTCCTCCACCCAGCGCAGCCGCCACCCTCCCTCAATTTCGCGCCGGCCCCCTCACTCCCCGCCACTTGGCGCCCCGCCAGTGGTCAGCTGCCTCTGCGTCGCCGCTCCTGCTCACTCTGGGCGCACCACCTAGCCCCTGTCCACCTCCCCGCTGTCGCGGGCCCACCAAGCCCGGGCCAAGCCCGTCCCGGGCCGCGACTGGGCTCGAGCCATCGTCCCCGCCGCCACTCGCTTCACCCCGCCTCCTCGACGACGTGCGCCGGCGCCAGCGAGCGCCACGGCCGCTCTGCCCGACCCAGGCCAGATCCGCCGGCATGGCTCCCTAGGCCGACCCCGCCGCCGTCCTTCACACCGCCGTCGTCGACGCCCTGGCTCCCAACCACCGCCGCCTCGACAGCCCTAAGCCGCGCCGCCTGCAGAACTAGTCGGAACCCTGCCATCGGTCAGCTCCGTGGCCACGCCACGTCGCTGCCCGGCCTCGCCCGACCACTTCTCTGCCGGATCCGGCCTCCCTAGGCCCGGATCCACCTGCCCCCGCGCCTGCCGGACCTCCAGGTCGCCGGAGTCGCCAGACCTTCTCCTCGCCGGCGCCACATCCCCGCCGCGGCCTCTATCTTGGTCCGGTCAGATCCGGATCGGGCGAGCCGGACATGTGCACCGGAGCCCGGACATGTCCAGCCCTCCCCTCTCCATGTGTGACTGCCAGGTGGGCCTTCTCGCTCAAGGCCCGAACGATGTCCACCCCCCTCGGAGGTTGTTTTTCTACTAAGTCCCTGGAAAATGTTATCATGATGCATTCTTGTGTGGTTAATATCTTTGTGCACGTTTATCCAAAATGAGCAAATGAGATGTCTAGATGTTCGTTGTGAGATGCTCTACATGTTAGTTGCATTTTCATGCATGTTACTGTTCATATTCATGTCTTAATCCTCATTACAAAACTGCTATGTGATGTTAGTGTCAAGGTCTTGTTGTCTGTCAACAATATGTTAGCAAGTTTGTGATGGTGTAACTTTGTGCATGTTGGTCCAAATGGAGTGTATGATATGTCAAAATGTTCATTGCGAAATGCTTTACATGATGGTTTCTGTTGCATGCTTGTTTGAGTTCATATTGCCATGTTTACCTCTGTTGCAAAAGTGCATGTGGCTATTAAGTGCTGAAACTTGTTATGAGATGCTGATTTGTCTTTTTCATATCTTTATGTGTGATTTTTATTTGAGCTACATGTCAATATGTTTTAGAAGCACAATCCTACCATCTTTGTTGTGGTGCAATACACTTTTCACGATATGCCTTGTTGTGAGTGCAACAAGCTTGCAAAGTGGCCTACTCGCTGTTGGCTGATTTCTTAAACTTGTTCAAAACTGCTAAGTCTAAAACTGTTATAACCTGATGCCATGTTTGCTTGATGCCCACTCAAATCCATGAATGTTTTGGGTTGTCCAATGATCATGTCTTGTTGTCCATGCTATGCTCTATCCACCCTTGCCCTTGTTTGCATATATGGTCTGCTGTAGCTTGTTGTTTTCATGCTCTCAAGTTGCTATAAAATGTTTCTGTCAGCCTATTATCAACAAGTTCAGTTTTGCCATGTGAATAGCTAGTGTTCTATGCATCCTATGTCCATATTCTTGACATGAGTAGATTTATAAACATGTCTTCTTGCTGTTGGTTATATTCACATGCCATGATATGCTTTGAGATGAGTTGCACAAGCTTGCAAACATGCCTACTTGTCGTTGTTGCTGCCATGTCTAGTTTATTTCACTAAGTCTGTGAATCTGTTTTCTTTTGCAAACTTGCCATGATGTTTTGAGCATGTTCTAGTGGTATTTGGTAGTAGCTCAGTGATCATGCTTGTAGTTCTTGACATGTACATGCTTGCCATGCCCTTTGATGCCATGGAATGTTCTTGTATCATGTTGTTTTGATGTCAACTAAGTGCCACGTTGCTGTTTTTGGACAGTTTGTTGTTATACCTTGTGTCATGTGTATGTGTTGAACCGTTGCTCCATTTTGAGCATGTCCTATATGAAACTTGTGTGTTTTTGCATATAGATGCATAATAACATGTTGTAAACCTGTTTGGAGCGTGTTTGCTTGATGTTGGGATGCGTTTTGCATCGATGTCATGCTTAACTTGTTTTGCTCATATCTTCTAGGCCGTAGCTCCGAATTAAATAAACTTTATATGAAACTTGACTAGAATTTCGAGTAGATCATCATGGTGCATGTTAAATTGCTGTTTAACAACTTGAACTTAAGGTTTGTTCAGATCTGGAACAATTTCGAAATGTGCATATGAGGACTTACCGGAATTGTTATATGTTGTTTCCAGCCTCATTTTAAACTTGTTGGGTTGTGTTGTTCTTGTATGCCTCATCCCTTGCTATGTTTTGCATCATATAGAATTGTATTGCATCATACTTGTTGGAGCATCTTGTCATGTTCTTGAGTGGTGTGTTTACCATGTTGTGTGCTTCTTCTCGCTAGTTCATTATCCGTTGCGACCGTGAGGATTCGTTCGACTAAACTTGGTTCATATTCGTGGCTTCTTCTTCATCTACTTCATGGACTCATTCTTATTCCTTGCGGGATCTCAGGCAAGATGACCGTCACCTTGGATACCTTTACTATCATTGCCATGCTAGTTGTCTCGATGCTATCATTATATGTTGCGCTACCCATCATTTATTGTCAGCCTCTCTCTTTGTTGCCATGGAACCGCTAACCTTTGACACCTTCCTAGCAAACCGTTGTTTGGCTATGTTACCAGCTTGCTCAGCCCCTCTTATAGCGTTGTTAGTTGCAGGTGAAGATGAAGATTGCTCCATGTTGGATCTTGATTGTTGGAATATCACAATATCTATAAATTAAATAAACACACATATATACTTGGCAATGAGTGGAAGGCTTGGCCTTTTGATCGGTGTTTTGTTCCACTCATGATGCCTTAAGAACTGATAAACCGATGTTATGTTCCTTGATTTTGTGTTCCTAACGCGGTTGGGTGTATGGGGACCCCTTGACAGTTCGTCCTTGAATAAAACTCTTCCAGCAAGGCCCAACATTGGTTTTAATTTGCAACATATAAAAATTTAATTAACTAATTAAATTGCATAGGGAGTTAGCGCTACCCGAGTATTCTTCTACATACAGGAGGGCCAATGCTGATGGTGTTGGTCCCAAACGGGGGTGCCGCGGGGCCGCCACGGGGAAACTCGAGGTATCTGGCTCCCGTAGGATCACCCATCCGGACGTGGCCTGAGACGAGATACGCGCGACTACTATCAAGGTGTCGGCACGCCGGGAGGTCTTGCTGGACTTGTTTGACCATTGTTGAAATGTCTTGTGCACCAGGATTCCAAGTCTGATCGGGTTGTCCCTAAGATAAGGGTATTATTATTATTACCTCTGCTAATCGTGAGAGCTTGTGATGGGCTAAGTTGGGACACCCCTGCAGGGTTATGATCTTTCGAAAGCCGTGCCCGCGGTTATGTGATATATTGGAATTTGTTAATGTCCGGTTGTAGAAAACTTGACAGAGGATCCGAAATAAAACACACGAACCGTGTGAGTAACCGTGACCCTCTCTTTTCACTTTGAGAAGAGAACACGGTGAGGTTATGTTTGACTCGTAGGTAGTTCATGATCTTTAGCGATCCTTACTAGTTTGCGACCGTTTGCGTAGAGGCTCATCTTATTCTTGTACTCGTAAGTTAGCCACCATACATATGCTTAGTCACTGCTGCAACCACACCACTTTACCTCTCTATACCCATTAAGCTTTGCTAGTCTTGATACCCATGGTTATGGGTTTGCTGAGTCCTCGTGGCTCACAAATACTGCAACAACAGTTGTAGGTGCAGGTTTCCGATGACTTGACATGAGAGCGATGTTCTTGAGTTGGAGTTCTTTTTTCTTCTGCCTCGTCAGTCTTGGGTTAGGTTCCGGGTCGGCAGCCTAGGATAGTAGGATGGATGTCATTGTGCTTTTCATGTTTGCATCCATAGTCAGATGTCTTGTATTAATGTTGTGTATTCATGTGACTTGTATGAATTGTTGTATCCCCATGTATTTATGTAATGGTACGATGTAATGATATCCATCTTGCTAAGCGCTCGAAATGCGGTTGTGCCCCAATCACGAGTGTATCACGTGATCGGGATAGAATCGCATCTTGGGTGTGACTACGGCCCCCCTCAGGAGTGGCGTGACCAGCCTCGTGAGGGTGCCTGGAGGGACCAGCCTCGCGAGGACCGCCCTCAGGGGAAGGCCGGCCTCCCTTCGCTGCCACCACCAAGAAGGAACGACGACCAGGACAAGGGGCCTGGGGGCTTCCAAGAGCCTCTCGCCATCTCCTGCATCTTGGGTGGAGCGCAGGCCCCAGCATCTCAATGCCTCTTAGAGCAGTTCACCCGAGAAGTAAACGTGGCTCTCCCCAAGCTCGAAGCCACGCGCCCACTCAGGTGGTCCAAGTGCCCCATCACCTCCAGTTCAGCAGACCAGCTCAAGTGCGCTGTGACTGCCGGCACCCTCCCGATGCTCTGTTCACCTGTCATCAGCAATGTTCAAGTTACCAAGGCCCTTATTGACGGCGGTGCAAGGCTGGATGTTCTGTCCGTCTAGACGTTCGATAGCCTCCAAGTACCATACAATCAACTGCTGCCTACCATGCCCTTCTCCGGAGTGACCGACAGCTCCACCCCCCGATAGGGTAGGTCCACCTGCCTGTCACCTTTGGCAAGCGCGACAACTACCACACCTGGCTGATCGACTTCGATGTCGCCCACATTCATCTTCCCTACAATGCCATCCTCGGGTACCCAGCCCTGGCCAAGTTCATGGCAGTGACTCACCACGGCTACAACGTCCTCAAGATGCCAGGAAGCGGCCGCATCATCACCATCGCTTGCAAAGAAAAGGATGCGGTGTGCTCGCTTGAGCGCGCTTACCAGGATACGGTGATCGAAGGTCCAGACAACGATGGCGCCGTCTACCCACCTGAGGTCGTCCCAAGAAGAAGAAGCAGATGCTCGCCCTGGAGCCTCACGAAGATGCAGCACCCGATGGTTGTACCTCAGGACCTGCGCCCAGGGATGGGGTGCCTCCCTTCCTTGCATAGGAAGGCGCGCCTAGTGCTCCCCTCAGACTGGGCTCGGGGGCTCTCCTCTGGAGGGCCTTCGACCTTGCCAATGTCTTGAGGGAGGCGCTCGGGCACCATGTGGAGGTGTGCTTCACCACACGTTTCCCTCTGGAGGCCTCAAGGCGTGAAGCACCAAGCGCTTAGGAGTTCATCAGCCAGACCACCGAAGACTTGCAAGTGCTAAGACCAATGCGGGGCGAGCGTCGCCCGACACCTCGAAGTGCAGCTGTCGCCCCAGGCTCGTGCGACGGGCTGCACGTCTGCGTCAATGTCCCAGCACTCAACAGGATGGCGTCTCACGAGCTCTACTGTCCCTCCTAGGTGGGCCGGTGCGAGGGTCCCCCTCACAGCTACGCCCGCATGCCCTTTGGCTTGCCGAACCAGGCGAACCTGCACCAGTGCCACATGCGGGAGGTCCTAGCGACTCGCGAGGCCAGGTATAAATTTTTTTTGGTGAAGGTGTCCTTGGTTCTTCGCGAGCTCTAGGAACCTCTAGAGCCTCACGAGGCCCAGAGTCAGGCGGCTCGTGAGGAACGACATCCGATCGAGCGTCTTCAGCTACATCAGCACTACTTCAGCAACTGTCCCAAGTGACATTATCCAGTTTTGATCAGCTAGGAAGCGCCCCTTGGGCTGCATTATTCCCAGGTCGCACGGGCTTGTCCCTGAGACGTGTATCCTTTTGCATCTTTAGCTTACTCTGTTGGGGGTGCCCCCTCGGGCAGCATCATCCCCAGGCTGCACGGGTCCATCCCTGTGGCATGCATCTCATTTTGCGTCACCTAGTTTAGCTCATTTCCTCGTACGATTTGACTTACAAGCATCACTTACTCACTCATCACCTCTTTTGGCTTCCCTCGTTGCCTAATGGACTTCTGCTCATCCCGCAACGGGGGCTGCATACGTTGGCACGACACTTGTGCTCGGGTCTGTCCCTACAATGCTGACAAATCCGAGAGATCGAGCTCTGACTCGCGGCCTGCTCCGCATACGTCACCTCACCAGGTCCTCGGTGCCTTCGTCTTCTTGCGGAATTATCAGAGGCCCAGCGGTAGGCACGGTTCTAAGTGGTGCGGCTTTAGGCTAACCCGAAGGAATCTCAGGAGCACGACGGCAGGTGACCCTACCGGTCTCCCCTTCATACGTAATTTGCTTGCGCGTTAAAGGGGAGCCTCTAAGAATCGAGCCTCAGGGGCTCCCACAGACTCTCCAGCCCTCACCCCCTGGTCTTGACCACGGCACCGCGACCTAGCATACCAGCGGTGACCGAGCTTCGCTCAAGAAGGATGGGGGAAGGGGAGGCCGGCTTAGAGAGATCAGGTCTGTTCGTACGTTAAGGGGACCCTTGGGTATTGCGACCCAAGGGCCTAACTGGCCACGTAGCCCCTCACTCCCTGGTATTGTCCTGGTGATCCGGACAAGCCAGCGGCGGCTGAGGTATGCGCGGGGTCCGGCCCTGCCGACGCAGAACATCAAGGCTTAAGTCTAGCATTTCCTTCCCGAGGGCCGTTCGTACGTCATGGGGGACTCCTGGGCATCGCGAATCAGGAGCCTAACTTGTCACGTAGCCCCTCACCCCTTGGTCTCATCCTGGTGATCCGGACGACCCAACGGCGGCTGAGGTACGCGCGGGGCCGGGCTCTACCGACGCAGAACTCTAGGGCAACCGGGAAGGAAATCACGAAATCTCAGCCACGCGATATCGGAAGCAAGCCAGGCACACTACTTGAGGGATCACCTCATACCCATGAAGATAAGTTGTGAATCCCATCAGTGCGCCATCATCACTTAAAGAGTTGGATTGTGCAGTCATGCATCGGCAATGTCACCTCCCTTTTTAGCCTCCAGAAGCTTCTTGCATGCCAAGGGGGACCTCTTGAGCATCGCGCCTCAGGAGCTCTTACCGGACCCCAGGCCGCCCGCCTCCTGGCTTTGACCACGGCATCGCGACCTGGCATACCAGCGACGGCTGTAGCTTGCCTTGGGACTTGGACCTGCCAGCGTAGAGCACAAAGCTACTGAAAGGGTAAAAAAAGCGATATTTCCGGAACGAGGCTTGCAAACAGAGTCTATTAGTAAGGATAGTAAACACCAAAGCAAAAGCGTTACAAGTTCTTTACACGCCCCCATGGGGTTGGCATTGATTACTCGCAGGGAACACCAGAGAAGGATTTGAGGAGGCCCTAGCTACAGCTACCGTCGTCGACGCCATCATAAACAGTGGGCCACGGGAGGCCATCTCCGACCCTGCTCAAGTCACCGTCGGCGACGAGCTCGTGGAGCTGATGCGCTCCGGTCACGAGGCGAGCTTGGAGGCGCGTAGCTGTCGTCGCTCATCTCTGGAGACTTGTCAGCCTCGGGAGAGTTGCTGGACTCCCAAGGGCAATCACTGCTGCTGGGAGAGCTAGCAGCGAGATCGATGGCTAGCATGGCACCGACCGTTGTGTCATCCCAACGGCCCCCTCCAGGGCAGCACACCAGGCAGCGTCCCTCTTCGTCGAACACCTTGAAGAGCAGCACGGAGGCGCCGTCGTACACGAAGTGGATGGCGAGGGTGCCCTCCGCACGGCAAATGCGGGCGACCTCGCCCCATCTGTGGGTCATGAAGATCTTACCCGGGGAGACAACCTCAACCTCAGCCCCCGTCGCCAGGGCCCGGCACTCGGCGTGCTGTAAGCACATCTCGAGCGTCCCTCTCGGTGGCATCTCTGCACAGAAGAATGGCGGGAAGCGGATCTACGAGCTATGAGGCATCGCCAACCACACCACAAACTCACGTGAAGATCCTCCAGCGTGCGTTTGCGGCACGGCGGCGTGCACCACACTGGCATGTTCAACGCAGCCAAAGCGCGGGCGGCGCTGGATGCTGCCTTCCCCTCTAGAACCTTCCGCCCTGGCGTACAAGGGCATCGGCTAGCCGGGGGGAGGCCGCTCGTGCCAAGGCCTCATCACTTTTGGCCTCAGGATGGCGCCACAAGGGCGGAACGGTCTTTTCTTCGGCGGGAGCAACCCCGGCTCCTCACGAGGAGTCTTTCCCTTCTCGGTGGCTGTCGGGACCCCGATCCTAAGTCACACAGGTCTAGCATGTAACACATCATATCACTTTGCGGCCTCACGCACGGTATTCCCACGGGTGCCACCTTACCTGGCCCGAGACCGTTTGCGCATTTTGGCACACGTATATGATAGTGTCGCTAGCATCCATATGATAGAGAACCCAGGCCGACATGACCAGTTATAAACAGAAAGTGGCGCTAAATCACAGAGACAGGCATACATTACCCAGCAACGAACGTGTCGGTTATCAACGTATTAACCCAAGTCGTAGCAAGCTACAAGGACTTAAAGGAACAACGCGTGACATTTCCCCTAAGGGACAGACACAGGAACGAAGAAGGACACATGCCGGCCAGCCTTAGTGTTCCGGAGCAGTAGCAAGCTACCAAGGCTTAGTGGAAGCACTAGGAGGCATTTCCCCATATGATATGCTACCAAGGGTAAACAACTAGGTGTCAGATCCCCCACATAGCAATACACATTACACGTACGCATAACATGCAAGTATGTGATGTACAACATGGCATCACAACATAACTCAACAACTCATATACATAAGGCCCAAAAGAGCCATCATAGCATTTATTACAAACAAGGGTCACATGACCCAACATGCAGAGCATACAGGCAATGGAAGAATAACATGTCTGAGTACAGACAACTACAAATGAAAAAGGTTGAGAAGCTTGACTATCTACTAGACCCTCCCAAGGGCACAAGATCGTAGGTGAGGTAACAAGCTAAACGTCAAAGTCCACGCGGAACTACTAGCGAGACTGAAGTCTCTCTACAAAAACATAAATTAAGCAAACGTGAGTACAAAGGTACTCAGCAAGACTTACATCAAAACTAACTACATATGCAACAGTATCATCAAGGGGTGGTGGAGTTTGACTCAAGCAAGCCAGCTTTGACTCAGTGGCTATCCTGAACTACGACTGCAAGTAACTCTTATGAGGTGGCGCACACGAGTCCACATATTCACCAATCAATACACCACTATGGATCCTCTCCCGTCTCCCTACGAGAAGGCCATCCATAGCACTCACGCTTATCTTGCACATTTTAGAGTATCCACTTTCACTTGTCTATGTACCACGTAAGCATCCAAGAAGTCCATAACCGTGGACCCGGCTATTTGAATAGATCATGTTAACCCTGCCGGGGTGTACTTTTTCACACACGCTCCGTCCACTTACCGCCATGTACACGTCGTGTATCTCAGCAACCTTCAAGCGGAAGCCTGGCGAGAGTGTCGGCCACGACCTGACTAACCACACAAGACTCTAGTCCAGGTTTATCGCCTATTCGGGTTCCATTCGTAAGGAGATCCAGCCGGGGTGTCGCTCACGGCCCCAAACGATGTGTACACGGTTCCCAAGCCCACCATCCGGGTGCCACTTGGTACACCGGGCCACTGCACCTAGTCTGTCCCAAGCCCACATGTACCGGGTGCCACTTGGTAGACTACTAGCACTACCTACAAACACCAGAAACTAGTTGCGACTGCTGGACAAAGATCTAGTTGATTAATAAGTCGAGAGGGGCACTTAAGCATTTCAATGCGTGGTAGTAGCTAGTCATTGTACAACTTACATAGAACTCAGTTCTTAAGGACGGTTCCAGTGAGACAACCCACCATGTACTCCTACATGGCCTCTCACCTCTACCTTTATCAAAACATGTTCACACACTTAGCTCACACACAGTAGGACATGTTCATCACCATTCCAATTCATCCCCGATGAATCAGACCTAACACAACTCTAAGCAATAGCAGGCATGACAAGCAAACATGAAATGAGTAGGCACGTCATGGCTCAAACAACTCCTACTCATGCTAGTGGGTTTCAACTATTTACTGTGGCAATGACAGGTCATGCAGAGGAAAGGGGTTCAACTACCGCAGCAGGTAACAATTGAAACGTTGTTGTCCTAATGCAGTAAAAGAGAGCAGGAGCGAGAGAGTGGGATTGTATCGGAATGAACAAGGGGGTTCTGCTTGCCTGGCACTTCTGAAGATAGTAATAGTTCTTCATTGGTGTCATCGATCTCATCGTCGGAACCACGTCTAATGAGAGGGGACAAATACCGGCAACAGAGAAGGAACACAATCAATGCAATGCAACAATATGATGCATGATCATGACATGAAAATATGCTGTGGTTTGAGCTAATGCAACTAGCAACAATTTAAATGAAGTTGGTTTGAATCCAAGATTCAAATTCAAACTCCACATGTGGTTATTTAAATGTAATTAATTGATTTGACCTGACCAGAAGGTTTAACTTGTTCAAATATGCATGAAAATGCCATAAACAGATTGCTTGAATTTTCTCATCATTCTTCATATATAAATTATTTTCATTGGAGTTATAGATTATTTTCTGTGATTTTTAGAAATTTTGGATATTTTCTGAAATAAATAAATCATTTCTGAATTATTTTAAATCCCAGAAAATATTTACTGCATCAGCATGACTTCATGTTGACGTCAGTAGGTCAACATGGCTGGTCCAGGTCAAACCTGACAGTGGGCCCCACCTGTGAGTGTCTCAACTAATTAACTAAGTTAATTAACACTAATTTAAACCTAACACTAATTAGTCAGGGGCCTGGGCCCACATGTCAGTGACTAACTAACTAACCAATTAATTAGTACTAACCTAGGTTAATTAATAGGGCAGGCCACACTTGTCAGAGAGTCAGTGGTTAACTAAGGGCGTGGGGCCCATATGTCAGTGACCCGGGGTGGTCAACCCCGGTCAAACAAGTCAAAAGGCGCCGGCGGCTCATCGCCGGCGGTGACAGACACGGCGGAGGGGCTCGGAAAACGCCCTCCGGTGATGAAAACAGCGACGGAGATCGTCTATGCGTAGCTGGAGCTCATCCGCATCCATCTAAGCCATCGGGAGGGGCTGACGTCGATCGGGCTCGCCGGTATCAAGCTTGCGGCGGTGGCCGGCGTGCTGGTCAGTGCGGAGACGCGGCTGTAGTGCACGAGCGAGCAAACAGAGTGGCTAGACAGCCTTCTAGAGGTGCCAGAAGCTTGTTAGTGCCCCTGGAGTGAGTAGGAGAGGCTCAAGAGCGCGGGCTCGCCGGCCATGGCGGACGACGACGTCGGGTGCTTGCTGGGCGGTGGCTACGGCACGCAAACAAGACGGAGGAGAGGGGGGTTAGGGTGAGTAGCACACTGTGGGGTCGACGGAGGTCTCAGAAGGCTCGGGGAGGCACCAGACGTCGCGAATCGACGGTGAGGTTGCCGACGGCCGGAGGTTGAAGACGAGCTCGGGGATGACGCTGTAGGGCTCCCGCGGTCGCGTGGGCCGACGAAGAGGATGAGGGAGGCACGGCGGAGCTCGGGGGCACGTCGGAGAGGCGAGGGGGAGGCTGTGGCCGCGGTGGCTTTGGACGGTGGCGACGGCGCATTCGGGTGGGTGCGTGCGAGAGAAACAGAGGAGGGGAAGAGAGAGCAGCGGCAACGTAGAGGAGAAAGGGGTCCCGGGGGGTAGCGTGGCACTCGTGGAGGCGTCCAGGCCCTCGGCGGCAAGTAGGAGCTGGCGAGGCTCGGCTGTGCGCCGGGCATGCAGCTACTTCTCCTCCTGGCAGGAGGAAGAAGACAGCGCTACCCCTGGTGGGCTGGTCCGCTACAGTGCTGGGCTGCACAGGTAAGCCAGGTCAGTCTCTCTCTCTTTCTTTTTTTCTAATTCTATTTCTGTTTTCTGTTTTTGATATTTGTTTTGGCTTTAATAAAAATGCCAGAACATTTTCAAAAATGATGAGACTACTTGTGGCCACTGTTTGGATTATTTCCAACAGCCAACATTTCAGTTCATGAATATTTGGACATTTAAAATAATATATAAAATTTAAATGCCCAAATGCAAATAAGGTATGATTTAATTCAGTGCCCAAAATATTCCACAAAAATGTTCACTATTTTTGGTTTGGTCTCAAAGCCTTGCCAAAATTATCAAACATTGATGAAGGCATTTTGGGTTCATTGGAAAAGATTTTATTTTTGACCCTAGTTGAGTTCATTTGGTCCTAGGGTTTGAACAATCCCCATTTCAACCTTCAAAGGAATGTGGACATGATGCATGATGCACTCAAGTGCAACTAATTACAAGCAAAGACAACAAGGGATGATCTAGGACTGTGACAACTCGCCCCCACTAAACAAGAATCTCGTCCCGAGATTCAAGACATGAGGTAAGAAATTAGAGGGGACATAAGCTAACACAATCTTCTCGATCCAATTGCACTTCATGAGAACGTTGATTGCTTGCATCATGTTGATCTTCACGTCCCTGCTTTCAAAATCTTTGTCCAACACAGTGAAGACAGAAGAAACTCTACCGGAATCGATCTTCTCAAGGATCGAGCAACTCAAGATCAACTCATGGAGTGAGATGTTTGAAACATCTCTTGAGCCGAGACACAAAACACACATTGAAAGGGGTGGAAGAAACAGATGACGGAGGTTCAATTTGGAAGGCAATAATTCCACACTTGAGGAAGATGGTGAGCAATGTCACCAACGGGCCACCTTAGAGAAGGTGACTCGTAGGATTATTCCCTGAAGTGGCAAAAAGAATTACTTTTGATATAGAGATCATTTAAATTCTCTATACCAGCCTAAGACAATCACAAACGATCGTTCGAAGGAGTATGGAAGAATGGCATACTCGGACTAGCATGGATGATGTGGACTACCTTGTTAAAGACAACGCAAAGAGTGATTTTTGCTATCACCGGAAATGGATGGGACCCATGGTAAGTCCACTTTTGAAGATAATCCGGAACAACAATTACTGAAATGGGCAGCCCATGGAAATTTAGCACAATGGCGATGTGAGCTGGGAACAAAATGCAAATATTGGGAATGTTCCAACCATCATATCTGCCTGAGATTCAAATCCTGTTGGTTTCAGGATATTCTAGACTTTGCATGTCTGAAAAGAAGGGTTGCAACACAATTCGACGAGATGACGTTGCGAGATTCTCGGGAGATGAACTATGATAGCAAGCTCCAAAACACGAGCGGGTTCTGCTACATACCTGTGAACACGTCGTCTAAGGCAAGCATGACCACATAGTAGTCTTACAATAAAATACTACCGAGTTCAGGTTGGGAACCATTATTGAGGATAACCAAGTCTTTACGCGAGTCCATGGATTAGATCCCAAGCATAGACTTCTGTTCCTTCAACAAATCAATCAGTGGCTTGGTGTGCTAGGGAATACATATGAAGTAGAGGTAATTAATCTGCCAAACCATAGTATACATTCGCACATGCATAACTGACTTGGGATGATTCCAAGGAAGCAAAACAAACTTTCTCGAATTCACGATGACAACTTTCATCAATTACACGTGAATTATGGAAAATCACGTCTCTCATCCAAACATCAACCTCATGAACGGGACATGAAGGAAATGATTACAAAGTTTCCAACACTAGCTTAATGTCCAACAAGATCATGGAGAAGAAAAAATGTTGCTGATGGGATCAACAACAATTCGTCCAGGTTCCCGTATAAATGGAATTCCACAATTAAGTGAACACGGTGATCGCATTGGTAAGACCAAAAGATGTAATGTTGTATGCTCGAGGGATCAACCACGAGTAAGACAACATTACGAACATCTTTGGTTCTGATTCGATTTGACGATAGCCCATACTCAAACCAGGTTTGTCAGGACAATAGATCCAACAACCGATCACGAAGGTTAGTCGATGAGGATATCATCTTTCTTCAACACGGACACACAAGATATCCCTTTGGAGTGAGCTATGTGGATTAAGATTTTATCTTCCAACTCTCCAAGTTGTTGTTTAGCTTAACCAACTAGCTCGGGGTATCCAACACAGATTCTTGGAGAAGGGGTGGTTTATAAGAAAACCAACTTGATCACGAGCTCAACATAACGGTCAGGGAACAACCTGGTAATACTTCCGAGAAGATATTCGGAAAATCACGAACCACTGATATGTTATGAAGCTCGAGAACAATCTTGCTTTTCAGGGCAGGACGATATGATCAAAAGAGCGAGAGATTGATACAATCCTAACTCACTGATGGAAAAGTGCACCAGGAAATATGGACTAGGTAGCACGATCAATCTTAGAATGATGGTTCGGTAACCAGCACACTAAGAATGAGATTATTGTCCATTAACTACCAAGCAACGGAGTTGCTAGGAGTATTGATTTCACACATCATGATTCACTTGTCAGTATTCCGGTTGCAATAACACGGAGACTGAGGAATGAACGGTGATGGCGAGAAGTATCATTGTATCAAGAGTTCACATGAGGTTGTGCAATTCCCATGACATTCTTGACATAAAAGAGGGTAACACTCCAGGGTAGAACAGATTAGAAGCTGGATTGGCATTCTGATCCGCGGATTACAACTACTTTCACCCAATCCTGGAAATGGATGAGGTACTGGAGTTTGTTTCTCCTAGTCATTCCAGAATAGAATGGCTTGACGGACCACAAGAGTAATAGGCATGGATGAACACGAATGCACAACTACTCCTGGCTATCAACTGATAGACGGGGTCATAATACAACTAAAAGGGACAACTCAAAGGAACATTAGATTTTCTGAGTTGTGAATGCATAGATTAGCATGTCAAACTAGTTCAACATATTTCTTCGAGATAACCCATGCAGAAAGGTAGGACTGGCAGAGTCACAATATGAATGGTGTATTCCTCAAGAGCACTTTGGTTGTGATCTTTTGGTTCAGAAGAACTTCTGCCATGACGGGTCATGGTATTGGAAGAACGAGAACCACAGACCTCGAGGACTATCACAAGGTTACTAATATCCTAAAGGAACGAGCAAACACTCTCAACACGAGATAAGTAGAGTGGAGCTTGGGTTCAAGAACCCAGGAATAGAGTACCTACCATCTAAATGGCACGGGATGCTTTCAAGAATGATGGCCAGAATCATCACACTGGGAATATAAAGCATTGCTAGATTATTGGGTGATTCTCTAAGACACCTAGGGTCATAATAATAGCTCCAACATATATGTCGAGGCAACGGAGTACCTCAACACACCAATTAGTGTGCTTAGTCTGGCCCAAAGGAGCATCAGGAATGGGAAGAAGGGATTTGCAAATGCATCAGACTGTTTAGAGACCTGGGATGACTCGGACAGCATAACGAATGTAAATGCTCAAAAGGATTTTTGAGACTCGTGCAAATGATAGCCTTACCACTCAACATCATAATGTGAGGGTTCTGAGACCAGCTCTTAACACAGGGAAGTACTAGAAACTCAACTGAGAGTTGAATCCACCATTAACGTGATCCTGATAAAAATAATGAGAATCCTAGTTCTTAAACCCCATGGAAAGAAGAAGGTAACTCAGATCAGAAGGGCATAAGGTAAAGGAGTAAAAAAGAGCCTTACGTTCCCTTCCACAATCAATTCCCTTATATAACTAAAGAATTTCTAGACTCAACTTCGACCAGTTTGGCTTACTAATCTTGCAGGCAGTTAGGCTCTCATACCAAAGCCGTCGGGACCCCGATCCTAAGTCACACAGGTCTAGCATGTAACACATCATATCACTTTGCGGCCTCACGCACGACATTCCCACGGGAGCCACCTTACCTGGCCCGGGACCGTTTGGGTATTTTGGCTCACGTATATGATAATGTCGCTAGCATCCATATGACAGAGAACTCGGGCCGACATGACTAGTTATAAACCAAAATTGGTGCTAAATTACAGAGACATGCATACATGACCCAGCAACGAACGTGTCGGTCATCAACGTATGAACCCAAGTCGTAGCAAGCTATAAGGACTTAAAGGAACAACGCGTGACATTTCCCCTAAGGGACAGGCATATGAACGAAGAAGGACACAAGCCGTCCAGCCTAAGTGTTCCGGAGCAATAGCAAGCTACCAAGACTCACTCGAAGCACTAGGAGGCATTTCCCCATAAGATAGGCTACCGAGAGTAAACAACTAGGTGTCGGATCCCACACATAGCCATACACATTACACGTACGCATAACATGCAAGTATGTGTTGTACAACATGGCATCACAACATAACTTAACAACGCATATAGATAAGGCTCAGAAGAGCCATCATAGCATTTATTACAAATACGGGTCACATGACCCAACATACAGAGCATACAGGCAATGGAAGCATAACATGTCTGAGTACAGACAACTACAAATGAAAAAGGCTGAGAAGCCTGACTATCTACTAGACCCTCCCAAGGGCACAAGATCGTAGCTGAGGTAACAAGCTAAACGTTGAAGTCCACCCGGAACTACTAGCGAGACTGAAGTCTCTCTGCAAAAACATAAATTAAGCAAACGCGAGTACAAAGGTACTCAACAAGACTTACATCAGAACTAACTACATATGCAACAGTATCATCAAGGGGTGGTGGTGTTTGACTGCCGCAAGCCAGCTTTGACTTGGTGGCTATCCTGAACTACGACTGCAAGTAACTCTTATGAGGAGGCGCACACGAGTCCACATATTCACCAGTCAATACACCACTATGGATCCGCTCCCGTCTCACTACGAGAAGGCCATCCATAGCACTCACGCTTATCTTGCGCATTTTAGAGTATCCACTTTCAGTTGTCTATGTACCACGTAAGCATCCAAGAAGTCCATAACCGCGGACCCGGCTATTCGAATAGATGATGTTATCCCTGGAGGGGTGTACTTGTTCACACACGCTCCCGCCACTTACCGCCATGTACACGTTGTGTATCTCGGCAACCTTCAAGCGGAAGCCTGGCGAGGGTGTCGGCCACAACCTGACTAACCACACAAGACTCTAGTCCAGGTTTATCGCCTATTCGGGTTCCATCCGTAAGGAGATCCGACCGGGGTGTCGCTCACGGCCCCAAATGATGTGTACAGGGTTCCCAAGCCCACCATCCGAGTGCCACTTGGTACGAGCCACTGCACCTAGTCTGTCCCAAGCCCACCTGTACCGGGTGCCACTTGGTAGACTACTAGCACTACCTACAAACACTAGAAACTAGTTGCGACTCCTGGACAGAGATCTTGTTGATTAATAAGTCGAGAGGGACACTTAAGCATTCCAATGCGTGGTAGTAGCTAGTCATTGGTCAACTTACACAGAACTCAGTTCTTTAGTAAGGTTCTAGTGAGACAACCCACCATGTACTCCTACATGGCCTCTCACCGCTACCTTTATCAAAACGTGTTCACACACTTAGCTTAGACACAGTAGGACATGTTCATCACCATTCCAATTCATTCCCGATGAATCAGACTTGACACAACTCTAAGCAATAGCAGTCATGACAAGCAAACATGAAATGAGTAGGCACGTCATGTCTCAAACAACTCCTACTCATGCTAGTGGGTTTCAACTATTTACTGTGGCAATGACAGGTCATGCAGAGGAAAGGGGTTCAACTACCGTAGCAGGTAACAATTGAAACGTTGTTGTCCTAATGCAGTAAAAGAGAGCAGGATCGAGAGAGTGGGATTGTATCGGAATGAACAAGGGGGTTCTGCTTGCCTGGCACTTCTGAAGGTAGTAATTGTTCTTCATCGGTGTCATCGATCTCATCGTCGGAAGCACTTCTACTGAGAGAGGACAAATACCGGCAATAGAGAAGGAACACAATCAATGAAATGCAACAATATGATGCATGATCATGACATGGCAATATGCTGTGGTTTGAGCTTATGCAACTAGCAACAGTTTAAATGAAGTTGGTTTGAATCCAAGATTCAAATTCAAACTCCACATGTGGTTATTTAAATGTCATTTAATTGATTTGACCTGATCAGATGGTTTAACTTGTTCAAACATGCATGAAAACGCCATAAACAGTTTCCTTGAATTTTTCTGATCATTTTTAATATATAAATTATTTTCATTGGAGTTATAGATTATTTTCTGTGATTTTTAGAAGTTTTGGATATTTTCTGAAATAAATAAATCATTTCTGATTTATTTTAAATCCCAGAAAATATTTACTGCATCAGCATGACTTCATTCTGACGTCAGCAGGTCAACAGGGCTGGTCCAGGTCAAACCTGACAGTGGGCCCCACCTGTTAGTGTCTCAACTAATTAACTAAGTTAATTAACACTAATTTAAACCTAACACTAATTAGTCAGGGGCCTGGGCCCACACGTCAGTGACTAACTAACTAACCAATTAATTAGTACTAACCTAGGTTAATTAACAGGGCGGGCCCCACTTGTCAGCGAGTCAGTGGTTAACTAAGGGCGTGGGGCCCATATGTCAGTGACCCGGGGTGGTCAACCCCCGGTCAAACAAGTCAAAAGGCGCTGGCGGCGACATACGCGGCCGAGGGGCTCGGAAAACGCCCTCCGGCGACCAAAACAGCGGCGGAGATCGTCTATGCGTAGCTGGAGCTCATCCGCATCCATCTAAGCCATCGGGAGGGGCTGACGTCGACCGGGCTCGCCGGAATCAAGCTCGCGGCGGCGACCGGCGTGCGGGTCTGTGCGCGGACGCGGCTGTAGGGCTTGAGCGAGCAAACAGAGTGGCTAGGCAGCCTTCTAGAGGCGCCATGAGCGTGTTAGTGCCCCTGTAGCGAGGAAGAGAGGCTCAGGAGCGCGGGCTCGCCGGCCATGGCGGACGACGGTGTCGGGTGCTCGCGGGGCGGCGACTACGGCACGCAAAAGAGACGGGGTTGAGGGGGGTTAGGGTGAGTAGCTCACGGTGGGGTCGACGGAGGTCTTAGAAGGCTCGGGGAGGCACCAGACGTCGCGAATCGACAGTGAGGTTGCCGGCGGCCGGAGGTTGAAGAAGAGGTCGGGGATGACGCTGTAGGGCTCCCGCGGTCGCGTGGGCCGACGGAGAGGATGAGGGAGGCACGCCGGAGCTCGGGGGCACTTCGGAGAGGCGAGGGGGAGGATGTGGCCGCGGTGGCTTCGGACCGTGGCGACGGCGCATTCGGGTGGGTGCGTGCGAGAGAGACACAAGAGGGGAAGAGAGAGTAGTGGCGACGGAGAGGAGAAAGGGGTCCGGGGGGTAGCGTGGCACTCGTGGAGGCCTCCAGGCCCTCGGCGATAAGCAGGAGCTGGCGAGGCTCGACTGTGCGCCGGGCATGCAGCTGCTTCTCCCCTTGACAGGAGGAAGAAGACAGTGCTGCCCCTGGTGGGCTGGGACGCTACAGTACTGGGCTGCATAGGTAAGCCAGGTCAGTCTCACTCTCTTTCTTTTTTCTAATTCTGTTTCTGTTTTCTACTTTTGATATTTGTTTTGGCTTTAATAAAAATGCCAGAACATTTTCAAAAATCATGAGAGTGCTTGTGGCCACTGTTTGGATTATTTCCAACAGCCAACATTTCAGTTCATGAATATTTGGACATTTAAAATAATATATAAAATTTAAATGCCCAAATGCAAATAAGGTATGATTTAATTCAGTGCCCAAAATCTTCCACAAAAATGTTCACTATTTTTGGTTTGGTCTCAAAGCCTTGCCAAAATTATCATACATTGATGAAGGCATTTTGGGTTCATTGGAAAAAAATATTTTTGACCCTAGTTGAGTACATTTGGTGCTAGGGTTTGAACAATCCCCATTTCAACCTTCAAAGGAATGTGGACATGATGCATGATGCACTCAAGTTCAACTAATTACAAGCAAAGACAACAAGGGCTGATCTAGGACTGTGATAGCGGCGGAGAATCGCCAAATCGGCGCCATGGGTGGCGCTATCAAGCAAGGAGCAAAGAGGAAGAAGAAGAAGCAGGAGGAATGGATGAAGAAGATGGGCAACCGGGGCACTGCCCGTCGGCTTATTTATAGCCAGGAGAAGGCCAACCGCCAGCCTCCATAATCGCAGATAATGATGGTCTTTCGTGCATGGAGGGACTTGTCAGTCGTGATGTTGCCTAGGCGGCGTGGGGAAGTGGAGGCACCCAGGTCCCGTCAATCGCCACGCGTCGATCAAGGCCACAGGCTTTTGGGGACCGCGGCGCTCCGCACTTGACCCTTGGCTTCGCTGCGAACCCAAGTCTGAGCGCACCTTGGGCCCGGGGGCTACTGTCGGTGTTCTAGGACCGGGGGTACCCAGACTTGCCTGCGTGCGGCCCAGAGTGTGGCTCATCCAGCGGCCTGGTACGGCCCAACTTCATCAGCAACCACTCAGGACCCTCGCGAGGGGCGAAGCCTCGCGAGGCGGACGACAGAAGACCTCCTCTGGTGCTGCCTCATTAGGCTAGCTCTCGAGGAGCGGAGATATCAAGGCAAGGGGCACCTCACGAGGTTCCCGTGATGTGAGCCATGACGACCAAGGCCAGGCGGGCGCAGGTGTAACATCCTAAAATTCTAAATTTTGGAATGTCATATTAAATAGATAGTTTTGGTTGCTTGTGTGATGTGATAATGTGATGTGTGAAATTGAGTGGAATTTGAAACTTTTGAAAGTTAAAAGAGAGGGAATGAAATTGACTTTCCCAAAACTTTCACTTTGCATTTACGATCTCCATGAATTCAAATTCATTTCATCGCAAAACCTGGAGTGAAGATAATATGACTTCTACCATTTAATAAATGAAAAAGGTTTCTTGAAAAGGTTTGAATTCCATTTTGTAAATATTCCAAATTCAGAAACTTTATGCAACTCAATGATTTTCATGAGAGAAGATAAAATGACTTCTTCAAATTATAAGAAATATGAGTTGGAAGTTTTTTTGAAGTATTTTTGAAACCCATTTTCAAATTTGAGTTATTTGGTTTTTATTCAAATTATTTTTCTCCAAAAATAAAATATATGGAAATTAATGTAAAATGATTCCCTACGTTAGAAAATTGGATAGATATAAATTTGGAATGATTTTGGTATGTTTATAAGGAATTTTATTAGGTTTTATTGCAACAGTAGAACTCTTTGCTTTATTTAAATTTTAGTGTATTTTATTTGGCACTACAAAAATGTTCTTATTGTAGAAAATCTTTTTCCGAAAATTTTGATATATTATATGCCTATAGTGTATTTTTATTTTATATGTTTTTATTCTATTTTTGTTGTCTGAAAAAATGTTAATAAAAAGAAAAAAACTCCTGATTGGGCCGGCCCAGCTCCAACCGGGCGAGGCCATAGCCCAGCCGCGCGCCGTCTCCCTCCCGAGCGGACGTCGCCGCGCCGCCATGAACGCCGTATCCTCCCTGGACTCACGCCGCCGCCTCTTCAGCCCCTTCCCCAAGCCGTCGCTGCCCCTCCCCTCCTTAAATACCTCCCCGACCCCTCTCTTCTCCCCAGCCGCCGCCGCCGGATCTTGCCACCGCCGCCGCCGGATCTTGCCACCGCCGCCACAGCTTCGCCGCCCTGCCCACCGCTGTCGTCGACCGCCGCCGGCGCCACCAGCGCGCTCACCGCTCCACGCCGCCGCCTTCCGTGCCTTTCGCCGCCTTCCTCGGCGATCGGAGCCGCCTCCCCGCGCGCAGCCGACGCCGTCGCCGCCGTTTTCTCCGTCGACGACGACTCCAAGCGCCGCGGTAACCGCCGCCCGTCCCCTCGCCGTTGGATCTGGATCCAACGATCCAGATCTTTCTAATTTTTTTCTCGTTTTGTTTTTATTTAGCGAGCGTTCGCTAGGTTAGCTTCAGTAGAGAACGTGTTCATTGTTTTTGCTTTTATTGCGGACGTTCGTCCGATAGTTTTCTGTCACGTAGCCAGGGACCCAGATGTAATTATCTTTTCTGATTGATTAGTCCCTGATTTTCAAACGATCACAACTTTTCAACCATTTACCCAAATCCAACGAAACCAACACCCACCTCTTCGTTATGATCTCACCTATCCAGAGAACTCAACTAAAGATATTTTTGAAAGTTTTAAAATTGGAATTCAAATATTTTTGAATTTAAACTTCTTTTTTGTCATAACTTGAGTTTTTTTAACTCCGTTTGGATTGATTCTTCTGCAAATCAAAGCTCTTAACCTAAAGTTTCTGATAAGGCCAAATTCACTTAATTTTGGTAATGTTAGAAATTGTTATCTATTACAAGAGTTATTTGCTTTTTTTCAAAGTTTTTCTGAGATCTTTTCTTCGATTCTTTTGCATGATTTCTTATGTGTGGTTATAATTGTTTGCTTACGATAGACTAATTGGAGTGTGATGAGTAGATCTATCACGTGTTATGAGTGCGAACAATCTACATCAACAGTACAAGACAAGTTCATACTTTGGTCATACTTTCCAATAGCCCGTTTTATTGCATTAGTTCTATCCTCAAAGATTTGCATGAGTAGGACTTGATCACATGTGGTATTGCTTAGTAGTTTATGAGGTAGGAACCCAATGACTTGGGATCAACCCAAGGGAATATACGATTTGTTACTTATTGCTTAGCCATGCTTGTAGATGTGGATTGGTATGAGAGATTTCATAAAAGCTGTGAGTGTAATAATAACTAAGGGAATGTTTAAGGTGGAAATTTAATACACATCTGGGTGGATTGGTTGTGGCACCCTGGGGATGTACCAGTGGTTTGCCAGGGCACCCTGGGGATATACCAGTGGCTTGCCCGAACACCTGGGGATATACCATTGTTGTCCTAGGAAATACCTAGGGTATCGTGTGATTATCCTATTGGAATGCCACCCAGGCTCAAAGGGATCATATGATATTTTCATGCCTAGCAACTTCCATGTGCAGCCACAAGCTATTATGTGCTCTGGCATAGTTGAGTATGTTGTGTGAGCTCTTTCAGTGGTGGACTAGCAGATGTAGGGGGAAAGTAGGTATACCGGTCCATCCGGGCTAAGGAGTGAATGCTTCTGAAAGACTGTGTCTCAGTCATCCGTTTCTCAAACACCATGCAATGCGAGGAATTCAATGGAGGAGATTGAGTCTTGTGGAGAAAAGTGCACAAACCTCTGCAGAGTGTACAAACTGATCATGATTAGCCATGTCCACGGTTATGGACATCTTTGAGTATCCAGAAGTGGATTATTTTATGGATCTCAACACTTTATTAAATTAATTTTGTTGGGTTACTAATGACATTGGTGACTTTGGGATGGAAATTGGGGTACCATTCTCAATATTGCTTAATTTCAAGTGAGTAGTAAAATAATTTTTATTCTTTTGTTGTAGGAAAAAATTAGCTTTATGCAAAAATAAACCTTACTGACTCCACTAGCCAAATATGCATGTAGTGATATATATTGTTCACCATTATTCTATGGTGTGAATTTGCCAGTACATTCAATGTACTGACCTACATGGCTGCAATGTCTCATGTTGCAGGAATTTATTCGAAGAGTAAGTGAAACGTTAGGGTTGCGATGTCTACACTCAACTTTGCCATTGGTGTTGTTGGCACTCCAATACCTTTGTTACATCTGCTATGTTGATTGAGGTAATAGTATTTACTTTACTTTATACATGTGATTTACCTCTATTATAAATCCTCGAGTACTGTGTGTGTCAGCATACCGATCTAGGGATGACACTTAAGCACAAAGACTTCGATCCATTTGGGTCAGGTCGCTTCAAGATGGTATCAGAGCACATGTTGATTGTGGGACGTGACCCTAGAAACTGGCAAGCCCATAGGAAAGGATTCTCTAAAACCTTATTTTCAAAAAGATCCTTTATCTCTCTTCTTTTCCGAGTTTTGTCAAAATCTCCCCTTTTACCTTAAATAGTTAGACAATACCCTTCTCCCTTTTGACCACTTCGGAGTAAAGAGGATTTCACCATGCATTAGAAGTGTTGAAGTTACAACAGTGGATACTTCGAAGATTTGAAGAGTTGATGACTTTGAAGAGATATTAACCTTTAGAAGACCAAACCCTTGTTATGTACTTACGTTAGATGCAGCGATTGTGAGCCGTCATTTGTTTGATGTTTTTCAGATGGCCACAAAACAAAACCCGTCTTTAAAAAGAATATTGTTTGTATTGAGTGTATGTCTTTCCCTCTTCCGAATCTCATCACAAAACCCTTGGACCCAATAGAGGATGAATGAAGATAGACTTGAAGTCTCTGGACCGATAACTCAGCCGGAGGCAGAGATGTGGATACAAAACATTGAGGATCACTTCAGGAAAAAATTGATTGCAAGGAAGTATGAGGTTCAATACGCTCTTCACTACTTTACAAAAAGTGCTGCAACATGGTGGAAAATGCATCATGCCATACAAGGATGTAATAGAGCAAAAATTTGGGAGGAATTCAAGTAGACTCTGTTAAAATCCCATCTCATCCGAAAGCGTGGTGACAATCCGAAGAAGAAACCTTGTGCTTGTAGGATTTGTGGAGAAATAGGACACACCCAGGAGGAGCACAAGGATGAATGCCCTAATTGTGAAGAAAGTCACCCGACTAAAGAATGCCCATCTAGGCAGATTACTTGTTTCTTCTGTGAAGGGATTACCCACTACCCTGCTCAGTGTCACATTTACACCATGGTACAACGAACTATCTAGCAGAAGAAAGAAGCAATGAAAGAGGCCCTCGAGGAAATTTCAAAGGAATCCACGATGGAGGAAGGTATTGACGACCCTGATGGAGAAGGCCTAAATAGATATTACTCTCGTGCTTGCTACTCATTTTGGGAAAAGGACATATTTCATAGTATTGCACGAAGGAAAGTCAAGAGTATCTGGGAGACTTCCCGACAAAAGTGGTGGAGTTTGATCCACAAAAGATAGAAGAATTGATAGGAATGAAGAAGTCGAGGAAGAGAAAGAGCATGTGTCACCAGAACAAGCCAATTTCTGTGGAAAAGGACCTGAGTCACATCACGTGTTATAGATGCAGGGTTTTAGGTCATTACGCTAGCAATTGGCCAACCAGGAAGCCAAGAACCCGGTGAACCAAGATAGTCACCATGAAGTCCTTAGATTTTTCTGATGTCATTTGTTTACTCTGCAAGGAAGTGAGTCATTTTGCAAGAGAAGCTTCAGACTAGAGGAAAGATTGAGCTAAGTAGTATCTTGATATTGGAATAAAGCATGTAAATAAATGTGGAATACACTTTTCATTGGGATGTTGAGTTGAGTTATGGAAAGGACATTGTAATAGTTTGTGAAGCAATAGCAGTTGATATGTGTGGAGTCTCATATGAAATGTTATGAGTTGTTGGATGTTTGTGAGTGCCTCTCTTGCTATCTCACCTAGACTAAAACCTTGAACCCATGGACAAGATGACCCTAAACCTTTCTCGGACAAACAACCACATTTTCACCCAAGGAAATAGATACATTATCCTGAGTACCCTTCTGTCTTATACCTACAGATGACAACCCTTTACGATTCTTTTCTCAAGGGCCCGGAAATGATCATGACCCTGACTAGCGATCAGGATTACCCAAAGATCCTAAAGGACATGGTGAAGCAAATACACCTTGAAGGAGATGCAGTTTACAAGGGTTATCCCTTCATGGAGAATGGAGTTGAACTATGGTACGTGGAGGTACACGTCGACCGTGTGAAAGGTGTTTTCCCAAAAATGATGGGTCAATACTTTTTCATCTCTCGACTACCACGAACAACATTCTTCGACTCTCTTCATAAAGCTGCTATGGAGGCCATATGCCAGATTGGAGAAATACTTGAAGCAAGACTTTGTCACACTCAGGAATGCCTGCGTGGGGTGCACGCAAAGATGATGGAGATGAAGCACACGGCCACCATGATGAAGCGAAAGATCGATGATTTCAAGAATCACATTGCACAATTCTAGTGGTGCTGAAGCAACCTAAGCAAGGACAAATGAATAAAGATGGGAGGAATGCTTGACCATACCAAACCATGTGGATGGCAACATTTGTAGTGTAACACCTTTGAAATTTGAAGTATCGAATAGTGGTTCAGGATGTAATAAGAGATTTGTTATGAGGAGAATATGAGTTATGGATGAACCAGTGCATATTTTTGTGGGGCGATACTTTTCTGTGTGAACACTAGACCAACGGAAAGGAAAATGTTGCTCCAAAGAGTGGAGTTTGCACAAAAAAGTAGGAGTTTATTCTTGATATGATGCTTACCCCAATGGTATGAAGGAAATGAGTACAATTGGATTTAAAGAGAGTGTAATGATGGAGTATGAAGTAATAGTGACTCCAAGGATGAGTTAAGGATATACAAGTTCTGAAGTGGACCCATAAGTCGAGGACCTAAGGAGGCTACGTAACCACAAGGGAACCATGAGACTTGTCAGTAGTAATATGTTTCTACCGTAATGAAGCAGGGCACTATGCTAGAGATTGTCCCAAGGAGAAGGAGACTTGTACTAAATAGTTGAGTTGAGACAGGTAATGGGAATGCAGTAGATCATAGTAAGTTGAGGATCAATAAAGTTAGCATCATGGTATTGATTTTGGATTTCATGAGTTCTTACTATATAGGAAATGAGTGCAATCATGATACGTGGATTAAGATTTTGAAGAGAACTAGTGTTATTCATTTTAAGGGTGGTAGAATCCAACACCATTACTGTTGGGGATATAATTATTTCATATGGCCCGCCCAGGAGGGGCCGGGTTACCCAACGGCGGTTCATGGGCCCAGCCCAGAAGCACGTTAAAGATGGCGGTTCAGTTAAGGGCCCAAGGCCTACGGCTGCTTAAAGCCTGTAAGTATCAACCGCCATATATGTGACTTGTGTTTTAAGGCATGTAATAAGAGTCACCGGACCGGAGACGATTGTATGAGCCGGCCGGGACTCCGTAGGCCGCAGGGCGTCAACCCGTGTATATAAGGGGATGACCCAGAAACGGCTTAGGGCAAGAAAGAACAGATCGAGAGCTAGGCGAGCGCATCCGCACCCTAGCAACCGACACCCCAGCAATCCCACCTCAAACTGGATTAGGTTTTACCCTCACCGCAGGGGCCGAACCAGTATAAACTCCCCGTGTCCTTTGTCTTGTTCTTAACCCCTTTAAGCTAACCACGTCGCTATGGCTCGGCAATCAAGTCTTTACCTTAAAACATCTGCCGGGACACATCCATGACAGTTGGCACCCACCGTGGGGCCTGCGGCCCGTGGTTTCGAGTTCTTGAAGGGCAACTTCGAAGGGCTTAAGGGAAACGCTATGGGCCGGATGACCAAGAGTCGTCGCGGCAAGCTCTACATCGATGATGAAGGCTGGGGTCCCGAGGCCGGCTCATATGAGTACGGGTATCGGGTCCCCTTCGGCGGAATCCACATCTTCATCGGCAAGATCGGCGAACCGAGCCCTGAGCCGGACACTTGCACCGACATCGTCGAGCCGGCTCAGCGTGCGTGACCCGCCCGGGTTCGGCCGGCGAAGAAGCGTGCCTTCGTTGGATACATCCAGGGCACAAGAAGCTCCGGATCTTATGAGGAAACAGCCGTTCTCTCCGACGGTGAGTCATCCACAGGTGAGACTAACTCCATGTATCGGATGCAGAGCAGACAGCTTGGGGGCTCGTCCGATGGTAACAGTATTCCGGACCTTAGTGAGCCGCCAAGCAGGGTAGCGATTTTCATGACTGGCACCCAGCCAACTCTCAGATCAACAATCATCGGGACCATAACACCCAGCGTGACAGCAATTGCGGCAGGCGCAGACGGCTCAACATACCCGCCGACTCAGGCTTTGTTAGACCTATTGGAGAATCTGGCGACTCTGATGGGAACAAAGATAACCCCAAAAAACCAGGATCAACATAGAACAGCTGTGGAGAAGTTGCGTAGGAGGTAGCACAAGCTAAGGAAGACCTGGCGGCTGAAAACACCAGGATGACCGAAGAGAGGGCCGTTTTGGATGCCCGGGCCCAGCGGATTCAAGCAGAAGCTTTACAGCTCTCGGTAGGTCAGAACGCTACTAATTAAGCCATGAGGAGAAAGCAACAAAGTCGTCTCCCCTTTGTTTATGAGACAAGAAATCTTTTACCGGACGGGGCAGGGGGTAGTTGTCCGTCGGTGTTAAACCGGACGGCAGAGGCACCCAAGACCGGCGGTCCGGTTCATCAGCGGACGACCGGATCTCTGCATGCAGATCAGAACCGCCCGGCCCCTCATTACCCTCCGGCACCAGCGGGTCACTATTCCAACCCTCTGGATAACATGATAGCAGCGACATCAAGGCTGGCAGCTTTGCCAGTTGAGGGCGAAACTCCGGTAGCAGTGGAAACCCGGAGAGCTCAGGAACTGCTTCAGATGGCACTACAGCAGCAGCAAGCTTATTCTTATAGTCGGGACCAGATTCACTCAACCCCCCGTCCAAGTGCCAGCTACAACAGACACGTTGACTCGCCAGAGGTTTCAAGCGCAGAGCGCCGCCGTAACTCACCTCGTGGACATAACTCGGCGCGGCATGACGCCAGGGCACATGACGTGCCGGTTTAGGCGACCGATCATCAGCCGGCGCCATACTACCCGTCAGCTTCCGTGGAAACAGGCAGGACTTCCCGGGCTTGGGGCCTGCTGTGTCTAATGGTGGCTATATAGAATGAGCGGTTGCCTAAGGATTTTAAGGGCCCTCGTAAGGTATCGAACTACATAGCAGATCAGCCCCCTGAGGCTTGGATAGAGAGCTACGAGATGGCGATGGAGATGCTGGATGTTAGTGAAGCTGCATGTGCTAAATACTTTACCATGATGCTAGAAGGCACAGCTCGTAACTGGTTAAAAGGGTTACCCGTCAATTCTATCGGGTCATGGGCATAGTTGAAGGCCAGGTTCATCAAGCACTTCGAGGATACATGCACACAGCCCATGTCAATCGTGGATCTGGTCTCTTGTGTTCAGAACGAGGGTGAATCAACAACTAGTTGGGTGCACCGGGTTTCGACCATCATGCACTCCTCAGATAAGATCAACGCTGAATCGGCGATAATAACGTTGGAGAAGAATTGCCGTTTCCCTCCACTGAAGCTGAAGCTAGGGCGGCTTAAGCGCCATTGTAGTGATGTGGGGGAGCTCATGGCGACTCTCGTCAGGTATGCCGACTCCGATAGTACCAAGGACCCCGAGTCTGAAGCGGAAAGACCGGGAAAGGGAAAAAAAGGTAATGACCCGGGAGGACAGCAATATAACCCGGCCAATCAGCACAGTGGCAATAAGCATAAGGCTGATTCTTTCGTAGCTAATACGGGGGCACATAATTTTAACCAACATCACAAGGGGAGGCCACCTTCAAGGTACAATATCGATGAGGTGATGAATCAGCCGTGTCCGAAGCACGGGTTGGATGAAAAACCGACCACCCATGCGTGGAAAGATTGCAGTATCATGCAATCTTACAGAGAGTTTATCTAGAAAGGTCATGGACCAAATGGTGGCTCAGGATCCAGTTTTCAGGGTCCGGGTCATGGTGGCGGCGACTCTAACTCCGGCTTTCAGGGCCAAGGCAGTCAAGGCGGCAACAATCAACAGAACAACCAAGGGAACCAGCAGCAGTCCGGTTATCAGAGTAGCCCAAAGCAGCTGAGCAATGGGCAATACCACGTGTTCACCACGAGTCTGTGCAAATGAGACCAAAAGCTCCATAAGAGGGCGGTTAATGCTATTGAGCCGACAGTGCCCCGTTACTTAAGATGGTCTGAGTAGCCCATTATGTCGAGCCACGAAGATCACCCGCCCCGAGTTGATAATTCGGGTCAGCTGGCCCTAGTGGTGGCCCCTCAGGTCGGAGGGTACAAGTCCACCAAGGTACTCGTGGATGGAGGTAGCAGGATCAACATTCTTTATTACAATACCTTCCGTCGTATGGGGTTAACTGATAAGAAGCTTAAGCCGTCGAACACTGTCTCTCATGGAGTTGTGCCTGGTAAGTCGGCGTATCCAGTTTGTAAGATTGATTTGGAAGTAACCTTTGGAGATGAACATGATGCCAGGACAGAAACTTTGACGTTTGAAGTTGTCAGGATCCACAGCCCATACCATGCTTTATTTGGTAGGCCGTCTTATGCTAAGTTTATGGCAAGGCTGATACGTCTCCAACGTATCTATAATTTTTGATTGTTCCATGCTATTATTTATGATGTTTTAGATGTTTAATGGGCTTTGTTATACACTATTTTGGGACTAACCTATTAACCCAGAGGCCCAGTCCAGATTGCTGTTTTTTTGCCTATTTCAGGGTTTTACAGAAAAGGAATATCAAACGGAGTCTAAATGGAATGGAACTTCAGGAGAGATATTTTTGGAGCAAAATACGCACGGGAGACTTGAGAACAATGGAGCAGGGCTGACGTGGCGTCCACGAGGGTGGGGGGGGGGGGCTACAGGGCGCGCTCTTGCCTCGTGGGCCCCACGTCTGGCCCCCGGTGCCCTCCTTCCTCCTATATATACCTACGTACCCCGAAACCATCAGAACAATAGAGAAAACCCTAGTTCCATCTCCGCAACCTTATGTTCCCATGAGATCCCATCTTGGGGCCTGTTCCAGAGCTTCGCCGAAGGGGGGATCTACCACGGAGTGCTTCTACATCATCATCATCGCCTCACCATGAGTTGTGAGTAGTTTACCACAGACCTTAGGGTCCATAGCTAGTATCTAGATGGCTTCTTCTCTCTGTTTGGATCTCAATGCCAAGTTCTCCTCGGTCTTCGAGGAGATCTATTTGATGTAATCTCTTTTTCCGGTGTGTTTGTCGAGATCCGATGAATTCTGGGTTCATGATCATGTCACAGCCCTATAGCTCTTGCCTTTGCTTGACTCTGCATGATCATGTCATCATGTTCAATTTTCAATTAAAGTTGAAATGGGGATGGCAGAAACCCCCAGCACCCCCCTTTAATCCAACTAGGGTTTACTTAAATACTTTTTAATGTACCCAAAATGCCCTTCACAAAATGTTCATCATTTTTGGTCTTGGCTAAAACCTCTGCCAAAAATGGTTTCATAATTTTGGGAGCCATTTTGGATCTTTGAATTACGTCATAACTATTTGCCTTTGGACATTTAAAATGCTATAAATATTTTTAAATGTCCAAACAATTCTGAAAACAATTTGAGGGGTGTTGAATTATTTTTAAAAGTGCCCACAATTATTTTCAGGATTTTACAAAATGAATTTTTATTTATTTTTACTAATTCAAAAGAGAGCAGAAGTAAATAGAAAAAGAGAAACAGAAATGAGGGAGGGAAAGGAACTAACCTGCAGCAGCCCACCTACCTGGAAGCCCACTGGCCGGCCCAGCACTGTGCTGGCCCAGTGCCAGTCGTCCTCCTCCTCTCTCCAGAAGGACGAGGGCGTGTGCCCAAGCCATGCACGCACGCGCCCGGCCACCTCCTGCTTGCCGCCGAGCCTCTGGATGCGTGGATGAACGCCTCGGTGTCGTCCCGATCCGCCCAACCTCTCTCACTCTCCCCCTTCGTCCCCCTCGCCTCCTTTCGCCATGGCCGAGAGCCGTGCGAGCTCGCCGGCGTGAACCTCGAGGCGACAGCCTAGCCTACGCCCCCGCGAAGTGACCAGAAGCTCCGTCGTGACCTATTCTACCTCTTTGTTGAGCCACGCCCCGACGGATGCCCTGGAGCCTCGCCAACGCCGCCGTTTCCGACCTCGGGTGCCGGCGATCCCCGCCGTCGTTTCACTTGACCTCGTGCCTCCCGTGCCTTGCCAGCAGCACTAGAAGAACCGCGGTGAGCCTCGATATCGTTTCCCCCATGCCCCGTCGCCTATTTCGTCCCCTAGCCGCATCAACCACCGGAGCCGAGCGCTCCTCGCCACCGGCCATGTCGCCGTTGTGGCCACAGGTGCCGAAGCACGCGTCCAAGCATTCCTTTGCATTCAGCGCACCTCTAGGAGCCCGTAGCTATCATCATCTTCTCCCCTCGTTAACCACAGCATCGATTCCGTCGATGCTCGAACTCCGGCCGCCGCGGAAGTCGATGCCGCCGTCGATTTAGGCCACCAGAGCTGCTGCTTCCTGCACCACTGGAAGCGGAGCACTCCAGGCTTTCTGTAGAGCCTAGTCGCGCGTCAAACCATCGCCGGATGTCGATTTCTGAAGCCTCCGCCGTGGCCTTTGGTCATGGGCGGCTAACCGCCGGTGGGTTTGACCCAAGCCCATCGGGTTTGACATCCCCGGGTCGCCGACAAGTGGGCCCTGGCCTCTTCTAATTTTAGTTAAGCTTTTAATTAAGCTTAATTAGCCTACTGACACTGACATGTGGGCCCTGCACCTATTTAGGTTAGTCTAATTTTCCTGTTTAGATTAGTACTAATCCCGTGGACCCCACGTGCCAGTTTTGACTTTGGCCAAGTCAGCGCTGACTAGTCCCACCTGTCATCCACCCAAACCAGCCCTGAGTCACTGACTAGTGGGCCCACTGGTCAAGTTTGACCTGGACTGACCCTGTTGACCTGATGACATCAGAGTGACGCCATGCTGACGCAGTAAGTGCTTTCTGGGATTTTAAATAAATCAGAAATGATTTATTTATTTCCAGAAAATGCCCTAAACTTCTAAAAATCACCGAAAATAATCTATAACTCCAATGAAAATAAGTTATATATGAAAAATGATCAGAAAAATCCAAAGAATCTGTTTATGGAATTTTCATGTATGTTTGAATAACTTACAGCCACTGTTTAGGACAAATTGAATAAATGGCATTTGAATAATCACATATGAAGTTTGAATTTGAACCTTTGGTTCAAACCAACTTCATTTAATATGGTTGCTAGTTGCATTAGCTCAATCAATAGCATATTGCTATGTCATGATCATGCATCATATTGGTGCATCGCATTGATTGTGTTCTCTCTTGTTTGCCGGTGTTTGTCCTCTCTCAGTAGACGATGTTCCGACGATATGAGTTCGATGACACTGATCAAGAGCTATGCTATCTTCATAAGTGACTGGCAAGCAAACCCCATTGAACATTCTGATACAATCCCACTCTCTCGCTCCTGCTCTCTTTACTGCATTAGGACAACAACGCTTCAACTGTTACCTGCTGCGGTAGTTGAACCCTTTTCCTCTGCATGACCTGTCATTGCCATAGTAAATAGTTGAAACCCACTAAAATGAGTAGGAGTTGTTTGAGCCATATTGTGCCTACTCATTCATGCTTGTTTGTCATGCCTGTTACTGCGTAGAGTTGAGTCAGGTCTGATTCATCGGGGATGAATTGGAATGGTGATGAACATGTCCTACTGTGTGTGAGCTAAGTGTGTGAACACGATTTGGTAAAGGTAGCGATGAGAGGCCATGTAGGAGTACATGGTGGGTTGTCTCATTGAAGCCGTCCTCAGGAACTAAGTTCTGTGTTTGTGATCCATGAAACAACTACTACCACAAATTGGGCTCCGGGCACTCCAAGCTCTCTTGACTTATTAATCAACCTGATCTCTGTCCAGGAGTTGCAATTAGTTTCTAGTGTTTGTAGTATACTGGAGTTCGTGCGCAGCGCTGACCCTCGGGGTGGGCTTTGATGCGGCAGGTATGTGGCCGGGTGTACCAAGCGTCGCTCGTTTGGTGGGCTTGGGAACCCTGTACACATCGTTTGGGGCCGTGAGCGACACCCCGGCCGGATCTCCCCACGGATGGAACACAAATAGGCAATAAACACGGACTAGAGACTTGTGTGGTTAGTCAGGTCGTGGCCGACACCCTCGCCAGGCTTCCGCTTTAAGGTTGCCGAGATACATGACGTGTACATGGCGGTAAGTGGTGAGAGCATGTCTGAAGAAGTACACCCCTGCAGGGTTAACATCATCTATTCGAATAGCTATGTCCGCGGTAAAGGACTCCTGGGTTACCTGTACAGTTCATAGACAAGTGAAAGTGGATACTCTAAAACGCACAAGATAAGCGTGAGTGCTATGGATGGCCTCCTCGTAGGGAGACGGGAGCGGATCCATAGTGGTGTTTTGATTGGTGAATATATGGACTCGTGTGCGCCACCTCAAAAGAGTTACTTGTAGTTGTAGTTCAGGATAGCCATCGAGTGAAAGCTGGCTTGCTGCAGTCAAACTCCACAACCGCTTTGTTGATACTGATGCAAATGTAGCTAGTTCTGATGTAAGTCTTGCTGAGTACCTTTGCACTCACGTTTGCTTAATTTATGTTTTGTAGAGGAGACTTCAGTCTCACTAGTTGTTCCGCGTGGACTTCGACGTTTAGCTTGTTACCTCAGCTACGATCTTGTACCCTTGGGAGGGTCTTGTAGATAGTCAGGCTTCTCATCCTTTTTCATTTGTAGTTGTCTGTACTCAGACATGTTATGCTTCCGTTGCATGTATGCTCTGCATGTTGGGTCATGAGACCCACTGCTTGTAATAAATGTTATGATGGCTATTCTGGGCCTTTATCTATATGAGTTGTTCAGTTATGTTGTGATGCCATGTTGTACAGCACATACTTGCATGTTATGCAAACGTGTAATGTGTATTGCTATGTGTGGGATCCGACACCTAGTTGTTTACCCTTGGTAGCCTATCTTACAGGGAAATGCCTCCTAGTGCTTCCACTGAGCCTTGGTAGCTTGCTACTGCTCCAGAACACTTAGGTTGGCCGGCATGTGTCCTTCTTCGTTCCTGTGTCTGTCCCTTAGGGGAAATGTCATGCGTTGTTCCTTTAAGTCCTTGTAGCTTGCTACGACTTGGGTTCATACGTTGATGACCGACACGTTCGTTGCTGGGTCCTGTATGCCTGTCTCTGTAATTTAGCGCCATTTTTGGTTTACAACTAGTCATGTTGGCCCGGGTTCTCTGTCATATGGATGCTAGCGACACTATCATATACGTGAGACAAAATGCGCAAAAGGTCCCGGGCCAGGTAAGGTGGCACCCGTGGGGATACCGTGCGTGAGGCCGCAAAGTGATATGATGTGTTACATGCTAGATCGGTGTGACTTAGGATCAGGGTCCTGACAGATCAAGATTATCTATGAGAAATATTTGGTTCTTTTCTGAACTCTTTTATGTATGATTATAATATACTTGCAAGTCTCTTCGAATTATTGGTTTAGTTTGGCCTAGTAGATCTATAGTTCTTGCAATGGGAGAAGTGCTTGGCTTAGGGTTCAATCTTGCGGTGTCCTTTCCCAGTGATAGTAGGGGCAGCAAGGCACGTATTGTATTGTTGCCATCGAGGATAAAAAGATGGGGTTTATATCATGTTATTTGAGTTTATCCCTCTACATCATGTCATCTTGCTTAAGGCATTACTCTGTTCTTATGTACTTAATACTCTAGATGCATGCTGCATAGAGGTCGATGTGTGGAGTAATAGTAGTAGATTCAGAATCGTTTCAGTCTACTTGTTTCAGACGTGATGCCTATATATAATTATCATGCCTAGATAGTCTCATAATTATTCGCTTTTCTATCAATTGCTCGATAGTAATTCGTTCACCCACCGTAGAATTATGCTATCATGAGAGAAGCCACTAGAGAAACCTATGGCCTCCGGGTCTATTCTCAACATATCAATCTACAATCTACTCTACTTTTCTAGTTTTACTTTCTGTTCTGATATCCCAAAATACCAAAAATATCAAACTATCATCTCTATCAGATCTCACTTTCGTAAGTGACCATAAAGGGATTGACAACACCCCGTATCGCGTTGGCTGCAAAGTTCTTATTTGTTTGTGCAGGTGCGAGGGACTTGCGCGTGGTCTCCTACTGGATTGATACCTTGGTTCTCAAAAACCGAGGGAAATACTTACGCTACTGTGCTGCATCACCCTTTCCTCTTCGAGGGAATACAACGCAAGCTCAAGAAGTAGCAAGAAGAATTTCTGGCACCGTTGCCGGGGAGGCTTATGCAAAATTCATATACCAAGTACCTATCACAAACCCTTATCCTTCGCATTACATTTTTTGCCTCTCGTTTTCCTCTCCCCCACTTCACCCTTGCCGTTTTATTTGCCCTTCTTTTGCCGTGTGTTTACCGTTCTCTTGCCTCTTGTTTGCTTGTGTTGCCATGTGCCTTCTATTAGCTTGCATCTTTGCTTGATAAATTATGGATCCTCATCCACTTGCTAATCTCTTTAAGATATCCAATTATGTTGAACCAATTGCTAGTGAGTTGAGTACACTAGATTATCTTTATGGGGTTTTGCTTGAAATTTATGAATATGAAAATTGTGAGGAATTGTTAAAAGAAAAAGTGATTCACGATAGCTCTTTTAATGAAAAACATGATTGCAATGATACTATTGTAAATTCTATTAATGGCAATTGAGTTTATGATATGCAAAACCCTAAGCTTGGGGATGCTAGTGTTGCTATGTCCACTACTCGTTGCAATGATCATGATTGGGGTGATGCTTCTTACGATCTTGAAAATTTATTTCAACCCCATGATGAATATGAGATTGATAATAATGTTTGCAATAATATTGAAAGTGGGTTTGGAAGAGTGTCAGCTTTAGATCCCACATATTTGGAGTATGATCAATCTTATATTTTTTTTTGATAAAAGGGGGTTCAGAGAGTTCATGACTTTAGTTAATGTTGCTCCCACTATTTTGGAAGAGTGTCAACTACGTATGCATGTGGATCGTGTTGATAATATGTTATATGATAGCTATATTGTTTAATTTGCTTATGATCCTACATGCAATTATTATGAGAGAGGAAAATATGGTTGTAGAAATTTTCATGTTACTAAATTACCTCTCGTTATGTTGAGATTGCTATTGTTTCTTTCTTCTTCCTTGCATATGCTAGATCTTGCTAATTTATTTTCCTATAAAATTCCTATGCATAGGAAGTATGTTAGACTTAGATGTGTTTTGTCATGTGTTTTATGATGCTCCCTTTGTTCTTCAATTCATGTCTTTCATGTGAGCATCATTGAAATCTCGTGCCTAGCTAGGGGCGTTAAACAATAGCGCTTGTTGGGAGGCAACACAATTTTATATTTTTTGTTTTTGCTTCTGTTTAGGAATAAATATTGCATCTAGCTTCTGTTTAGATGTGGTTTTGTGTTTTAATTAGTGTTTTAGCCAAGTAGAACCTTTGGGAAGACTTGTGTGAAGTATATATGATCTTGCTGTAAAAAACAGAAACGTTAGCGATCACGAGAATAGTCACCAGATTCTACTGGAGAATGCTATTTAGTTGATTCTTTTTGCAGATGATTAATAGACAAATTCCCCACGTTTACAGATTTATTTGATTTTTTTTGGAGTTACAGAAGTATGCGAAAGTTACATATTACTATAGACTGTTCTGTTTTTGACAGATTCTGTTTTCCGTGTGTTGTTTGCTTATTTTGATGAATCTATGAGTAGTATTGGGGAGTATGAATCATAGAAAAGTTGGAATACAATAGGTTTAACACCAATATAAACAAATAATGAGTTTATTACAGTACCTTTGAGTGGTGGTTTGTTTTATCATACTAACGGAGCTCACGAGATTTTTGTCTAAGTTTTGTGTTGTGAAGTTTTCAAGTTTTGAGTATTGCTTTGATGGACTACGGAACAAAGAGTAACAAGAGCCTAAGCTTGGGGATGCTTGAGGCACCCCAAGGTAAAATTTAAGGACAACCAAAAGCCTAAGCTTGAGGATGCCCCGGGAAGGCATCCCCTCTTTCGTCTTCATCTATTAGTAACTATACTCGGGACTATATTTTTATTCACCACATGATATGTGTTTTACTTGGAGAGTCATGTATTATTTGAGTCTCTGCTTGTTAGTTTGACACAATCATCCTTGCTGGACACACCTTTTTGAGAGAGATAAATTTGGCCTAGGAATTGTTAGAACACTCTATGTGCTTCACTTATATCTTTTGAGTTGAATAGTTTTTGCTCTAGTGCTTCACTTATATCTTTTAGAGCATGGTGGTAATTTTACTTTGAATAAATTTTTGATCTCTCATGCTTCACTTTTATCCTTCTTAGAGTCTATTAGAACAGGATGGTAATGTACTTTGGCTATAAAACTAGCCTTAACATGATAGGCATCCAAGATGAATGTAGTAAAAACTTTCATATAAAGTGCACTGAATATGATGAGAAGTTTGATGCTTGATAATTGTTTTGAGATATGAGGGTAGTGATATTAGAGTCATGCTAGTGGAGTTATTATGAAATTGAGAAATACTTGTGTTAAAGTTAGTGATTCCTGTAGCATGCACGTATGGTGAACCGCTTTGTGACGAAGTTAGAGCATGAGGTATTTGTAGAGTGTCATCCTTTGTGTGGAGGTCGGGGGCGCGCGATGGTTAACTCCTACCAACCTCCCCCCTAGGAGCATGCGTTGATTGCTTTGTTTTGATGACTCGTAAATTTTTGCAATAAGTATATGAGTTCTTATGACTAATGTTGAGTCCATGGATTATACGCACTCTCACCCTTCCACCATTGCTAGCCTCTCTTGTACCGCGCAACTTTCGCCGGTACCATACACCCACTATATACCTTCCTCAAAACAGCCACCATATATCTTCCTCAAAACAGCCACCATACCTACCTATCATGGCATTTCCATAGCCATTCTGAGATATATTGCCATGCAACTTTCCACCGTTCCGTTCATATGACACGCTTCATATTGTCATATTTCCATGCATGATCATGTAGTTGACATCGTATTTGTGGCAAAGCCACCATGCATAACTTTTCATACATGGCACTTTTGATTCATTGCACATCCCGGTACACAGCCGGATGCATTCATATAGAGTCATACTTTGTTCTAGTATCAAGTTGTAATATCGAGTTGTAAATCAATATAATTGTGATGATCATCATTATTAGAGCATTGTCCCACGTGAGGAATGGCGAAACAAAAGAAAAGGCCCCTCCAAAAAAAGGAATAAAAAAGAAAAGAAAAGAAAAAAAGAAAAAAAGAAAAAAGGAAAAAAAGTAAAGGAAAAGAAAAAGGGACAATTGCTACTATCTTTTTCCACACTTGTGCTTCAAAGTAGCACCTTGTTCTTCATGATAGAGAGTCTCATGTTTAGTCACTTTCATATCCTAGTGGGAATATTCATTATAGAACTTGGCTTGTATATTCCAACGAAGGGCTTCGTCAAATGCCCTAGGTCTTCGTGAGCAAGTAAGTCGGATGCACACCCACTTAGTTTCTTTTGTTGAGGTTTCATACATATTTAGCTCTAGTGCATCCGTTGCATGGCAATCCCTACTCACTCACATTGATATCTATTGATGGGCACCTCCATAGCCCATTGATACGCCTAGTCGATGTGAGACTATCTCCCTCCTTTTTGTCTTCTCCACAACCACTGCTCTATTCCACATAGTGCTATATCCAAGGCTCACGCTCATGTATTGCGTGAAAGTTGAAAGGTTTGAAAGAATAGAGTATGAAAACAAGTGGTTGGCTGAAACCGGGGTTGTGCATGATATGAATATTTGTGTGATGAAGAGGGAGCATAGCCAGACTATATGATTTTGTAGGGATAACTTTCTTTAGCCATAGTATTTTGAGAAGACATGATTGCTTTGTTAGTATGCTTGAAGTATTATTATTTCTTATGTCAATATAGACTTTTGTCTTGAATCTTTCAGATCTGAACATTCATGCCACAATAAAGAGAACTACATTGAAAATTATATTGGTTATCATTCCACATCAAAAATTCTGTTTTTATCATTTACCTACTCGAGGACGAGCAGGAATTAAGCTTGGGGATGCTTGATACGTCTCCAACGTATCTATAATTTTTGATTGTTCCATGCTATTATTTATGATGTTTTGGATGTTTAATGGGCTTTGTTATACACTTTTATATTATTTTTGGGACTAACCTATTAAACCAGAAGCCCAGTCCAGATTGCTGTTTATTGCCTATTTCAGGGTTATATAGAAAAGGAATATCAAACGGAGTCCAAACGGAATGAAACTTTAGGAGAGATATTTTTGGAACAAAATACACACGGGAGACTTGAGAACCACGGAGTAGGGCTGACGTGGCGTCCACGAGGGTGGCCCCCCCCCTACAGGGCGCGCCCCCTGCCTCATGGGCCCCACGTCTGGCCCCCGGCGCCCTCCTTCCTCCTATATATACCTACGTACCCCGAAACCATCAGAACAACAGAGAAAACCCTAGTTCCACCGCCGCAACCTTCTGTTCTCGTGAGATCCCATCTTGGGGCCGGTTCCGGAGCTCGACCGGAGGGGGTGTCTACCACAGAGTGCTTCTACATCATCATTATCGCCTCACCATGAGTTGTGAGTAGTTTACCACAGACCTTCGGGTCCATAGCTAGTATCTAGATGGCTTCTTCTCTCTCTTTGGATCTCAATACCAAGTTCTCCTCGATCTTCGAGGAGATCTATTCGATGTAATCTCTTTTTGCGGTGTGTTTGTCGAGATCCGATGAATTGTGGGTTTATGATCAAGATTATCTGTGAGAAATATTTGGTTCTTTTCTGAACTCTTTTATGTATGATTATAATATCCTTGCAAGTCTCTTCGAATTATCGGTTTGGTTTGGCCTACTAGATCTATAGTTCTTGCAATGGGAGAAGTTCTTGGCTTTGGGTTCAATCTTACGGTGTCCTTTCCCAGTGACAGTAGGGGCAGCAAGGCTCGTATTGTATTGTTGCCATCGAGGATAAAAAGATGGGGTTTATATCATGTTATTTGAGTTTATCCCTCTACATCATGTCATCTTGCTTAAGGCGTTACTCTGTTCTTATGAACTTAATACTCTAGATGCATGCTGGATAGCGGTCGATGTGTGGAGTAATAGTAGTAGATGCAGAATTGTTTCGGTCTACTTGTTTCGGACGTGATGCCTATATATAATGATCATGCCTTGATAGTCTCATAATTGTTCGCTTTTCTATCAATTGCTCGACAGTAATTCATTCACCCACCGTAGAATTATGCTATCATGAGAGAAGCCACTAGAGAAACCTATGGCCTCCGTGTCTATTCTCAACATATCAATCTACAATCTACAATCTACTTTACTTTTCTGTTTTTAACTTCCTGTTCTTATATCCAAAAATACCAAAAATATCAAACTATCATCTCTATCAGATCTCACATTCGTAAGTGATCGTAAAGGGATTGACAACCCTTTATCGCGTTGGTTGTGAAGTTCTTATTTGTTTGTGCAGGTGCGATGGACTCGCGCGTGGTCTCCTACTGGATTGATACCTTGGTTCTCAAAAACTGAGGGAAATACTTATTCTAGTGTGCAGCATCACCCTTTCCTCTTTGAGGGAATACAACGCAAGCTCGAGAAGTAGCAAAGGCCATGTTACGTTTATTTGGAGCTCAAGATGTCGGGTCTCAAGGGGAATATCACAGTGCATGGGAGTCGCACCATAGCTTTGGAATGTGAAGAAGGCGATGCGGCTTACGCAGAGTCGGTTTGTGCCACAGAGGAGCTCAAGTTTTACAAAGATAATGTTGACCCGGCAGATGTGACATCTTCAAAGAAGCCAACTACAGAGCATGACCCGTTGCTGAAGTTTAAGTCAGCAGATGACACCAAGATGGTTGACTTTGTTCCTGACGATTCATCTAAGCAGTTCAGTATGAGTGCAAATCTAGACCCGAAATAGGAAAGCGCGCTCATCAAGTTCATCCGTGAGAACCGGGACATCTTTGCATGGAAACCATCAGACATGTTGGGTGTACCGATAGAACTCGCTGAGCCCACTTTTAATATTGATCCGAAGTATAAGCCGGTCAGACAGTTTCTTCGCCGTTTTAATGAAGAGGGACGGAAGGCCATTGGTGAAGAGGTGGCCCAGCTCTTGGTGGCCGGGTTCATCATAGAAGTTTTTCATCCTAAGTGGTTGGCTAACCCTGTTTTGGTGCTTAAAAAGAATGGCACGTGGCGCATGTGTGTGGACTACACAGACTTAAACAAGGCTTGTCCAGCTGACCCGTTCGCCCTCCCTCGTATTGATCGGATCATTGATGCTACGACGGGTTGTGAGCGCTTGAGTTTTTTGGATGCATATTATGGATATCACTCTGTTTGGAGATTTCTACTATGTATCTATGCCTTTCGGGCTTAAGAGTGCCCAGTCGACTTACCAGAGGTGCGTACAGAACTGCCTGCACGGTCAGATTGGGCAGAATGTTCATGCTTATGTGGATGATATCGTGGTCAAATCCAGAAAGAAGGAGACTCTGATTGATGACGTGAAGGAAACATTTGACAATCTCCGGGTGTATAAGATGATGCTTAACCCGGCCAAGTGTGTTTTTGGTGCTCCAGCAGGCAAGCTTTTGGGTTTTCTGGTCTCTCAGCGAGGCATCGAGGCTAACCCGGAAAATACTAAGGCCATCACCTCCTTGGCAAGGCCAAAATGTATCAATGATGTCCAGCGCGTGGCAGGACGGATAGCAGCATTGAGCCGGTTCATAAGCCGCTTAGGTGAGAAGGCTATACCTCTATACCAGATGATGAAGAAGACTTATGATTTTGTCTGGAGTAAAGCTGCTGATGAAGCATTCAAGGCACTCAAGAAGCAATTGGCCGAGCCTCCGGTTCTTGCGGCCCCCATTGACAAAGAGCCTTTGTTGTTATATGTTGCTGCAAATAGCAGGGCTGTCAGTGTGGCCATTGTGGTGGAAAGAAAGGAGGCTGGTAAAGAGCACCTGGTTCAAAGGCCGGTTTACTACATCAGTGAGGTTCTCATCGAGTCTAAACAGATTTATCCACATTGGTACAAGTTGGTTTACGGAGTCTTTATGGCAAGCCAGAAACTCAAGCAGTATTTTCTAGGTCATCCCATTAAGGTGGTGAGCTCTTCTCCCTTGGGAGATATTATCCAGAATAGGGAAGCTACATGACAAGTGGCCAAGTGGGCCATTGAGCTTGGGCCTCATGATTTAAAATATATGCCTCGAACAGCCATCAAATCGCAAGCACTGGTAGATTTTATCAAAGACTGGACAGAACTGCAGACGCCTGAGGAAAAGCCGGATAATACATATTGGACGATTCACTTTGAAGGGTCCAGGCAATTGGAGGGCTCGGGGCCTGGAGTTGTTTTAACTTCCCCACGAGGTGATAAGTTTTCTTATGTCCTCTGGTTAATGTTTGCATGTACTAATAATGTAGCTGAGTATGAGGCCCTGCTCCATGGTCTTCGGATGGCTAAAGAGATGAACTAAAGCCGGGTCAGATGTTTTGGCGACTCAGATTTGGTAGCTCAGCAGGTTTCTGGCACCTAGAACTCCAAGGATCCGCTCATGGCGGCTTATCGCCAAGAGGTTGATGCTATTGCGGGTCACTTCAAGGGTTGCCAAGTTGAGCACATCGTTCGAAGGAAGAACGAGGCAGCTCACTCCTTGAGCCGGTACCCCCCAATACCTTTTTGGACGTTTTGCTTAGCCCGTCTGTCAAGTTGCCTGCAGAGGAGGACCTTGCTATCCCTGACCCGGAGGCACAGTTGGTGGCGGCTCTTCATGTCATACCAGATTGGACAGTTCCATATTTGGCTTATATGACCCGGGGTGAGTTACCTGAGGATGAAATCCTAGCCATAAAGATAACCCGACGGTCTAAGTCGATGCCGATTTTAAACGGAGAATTGCACCACCGGAGTGTTACACGCGTTTCAGTGCTGTGTCTCGTCTGAGGAAGGTTGTGAGATCCCATGAGAGATCCATGAGGGAGATTGTGGTCATCATGCCGGCTCTAAATCTCTAGTAGCCAAAGCTTTTCGTCATGGATTCTATTGGTTAACGGCTCATGCTGATGCTAAAGACTTGGTCAGTAGATGTGACGCCTGTCAGAAATTTTCACGACGTGCTCACATTCCGGCTCAAGAGTTGAGGATGATTCCCATAACCTGGCCGTTTGCAACCTGGGGGCTTGATATGGTAGGACCTTTTAAAAGATCCAAAGGTAAGAAAACCCACCTGTTGGTGGCAGTGGACAAATTCACCAAGTGGATCGAGGCAGAGCCAGTCAGCAAATGTGATGCCGAAACAACGGTGCAATTCATCAAGAAGGTGATTTTTCGGTTCGGTTTCCCCCATAGTATCATAACAGACAATGACACTAATCTGTCTAACGGTGCTATGAAGGAGTTTTGTCAGCGTGAGCATATCCGGCTTGATGTATCTTTTGTGGCTCACCCCCAGTCCAATGGTCAAGCAGAGCGGGCCAATCAAGAGATTTTACGAGGTGTCAAGCCCTAGCTCATGGTTCCTCTGAAGAGAACGCCGGGTTGTTGGGTGGAGGAGTTACCTTTCGTGTTATGGAGCATTAATACAACACCCAACAGGTCTATAGGATACACACCCTTCTTCATGGTCTACGAAGCAGAGGCGGTTCTTCCTAGTGATATCCGCCATGACTCGCCCCGAGTGGTGGCTTACGTGGAAGCTGATAATGAGATGGCACGACAGGATGCATTGGATCATTTGGATGAAGAGCGTGATCTCGCGTCGGCTCGTTCGGAGATCTATCAATAGGATTTACGATGATATCACAGCCGACGGGTCAAGACCAGAACCTTTCAAGAAGGCGACTTAGTTCTCCGGCTCATCCAAGATGAGACTGACATGCTTAAACTTTCGTCGCCTTGGAAAGGACCTTTTGTCGTCTGCAAGAATCTGCACAACGTGTCATACTAATTGATCAATATTCGAGAGCACATGGACTCACGCACATCAGAGGAGGAGACTAATCGGCCGTGAAATATCGCTCACCTTCGGCCTTACTATACTTAAGCCTCTAGCTCTCACGATGTAATTCGATGATGTAAATATCAGTACAATATAATAAAGCCGGCATCCCCGCCAATTCGGGGCCTCTGCCATTTTTCCAAAGTTGAGTCTTTATTATCATCATACATATTTTCTCAAGAAGCTTAATACCCAAATCAAGGAAATCATGAAGAGTTGGACGCATAGCACAACTCCAACATAAGCTCTTGATGAGAATAATCAGCAAGTACATCACTTGGGGGCTCCCTGTTCAAACATAGGCATATTCGACCAAAGAGAACACATCATTACTACCCATTTGCCCGGGTTATGTTCAAACATAGGCGTATTCGACCAAAGAGGACATAACCTGTGGGTCATCCTACCTGTACCCAGCTGCTTCAACTCCATCAGGTCATCCTAATTGACCAGGCGAACTCTTGGCAATCCGTCTTAATGGCGTATTCGACCAAGACCTGAGCTTGCTAAGGTTCAAACGCCAGCTGTCATTGTGAGAGCACGGTGCTATAGATAGTCAGGATAGATCCAGGCTCAAAATGCCGCCTTCCTTGAAACTTGGATAACTCGGCCTATGATGCAAGATGCAACTCTGACCCCGCGTACTCTAGGAAAGTCTATCTTTAAAAACAAAGACCTGCAGTTGTTTAGGTTCAAATGTCGATTGGGTATTGTGAGAGCCGGCTCATAGCATGCACGTACCTTCCAGGGGCCACCAAGGCTAGTTTCATTGAAGAAGAACCTTTGGCTTGGCAGCCTGCAAAAGCCTCGAGTGTTTTTCGCTGGTTTTTTGTTATTCTCTTTGCTTTCTTGTAAGTTTTCATTTTGATTTGCGTTCTTTGCTAGATCGGCCAAGCTGCCTCCCTTCATGGCTCATATTTGAAGCCTCTCCGGGTCTCTACAACCCATTCTAATGAATGGCTCTAAGCCGCCGGAGAATAACAATCTTATTCCTGGAATTATACCTTTACAAGGTTTTGACTATATGGAGGCTGATTAAGCCGGCAGTCCAAATCATGTCTTCAGGTATGACTATGTTTATAACACTTAAACCAGCCCTGGTTCTGGACATCTGTCCCCAGTGACATTGGTTAGGCACGATGACCCATCCGGCGGTAAACCGCCAGGGCATTTGTTTTCTGTTTATATGCAGGATACATTTTATATTGACCTGCGCACACCAATACCATCATAAGAATAAGGTGAGGATTTCAACATTCAGTCATCAAAAGACAAGCGTGCACGATGGCACGACAGTTGGTACAATAAGCTGGCAGGAAAAACGTTTCGCTATCCTATTACAAGATGATGTGAGCCAGACAAAGGTTCAAATGTTTTTTATCATAGGTACATGAGACACCCGGCGGTTCATTCTCCTTGGCCTTGCTGCTTTGATGATTCCGGGTCATCCCTCGCCGGTTCTTCGTCCTCCTCTGTTTGAAAATTCTGCGCCAACCAATCCAAGCCAGCCAGAGCTTCAAATTTAGCCGCCTCATCAATAAGGTCAGAGGGATCAATTTCACGGGAAAAGGTATGCTTACTAATTGGAGGAATCAGATCCATCACTTTATAAGCCGGAGCATACATCTTCCGATTCTCCAAATCATAAGCCGGCTGATATTTGGACAAATCCATTTCATTCACAATCAAACTGGCCAGTGGGCGGATGTTGTTGACACAGGCAGTGAAGTCTTTATGGTCGAAAGCTGAGCCGTCTTCTTTCGAACTTGGGTACCCAGTAGCCAAGTCGGATGAATCCAGCTCTGGAAGCCACGCCTTAGCCCAGCTCAAGGCCGTTACATCATCGACTCTCGCAGATGACCGCTTGATTTCGTCTATTCTGGCAGGCAGAACGGAGAGTCTTCGCAAGATATCCACAAACAACTTTGGTGCTTGGCTGGACGGAGAGACAGCCGCCAGGGCACGCTGTGCTCCAGTATATAGTTGTTCCACAAGGGTATAGATGGCTTTTAGCTTTACAAGTGGATCTCTGCCAAGAATACTGCTTCTCTTACCTACATGACCATTAAGTTGATCAGTAACGGGTTAGGTTCTCCCAAGATTTTATTTTAAAAGTTGTACCATGGCGGCTTGCCAAAAATGGTTGCAGTCATTTCTAAGACACGATGTTTTAAGCCGGTGAGCTCAGTTGTCACCGCTTCAAGAGACGCTTCGGCTTGTTCAGCTCGTTGCTCTAAGGCAGCCTTTTCTTGAGCCCATGCTGATTCCTCGGACTTAAGTTTAGCCTTCAAATCGTTTGCTTTAGACATGCTAAATTGAAACTTTGATTCAGCTTTCTGAGTTTCCGATTCTTGGTGCTTAAGCCCTGGCATCCTTTAACCCATTTTTTGTAGGTTACATGGGGCCTAATGGCACAAGAATAATTATAAGTCGGAAAATTAAGCCATCATAACAGATGCGGGTATTCAGAAAAGCAAATTTCACTAAGTCCGGGAAAAACTATTTTTGCAGGTTGCGGTAGTAATTTTGGATCTACAGCTGTTCGAAAATCAAGATTAAAATGACGAACAGGTAAACCTAAGGTTCAAGGTCATACAGTTTCTAAGGATGAATCTACTTTACCAGAGGCAAGATATTGTGAAGTTTTATGAGGAGATATGAACAGCATCAGCGCATAAAGAAATCACAAGGTCAGAAGAGAAGATATAATGGTGGGAGGAAGAGGAACGATGACGAACTTCACAGGAACCCTAACAGATCTAAGATGAAAGAGCAAGAAGAACATACCTGGTCAGATGAGCGGCGGCGATGCATGGAAGAGGCCCAACGGCATCAGGCGGATGCTGTAGAAGTTGATGAAGGAAAGGCAGAAGATGGCGGCGCCGGTGAAGCTCAGGGGCAGAGAGTCATGAGGAAGAAGACGAGAAGGAAGAAGCAAGGGGAGAACGAAAAGGGCTCTTGGTCCTATTTATAAGCCATATGGATGAGGGTCACGCGCGAAATTCGAGGAGGTAGGTAAACAGGAAAGTGACGATATAGGCGCCTCGATTGTCACGATCCTATTAACGTGGAAAGATTTGTTAGAATCTGGACAGTTCAAAGGCCAGCAATAGGTGATGTCATGGCGGGTTACCATTATTTCAGTAACTCACGTCATGGCGGATCACTATCATTTCAAAAAACTGATGTCATGGCGGGTTACAGTCTCTCGCAAGAAGATGAAGAAAGATTGACATGAACAAGTTCAAATCAACTTGGGGCATAATGTTGGGGATATAATTATTTCAAATGACCCTCCCAAGAGGGGCCGGGTTACCCAATGGCGGTTCATGGGCCCAGCCCAGAAGCACATTAAAGATGGCGGTTTAGTTAAGGGCCCAAGGCCTACAGCGGCTTAAAGCCTGTAAGTATCAACCGCCATATATGTGACTTGTGTTGTAAGGCATGTAATAAGAGTCACCGGACCGGACACGATTGTATGAGCCGGCCGGGACTCCGTAGGCCGCAGGGCGTCAACCCGTGTATATAAGGGGACAACCCGGGAGCGGCTTAGGGTAAGAAACAACACATTGAGGGCTAGGAGAGCGCATCCGCACCCTAGCAATCGACACCAGAACAATCCCACCTCATTCTGGATTAGGTTTTACCCTCACCGCAGGGGCCGAACAAGTATAAATTCCCTGTGTCCTTTGTCTTGTTCTTAACCCCTTTATGCTAACCACGTCGCTATGGCTCCGCAATCAAGTCCTTACCTTAGGACATCTGCCGTGACACTTCCACGACAATTACCCGAATACTAGAGCTTGTTACACCGGACTTTGGAATGGACCACTCAACGTCAAGTCTGAGTAATTACATCGTAGTTTTATACTAGAAGACGGAAGGAGATACATTAAAATTGTATGTACTTAAGAAATCTAGGAAGCCGCATGTTGGAATACTGATCACTTACAACCCGAAGATGAGTTCATGGTCTACAAGTGATGAGATGGACCATAACCCACAGGCCCCAGGACCTGACAAAGAAGGAAGCACACTCTTGTTGAAGGAAAATCCGTGGAAGGAGCTATGATTTTGATCAGCAAACGTTTCCTAGGAGTTTACACAAAACCCGAGGGTTGTGAAGAACGATAGATGTTTTGTTCAGCTTGTAGAAGTAATGGATTTTATCCGGACTTAGTTCGTTGACAAGAGAAATTCTGCAAGAGGATGACCGAGTGTTAGAATTCGAGATTCACTAAACCACATACAAGGTAATTATTGGGTAAGGAATGGATTGATCACCATACTGACTTACTCTTATTATTCGCCTCTATTATACGGGATGGTTAATCTGAGTGACATACCCATAGTAGAGAGACGACGATGTCAAAACCTTGTTTAAACCATAGAATGGTATGAATTTTTTTCCCTGTACAAGGTGTTGCCAACTCGTAGGTCATACGGTGAGGATGAAGCCCAGATTCGTTTTCTGCAGGGACCCAGTTAATTTGTTTGTTGACCACCATGAGATATCAATAGTTATTTAGTATTGGCGCCAGACCTGTCAACTAAGAAGAGCCAGTCTCGGAAAAACTTTACCAAGATGAAAGGACACAAGAATTGAGGACAAAGGTTATGCCACTACCGGGAGAGTCCAGAGAAAGAATTATCCTAAAGGTTTGAGAAGACGGACCCTGTCAACAAATGACAGAGTACATGCCTTTTGATGGAACCGTAATTATGCTTCTAAGTGTGGTAGCACACCAGACCATTCCAATAAATGGATTTGCTAGAAGATGCCAAACCCTAACCTACTTGTTGATAGCCTCTTCGAATGTCGAGGACGAGATTCATTTTAAGTGTGGTAGGTTTGTAACATCCCAAAATTCTAAATTTTGGAATGTTATATTAAATAGATAGTTTTGGTTGCTTGTGTGATGTGCTGTGTGAAATTGTGTGAAATTTGAAACTTTTGAAAGTTAAATGAGAGGGAATGAAATGACTTTCCCAAAACTTTCACTTTGCATTTACGATCTCCATGAATCCAAATTCATTCCATCACAAAACCCTGGAGTGAATATATTATGACTTCTTCCATTTAATAAATGAAAAAGGGTTTTTGAAAAGGTTTGAATTCCATTTTGTAAATATTTCAAATTCAGAAAATTTATGCAACTCAATGATTTTCATGAGAGAAGATAAAATGACATCTTCAAATTATAAGAAATATGAGTTGGAAGTTCCTTTGAAGTATTTTTGAAACTCATTTTCAAATTTGAGTTATTTGATTTTTATTCAAATTATTTTTCTCTAAAAATAAAATATATGGAAATTAATGTAAAATGATTCCCTAAAGTAGAAAATTGGAGAGAAATAAATTTGAAATCATTTTGGTATTTTTATAAGGAATTTTATTGGTTTTATTGCAACAGTAGCACTCTTTGCTTTATTTAAATTTTTGTGTATTTTAGCGCTACAAAAATGTTCATATTGTAGAAAATCTTTTTCTGAAAATTGTGATATATTATATGCCTATAGTGTATTTTTATTTTATATGTTTTTATTCTATTTTTGTTGTCTGGAAATATGTTAAACAAAGAAAAAAACACCTGACCGAGCCGGCCCAGCTCCAACCGGGCCAGGCCAATGCCCAGCCGTGCAGTGTCTCCCTTCCGAGCGGACGTCACCGTGCCGCCATGGACGCCGTGTCCTCCCTGGACTCGCGTCGCCGCCTCTTCAGCCCATTCCCCAAGCCGCCGCTGCCCCCTCCTCTCCTTAAATACCTCCCCGGCTCCCTCTCATTTCCCCAGCCGCTGCCGCCGGATCTTGCCACCGCCGCCGCAGCTTCGCCGCCCTGCCCTGCACTCCACCGCCGCCATCGACCGCCGCCGGCGCCACCAGCGCACTAACCACTCTGCGCGACCGCCTTCCGTGCCTTTCGCCGCCTTCCCCAGTGATCGGAGCCGCCTACCCGCGCGTAGCCTATGCCGTCGCCGCCGTTTTCTCCATCGCCGGCGACTCCAAGCGCCGCGGTAACCGCCGCCCCTCCCTTCGCCGTTGGATTTGGATCCAACGATCCAGATCTTTCTGATTTTTTTCTCATTTTATTTTTATTTAGCGAGCGTTCGCTAGGTTAGCTTCAGTAGTGAACGTGTTCGTCGTTTATGCTTTTAAAGCGGACGTTCGTCCGATAGTTTTCTGTCACGTAGCTAGGAACCAACATGTAATTATCTTTTCTTACAAATTGGTCCTTGATTTTCAAACGATCACAACTTTTCAACGTTTATCCAAATCCAACGAAACCAATGCGCACCTCTTTACTATGATCTCACCTATCCAGAGAACTCAACTAAAAATATTTTTGAAATATTTAAAATTGGAATTCAAATAGTTTTGAATTTAAACTTCTTTTTTCTCATAACTTGAATTTTATAACTCCGTTTGAATTGATTCTTTCTGAAAATCGAAGTTGTTGACCTAAACTTTCTGATAAGGCCAAATTTACTTAATTTTGGTACTGTTAGATTTTTTTTCTGTTGCAAGAGTTATTTGCTTGGTTTCAAAGTTTTTCCGAGATCTTTTCTTCGATTCTTTTGCATGATTGCTTATGTGTGGTTACAATTGTTTGCTTACGATAGATTGATCGGAGTGTGACGAGTAGATATATCACGAGTTATGAGGGCGAAGAATCTACATCAATAGTACAAGGCAAATTCATACTTTGATCGTACTTTCCAATACCCAGTTTTATTGCATTAGTTCATGAAAGATGTGAGTGTAATAATAACTAAGGGAATGTTGATGAGGAGCATCCCAAGGTCATCCCCATGGACCTACCATCGTCTCACCAAGTGCCAAGTGGACCCATGACACGTGCTCGAGCACGAGCTCTCGAGACCGAGGTGAGTTCGCTCCTCTCTCTACGTCACTTTGATTCACATGAGACATGGCTGCTACCCTCATCAGAGACTCTTTGCATACTTAGGCACCTCGGGAGCAACCATGGAGAAGCCAAGGAACTCAGCCAGCCCGGACGATCCGGCCGATGTCCCGGATGATCCGGCCGAGCCCCGGATGATCCGGCAAATGTGCCCGAGGACACCCGAGAGCTCAAGCTGAAGCCAGATCATCCGGACCCCAGCCTGGATCTTCCGAACGAACCCGGACGTCCGGACCAAGTCTCGGATATCCGGGCCACCTACAGCAGTTCAGACACGTCCGGATCATCCGGACGCCGCCCCGGATCATCCAGCCCCCCGAAGCCCGGATCATCCACCCAAACGTTCGGATCATCCGGACAGTGCATGCGTGCATAGTGTTGGGCCGAGGCCCATGTACCCCTTCACCCCTCCTAGCCTATATATAGAACTCTACCTAAACTATCTAGGTTTAGCTTTGTGTTAGCTCATACCAAAACCTTAGTGGTTCCTCTCCTACGAGACCGTAGCCTCTTCGGAGAAGATCCACCGGATTCAAGACCTCCTTTACGGAGAAGAACATCAAGACCTCCTCACGGAGATGACTACCGCCACTTGTATCGTCCTTAGTTGATTGTGTATCGTGTATCGCACTTTGTGTACCCGGATCTAGCATTTGTGTGACCTAAGTTGGTTGATTTGAGTGTTTTCTCCCTGTCTCTCTTGTGTTTTTCCTCGCGCCCCTCGTGTTCTTCCTCGGGATCCCTCCTTTTCGTGAAAGATCGACCACGTAGGGTTCCACCCTACATCATCTATGGTATCATGAGCCTTGGCGGATCACGAATTTGGAGCCCCACATCTTGTTTTCTAGCTTGTTTTTGTTGTTTTTCGTCCAAATTCGAAAATCCCCACAAAAATAGCCCCATTATTTTTTTTGTGATTTGTGTGATTTGATGAGATTTTGTTGATTGTGTTCTGTGGTTGAGTTGTGTGACAAGTGGTTTACCTTTTTCCCCACCTCCCCCACCCTCAAAACCACCAAAAATCCAAGCAAAAAAATCTATTTCCCCCCGAGCTCATCCGGACCGGTTTGACCCCCCCGGATCATCCGGCCGATCACCCGGATCATCTGGCCAGCGCTCGGATCATTCGGCCAAACCTCCGGATCATCTGGCTATCCCTGACGAAACTGCATTTTGCAGTTTTTCGCCCCCGTTTCCGCCACCGCAAAACCCTAGCTACCCCTTCCGCTGTACCCTAGACATATCCACCCCCCATCACCATTGCCTAACCAACATCACTACGGTCTTCCCTCTTTGTGTCTTGGATCATTTGAGTTGTGGTTTTCTCCTTTCCGTTTGTGTTTCGGTTATCTCGGAGCGGAACGACATCGATAAGACCACCTCTCAACCTCGACAAGGACGGTAACATCGACGACACTTCGCTTACTACTTTGCAATTGCATTGATAGACCCTCATCGACCATTTTGCATAGCTTTCCTACCAAGACTAGCCATTTGAGTATTGCCGGGCCACGACACTTGTGCACATTAGTGATAGTCATAGATATTGCCTACTGCATCATCATATCTCCGTGTGACACAAGAGTGTTCCGCATACACAATAGCTACCTTGATCCGAGAAGCATGCATAAGTTGCCAAAGAAAGAGCTCACTAGCTTTTAAGCAAAAGAGCCATCCAAAGCTTGTAAGCAAAAGCATAATAGCATCAAGTGCCTTGCATCCAAAGAGATCATATGAGATAGCAATCCTTCATCTTGTGCTAAAAGCAACGACACATCATACACTCATAGCATACCTGTGATAGGAAGTCGTTACATTGCTCTTATAGGTCATGCACAAGTGTGTATCCGCCTATTAAGCAATCGGTTAGCGTCTCTCTAGCGTTGTGCAACACGAGCATTTTCCGTGGATTCCACATTTTCGCTCACTTTTGGTTGCACAACCACATCTCTCTATCCGTGTGTGTGTTCCGTGTGCTACTTCTTGCTTGTGATCTACTTGTTGCATGAGCCAATTTTGAATCATTTCAACATCATTGAATCTTACTCACTTTTTGCATTTATTTTTGCCACCATCCTAACCAAGCTACTCCCAAAGCTTTACTTGTGTAGGTGTGAGAATCGACAAGACTTGGTACCAATAGTGCTATTTCCGGGTTACATTATTGAGTGATCATTGATACATTGTCAACTTCGGTCAAGGTACATTTGGTATTGTCTTCTCCTTTCTCCCACTCACATACTTGATTGTGACGATGGATAGGCCAAGTACATCTACGAACCCGCTCTTCGATGATCCTCAAGAATCGAACAACTACGTCACCAAACTACATCTCTTCGGTGTCCAACGAGCTCTACCTCAAGAAAGTGAAGCTATGCGAGAGCACATTGAGCAAGTCGCCGTCGACGTGACAATTTGAAGCACGAACAAGAGAGCAATTTGACATCATCAACACCAACATGGCTACTCAATTCGATGCGCTACGGACTTTGATAGTCAACCGACGTTCTTCTTCAACATCTTCTCAAAGACGAAGCCGCTCAAGTCGCCAAATCGACTCCACGGACAGCTCAAGTACCCCTACATCAAACACTCTCCGTCAAGCCACACGTCAAGCTCGACATGACAATCGGAACCCACTTCATGACAAGAGCTCTCAAGACCTACTTGACGACCAAGAAAGTCGACATCGTCAAAACCAAGCTACACTTGAGCAAGCACAAGAACGGCAATGACTACGCCAACAACAACAAGAGCGAGCACATAAACACCAAGAAGACCAAGATGCCGAAGCTCATCGTCAAGCAAAACACCACCAAGAAGCCCAAGCTCTTGAGTCGCAACGAGCATTACGTGATTCACATCGCAATGTGTCAACTCGCAATCGACAAACTCGCCAAGAAGAGAAGTTCCTTCGCGATGAGATGCAAGAGAGGCGCCACCAAGCACGAATGCAACAACAAGTTCCTCCTCAAGCGCGACAAGATAAACAACCTCAACAAGAACCACAAGCTCGGCAAGTACACCATGACAATTAACATCTACTACGCCAAGAGCAACATGAGGTTGACAACCATCCAAATCAAGAACGCCCTCTCAATAGGCAAGCAAACAATGAAGAGCATCGCTATGGCAAGCTTAAGTTCACCATGCCAAAGTTTTCCGGAAGCATTGATCCCGAAGACTACCCCTCTTGGGCATTGAAAGTCGATAAGATCTTCCGCTTACACAACTTCGATGAAGAGAAGAAAATTGCTATGGCCTCCCTTGAGTTCCAAGACTATGTTCTCATTTGGTGGGAACAAATCATTGAGAGAAGAGAATCAAATGGCGAACCTCCCATCACTACTTGGGCTCAAATGAAGGAAGTCATGAGAGCACGCTTTGTGCCAACACACTACAACCGTGACTTGTTCAAGAAGCTACAACTCTTCAAGCAAGGTACCAAGTCCGTTGAAGAGTACTACAAGGAGATGGAGATTGCCATGATACGCGCCAACATCACGGAAGATGAAGAACAAACGATGGTGAGATTCTTGAATGGACTCAACTATCCTATAAAGAAGATTGCAGACTTTCAACCATACACCAATCTCCTCGAGCTAGTACATCAAGACAAAAAAAGCGGAGCGACAAGTTCAAGAGGACTACAAGTACTCCAAGTTCACCTCCAAGAACTTCGGCTCCTACAACAAAGCTTCCACGACTTCGGCTACTCCTACCTCTACCAAGCCAACTACAAACTTCGGCGACAAGTCAAACTACAAGAATGCGACTACATCAAGTCGGCCACCTTCTACAACAAACTCCAAGCCAAAAGCTTCATCATCTACAACTCCAACCGAGGACACCTCCAAGACGAGTTCCATCAAATGCTTCAAGTGCCAAGGGCGAGGCAACAAGTCATTTGAGTGCAAGACCGTTCGTACATGATCATCAACGATGACGGATCTTATGACTCAATGAGCGACGATGAAATGGAAGAACTTCAACACGTAGCTATGCATCGCCAAGTGAACGAAGATGAGGACCATCATGTGTTTTGCGACAATGACTCGAGTCCCAACCTTGTTGTCTCCAAAGTCTTGACGCTCCAACATCAACAAGATGACGATCAAAGATGTCATATCTTTCATACCAAGGCCGGCATCAATGGACGCTCCGTCAAGGTCATCGATGGAAGAAGTTGTCACAACTTGGCAAGTGAAGATCTATGCGACAAGATCAACTTGGTGAAGTCAAAGCACCCTCACCCATACAAGGTCCAATGGCTTAACGACGCCGAAACTCTTCGAGTCGAGCATACGGTGCAAGTCTCCTTCAAGATAGGCGCCTACGAGGACACACTTGAGTGTGATGTGATCCCCATGTCCGTGTGCCACCTTATTCTTGGACGACCATGTCAATATGACCGTGGAATCACACACAATGGACGAACGAACCACTATAGCTTCAAGATGAAAGGAAAGGAGTTCGTGCTACGCCCAATGTCTCCAACTCAAGTAGCCGCCGACAAACACTTATCTACCAACCATCATGGAGAGAATGGTGAGAGAGTGAGCCACTAAAAGGAGAGTGAGAGCCACAAACCAAATATGAGCGACTCCACGATGAGCGACAAGAAGCAACTTGTGCTATTTGCCACCAAAAGTGAGATGAGAGAAGTGTATGAGAACCCCTCGAGTGTCTTTCACCTTGTGCTCTTATGCAAAGGGGAAGCAAAGCCTACTAACACTTCACCACCTCCACCTTTAGTGTTGTCTAAATTGTTGCAGGAATTCTCGTACGTCTTTCCCGATGAGCTCCCTCCGGGCCTACCACCACTTCGCGGAATCGAACACCGCATCGACCTCATACCCGGCGCACCACTTCCGAACAAGGCTCCCTACCGCGTCAATCCCAAGGAAACCAAGGAGATACAACGGCAAGTACAAAAACTCATCGACAAAGGTCATCTACGTGAAAGCTTGAGCCCTTGTGCCGTTCCGGTTATTCTCGTGCCTAAGAAAGATGGAAGTTTTTGCATGTGCTCTGATTGTAGGCCGATAAATGCTATCACCGTTAGATACCGTCATCCTATCCCACGATTAGACGACATGCTTGATGAATTATGTGGTGCCACCATCTTTTCGAAAATTGATCTTAAAAGTGGCTACTACCAAATTCGCATTCAAGAGGGTGATGAGTGGAAAATGGCTTTCAAAACTAAGTTTGGGTTATATGAGTGGCTTGTCATGCCAATGGGTTTATCAGAAGCACCCGGTTCATTTATGCTCTCATGCATTTTGTGCTACGACCCTACATAGGCGTCTTCGTAGTGGTTTACTTTGATGACATCCTCGTTTTTAGCAAGTCACTTGAGGACCATGTGACACACATCCGTATGGTTTTACAAACCCTTCTGAAAGAGCGCTTATATGCTAACATGGAAAAATGCACTTTTGGCGTTGACAAGGTCGTCTTCCTAGGATTTGTCGTTTCTTCCCAAGGTGTTCACGTTGACGAAACTAAAATTGAAGCTATTAAAACTTGGCCTCAACCAACGAATCTCCAACAAGTCCGTAGCTTTCTTGGTTTAGCCGGTTTCTATCGATGTTTTGTGAAGGATTTTAGCACAATTTCTATGCCTCTACACGCCTTGAGCAAGAAGAACGCACCCTTTGTTTGGGGTCCCTCGCAAGACACCACGTCCATTAAGCTAAAAGACTTGCTCACGCACGCACCACTTCTTGCGCTACCAAACTTTGATAAACCTTTTGAGATTCATTGTGACGCTAGTGGCACTGGCATAGGTGGCGTGCTCATGCAAGAAAAGCGCCCAATTGCTTACTTTAGCGTGAAGCTAACCGGAGCACAACTTAACTACCCCATCTATGGTAAAGAGCAATATGCCTTGGTGAGAGTTTTGCATGTTTGGGAACACTATCTTAGACCTCATGAATTCATTATTCATACGTACCATGAGACTCTCAAGTATCTCAAGGGTCAAACTAAGTTGAACAAGCGTCATGCTAAGTGGAGTGACTTCATTGAGTCTTTCCCATACGTCATCAAGTACATCAAAGGCAAAGAAAATGTTGTGGCGGATGCGCTTTCCCGCAAATGCATGCTTGTCACAAAACTTGAGTTGAATGTTATTGGCTTTGAGCACATAAAAGACTTATATGAGCATGATCCTTTCTTTGCAAATCCTTATGCTAAGTGTTTGACGCACACTTCTTGGCAACATTACTACATCAAAGATGGATATCTTATGAGAGCTAAAAACTTTGCATTCTCGAGTCTTCGCTTCGTTTGCTACTTTTGCAGGGATCTCACGGAGGAGGACTCATGGGACACTTTGGTCGCGACAAGACATTTGCTACGCTCTCCAAGAACTACTTTTGGCCCAAGATGCTACGTGACGTCTCACGCCTCACCAACCGATGCTCTACAAGTCGCAAAGCTAAGTCAAAAGCTCAATCTCATGGTCTTTACATGCCACTTCCTATTCCATTCCATCCATGGGAAGACATAAGCATGGAATTTGTACTTGGATTGCCTAGGACTCAAAATGGAAAAGATTCGGTGTTTGTTGTCATGGATAGATTCTCTAAAATGGCTCATTTCATTCCTTGTAACAAGATCGACGATGCTTCACATGTGGCAAATCTCTTTTGTAGGGAAATCATTCGTTTACATGGAGTTCCCAAGACGATCATGTCGGACCGGGACGTCAAGTTCTTGAGCTACTTTTGGAAGACTCTATGAGCCAAACTCGACATCAAGCTCCTCTTCTCTTCGGCATATCATCCGCAAACCGACGGCCAAACGGAGGTGACGAACCGCACGCTTTCGACGCTTCTTCGCGTGTTGATCAAGAAGAACATCAAGGAATGGGAGCAATGCTTTCCCATCGCCGAGTACGCCTACAACCGCGCAAGACATTCGACTATCGGCAAGTCCCCTTTCGAGGTTTTCTATGGCTTCAACCCGTTGTCTCCATTGGACATCCTACCTCTACCTCTACAAGAACACATCAACTTGGACGCAAGTGCTCGAGCAAGCTATCTCAAGAAGGTGCATCAAGATACAAGGGCAACAATCGAGAGGGAAGTACATCGACTAGCGTCCAAGTTCAACGCCAACAGGAATCCTATGGTGTTCCAACCGGGAGATCTCGTATGGATACATCTTCGCAAGGACCGTTTCCCCCACGAGCGCAAGTCCAAACTACTACCTCGGGCCGACGGACTCTTCAAGGTGCTAGCACGCTACAACAACAATGCATACAAGCTCGACCTTCCGCTCGACAAGTACATCGTGAGCGATGTCTTCAACGTCAAGGATCTCTCCACTTTCCATGGTGATGAAGATTTCGATCCGAGGTCGGATCTTTCCCAAGGGAGGGGAGATGATGCGGAGCATCCCAAGGTCATCCCCATGGACCTACCATCGTCTCACCAAGTGCCAAGTAGACCCATGATACGTGCTCGAGCACGAGCTCTCGAGATTGAGGTGACTTCGCTCTTCTCTCTACGTCACTTGGATTCACATGAGACATGGCTGCTACCCTCATCAGAGACTCTTTGCATACTCAGGCACCTCGGGAGCAACCATGGAGAAGCCAAGGAACAAGAAGAATCGAAGGAGGAAGAAGGAGGAGAAAATCGGCCGAAACTCAGCCAGCCCGGACGATCCGGCCGAGGCCCGGATGATCCAGACAAACGTCCGGACTATCCGGCAAATGTGCCCGAGGACACCCGAGAGCTCAAGCTGAAGCCGGATCATCCGGACCCCAGCCCGGATCATCCGAACGAACCTGGATGTCCGGACCAAGTCCTGGATATCCGGGCCACCTGCAGCGGTTCAGACACGTCCGGATCATCCGGACGCCGCCCCGGATCATCCCCCCC
>LR738712.1:309238223-309260023 GCA_902687465.1 Secale cereale | reverse complement strand
CCCCCCCCCCCCCCGAAGCCCGGATCATCCGGACAGTGCGTGCGTGCATAGTGTTTGGCCGAGGCCCATGTACCCCTTTGCCCCTCCTAGCATATATATAGCATTCTACCTAAACTATCTAGGGTTAGCTTTGTGTTAGCTCATACCAAAACCTTAGTGGTTCCTCTCCTACGTGACCGCGGCCTCTTCAGAGAAGATCCACCGGATTCAAGACCTCATTTACGAAGAAGAACATTAAGACCTCCTCACGGAGATGACTACTGCCACTTGTATCGTCCTTAGTTGACCGTGTATCGTGTATCGCACTTTGTGTACCCGGATCTAGCATTTGTGTGACCTAAGTTGGTTGATTTGAGTGTTTTCTCCCTGTCTCTCTTGTGTTTTTCCTCGTGCCCCTCGTGTTCTTCCTCAGGATCCCTCCTTTTCGTGAAAGATCGGCCACGTTGGGTTCCACCCTACATCAAATGTTTAAGGTGGAAATTTAATACACATCTGGGTGAATTGGTTGTGGCACCCTGGGGATGTACGAGTGGTTTGCCAGGGCACCCTGGGGATATACCAGTGGCTTGCCCGAACACCTAGGGATATACCAGTGTTGTCCTAGGAAATCTCGGGGGTACCGTGTGATTATCCTATTGGAATGCCACCCATGCTCAAAGGGATCATATGATATTTTCATGCCTAGAAACTTCCATGTGCAGCTACAAGCCATTATGGGCTCTGGCATAGTTGAGTATGTTGTGTGAGCTCTTTCGGTGGTGGACTAGCAGATGTAGGGGGAAAGTAGGTGTATCGGTCCATCCGGGGTAAGGATTAAATGCTTCTAAAAGACTATGTCTCGGCCATCCGTTTCTCAAACACCATGAAGTGTGTGAAATTCAATGGAGGAGATCAAGTCTTGTGGGGAAAAGTGCACAAACCTCTGCAGAGTGTACAAAGCCGTGTCCACGGTTATGGACATCTTTGAGTATCTAGAAGTGGATTATTTTATGGATTTCAACACTTTATTAAATTTATTTTGTTGCGTTACTAATGACATTGGTGACTTTGGGATTGAGATGGGGGTACCATTCTCAATATTGCTTAATTTCAACTGAGTAGTAAAATAAAATTTATTCTTTTGTTGTAGGAAAAAATAGCTTTATGCAAAAATAAACCTTACAGCCTCCACTAGCTAAATATGCATGTAGTGATAGATATTGTTCATCATTATTCTATGGTGTGAATTTTCCAGTACATTCAATGTACTGACCTACATGGCTGCAACATCTCATGTTACTCGAATTTATTCGACGAGTAAGTGAAACGTTAGGGTTGCGATGTCTACACTCAACTTTGCCATAGGTGTTGTTGGGACTCCACAACCTTTGTTACTTACACTATGTTGATTGAGGTAATAGTATTTATGTTACTTTATACATGTGATTTACCTCTGTTATAAATCCTCGAGTACTATGTGTGTCAGCATACTAATCCAGGGATGACTCTTAAGCACAGAGACTTCGATCCATTTGGGTCGGGTCACTACAAGATGGTATCAGAGCACATGTTGATTGTAGGACGTGACTCTAGAAACTGGAAAACCCATAGGAAAGGATTATCTAAAACCTTATTTTCAAAAAGATCCCTTATCTCTCTTCTTTTTCGAGCTTTGTCAAAATCTCCCCTTTTACCTTAAATAGTTAGACAATACCCTTCTCCCATTTGACCAATTTGGAGTAAAGAGGATTTCACCATGCATTAGAAGTGTTGAAGCTACAACAGTGGATACTCCGAAGATTTGAACAGTTGATGACTTTGAAGAGATATTAACCTTTAGAAGACCGAACCCATGTTATGTACTTACGTTAGATGCGATGATTGTGAGCCGTCATTTGTTTGATGTTTTTCAGACGGCCAAAAAACAAAACCCATCTTTAAAATAAAACTATTGTTTATATTGTGTGTATGTCTCTCCCTCTTTCGAATCTCATCCCAAAACCCTTGGACACAATAGAGGATGAGTGAAGATAGACTTGAAGTCTCTGGTCCGATGACCCAGCCGGAGGCAGAGATAGCGACACTCTCCAGCTCTCCAGCTTATTTTGTTGGGGAACGTAGCAGAATTCAAAAAAATTCCTACGCTTCACCAAGATTAATCTAAGGAGTCATCTAGCAACGAGCATAATGGAGTGCATCTACATACCCTTTTGTAGATCGCGTGCGGAAGCGTTCGAAGGAACGTGGATGAAGTAGTCGTACTCTTCGTGATCCTCGTCACCGATGATCCCAGCGCCGAACGGACGGCACCTCCCCGTTCAACACATGTACGGTACAGCGATGTATCCTCCTTCTTGATCCAGCAAGGGCGGAGGAGAGGTTGTCGGAGATCCAGCATCACGACGGCGTGGTGGTGGATGCAACAGAAAAAACTGCAGGGCTTCGCCGGCGCCCTGCGAGAGGAGATGGAAGTTTGACGGGAGGTGGGAGAGGCGCCAGAGGCTTGGGGGTGCGGCTGCCCTCTCCCACCCCACTATATATAGGGGCCAGGGGGGGCGTCGGCCCTAGGGAGATCAGATCTCCTAGGGGGCGGCGGCCAGGGGGGTAGACTTGCCCCCCAAGGCATAGGAGGCGCCCCGTCCCCCTAGGGTTTCAACCCTAGGCGCATGGAGGGGGCCCATATGGGTGCACCAGCCCACCAGGGGCTGGCCCCCTTCCCCTTGCAGCCTACGGGGCCCTCCGGGATGGGTGGCCCCACCCGGTGGACCCCCGGGACCCCTCCGGTGGTCCCGGGAAACTCCCGGTGACCCCCGGAATTCACCCGATGGCCGAAACTGCACTTCCTATATATCATTCTTTACCTCCGGACCATTCCGGAACTCCTCGTGACGCCCGGGATCTCATCCGGGACTCCGAAAAACACTCAGGTTTCGATGTGCATGTATCTCCACAACCCTAGCGTCACCGAACCTTAAGTGTGTAGACCCTACGGGTTCGGGAGACACGCAGACATGACCGAGACGACTCTCCGATCAATAACTAACAGTGGGATCTGGATACCCATGTTGGTTCCCACGTGTTCCTCGATGATCTCATCGGATGAACCACTGTTTCAAGGATTCACTCAAGCCCATATGTTATTCCCTTTGTCTATCGGTACGGTACTTGCCCGAGATTCGATCGTCGGTATGCTCGATACCTTGTTCAATCTCGTCATGGCAAGTCTCTTTAGTCGTTCCGTAATCCATCATCCCGTGACTAACTCCTTAGTTACTTTGAGCTCATTATGATGATGTCTTACCGAGAGGGCCCAGAGGTACCTCTCCGTCATACGGAGTGACAATATCCCAGTCTCGGTTCGTACCAACTCAACAAACACTTTCAGAGATACCCGTTGCATACCTTTATAGCCACCCAGTTACGTTGTGACGTTTGGCACACCCAAAGTATTCCTACGGTATCTGGGAGTTGCACAACCTCATGGTCTAAGGAATAAATACTTGACACTAGAAAAGCTTATGCATTACGAACTATACGATCTCGTGCTAGGCTCAGGATTGGGTGTTGTCCATCACATCATTCTCCTAATGATGTGATCCTGTTATCAATGACATCCTATGCCCATGGTCAGGAAACCGTGACCATCTGTTGATCAACGAGCTAGTAACTAGAGGCTTACCAGGGACACGTTGTGGTCTATGTATTCACACATGTATCGCTATTTCCGTACAATACAATTCAAGCATGAATAACAGACAATTATCATGAACACGGAAATATAATAATAATCCTTTTATTATTGCCTCTAGGGCATATTTCCAACAGTCTCCCACTTGCACTAGAGTCAATAATCTAGTTACATTGTGATGAATCGAACACCCATAGAGTTCTGGTGTTGATCATGTTTTGCCCGTGGAAGAGGTTTAGTCAACGGGTCCGCGACATTCAGATCCGTATGCACTTTACAAATATCTATGTCTCCATCTTGAACATAATTCCAGATGGAGTTGAAATGGCGCTTGATGTGCTTGGTCTTCTTGTGAAACCTGGGCTCCTTGGTAATGGCAATAGCTCCAGTGTTGTCACAGAAGAGAGTCATCGGGCTTGACGCGCTTGGAATGACTCCTAGGCCGGTGATGAACTCCTTCATCCAGACTCCTTCCTGTGCTGCTTCGCAAGCAGCTATGTACTCCGCTTCACATGTAGAATGCGCCACGACGCTCTGCTTGCAACTGCACCAGCTGACTGCTCCACCATTCAAAATATACACGTATCCGGTTTGTGACTTAGAGTCATCCAGATCTGTGTCGAAGCTAGCATCGACGTAACCCTTTACGACGAGCTCTTCGTCACCTCCATAAACGAGAAACATATCCTTAGTCCTCTTCAGGTACTTTAGGATGTTCTTGACCGCTGTCCAATGTTCCATACCGCGACCACTTTGCTACCTCCGTACCAAACTTATGGCAAAGTTCACATCAGGTCTGGTACACAGCATGGCATACATGATAGAACCTATGGCTGAGGCATAGGGAATGACACTCATCTTTTCTCTATCTTCTGCCATGGTCGGGGACTGAGCCTTGCTCAATCTCATACCTTGCAAAACAGGCAAGAACCCTTTCTTGGACTGATCCATATTGAACTTCTTCAATATCTTGTCAAGGCACGTGCTTTGTGAAAGACCAATTAGGCATCTTGATCTATCTCTATAGATTTTGATGCCTAATATGTAAGCAGCTTCTCCAAGGTCCTTCATTGAAAAACTCTTATTCAAGTAGGCCTTTATGCTTTCCAAGAATTCTATATCATTTCCCATCAGCAATATGTCATCCACATATAATATGAGAAATGCTACAGAGCTCCCACTCACTTTCTTGTAAATACAGGCTTCTCCCCAAGTCTGTATAAAACCAAACGCTTTGATCACATCATTAAAGCGAATATTCCAACTCCGAGATGCTTGCACCAGCCCGTAGATCGAGCGCTGGAGCTTGCATACCTTGTTAGCATTCTCTGGATCAACAAAACCTTCCGGCTGCATCATATACAGTTCTTCCTTGAGGAAACCATTAAGGAATGCCGTTTTGACGTCCATTTGCCATATCTCATAATCATAGAATGCGACAAATGCTAACATGATTCTGACTGACTTCAGCATCGCTACGGGAGAGAAAGTCTCGTCGTAGTCAATCCCTTGAACTTGTCGATAACCCTTAGCGCCGAGCCGAGCCTTATAGATGGTTACATTACCATCCGCGTCTGTCTTCTTCTTAAATATCCATTTATTTTCTATGGCGTGCCTATCATCGAGCAAGTCCACCAAAGTCCATACTTTGTTTTCATACATGGATTCTATCTCGGATTTCATGGCTCCAAGCCATTTGTTGGAATCCGGGCCTGTCATCGCTTCTTCATAGTTCGAAGGTTCACCGTTGTCAAACAACATGATTTCCATGACAGGGTTGCCGTACCACTCTGGTGCGGAACGTGTCCTTGTGGACCTTCGAAGTTCAGTAGTAACTTGATCTGTATCTTCATGATCATCATCATTAACTTCCTCCCTTGTCGGTGCAGGCACCTCAGGAACAATTTCCTGTGCTGCGCTACTTTCCGGTTCGGGAGGGGTAACTGTCACCTCATCAAGTTCTTGTTTCCTCCAACTCACTTCTTTCGAGAGAAACTCTTTCTCCAGAAAGGATCCATTCTTGGCAACAAAGACCTTGCCTTCGGATCTGTGGTAGAAGGTGTACCCAATCGTTTCCTTTGGGTATCCTATGAAGACGCATTTTTCCAATTTGGGTTCGAGCTTTTCAGGTTGAAGTTTCTTGACATAAGCATCGCAACCCCAAACTTTTAGAAACGACAGCTTAGGTTTCTTGCCAAACCAAAGTTCATACGGTGTCGTCTCAACGGATTTCGATGGAGCCCTGTTTAAAGTGAATACGGCATTCTCTAAAGCATAACCCCAAAAAGATAGCGGTAAGTCGGTGAGAGACATCATAGATCGCACCATGTCCAACAGGTTACGATTTCGACGTTCGGACACACCATTACGCTGAGGTGTTCCGGGCAGTGTCAATTGTGAAACAATTCCACAGTTCCTAAGGTGCGTGCCAAATTCATGACTTAAATATTCACCCCCACGATCCGATCGCAAGAACTTTATTTTTCTGTCACGTTGATTCTCAACCTCATTCTGAAATTCCTTGAACTTTTCAAAGGTCTCAGACTTGTGCTTCATCAAGTAGATACACCCATATCTACTCAAGTCATCTGTGAGGTTGAGAACATAACGATAGCCTCCGCGGGCCTCAACACTCATTGGACCGCATACATCGGTATGTATGATTTCCAATAAGTTGGTTGCTCGCTCCATTGTTGCGGAGAACGGAGTCTTGGTCATCTTGCCCAAGAGGCATGGTTCGCACGTGTGAAATGATTCATAATCAAGAGACTCCAGAAGTCCATCTGCATGAAGCTTCTTCATACGTTTGACACCAATATGACCAAGGCGGCAATGCCACAAGTATGTGGGACTATCATTGTCAACTTTACATCTTTTGGCATTCACACTATGAATATGTGTATAATCACGATCGAGATTCATCAAAAATAAACCATTGACCAGCGGGGCATGACCATAAAACATATCTCTCAAATAAATAGAACAACCATTATTCTCGGATTTAAATGAGTAGCCATCTCGCATCAAACGAGATCCAGATACAATGTTCATGCTCAAAGCTGGTACTAAATAACAATTATTAAGGTTTAAAACTAATCCCGAGGGTAGATGTAGAGGCAGCGTGCCGGCAGCGATCACATCGACCTTGGAACCATTCCCGACGCGCATCGTCACCTCGTCCTTCGCCAGTCTCCGTTTATTCCGCAGCTCCTACTTTGAGTTAAAAATATGAGCAACTGCATCGGTATCAAATACCCAGGAGCTACTACCAGCGCTGGTAAGGTACACATCAATAACATGTATATCACATATACCTTTGACGTTGCCGGCCTTCTTGTCCGCTAAGTATTTGGGGCAGTTCCGCTTCCAGTGACCCATTCCCTTGCAATAAAAGCACTAAGTCTCAGGCTTGGGTCCATACTTTGGCTTCTTCCCGGCAACTGGCTTACCGGGCGTGGCAACTCCCTTGCCGTCCTTCTTGAAGTTCTTCTTACCCTTGCCCTTCTTGAACTTAGTGGTTTTATTGACCATCAACACTTGATGCTCTTTCTTGATCTCCACCTCCACTGATTTTAGCATTGAATACACCTCGGGAATGGACTTCTCCATCCCCTGCATATTGAAGTTCAACACGAAGCTCTTGTAGCTAGGTGGGAGCGACTGGAGGATTCTGTCAATGACCGCTTCATCTAGGAGATTCATTCCCAACTGAGACAAGCGGTTGTGCAACCCAGAAATCTTGAGTATGTACTCACTGACAGAACTGTTTTCCTCCATCTTACAGCTGTAGAATGCGTTGGAGACATCATATCTCTCAACTCGGGCATGAGCCTGGAAAACCATTTTCAGCTCTTGGAACATCTCATATGCCCCGTGGTGCTCAAAATGCTTTTGGATCCCCAATTCTAAGCTGTAGAGCATGCCGCACTGAACCAGGAAGTAATCTTCACAACGCGACTGCCAAGCGTTCATAACATCTTGGTTTGCCGGGGCGGGAGCGTCACCTAGCGGTGCTTCTAGGACATAAGTTTTCTTGGCAGCTATGAGGATGATCCTCAGGTTACGGACCAAGTCCGTATAGTTGCTACCATCGTCTTTCAGCTTGGATTTCTCTAGGAACGCGTTGAAGTTGAGGGTGACATGAGCGTGGGCCATTTGATCTACAAGACATATTGTAAAGAATTTAGACTAAGTTCATGATAATTAAGTTCATCTTAATCAAATTTTAATGAACTCCCACTCAGATTGACATCTCTCCAGTCTTCTAAGTGATACATGATCCGAATCGATTAGCCCGTGTCCGATCATCACGTGAGACGGACTAGTCATCAACGGTGAACATCTTCATGTTGATCGTATCTTCTATACGACTCTGTTCGACCTTTCGGTCTTCCGTGTTCCGAGGCCATGTCTGTACATGCTAGGCTCGTCAAGTGAACCCTAAGTGTATTGCGTGTGTAAATCTGGCTTACACCCGTTGTATGCGAACGTTAGAGCCTATCACACCCGATCATCACGTGGTGCTTCGGAACAGCGATCCTTAGCAACGGTGCACAGTTAGGGGGAACACAATTCTTGAAATTTTTAGTGAGAGATCATCTTATTTACTACCGTCGTTCTAAGTAAACAAGATGCATAAACATGATAAACATCACATGCAATCAAATAAAGTGACATGATATGGCCAATATCATCTTGCTCCTTTGATCTCCATCTTCGGGGCACCATGATCATCTTTGTCACCGGCACGACACCATGATCTCCATCATCATGATCACCATCATCGTGTCTTCATGAAGTCGTCACGCCAACTATTACTTCTACTACTATGGCTAACGTTTAGCAATAAAGTAAAGTAATTACATGGCGTTATTCAGTGACACGCATGTCATACAATAATTAAGACAACTCCTATGGATCCTGCCGGTTGTCATTTTCATCGACATGCAAGTCGTGATTTCCTATCACAAGAACATGATCAATCTCATACATCACATATATCATTCATCACATCTTCTTGGCCATACCACATCACATAGCACATGCTGCAAGAACAAGTTAGACAACCTCTAATTGTTGTTGCAAGTTTTACGTGGCTTCTATAGGTTTTCTAGCAAGAACGTTTCTTACCTACGCCAAAACCACAACGTGATTTGTCAATTTATATTTACCTTTCATAAGGACCTTGTTCATCGAATCCGATCCGACTAAAGTGGGAGAGACAGACACCAGCCAGCCACCTTATGCATCTAGTGCATGTCTGTCGGTGGAACCAGTCTCACGTAAGCGTACGTGTAAGGTCAGTCTGGGCCGCTTCATCCAATGATGCCGCCGAATCAAGATTGGACTAGTAACAACAAGAAAATTGAGCAAACTCAACGCCCACAACTTGTTTGTGTTCTACTCGTGCAAGATGCTACGCAAAGACCTAGCTCAGATGCCACTGTTGGGGAACGTAGCAGAATTCAAAAAATTTCCTATGCTTCACCAAGATCAATCTAAGGAGTCATCCAGCAACGAGCATAATGGAGTGCATCTACATACCCTTTTGTAGATTGCGTGCGGAAGCGTTCGAAGGAACGTGGATGAAGTAGTCGTACTCTTCGTGATCCTCGTCACCGATGATCCCAGCGCCGAACGGACGGCACCTCCGCGTTCAACACACGTACGGTACAGCGACGTCAGCTCCTTCTTGATCCAGCAAGGGCGGAGGAGAGGTTGTCGGAGATCCAGCAGCACGACGGCGTGGTGGTGGATGCAACAGAAAAACCTGCAGGGCTTCGCCGGCGCCCCGCGAGAGGAGATGGAAGTGTGACGGGACGGGGGAGAGGCGCCAGAGGCTTGGGGGTGCGGCTGCCCTCTGCCCCCACTATATATAGGGGCCAGGGGGGCGCCGGCCCTAGGGAGATCAGATCTCCTAGGGGGCGGCGGCCAGGGGGGTAGACTTGCCCCCAAGGCATAGGAGGCGCCCCCTCCCCCCTAGGGTTTCAACCCTAGGCGCATGGAGGGGGGCCCATATGGGTGCGCCAGCCCACCAGGGGCTGGCCCCCTTCCCCTTGCGGCCTACAGGGACCTCCGGGATGGGTGGCCCCACCCGGTGGACCCCCAGGACCCCTCAGGTGGTCCCGGGACACTCCCGGTGACCCCCGGAATTCACCTGATGGCCGAAACTAGACTTCCTATATATCATTCTTTACCTCCGGACCATTCCGGAACTCCTCATGATGTCCGGGACCTCATCCGGGACTCTGAATAACATTCGGGTTTTCATGTGCATGTATCTCTACAACCCTAGCGTCACCGAACCTTAAGTGTGTAGACCCTACGGGTTCGGGAGACACGCAGACATGACCGAGACGACTCTCCGGTCAATAAACAACAGCGGGATCTGGATACCCATGTTGGTTCCCACGTGTTCCTCGATGATCTCATCGGATGAACCACTGTGTCAAGGATTCACTCAATCCCGTATGTTATTCCCTTTGTCTATCGGTACGGTACTTGCCCGAGATTCGATCGTCGGTATGCCCGATACCTTGTTCAATCTCGTCATGGCAAGTCTCTTTACTCGTTCCATAATCCATCATCCCGTGATTAACTCCTTAGTTACTTTGAGCTCATTATGATGATGTCTTACCGAGAGGGCCCAGAGGTACCTCTCCGTCATACGGAGTGACAATATCCCAGTCTCGGTTCGTACCAACTCAACAAACACTTTCGGAGATACCCATTGCATACCTTTATAGCCACCTAGTTACGTTGTGACGTTTGGCACACCCAAAGTATTCCTACGCTATCTGGGAGTTGCACAACCTCATGGTCTAAGGAATAAATACTTGACACTAGAAAAGCTTATGCATTACGAACTATATGATATCGTGCTAGGCTCAGGATTGGGTCTTGTCCATCACATCATTCTCCTAATGATGTGATCCCGTTATCAATGACATCCTATGCCCATGGTCAGGAAACCGTGACCATCTGTTGATCAACGAGCTAGTAACTAGAGGCTTACCAGGGACACGTTGTGGTCTATGTATTCACACATGTATCGCTGTTTCCGTACAATACAATTCAAGCATGAATAACAGACAATTATCATGAACAAGGAAATATAATAATAATCCTTTTATTATTGCCTCTAGGGCATATTTCCAACATATTTCCCATTCGAAAAAGAGAGACACCTCCAACTTAATTATGGCACCTCATCGACAACATTTTTCAACTTGAAAAAAAGGTATAGCTCCTTCTCGGGTAGGCTTTGAAGGAAATATGCCCTAGAGGCAATAATAAAGTTATTATTTATTTCCTTACATCATGATAAATGTTTATTATTCACTCCAGAATTGTATTAACCGGAAACTTAGTACATGTTTGAATACATAGACAAACAAAGTGTCACTAGTATGCCTCTACTTGACTAGCTGGTTAATCAAACATGGTTATGTTTCCAAGCCATAGACAAGAGTTGTCATCTGGTGAACGGGATCACATCATTAGAGAATGATGTGATTGACTTGACCCATTCCGTTAGCTTAGCACTTGATCGTTTAGTATGCTGCTCTTGCATTCTTCACGACTTATACATGTTCCTATGACTATGAGATTATGCAACTCCCGAATACCGGAGGAACAGTTTGTGTGCTATCAAACATCACAACATAACTGGGTGATTATAAAGATGCTCTACAGGTGTCTCCGATGGTGTTTGTTGATTTGGCACATATCGAGATTAGGATTTGTCACTCCAATTGTCGGAGAGGTATCTCTTGGCCCTCTTGGTAATGCACATCACTATAAGCCTTGCAAGCAATGTGACTAATGAGTTAGTTGCGGGATGATGCATTATGGAACGAGTAAAGAGACTTGCCGGTAATGCGATTGAACTAAGTATGATGATACCGATGATCGAATATCGGGCAAGTAATATACCGATGACAAAGGGAACAACGTATGTTGTTATGCGGTTTGACCGATAAAGATCTTCGTAGAATATGTAGGAGCCAATATGAGCATCCAGGTTCCGCTATTGGTTATTGACCGGAGATGTGTTTTGGTCATGTCTACATAGTTCTTGAACACGTAGGGTCCGCACGCTTAACTTTCGATGATGATTTGTATTATGAGATATGTGATTTGATGACCGACGTTTGTTTGGAGTCCCGGATGAGATCACGGACATGACGAACAGTCTCGAAATGGTCGAGACATAAAGATCGATATATTGGAAGGCTATATTCAGACATCAGAAAGGTTCCGAGTGATTCGGGTATTTTTTGGAGTACTGGAGAGTTACGTGATTTCGTATTGGGACTTAATGGGCCATAGGGGAAAGGCGAGAAAGGCCTCAAGGGTGGCCGCGCCCCTTCCCCATGGACTAGTCAGAATTGGACTAGGGAAACCGGGCGCCCCCTTCCTTCCTTCTCCTTCTCCCTTCCCCTTTTCCTATTCCATTTGGGAGGTGTAATCCTATTAGGACTAGGGCATCCTAGTAGGACTCCACACTTTGGGCGCACCCTATGATGGCCTGCCTCCTCCTCCCTCCATCCTTTATATACGTGGCCAGGGGGCAGCCCATAGACACACAAGTTAACATCAGTTTTAGCCGTGTGCGGTGCCCCCTCCATAGATATACACCTTAATCATATCGTTGCAGTGCTTAGGCGAAGCCCTACATCGATAGCTTCATCATCACCATCACCATGTCATCATGCTGACGAAACTCTCCAGTGACGCTCAACTAGATCAAGAGCTCGTGGGACATCATCGATCTGAACGTGTGCTGAACGCGGAGGTGCCGGACATTCGATGCTTGGATCGGTTGGATCGCAAAGACGTTCGACTACATCAACCGCGTCACTAGAAGCTTCCGCTTTTGGTCTGCGAGGGTACGTAGAAACACTCTCCCCACTCATTGTTATGCTTCTAGTAGATAGATCTTGCGTGATCGTAGGAATTTTTTTGAAATACTATGTTCCCCAACAGTGGCATCATGAGCCAGGTCTATGCGTAGACGATATGCACGAGTAGAACACAATGAGTTGTGGGCGATAATAGTCATACTTCTTACCAGCATGTCATACTTTGATTTGGCGGTATTGTGAGATGAAGCGACCCGGACCGACATTACGCGTACGCTTACGCGAGACTGGTTTCACCGTTACGAGCACTCGTTGCTTAAAGGTGACCGACAGGTGTATGTCTCTCTCACTTTAGTTGAATCGAGTGTGGCTACGCCCAATCCTTGTGAAGGTTAAAACAACACACTTGATGAGAAATCGTTGTGGTTTTTGTATGCGTAGGTAAGAACGGTTCTTGCTAAGCCCGTAGCAGCCACGTAAAACTTGCAACAACAAGGTAGAGGACGTCTAAATCGTTTTTGCAGGGCATGTTGTGATGTGATATGGTCAAGACGTGATGGGTTATACATTATTGTATGAGATGATCATGTTCTGTAAATTATCGGCAATCGGAAGGAGCCTTATGGTTGTCTCTTTATTGTATGAATTGCGAAGGCCATGTAATTGCTTTACTTTATCACTATGAGTTAGCAATAGTAGTAGTAGCAATAGTTGGCGAGATGACCACGACGCTACGGTGAAGATCATGGTGTCTGGCTGGTGACGATGGATATCATGACGATGCTTTGGAGATGGAGATCAAAAGCACAAGATGATGATGGCCATATCCTGTTACATATTTTGATTGCATGTGATGTTTATCTTATTATGCTTCTTATTTTGCTTAGTACGGCGGTAGCATTATAAGATGATCCCTTACAAAATTTCAAGGTACAAGTGTTCTCCCTGAGTATGCACCGTTGCGAAAGTTCTTCGTGCTGAGACACCACGTGATGATCGGGTGTGATAGGCTCTACGTTCACATACAATGGGTGTAAGACAATTTTGCACATGCAGAATACTCGGGTTAAACTTGACGAGCCTAGCATGTACAGACATGGCCTCGGAACACTGGAGACTGAAAGGTCGAGCGTGAATCATATAGTAGATATTATCAACATAAGATGTTCATCATTGAAAACTACTCGATCTCACGTGATGATCGGACATGGTTTAGTTGATTTGGATCACGTGATCATTTAGATGACTAGAGGGATGTTTATCTAAGTGGGAGTTCTTTAGTAATATGATGAATTGAACTTTAATTTATCATGAACTTAGTCCTGGTAGTATTAGCATATCTATGTTGTAGATCAATAGCTCGCGATGTAGCTCCTCGTTTATTTTTATTTGTACCTAGAGAAATATAAGTTGAAAGATGATAGTAGCAATGATGCGGACTTGTTCCGTGATCTGAGGATTTTCCTCATTGCTGCATATAAGAATTATGTTCTTGATGCACTGCTAGGTGACAGACCTATTGCAGGAGCAGATGCAGACATTATGAATGTTTTGACAAAAGCTCGGTATGATGACTACTTGATAGTTTAGTGCACCATGCTTTACGACTTAGAACCGGGACTTCAAAAATGTTTTGAATGCCACAAAGCATATAAGATGTTCCTAAGAGTTGAAATTGGTATTTCATACTCATGCCCGTATCAAGAGGTATGAGATCTCTCACAGTACTTTGCCTAGAAGATGGAGGAGAATAGCTCAACTAATGAGCATGTGCTCAAATTGTCTGGGTACGACAATTTCTTGAATATAGTGGGAGTTAATCTTCCAGATAAGATAGTAAATGACAAAGTTCTCTAGTCACTATCTCCAAGTTACTAGAACTTCATGATGAACTATAATATGCAAGGGATGACGAAAGTAATTCCCGAGCTCTTCGCGATGCTGAAATCGGCGAATGTAGAAATCAAGAAAGAGCATCAAGTGTTGATAGTTAACAAGACCACTTGTTTTCATGTAAAGGGCAAAGGGATAGAAGGGGAACTTCAAGAAGAATGACAAGCAAGTTGTGACTCTCGTGAATAAACCCAAAGCTAAACTCAAGCCTGAAACTAAGTGCTTCTACTTCAAAGGAAATGGTCACTGGAAGTGGATCTGCCCTAGATACTTGGCGGATAAGAAGGATGGCAAAGTGAACAAAAGTATATTTGATATACAAATAATTGATGTGTACTTTACTAGTGTTAATAGCAACCCCTGGGTATTTGATACCGGTTCAGGTTCTAAAATTAGTAACTCAAAACGAGAGTTGTAGAATGAACAGAGACTAGTTAAAGGTGAAGTGACGATGTGTGTTGGAAGTGGTTCCAAAATTGATATGATCATCATCGCACACTCCCTATACTTTCGGGATTAGTGTAGAACCTAAATAAATGTTATTTGGCATTCGCATTGAGCATGAATATGATTTGATCATGTTTGTTGCAATACCGTTATTAATTGAAAGTCATAGAATAATTGTTGTTCTATTTACATGAATAAAACCTTCCATGGTCATACACCCAATGAAAATAGTTTGTTGGATCTCGATCATAGTAATACACATATTCGTAATATTGAAGCCAAAAGATGCAAAGCTGATAATGCTAGTGCAACTTATTTGTGGTACTGCCGTTTAGGTCATATTGGTGTAAAGTGCATGAAGAAACTCCAGGCTGATGGGATTTTGGAATCACTTGATTATGAATCACATGGTGCTTGCGAACCATGCCTCATCGGCAAGATGACTAAAACTCCGTTCTCCAGAACAATGGAGCGAGCAACTGACTTGTTGGAAATCATACATACTGATGTATGCGTACCAATGAGTGTTGAGGCTCGCGGCGAGTATCGTTATTTTCTAACCTTCATAGATGATTTGAGCATATATGGGTATATCTACTTGATGAAACATAAGTCTGAAACATTTGAAAAGTTCAAAGAATTTCAGAGTGAAGTGGAAAATGATCGTAACAAGAAAATAAAAGTTTCTACGATCTGATTGCGGAGGCGAATATTTGAAGCTACGAGTTTGGCCTTCATTTAAAACAATGTGAAATAGTTTCACAACTCACGCCACCTGGAACACCACAGCGTAATGGTGTGTCCGAACGTCGTAACCACACTTTATTAGATATGGTGTGATCTATGATGTCTCTTACCGATTTACCACTATCATTTTGGGGTTATGCATTAGAGACAACTGCATTCACGTTAAATAGGGCACCATCTAAATCCATTGAGACGACACCATATGAACCGTGGTTTGGCAAGAAACCTAAGCTGTCGTTTCTTAAAGTTTGGGGCAGCGATGCTTATGTGAAAAAGTTTCAACCTGATAAGCTCGAACCCAAATCGGAGAAATGTGTCTTCATTAGATACCCAAAACAGAACTATTGGGTACACCTTCTATCACAGATCCAAAGGCAAGATATTTGTTGCTAAAAATGGATACTTTCTAGAGAAGTAGTTTCTCTCGAAAGAAGTGAGTGGGAGGAAATTGGAACTTAATGAGGTAATTGTACCTTCTCCCTAATTGGAAAGTAGTACATCACAGAAACTAGTTCTAGTGATTCCTACACCAATCAGTGAGGAAGCTAATGATGATGATCATGAAACTTCGGATCAAGTTACTACTAAACCTCGTAGGTCAACCAGAATACGCTCCGCACCAGAGTGGTACGGTAACCTGGTTCTGGAAGTCATGTTACTATATCGTGATGAACCTACGAACTATAAGGAAGCGATGATGAGCCCTGATTCCGCAAAATGGCTCGAGGCCATGAAACCTGAGATGGGATCCATGTATGAGAACAAAGTGTGGACTTTGGTTGACTTGCCCGATGATCGGCAAGCCATTGAAAATAAATGGATCTTTAAGAGGAATATTGACGCCGATGGTAATGTTACTATCTACAAAGCTCGACTTGTTGAGAAAGCTTTTTGACATGTTCAAGGGGTTGACTACGATGAGACTTTCTCACCCGCAGCGATGCTTAAGTTTGTCCGAATCATGTTAGCAATTGCCGCATTTTATGATTATGAAATCTGGCAAATGGATGTCAAAACTGCATTCCTCAATGGATATCTTAAATAAGGGTTGTATATGATGCAACCAGAAGGTTTTGTCGATCCTAAAGGTGCTAACAAAGTGTGCAAAGCTCCAACGATCCATCTATGGACTGATGCAAGCATCTCTAAGTTGGAATATACACTTTGATAAGTTGATCAAAGCATATAGTTTTATACAAACTAGCAGTGAATCCTGTATTTACAAGAAAGTGAGTGGGAGCACTACAACATTTCTGATAAGTGTATGTGAATGACATATTGTCGATCAAAAATGATGTAGAATTTTCTGGAAAGCATAAAGGAGTGTTTGAAAGGAATTTTTCAAAGAAAGACCTCGGTGAAGCTTCTTACATATTGAGCATCAAGATCTATAGAGATAAGACGCTTGATAAGTTTTTTCAATGAGTACATATCTTGAAAAGTTTTTGAAGTAGTTCAAAATGGAACAGTCAAAGAAAGAGTTCTTGCCTTTGTTGCAAGGTTGAGTAAGACTCAAAGCTCGATTACAACAAAAGATAGAGAGAGAATGAAAGTCATTCCCTATGCCTCAGCCATAGGTTCTATAAAGTATGCCGTGCTGTATACCAGACCTATTGTATGCCCTGCCCTGAGTTTGGCAAGGGAGTACAATTTTGATCTAGGAGTAGATCACTGGACAGTGGTCAAAATTGTCCTTAGAGGACTAGAAATATTTCTCGGTTATGGAGGTGATAAAGAGTTCGTCGTAAAGAGTTACGTCGATGCAAGCTTTGACACCGTTCTGGATGACTCTGAGTCTCGATCTGGATACATATTGAAAGTCAGAGCATTTAGCTAGAGTAGCTCCATGCAGAGCATTGTAGACATAGAAATTTGCAAAATACATACGGATCTGAATGTGGCAGACCCATTGACTAAACCTCTCTCACAAGAAAAACATGATCATACCTTAGTACTCTTTGGGTGTTAATCACATGGTGATGTGAACTAGATTATTGACTCTAGTAAACCTTTTGGGCATTGGTCACATGGCTTTGTGAACTATAAAGTGTTAAATCACATGAGGATGTGAACTATTGGTGTTAAATCACAAGGTGATGTGAACTAGATTATTGACTCTAGTGCAAGTGGGAGACTGAAGGAAATACGCCCTAGAGGCAATAATAAAGTTATTATTTAGTTCCTTATATCATGATAAATGTTCATTACTCATGCAAGAATTATACTAACCGGAAACTTAGTACATGTGTGAATACATAGACAAACAGAGTGTCACTAGTATGCCTCTACTTGACTAGCTCGTTAATCAAAGATGGTTAAGTTTCCTAGCCATAGACATGAGTTGTCATTTGTTGAACGGGATCACATCATTAGAGAATGATGTGATTGACTTGACCCATTCCGTTAGCTTAGCACTTGATCGTTTAGTATGTTGCTATTGCTTTCTTCATGACTTATACATGTTCCTATGACTATGAGATTATGAAACTCCCGAATACCGGAGGAACAGTTTGTGTGCTATCAAACATCACAACGTAACTGGGTGATTATAAAGATGCTCTACAGGTGTCTCCGATGGTGTTTGTCAAGTTGGCATAGATCGAGATTAGGATTTTTCACTCCGATTGTCGGAGAGGTATCTCTAGGCCCTCTCGGTAATGCACATCACTATAAGCCTTGCAAGCAATGTGACTAATGAGTTAGTTGTGGGATGATGCATTATGGAACGAGTAAAGAGACTTGCCGGTAACGAGATTGAACTAGGTATGATGATACCGACGATCGAATCTCGGGCAAGTAACATACCGATGACAAAGGGAACAACATATGTTTTTATGCGGTTTGACCGATAAAGATCTTCGTAGAATATGTAGGAGCCAATATGAGCATCCAGGTTCCGCTATTGGTTATTGACTGAAGATGTGTCTCGGTCATGTCTACATAGTTCTCGAACACGTAGGGTCCGCACGCTTAACGTTCGATGACGATTTGTATTATGAGTTATGTGATTTGATGACCGACATTTGTTCGGAGTCCCGGATGAGATCACAGAGATTACGAACAATCTCGAAATGGTTGAGACATGAAGATCGATATATTGGAAGGCTATATTCGGACATCGGAAAGGTTCCAAGTGATTTGAGTATTTTTCGGAGTACCGGAGAGTTACGGGAATTCGTATTGGGTCTTAATGGGCCATACGGGAAAGGAGAGAAAGGCTTCAAGGGTGGCCGCGCCCCTTCCCCAATGACTAGTCCGAATTGGACTAGGGAAAGGGGGCGCCCCCTTCCTTCCTTCTCATTCTCCCTTCCCCTTTTCCTGTTCCATGTGGGAGGTGGAATCCTACTAGGACTAGGGAGTCCTAGTAGGACTGCACACTTTGGGCGCGCCCTATGAGGGCCTGCGTGCTCCTCCCTCCATCCTTTATATACGTGGCCAGGGGCACCCCATAGACACACAAGTTAACATCAGTTTTAGCCGTGTGCGGTGCCCCCTCCACAGATACACACCTCGGTCATATCGTTGTAGTGCTTAGGCGAAGCCCCGCGTCGGTAGCTTCATCATTACCATCACCACACCGTCGTGCCGACGAAACTCTCCCATGACGCTTAACTGGATCAAGAGCTCGTGGAACGTCATCGAGCTGAACGTGTGCTGAACGCGTATGTGTCGTACGTTTGGTGCTTGGATCGGCTGGATCGCGAAGACGTTCGACTACATCAATCGCGTCATTAGATGCTTCCGCTTTAGGTCTACAAGGGTACGTAGACACACTCTCCCCACTCGTTGCTATGCTTATAGTAGATAGATCTTGCGTGATCGTAGGAATTTTTTTGAAATACTATGTTCCCCAACAGGCTTGGCATCCACCACATTAGAGGATGATGTACTGCATGCAGACACTCACACTAGTCGTAGCGCGGCAAAATGAGGGGTCAAATAACATGCCCACAATATAGATAGATTGTAAAGGTTGACACGCTAGTCAACATTCACACTTAAGGTAGGCATACTAGCTAACATTCACAAGCACTTACACTACAAATGAACACTTCCGTGATGATATGTATTTGTCATAGTAGGTCACATTTTTTGTTATGCATGTACATCCATGACAATTTTATGACAAAATCAAGATAGTCATACATGCGCTATCGTAGAAGTGTTCCATGACAATACCAAAATCATCATCATGAAAGTGTCCACTTCCATGATGATAAATGCCGCGTCATGGAAGAGCTTTCATCAAGGGTAACCAACACATGTCATCCACCGTAACAGGCCGCCGTTAATCCATCGGGTCTGGTTTTGGATCCAATAACCCGCTAACAGCCATGATTAATGGCGATTTTCCATGTGTAAAATTCTCATTGGCCGATGAAACCACGTGTCACCTCCGCATTGGCTCATATGTCACTCATCCAATGGGCGATATGCGCCTATGATATGTTGACACGTGGACCGGCCCAAAAGTGGCTCATAAAGATTAAATGGGCCGGCCCTGCTAAAGACCCACAAGATTTTCCAGAACATTATGGGCCGGCCCAGCTAAAGGCCCACAAGATTTTGCACACCATAATTGGCCGACCCAGCTAAAGGCCCAAAATATTTTGACTACACTAGTGGGCCGACCTGTTAACAGGCTTCCATGTGTTGGGCCAAATGACGGCCCATATTTGATCCAGTCTATTAACAGCCTGCCATGTTCTAGGCCTAATAACGGCCCAAATGAGATCCGACCCGTTAATACCCTACAACGTGCTGGGCTATATTAGAGCCCATATCAGATCTGACCCTTTAAGAGCCTTTCATTCTTTGGGCTAAATTATGGCCCATATTAGATTTTGCCCATCAACTGGACGATGTGCTTTTGGGCCCACTTGAGGCCCAGTTAGGATTTCTGTTTGCCGAAGGCCCATTTAATAGTACAACCTGATATTAGTTTTGGCCTGTTGAAGGCCTATTTAACATTTTGGCCCTATATTTATTTCGACCTGCTAAAAGCCCGTCATATAGTTGGGCCTAATTATGGCCCGCTTTGCATCCAGCCTACTCACAGTAATCTGATTGGGCCAAATAGACTGAGACAATTTTGGCATGTTAACGGCCCGTGATGTTATTCACACAATCATGGGGCGGGGTCTATTTCGACCTGCTGTCAGCCCGTGAGCTGTTCGACACGTTTCAGGGCCAACCTACTAAAAGCCCATTGAATTTTCTTGCCAAAATAGGACTGGCAGTTTACTCGGCCTATTAAAGGCCCGAAACTACTAGCGGGTCAGCTTATATTTAGGCCTGTTAACGGACCGAGATGACTGGGCCCATGATGCGGCCCATATATAATTATTTGCATCCCGGCCCGATTATGTACCTTAATTTTACATTTTGGCCTGTTTACTTTTCATTGAGTGAAGATAGGATATACATATATAGTAAATAACCGCAGTATTGTGCATAAAAAAACCTAGACTATACAATAAAGAAATTACAGCATATTACACCCATTGGGCATCAAAGTTCGCCACCAGTGATAAAAAACCACAAGCAGAAAGCAGATTACATACACTGGGCATCAAAGATCGCCACTAGTGCAAATAAACACGCTGACAAAACACTATAGGAATTAGGCACTTTGCCATCTGCCATGGCTGACGGCAAAGGCATGCATGGCAAACGACAAAGGCCTTTTCCGTCAGCCAGCAGACGGCACCACGTCCGGCTGAACGAGCTACGGCAAAGGGCACTTTGCCGTCTGCTGGCGGACGACAAAGATGCAAAGGCCTTTGCCATCAGCCAACAGACAGAAAAGGGCATGAATGTCACAGGTTAGACTTAGGTCTATTAAGGGGTTAATGGCATGCTTTGTCGTATGCTCGTAGACGACAAAGTCCTTTGCATTTTTGTCGTCTACCAACAGACGACAAAGTGGCCAAATAGGCCAGCCCAGGTGCCCCCCAGGTAGCTGCCACGTGGCTGGCTATGCCATCTGCTGGCAGACGGCAAAGATACAAAGTTCTTTGCCATCTGCCAGCAGACAGCAAAGCAACCATATATGCCAGCCCAGTGCCCCCAGGTTGCACAGGTAGCTGCCACGTGGCAGCTTTGCCATCTGCTAGGAGACGACAAAGTGCTTGTATTACCCCTGTTTTTTTCCTGTTTTTTATTAAATGCAATCAATTTCA
>LR738712.1:309096696-309238124 GCA_902687465.1 Secale cereale | reverse complement strand
ATATAGACACACACACACATTTGAAAATACTTTCAACAAGTATACATACCCCTGTCATATGGATATGATCATCCAACACATATACATACCAACTCAAAAGTCCATATCCAACATATATCCAACAACAAGCATACAATGGTTTCATCCATCCATACATATATAGGTAGCAAGTTTCACATTGTTCATCCTACAAAATTAAAACAAAAAGGAAGGACAAGGAGAAGAGTAGACTCCATCAACGCAAACTTCCGTGATGTAAAGCAAATCTGCAAATTGGGAAAGAACAAAGTTAGAAGACAAAGAAGAAGACTAGAAGAAGAAGAAGTAGTAGTAGAAGAAGAAGAATTTTGTTTCTTCTCTTTGTTTTTCTCCTCTTCTTTATCTTCTTCTTCTAACTAAGGTAACCTAGGTAATTATGCCATTTTTTAGCTAAGCTAGATAAAAATGCTAGGTGTAGGTCATTTTAGAGCTAAGGTAAGTAAATAGGTCATTTTGGAGCTTAGTAAGGTTATTATGTCATTTTCGAGGAAAATAAGCTATGTATATGTCATTTTGGAGGTAAGAAAGATTATTATGCCATTTTTTTACCTAATTATGCTAAGTATGTCATAAATGAACTAAAGAAGCTAAGTATAGGTCATTTTTATTTAACGTAGGTAGTTATGCCATTTTGAGCTAATTAAGCATATTTATTCATTTTGGATGACAAAATGGTAAGTGTAGGTCATTTTAGAGCTATCCTAGTTAAAATCGGTCATTTTGGATCTAGGTAAGGTTATTTTGTCATTTTGGAGGAAAATAAAATAATGGTATGATAGTTTGAAGCTAACCAAGGCTATTATGCCATTTTTTACCTAAGTATGCTAAGTATGTCATAAATGAACAAAATAAGCTAAATATAGGTCATTTTTGAGCTAACGTGAGTAGTTATGCCATTTTTAGCTAACTAAGCATATTTATTCATTTTGGAGGACAAAATGGTAAGTGTAGGTCATTTTAGAGCTATCCTAGTTAAAATTGGTCATTTTGAAGTTAGGTAAGGTTATTCTGTCATTTTGGAGGAAAATAAACTAATTATATGACAGTTTGGAGCTAAACCAAGGTTATTATGCCATTTTTTACCTAAGTAAGCTAATTATGTCATAAATGAACTAGCTAGGCTAAGCATAGATCATTATGGAGCTATCCTAGGTAGTTATACCATTTTTAGCTAACTAAGCATATTAAGTCAATTTGGAGGAAAAAAATGCTCAGTACATGTCATTTTATAGCTATCCTAGGTAAAAATATGTCATTTTCGAGCTAAGTAAGGTTATTATGTCATTTTCGAGGAAAATAAGCTAAGTATAGGCCATTTTGTAGCTAAATAGGTCATTTCTTAAGCTAAGTATGCATTTGTTAAGCAAAACACTTGGGAAAACTTGCCATCATCATGGAGGTGAAGGACCAGTCGGGGTTGCGCCAGTGCCAGACGGAGAAGGATCGGTCGATCCTTGTCGGGAGCATGTTGAAGCAAAGATCATTTGCAATGTCTCGTTAGCATGATGCAACTCAAATGTGAATACTAGTAACTAATGACCATTCAAATGAATCTCACTGTGGGCACTATACCAATCTGGGGCATCGGCGGAGGGGTCTGACCGTTGCTCTGGCACACAGACTGCACATTTTTTTCACGAGTGAGTCATATTAATTAGTAATGAAACAAACATTACGTGAATAATTTGGCTAATATGCAGTAGAAACTTACCACGAGGAGCTCGTATAGGGTCCGATGAGACACGTGATTTCGGTTCCTATCCTCCTCCAACAGCCTAGCCAACCTGTCCTCCATGTCCTTCTCCCTCTCTGCCGCCTGCCTATTTACCTTCGCCAGAAGCTCCTGGGCCCTAGCCTCGATGGCGAGCTCCATCGGCCGTGGACGAGGCCTTACCTCAGGATCGGAGCTCGTCTGGCGCTTCTCCGGGAGAGTTCTAGGACAACTTATCAGTCCATCCCCAATGGCTACCGAGCCATGGTACCTCCCACCACCAGATAGCATCACGAGCTCTGTATCAAAATGACTTTGGCTCGGGTTGAAGTCCTCCCCTTTCCTCGTATTCCCAGAGTCCTTGCAACTCACGAGCTTGTTGTGGAGGAGATGTTGGTGAAGCTCTCTAGATGATCGAGGTCAGACTCAGAGAATGCCTTGGCCTTCTTGTACGGCGCAGTATGGGCCATGGCATAGAGGTCGAACAGTGGTGGCACATCCTTCTTGTTGGGATGCGCCTAAAAGAGATGACCAAAATATTAGTTAAGGGCTAACGCTAGCATGAAGAATGAAATTGCATGAATCATGAAGCAAACCACATACCAAGTGATCCCCGTACTCAAATAGGTTGGAGCTCCCTTGATGGTGTGGCACACCTGCATTTGGGAACGCTTATCCTTGGCCTTGTTGTGGACGGCTAGCCATTGGGGAGAGCACCACTCATCCACCAACACCTCCCAATAGTCCATCCTATCCGCACACCATCTTGGGGGCACCTAAGTTAGACAAGAGAAGTTTCAGCGCTACGCCTACGAATCAAATCAAGGAAACTAAGTACAAGGCCTTAAGAATAGGTAATTACCTTCATGTACTTCTCCTTACTCAAAAACTTGGTGTGGCACTTCTTCTTGGACCTCTTAATGTTAGTCGAGGCATAGTAGTCTCGAACAACCTGCACCCGAACCACATGCCGTAAGTTCTGAAGTAGGCGCTTGCACATGGCTTCGACAACTATAGCCGCGTGTGCCTCGTGTTCCTCAAGACACCTGTAGAAGGTATGCAATCAAACAAGACAACACTGATTAGTACAATCACTAGGTACTGTTGATTTTTAATTCTGTAGAGGAGAAATTACCCAAAACGTCCGGATCACAATGTCGGCCACCGTCTCACACAAGACACCGTCGACTCTCTCCTCCGGCGGGGCCGGGGCAGCCATGTACAGCTCCCAGCTCAGTGTTAGCTGTGGAACCTCACCCTCATAGGGCAACGTGACCCACCCCGGGAAGTTCTGCCGACAAAGCACACCAAGGACCTGGTTGGGCTCGCGGGCACCACTGGCGTGTATCCGACCCCTGCATTATGACAAGGCCAACACATTAGAGATTAATTTGAAGAAACATGAAGGAAAAATGTTAATAAAGAGTAAATGCACTTACTTCTCCCCATTAGGCACAATCAACCACCTCCGATCGTGGGTCACCGGCACGGGCAGGAGCTTTGTACCACCATGCTGGAAGACCTTCTTGCCCCCCTCGACCAGCTCACCCCCGCTATAGCTATCCTCAGAAAAGCTATCCTCGCCACCATCAGCATGGCCACTAGCCTCCGGAGTCACGCGGGACGAAGAACCTGGGATCGGAGTCTCGTGGGACGAAGACTCTGGGACCCGAGTCTCGTGGGACGAAGGCTCGACGACCCGAGGCTCATCGGCCCGAGGCTCGTGGACCGGAGTCCGAGATGGGTCCACGTCAGACGGGTCCACCTGAGACGGAGTAGTCCTGTGGTTGGGAGAATCAGCTGTGGGTGGCGTCAAACAAGGCGTAGGGGCCTTCCTACCTCTCTCATCGCCACTTCCACCTCTAGCACCCCTCTTTTACTTCCCCCGATCTCTCCCGACCGAAGAAGAAGCGCCCGCCGGTGGTGTCTGCATACTGTCTAGCAGTGCTCTCCGAGGTGCTGGGGTGGAATGGAAGCACCCCTCCCCACACGCACCAAGGAAGGAGAATCGGAGCTCTCTCGACCCGTGCTCACCATCTGTCAACACCTGCAATGACAAAGAGTAAACGAAATTAGTACAACATAAACATAATAAAAATTTAAGTGTATCATCATCATGAACATAATAAAAATTTGAATACCTAATAACATGAACTAATTAATATATATATATATATATATATATATATATATATATATATATATATATATATATATATATATATTCATCGTCTATATATGCTCTGAGATCAATAAATGCATCATCATCATCACTATTAGTAAGGGGGTGCTCATCATCATCATCATCAATAAATGCATCAATGTGTGGAAGGCCTCCTTTACGTAATCGGTCAAGCATTGATAGGTCATCCGCAGAAGTAACCTCTTCTAGTTCCGGCTCTTCTTGTTCCAACTCAAGGGTGGAGTCGGATTCATTGTCGCTGTCTACTTCAATGTTCTGGTGTGAAGTAGAGCAGTTCTTGAACATTTTTTGGAAAGATGTGTTTCTTGGAAGAATTCTCCTTCATATGTGTCTGGGTTAATGTGAGGTTCATAATCCTCTTCATTGGGGGGAGGTGGTCTATGATACGTCTCCAACATATCTATAACTTTTTATTGTTCCATGCTATTAATTATGACGTCTTGGATGTTTCATAGGCTTTATCATACACTTTTATATTATTTTTGGGACTAACCTACTAACCCAAAGGCCCAGTCCAGGTTGCTGTTTTTTGCCTGTTTCAGGGTTTTGCAGAAAAAGAATATCAAACGGAGTCCAAACGGTATGAAACCTTCGCGAGAGATATTTTTGGAGAAAATCACGCACAGGGAACTTGAGAACCATGTCTGGGGAGCATCAAGGCGCCCACGAGGGTGGGGGGCGCGCCCCCTTCCCAGGGCGCGCCCCTGCCTCGTGGGCCCCTCGAGCACCCCCCCGGTGTCCTCCTTCTTCCTATATAAGTCTACGTACCCTGAAACCTTCGACAACAGAGAGAAAACCCTAATTCCACCGTCGTAACCTTCTCTTCCCGTGAGATCCCATCTTGGAGCCTGTTCCGGAGCTCCACCGGAGGGGGATCCATCACGGAGTTCTTCATATCATCATCATCGCCCTCACTATGAGTTGTGAGTAGTTTACCACAGACCTTAGAGTCCATAGCTAGTATCTTGATGGCTTCTTCTCTCTCTCTGGATCTCAATACAAATTTCTCTTCGGTCTTGGAGGAGATCTATTCGATGTAATCTCTTTTTGCGGTGTGTTTGTCGAGGTCCGATGAATTGTCAGTTTATGATCAAGATTATCTATGAGAAATATTTGGTTCTTCTCTGAACTTTTTATGTGTGCTCATAATATCCTTGCAAGTCTCTTCGAATTATTGGTTTGGTTTGGCCTACTAGATCTATAGTTCTTGAAATGGGAGAAGTGCTTGGCTTTTGGTTCTATCTTGCGGTGTCCTTTCCCAGTGACAGTAGGGGCAGCAAGGCACATATTGTATTGTTGCCATCGAGGATAAAAAGATGGGGTTTATATCATATTGCTTGAGTTTATCCCTCTACATCATGTCATCTTGCTTAAGGCGTTACTCTGTTCTGATGAACTCAATACACTAGATGCATGCTGGATAGTGGTCGATTTGTGGTGTAATAGTAGTAGATGCAGAATCGTTTCGGTCTACTTGTCTTGGACGTGATGCCTGTATACAATGATCATGCCTAGATAGTCTCATAATTATTCGCTTTTCTATCAATTGCTCGACAGTAATTTGTTTACCCGCCGTAGAATATCACTATGATGAGAGAAGCCACTAGAGAACACTATGGCCCCCGGGTCTATTCTCAACATATCAATCTACATCTACTTTTCTTTTGCCGCTTTTATTTTCTGTTCTTTTAAACAAAAATACTAAAAATATAAATTATCATCTCTATCAGATCTCACTTTCATAAGTGACGGTAAAGGGATTGACAACCCCTTATCGCGTTGGCTGCGAAGTTCTTATTTGTTTGTGCAGGTGCGAGGGACTCGCGCGTGATCTCCTACTAGATTGATACCTTGGTTCTCAAAAACCAAGGGAAATACTTACACTACTGTGCTGCATCTCCCTTTCCTCTTCGAGGGAATACAACGCAAGCTCAAGAAGTAGCTAGAAGAAATTCTGGCGCCATTGCCGGCGAGGCTTACGCAAAAGTCATATACCAAGTACCTATCAAAAACCTTTATCTTTCGCATTACATTTATTTGCCTCTCGTTTTCCTCTCCCCGACTTCACCCTTGCCATTTTATTTGCCCTTCTTCCGCCGTGTGTTTATCGTTCGCTTGCTTCTTGTTTGCTTGTGTGCTGCTTTATTGCCTCATTGCCCTCATGTCTGAGATGGGGGTTGATCCTATCGAGAAGGGTAGTAATGTCGAGGGCAACGTCTATGTTGACCCCCCGGATGAAGCTACCACTTTACATATTAAGAGGTTCCGTGTTGGTAGTGGTAATATCATTGAAAAAGGAGTTCTTCAAGACTTCTTTACTTGTGTCGGTGCTTTGCCCACTATGGGTGGCTCTATTCTTCACATAACTAGCAGCCTTGCGGATGTTGTATCTATGCTTATAGTAGAAATTGAAAGGCAATTTATTCATATCTATCCCTATATTCAGAGATTTTTTTTGGAGTTTTCCAACATTGAGCATTCTTCTGTTAAGCATGCAGCTACTATCTTTTTAGCTCATGAATTTAGATTTATCATGAAAGAGGCCAAAGAAATCTTTGCTCATTACATAGTAGATGCCGGTCGACCTCCCATAGAGGCTATCTTGTTCAATCAAGAAGACGTAATGCGGTTGCAATCTCCTAATCATGTTGCTTTTAACGAAAACCTTAGAAAAAAGGTTCCTACCGAGATCTTGATTGATAGAATTTTTGAGATGAATGATGATTTTGCTATTCAAAACAATGGGTTAGGCTTCTCCCTTGAGCGATGGCTTATGACCTTTTGCCAAAAGAATGCCTATAATGATGAATTGGTTGTTCACTACAAAGGGCCGAAAGAGGAACCTATTCCTCCTGAGATTGATGTAGGGGACTTTTGTCCCATTAAATTTAGCCCTTTTGATTACTTTTGCTTACCGCAAAGGAAGCTTGCTGCTGAACGTAGGGAATATGAGATGAGCTTTGGCGACATATCGTATCATTATGGCATTCCCTAGATTTATCTTGTATCATGCCTAGCTAGGGGCGTAAAACGATAGTGCTTGTTGGGAGGCAACCCAATTTTATATTTTTTGTTTTTGTTGCTGTTAGGGAATAAATATTGCATCTAGCCTGTGTTTAGATGTGGTTTCATGTTTTGTTTATTGTTTGTGCCAAGTAGAACCTTTGGGAAGTTGTGTGTGAAGTTTATGTGATCTTGCTGTGAAAAACAGAATCGTTAGCGCTCGCTCAAGTGGTCGTCAGATTTTACTGGAGCATGCTATTTAGTTGACTCTTTTTGCAGATGATTGGTAGACAAATTACTCACATTTACCAATTTAGTTTGTATTTTTTGGAGTTACACAAGTATGCGAAACCTGCAGATTACTACAAACTGTTCTTATTTTGACTGATTGTATTTTTCGTGTGTTGTTTTCTTATTTCAATGCATCAATGAGTAATACTTGGAGGTATGAACCATAGAGAGGTTGGAATACAGTAGGTTTAACACCAATATAAACAAAGAATGAATTCGTTGCAGTACCTTTGAGTAGTGATTTGTTTTCTTATACTAACGGAGCTCACGAGAATTTTCGTCTAAGTTTTGTGTTGTGAAGTTTTCAAGTTTTGAGTATTGCTTTGATGGACTATGGAAAAAAGAGTAGAAAAGGCCTAAGCTTGGGGATTCCCATGGAACCCCAAGTAAAATTCAAGGATAATCAAAAGCCTAAGCTTGGGGATGCCCCGGGAAGGCATCCCCTCTTTCGTCTTCATCCATGGGTAACTTTATTTGGAGCTATATTTTTATTCACCACATGATATGTGTTTTGCTTGGAGCGTCTTGTATAATTTGAGTCTTTGCTTGTTAGTTTGTCACAATCATACTTGCTGGACACACCTATTTTAGAGAGTTGAACATGGCCTAGTAATTGTTAGAACACTCTATGTGCTTCACTTATACTTTTGAGTTGAATAGTTTTTGCTCTAGTGCTTCACTTATATCTTTTAGAGCACAGTGGTGGTAATATTTTGTAAAAATTGTTGAACTCTCATGCTTCACTTATATCTATTTGAGAGTCTATTAAAACAGCATGGTAATGTGTTTAGGCTATAAAAACTAGTCTTCACATGATAGACATCCAATGTCAATGTAGTAAATTTTTTCACAATAAGTGCATTGAATATGATGAGATGTTGGATGCTTGATAATTGTTTTGGGATATGAGGATAGTGATATTAGAGTCATGCTAGTGGAGTTATTATGAAATTGATAAATACTTGTGCTAAGGTTAGTTATTCTCGTATCATGCACGTATGCTGAACCGCTATGTGACGAAGTTAGAGCATGAGGTATTTGTGGAGTGCCAACCTTTGTGTGGAGGTCGGGGGCTCGCGATGGTTAACTCCTACCAACCTCCCCCCTAGGAGCATGTGTTGATTACTTTGTTTTGATGACTCATATATTTTTGTAATAAGTAGATGAGTTCTTATGACTAATGTTGAGTCCATGGATTATACGCACTCTCACCCTTCCACCATTGCTAGCCTCTCTTGTACCGCGGAACTTTCGTCGGTGCCATAAACCCACTATATATCCTTCGTCAAAACAGCCACCATATTATTCCTCAAAATAGCCACCATACCTACCTATCATGGCATTTCCATAGCCATTCCGAGATATATTGCCATGCAACTTTCCACCGTTCCGTTCATATGACACGCATCATATTGTGTCATATTGCCATGCATGATCATGTAGTTGACATCATATTTGTGGCAAAGCCACCATGCATAATTTCTCATACATGTCACTCTTGATTCACTGCACATCTTGGTACACTGCCGGAGGCATTCATGTAGAGTCATACTTGTTGTAGTATCGAGTTGTAATTTCGAGTTATAATAAAAGTGTGATGATCATAATTATTAGAGCATTGTCCCGTGTGAGGAAAGGCCAATAAAAAAGGAGATGACCCAAAAAAAATATAGAGAGGGGCTAATAAAAAAAGGAGAAATCCCATCCAAAAAAATGAGAGAAAAGAGAGAAGGGACAATTTCTACTATCTTTTTCCACACTTGTGCTTCAAAGTAGCACCATGTTCTTCATGATAGAGAGTCTCATGTTTAGTCACTTTCATATACTAGTGGAAATTTTCATTATAGAACTTGTCTTGTATATTTCAACGATGGGCTTCCTCAAATGCCCTAGGTCTTCGTGAGCAAGTAAGTTGGATGCACACCAACTAGTTTCTTTTGTTGAGCTTTCATACATACTTAGCTCTAGTGCATCCGTTGCATGGCAATCCCTACTCACTCACATTGATATCTATTGATGGGTATCTCCATAGTCCGTTGATACGCCTAGTCGATGTGAGACTATCACCCTCCTTTTGTCTTCTCCACAACCACCTCTATTCCACCCATAGTGCTATATCCATTGCTCACGCTCATGTATTGCGTGAAAGTTGAAAGGTTTGAAAAGATAGAGTATGGAAACAAGTGCTTGGCTAAAATCGGGGTTGTGCATGATATGATTATTTTGTGTGATGAAGAGGGAGCATAGCCAGACTATATGATTTTGTAGGGATAACTTTCTTTAGCCATAGTATTTTGAGAAGACATGATTGCTTTGTTAGTATGCTTGAAGTATTGTTATTTCTTATGTCAATATAGACTTTTATCTTGAATCTTCCAGATCTGAAGATTCATGCCACAATTAAGAGAAATACATTGAAAAACTATATTGGTTAGCATTCCACATCAAAAATTCTTTCTTTATCATTTACCTACTCGAGGACGAGCAGAAATTAAGCTTGGGGATGCTTGATACGTCTCCAATGTATCTATAACTTTTGATTGTTCCATGCTATTATTTATGAAGTCTTGGATGTTTAATGGGCTTTATCATACACTTTTATATTATTTTTGGGACTAACCTACTACCTAAAGGCATAGTCCAGATTGCTGTTTTTTGCCTGTTTCAGGGTTTTGTAGAAAAAGAATATCAAACAGAGTCCAAACGGAATGAAACCTTCGCGAGAGATATTTTTGGAGAAAATCATGCACAGGGAACTTGAGAACCACGTCAGGGGTACATCGATTCACCCACGAGGGTGGGGGCGCGCCCCTTCCCAAGGTGCGCCCCCTGCCTCGTGGGCCCCTCGAGCAGCCCCCGGTGTCCTGCTTCTTCCTATATAAGTCTACGTACCCCGCAACCTTCGACAACAGAGAGAAAACCCTAATTCCACCACCGTAACCTTCTGTTCCCGTGAGATCCCATCTTGGAGCCTGTTTCGGAGCTCCACCGGCGGGGGATTCATTACGGAGTTCTTCATCATCATCATCGCCCTCACCATGAGTTGTGAGTAGTTTACCACAGACCTTCGGGTCCATAGCTAGTATCTAGATGGCTTCTTCTCTCTCTGGATCTCAATACAAAGTTCTCCTCGGTCTTCGAGGAGATCTATTCGATGTAATCTCTTTTTGCGGTGTGTTTGTCGAGATTCGATGAATTGTGAGTTTATGATCAAGATTATCTATGAGAAATATTTGGTTCTTCTCCGAACTTTTTATGTGTGCTCATTATATCCTTGCAAGTCTCTTCGAATTATTGGTTTGGTTTGGCCTACTAGATCTATAGTTCTTGCAATGGGAGAAGTGCTTGGCTTTGGGTTCAATCTTGCGGTGTCCTTTCCCAGTGACAGTAGGGGCAGCAAGGCACGTATTGTATTGTTGCCATCGAGGATAAAAAGATGGGGTTTATATCATATTGGTTGAGTTTATCCCTCTACATCATGTCATCTTGCTTAAAGCGTTACTCTGTTCTTATGAACTCAATACACTAGATGCATGCTGGATAGTGGTCGATGTGTGGACTAATAGTAGTAGATGCATAATCGTTTCAGTCTACTTGTCTCGGACGTGATGCCTATATACAATGATCATGCCTAGATAGTCTCATGATTATTTGCTTTTCTATCAATTGCTCGACAGTAATTTGTTTACCCACTGTAGAATATCGCTATCATGAGAGAAGCCACTAGAGAACACTATGGCCCCGGGTCTATTCTCAACATATCAATCTACATCTACTTTACTTTTGCCGCTTTTATTTTCTGTTCTTATAAAAAAATACCAAAAATATAAACTATCATCTCTATCAGATCTCACTTTCGTAAGTGACCGTAAAGGGATTGACAACCCCTTATCGCGTTGGCTGCAAAGTTCTTACTTGTTTGTGCAGGTGCGAGGGACTTGCGCGTGGTCTCCTACTGGATTGATACCTTGGTTCTCAAAAAGTGAGGGAAATATTTACGCTATTGTGCCGCATCTCCCTTTCCTCTTCGAGGGAATACAACGCAAGCTCAAGAAGTAGCAGTCTAACACATGGCGACACTTCATAAACGACAACCCAACCATTGAGATTTGGATCACTTTGACAGGACCATGGTAGATAGTTAACTTGGGTTGCTTGTTCAGCCATAATTTAGACATCGGGATCATCCAAATGGGTGCTTCATTTGATTTCCACTAGCCCCATATGTTCATGAGTCCTTCTAGTCTCGTTCGGCTGGAACCACTAACATTTGAAGACTACAAAGTTTGGTGTGTTTGCACCATAGAATTGAAGTTCATAAATTTCTTCAAGTCTTCCATAATACTCAGTATCTCCTTCGTTGATAGCAGAGACACAATAATTGTAGACTTTCGGTCGGCCATAGATAGCTCTTTGCCATAGTTATGAAAGCGATACCCGTTGATGTCATATTTGTCAAATGAACAAACCTTATAGTCAAAACCATTAGCGACTTGTCTCAATTCGTCGTACATAAAGTCCGAATTAGCATACAAGTTTAATACGAAAGAAGGATTGTTGCAGTAGTCGCAAATTAGATGAAGAAATGAAATGGTCTAATGGAAATTACCATTTGTTTGAACCAAGAGATGAAACCGGGATAGCCACCTCCATGCTTTGCCAGAAGCTCATAATCTTCGACTGAATCCTTTTGGATCATCGCTCCAGATGAGAATTTGGCAACGATCTACTGTATAAAATATATCCGGGAATAAGAGGAGTTCAAAGGAATTAGAAGTTGTGAAACAATGTACTGAGAACTTACTCGATGTACGGACACACTTCTGTTAGGTTGTTGAAGATATACAATGAAATGGTCCATCATTCTTCAAAATCCAACGTTAAGGAATTAGAAGCACCGGCTGGTGCGAGATTACCTTTGAATAGGCTGAGGTTGGATCCACCCTTTTTAGGGACGCCAACATTGTACCGAGGCTTCGGATTATGCAAATGATGATTTTTGGCTTCATAGTGTGTTGTCACGAAGATTGTCGCCTCCTCAGTAATGAATGCCTCTGCCATCGATGCTTCAATTCTACGTTTATTTTTACATTTTGCTTGAAGCGTCTTCTGCATCCTCTCAATTGCATAGCACCAACGATTTTGCACGCCCCCCACCCAATCTTTCCTCGGTCGGGAGATGCAAAATCAAGTGCTGCATTGGATTAAAGAAGCCCACCGGAAAGATCATCTCTAACTTGCAGATCAACTCTGGCACCAACTCTTCCATTACTTCTAGCAGGCCAGACGATAGTTCTTTCTCACATAGAACACGATAGTGTTGGGTTCTTCCATAGGGTGCGTCGACTGCAAATTAAAATTTCCTACGCACAGAACATCCAGGAACATGCTAAGGGAGATGGGTCACAGATCGTTACCACTAGACGCGCAATGCCGTGCAGCGGAAGTAGAGGTGGGGCAGTGCATCTCCGGAGTCGTCTCCACCTCGTCGATCTCCCACGTAGCGGATTGGATCCTGCGGATAGGTTCGCCGGAGCGGCACAAGTGCACCGCCTCTAACGATATATGCGCGTGTAGGAGGAACATCGTACGGCGGACTGCTAGGTCCGATCACACAACCGCCGGTGAGTGGAGGTGGTTATTCACAACACATGCAAACCCTAATGACAGCGCCAAAGCAATCAACCGAATGAGTGTGCCGCACCTCCACTATATATAGGCATCCTTCGCGGGCTCAACACTTGGGCCTCGCATGGACCCTAAAGCCGAAAGTCTGTTCGGTCTGTATCCGAGTCCGAGAGGGACCAAGCCTGACTCGTGGTGTCGGATCCAACCTCATAGGTTCCTTCCCTTAAGCGCGCGACCCCTTAGGTTCAAGTCAGCTTGGTCACAGTTCAGATCACCTCCGACCTGTACGGTTGGTAGTGGCCTCTAGCAAGGCGTGCCGACCACCAAGCAAACTATGAAGCTGGTTAGGTGAACATGTACATCATACTTCCATTCCTTTTGCCACACGATATATGTTGTCTTGCTCAAGGCGAGTCTGTCATCCTTGTGCTAGCCTGGCCTCTTTCTTGTTCTAGTGATGCCAACCCAAACCGGATTATCTCATAATCCTTGTCCCATGGCCATACTTATCCTGGTCGGATCACACGAGGGGCCCAGAGTATATCTCTCTTGTTTGGAGGGGCAAATCCCATCTTGCTCGACTATGTCTCGCAGCATGGGTCTAGACAAACCCAAAACCTACCTTTGTAACTATCCAGTTAAAGAGTAGCGTTTGGTCGGCCCAAAGCAAGTCTGTTACCATCCCGAGTACATGCGTCAACTCAGTTCTTAGGACATAGAACGTATGTTGCACTAGAGACTCATAGATGAAATACCGCCACGTCTCATAGTCTGGTCTGTCCGACTTGGACCTTATCTTGACTCGGATCCGACTACGTCGAATCTGACCAGACTTTTCCAAGTCCATATTATCCGGTTAGCATCCAATACTCCATGGCTAGTGAGACCGAGCAATCCACCGTGTCATATGCTAGTCTAGTCCGATGTGTGTCCACACGTTACTTACGACTAGGGACAATTTAGGATGCATAAGATCTCACAGACAAGTCACGTACTTGCCAACAGGTATCATTGATTACATCCAAGGACTATCTTTATTCATAAACACATATGAAATATCTTCATACATGATTGCCTCTAGGGCATATCTCCAACAGTCTCCCACTTGCACTAGAGTTAATCAAATAGACATCATATGCCCATAGCTCTAATGTGCCCCTCATGATTGGGTTTTGGAAGTGGCTTAGTCAAAGGATCAGCAACATTTGCATCCTTGTGAATTTTGCATAACTCTATATCACCACTCTTTACGATCTTTCATATTAGGTGATATTTCCGATCTATGTGTCTGGTCTTGTGGTGGTTCCTCGGCTCCTTGGCTTGTGCGATTGCACCAGAATTATCACAATAAAGGTCCAACAGTTTCATCGAGGCTGGGAAAATACCAAGATCATCCAGAAAGTTCCGGATCCAAACACCTTCCTTTGCAGCTTCCCAAGCCACAATGTATTCGGCTTCTGTGGTAGAATCGACCTCCGTATCTTGCTTGGAACTCGTCCATCTCACTGCTCCTCCGTTCATGACATACACGAATCCATGCTGTGATCAACAATTATCTCTATCGGTTTGGAAACTAGCGTCGGCGTAACCCTTTACGACGAGTTCCTCCTCACCTCCATAAACTAGGAACATCTCTTAGTCATTTTCAGGTACTTCAGAATAGTCTTTACCACTGCCCAGTGACTCTCACCTGGGTTGGCCTGGTATCTAATTGTTAGGCTTATTGCAAAAGCAACATCAGGCGTGTACATATCGTGGCATACATGATGGATCTGATTGCCGAGGCATACATAATCTGACTCATCCTACTTTGCTCATCAGATGTCGAAGGACTCTGAGTCTCGCTTAGCCTTATACCATGTGAGACAGGTAAGAACCCTTTCTTGGCCTCACTCATGTTGAACTGTTTCAACACTTTATCTATGTACGTGCATTGGCTCAAGCCAAGAAACCTCCTCGATCTATCTCTATAGATCTTAATGCCCAATATGTAAAACGCTTCACCAAGGTCCTTCATCGAAAACTTTCCATTCAATGATTCCTTGACCGAGTTCAGCATCGAAACATCGTTTCTGATCAGCAATATGTCATCCACATATAGTATCAAAAACACTATCGAGCTCCCACTCAACTGCTTGTATAAATAAGAGTCCTGTTAGCTTTTGATAAAGCCGAGACCAGTGACGACCTCATCAAAATGAATGTTCCAGCTCCGAGATGCTTGTGTCAACCCATAAATGGATCTCTTGAGCTTGCATACCTTACTAGTGCTAGTCGGATCGACAAAACCCTCGGGTTGTATCATATACACGTCCTCGGTTAAATTTCCGTGAAGGAAAGCCATTTTGACATCCATCTACCATATCTCATAATCGAAATAGGCAGCTATAGCTAGTATGATCCTCATCGATTTCAGCATCGCTACCGGCTAGTTAGTCTCGTCGTAGTCAATTCCTTGAACTTGTCCTTAAGCTTTAGCGACAAGCCGAGCTTTGTGGATCTGAACATTTCCATCCATATCGGTGTTCTTCTTAAAGACCCATTTGCAACCTACGGCTTTACGCCAGGTGGCGGATCAACCAAGTCCCAAACTTGATTTTCATCCATGGACTTTAATTCGGACCTCATGGCCTCCAGCCATGCCTCAGAATCTGGGCTTACCATCGCTTCCGCATACGTAGCCGGCTCGTCGCTTTCTACCAACAATACATCGCGCACTTTGCGCAATATTTCCGACCTCCGTCGCTCTGGTGTCGCTTCCACTTCGGGTTCCCTGACAGACTCCGGTATGATCATATCACCCGCCGAGTTGTCCCCAAGTGGTGCTCGAACTTCTTCGAGGTGCACCTGCCTCCCACTAGCCTCCCGCCCGAGAAACTCTTTCTCAAGGAAGACCCCGTTTCAAGAAACAAACACTTTGTTCTCTCCACGGTTGTAGAAGCTATATCCCAAGGTTTCCCTCGGATATCCCACGAATATGCATTTATCCGACTTGGGTGTTGTCACACCCTGATTTTCATGTCACATTGCTTAAGCTAATTTCCATGTTAAAAATGTGGATTTGCAAAAACTTTTGAGTGTTTTTGACTTTGCTTGATTTGACTTTTGTCTGCTGTTTGCTAGTGCTCTAAAAATCAAATAAATCCTCCAACTCTTATACTTCATCTCCTTGACCCAAAACCTTTTCCCAATGATCATGCCATGTGTATAGACCAGTATAGAATCTTCTTATAAAAATATTTTGGCGAAATGGTATTTTCTAAAATTAGTTTTCCAAAAACCCCTGAATTGAGGTTTGCACTGCAAGTACCTTATTTAGGGTGTGAAAAATCTTTCAAAAAGTATATTTGAATCCTATGAGGTATAGGACTCCCAGAAACCACAAAAGTATAATTTTAAAAGTTATTTTTATATTTTATTTAAAAGCTTTTTCTTAAGGCAAGAAATGGTCTTTAATAGGGAAAAATTATTTAATCATTTCAAAAATATTTGCCAAAATTCAGAGAGACTCATAGGACATATATTGTCCATATATAAGAGTTTCAACACATGGTCATGTTCAAAATATTGGACAAATCCTTTTAAAACCCTTTCTGGATATTTCAAGCTTTTGAAATATTTACAAAGGAAATATCCTCCAAAAATTCCAGGGAAATTCTATCATGTCATATATGACATATTTGATGATCTTGCAAAGCCTCATGCCTTGAAGATCAAGGAAACATCCTCTTATCCCCTCAAAACCCTTCTGTCCCTATTTGAAGTTTGAGCAGATCTACATTGCCAAACTTGTCCAAATGCTCTCAAACTTGGTGTACATGATAAAATGATGTAATCATGCATGCATGCCAAATGGCACAAGTTTTGGAGAAGCATAACTTGGTCTAAGTGCCCCAAAACCACTTCTTTTCAAATTCAAATTTGAACAACTTTACATTGTCAACTTTTTATCTGGAGCCTCAAACATTGTGGGCATGATCATAACCCCAAATGATGATGCTACACCAAGTGGTGCATCAAGGGGAGATGATTTGCTTAACTCAAGCATGGTGAAACCATTTCTGTTGATTTCTAGGGTTCACCAAAGTTACATTGGCCACTTTGCCCAAATGAGCTCAAATTTGGTGTAGGGGCCTAATTATATGTAACATTTGATCCTGTTAAGCCCCATGTCAAGTGGAGGTCATTTGCCTCCCCAAAACCTGATCAAACACCTTCTGTCCAATTGCCAAAACCAGTGTTTGAACCTCTTTTACTTTTTCCCTTTGCCTCAAACTTCTACCACAGCTTCTCCTGATCATCCTCTACCCCCAGCAACTCTCTATGGCCGCAACTCAATTATTGGAGGGGGGTAAAACCCCAATTCCTACTGCTGGACAGCAGTTTTTACCTTCTCCATCACCTCTCTCTTCATTCCAGAGGCTCCCCAGAGCATCCAAGACTGCCTCCCCATTGTTTACTACTCCCTAGCACTACTGGACACTGGGGGACACGGCCTGGAAAGCAAAGACACGAGCATGCCGGCCAAAGGCGCGCTCTGGAGCACGCTACAGTGCACCGAGGCACTGTAGCTCGGCCCTCCCGAGGCTTCCAGGCGGCCTTGGGCAGAGAGACCGTGTCTCCCGAGGTGCCCTCGAAGTCCACGACCTGCAGGACGGTCGGCCTTATCCTCCCCGGTCCTCCTTCTCTCTCCACGAGCACGCCCGAGCGCGTCCATGGACAACGCTCACGGTGCACCGTGGCTGCAGCTATAAAAAGCCTCCCCCCGAGCGCCCTTCGCCTCTTCTGGACCCTCCTCTCTCCCGTGCATCTCCTAGACATGCCCCCTCTTCCCCTAGTGCTCTCTTTCCCTCGCCATGGCCGCCATGGTCGCCGTCGGACTCTGCCCGGCACTGGTGAACCAGGGCCTCTCCTCCTCTTCCTTGGCCACCAGGAGAACCGCAGCAGACCGGCGGAGCTCCCCCACTCTCTATCTCCTGCTCCGGTGCCCCGTGGTGCCCGCTCCACCATCAACCGAAGAGGCCGCCGCCATGGTCAGGTGCAGGAGGTGCTCCGGCTCCTCCCCTGCCGCCCCAAGGGGCTTCCCCGACGCGCCGCTCCCCGAGGAACCCTCCGGTGGCCTCGGCCTGGCCAGAGGTGGCCCCTGCCGCCGGGGACGGGCGCCGGCTGGCGCGCAGCCGCGGCAACCAGCCCCTCCGTCGCGGGTGCGGGAGGTAGGGGATGACCCTGCAGGAGGGACCCGCAGGTCAGCGACCCCGGGGGCCAGGCCCACCCGTTTAAGTGGAGGCGGCTTCGGCCAGCCCGCCTCCCCCGCGCGGAAGCGCATCCCCGAAAGACGCCTCCGGCGTGGCCCCCCTCTGCACGCGAGCGGCCGAGCCGCTAGGCCGGCCCGCTAGCTATCCCTCGCCCTACACACTGTATAAGGTTGAACCCTTATTCCCTTTTTCCTTTTCTTTATTCTGTCAACTTCAAAAATGCCTAGATAATTCATTTGAACTCCAAATTGCATGATTCAAATTTCCTATGGCTCCATAAATCATGCTCTATCACATAGTGCAACATGCAAATTATTCCAGAAACTTTCCCTACACAAATATTTATCAAATGCCTTTATTTCTTTTCTGTGATTAACTTTAGAAAATCACAGAGAGCTCAATCTTGATCCAAATGCAGTGATTCAAATTCCTAGATGCTTGTCATGTCCAAACTTAGTTTTGGAACATTTTTAATAATAGTTTCTGTACCCCACCAAATATTGAGCCATTTCTTCATATTTATCAGCTTTGCAAAATCCTAGGAAATTCATCTGGATTCCAAATCCAGTGAAACCAACTCCTGAATGCTTCTAAAATCATGACTTGTTGATGGGTGCCATTGCTCATCATTCAAGAAAATATTTCTGTATACTTCTTCCAAATCCATAAAACCCTTGATTCCATCATATTGAAATGTTACAAACTACCTATTGATCCAACACCTATGAAACCACCTTGGTTATTTTTCATATGACCAGAGGTATCCCAGAAAAAGTCCAACTCCTATTTTTAGAGCACTTTTATTTTTGCTTTGATTGTGTTGCTTATTATGATTGTTTCCATCGTTAGTTAACGTAATAAACGGAGTATTCGGAGATGGACCAGAAGATTTGAAGACTCTGAAGAATAAGGCAAGCAGCCCTTTGACCATGTTCGAGAAACCTTTTATGCATGTCTCATAGCACCTTATTATCAAATGCATCGGAATCATGTTGAGGTGGAAACCACTTTGGTTGCTACCCCTGTTACTTTACTGTTGAAACTTGCATCAAACATGACCCTACCTTCCTATGAGGGTTATGTGGGTGGGAGTAGATAGATGTATGCTATAGTAGTTGGCTACGCAAATGGGTCGGGGTTATGCATTGAGTGAAACAAGTGTGGTCTGACATACTTGCAACTGACCCAGTGGGTGCCATTAATGCCCCTGGGAGTTGATGAGGAGCTAGGGCACTACTTGGTGAAGAAGTAGTGTGCCGAGGCTCGACGAAAGTGTTGTTTACAGAGATGGATTAGATTTATGTGTGACTACCGTCCCAACCAAACATGCGCAACCACTCTACCCTTATATGGGAAAGGGCATTATTGATTACCTAGGTCGATACTAGCATGGTGCCCGCATTACTAGTGACGGGGGTGACATGAGGTCACTCTCGGGACGGGGTCGTGCTAGGATAGGCGGCCATGACTGTTTTCATAGGGCACCGGACACACCGTTGGTACCCCGTGCTTGTGATATGTGATGAATACGGAGCGAGTCTCCACAAACCTTGAGATGTGAAATGTTTGGCACGGGGCTGCTACCAATCGAGTGGACTCTATGTTAGTGTCTTCTAGGGAAATATAGTGATCGGGTGCTTACCCCGGGTACTTGAGGTATCGCGGGTCGTGGATGACACGGAAGTTCCCCGGATCTTGTGGGTAAAGTGTGCAACCTCTGCAGAGTGTCAAACTATTCGAATAGCCGTGTCCGCGGTCAAGGACAGTTGGGTGGTGCTACTTAGACTATGTCCATAAGTTTCTGGGAAACAACACGATACAGAGATATTGATGATGTGATTGTGAGTAAGTCACAATGAGCTTGTGCATGTGTTGATTACAACTCTTTCTCGATATTGATGTCTGTGACCTCCTGATACTTGTTACAGACACATGCATGCCCTTGTTATATGTTGTTCATAATTGCATATGAAAAACTAGCTTTCCGCAAAACTGCCAACCTAGCAGTAGAGCCTTGCATAATTATTCTGTTATCACACTTGGGTTGCTTGCGAGTACATTCAATGTACTCATTGGCTTGCCACTGGTTATTTTATTTGCCAGGCAGGAGAGAACAGGTTATGGTGAAGATTTCCTGGTGACGAGCATGTGAGCTAGGACGCTTCCCAGTCAGAATGCCTGTAGGGTTAAGGCAGATGGCATGGGTCCCAGTTGTCTTTGAAGATTTCCGCTGCGATGATATATTCAAGACTTGACCATTATGGTCCTACTTGTGTAACACGGTATGTAAGGATGTAAGACTCTTGTTATTCAGCTTCTGTGTGTTCAGTGAGCATTGATCTCTGGGATCACTGTACACGTGCATTCGGTGATCACGACTTATGAGTCGGGGTCCCCACAGAGCTGGTATCAGAGCCATCCTGACTGTAGGAAGCCTTAGTTAGCATGGTCGTTAGTTAGGGCAAAACTATTTTCAAAACTACTACTAGTTTTCAAAACTATCTATACTTCTCTTCCCTTCTCAGTTTTTCGAAAACTAGGCTATGCTTGATCTCTTTCCCTTCAAAACCTTGGTCGCTAGAACCCTTATGCCCCAGACCACCGGATTTTCTGTAATCCTCATGGAGTGCACCTTGCCAAACACTCACCCACCACCTTTGCACGCAAGATTGGTGACACCACGACAAGATGATACCAACAGAAACTACACCCTCGATGAGTGAGGACATGAAGACCCAGAAGATGGGGGACACCCTTGACAAGAACCCCCAAGACGATGCAACATTGGCCTATGATGACCAGGCTATAGGTTATGCAAAATCATGATATGCATCGCTAATAGAGTAATCATGTCACTACCGTTGTTGTATCGACAACCACCGGTGGACGAGAACCTTGCCATTTGGTCCGCCTCACTATAGTGAGCAGGAAAACGGTTCTCTTCGTCCCCCGCTCTTGGTGTCGATGTTTTCATCAACGAAACCGACATGTTGGACCTCTATTATGCCTTGTTATTACATATGGATTGCCTACCTGGTACCCTCGACGTCCCAGGAGGCACAAGGGATCGTCATGATTAAAGAGACAAGAGAAGACCAAGTCAACGCCAGCTACAAGGAGGCACCTTCATCCCATCACCTCATCAGGCGAGAAGATGTTAAAGAATCTTCAGGCTCAGCCCGGATCATTCATCAAGCAACTACAAGGGGCATAGCAACATCCGAGGAAGCTCAGAAGACTGCACGAGGCACAAGTCACGACACAGAGTCCGAGAACCCCTAGGGTAGGATGAGTCGTGTGCCCCCTGTGCGCAGTCGAGTCCATATGATGGTTCGAATAGAACCATGATTGTGTGTTGTTTGATTTTATTTGTTTGTGTTTTGATATAAGTCGCACTTTTGCCCCAGGCAACAAGTGCATGGCTATATCACCTTCCTTGCCTTGTTTCTTTTGTTTCGGCCTTTTTGCACCTGTTTGTTGCACCTGCACTATAGAACCCCCTTTAGGCATTTCCCTCCTCTACGCTGCTTCTTCCCTTTATTCTCTCTCTCCCCAATTGAAGACCCGCAAGACAAGATGCACCAAGGATTCTACCTCGACAGCCAACTGGCACTGAAGACTTCTGCTACAACCTCCACGATCAATTGCAACCCCGTAGAGTTATGTTTAACCCTCCAGACCAGTAACCCCATTCCTAGACCCTTTGAGACTTCCCGAGACACTCCAGCACGAATCCTTAACCATGTGCCTAACCCATGGTAAGGCGAGAGAACCTGTTAAGCCTTTGTAACCATGCACAACACTGGGTTCGTAAAGGAACTAGTGGACACGATGAGTGAGCACATTTTTCATCCTAATATAGCACGAGGTCTGACGATGCCATAGATAGACCAGTACGAGGATATTGGACAGATGATTTGGTGGCTTTTTATCAGTGACTTCGAGGAATTATCTGAGACCTTGATGGATTGTGAGGTTTTCATATTGGTGGGATCATGACTTTGGGGAAGTATGTAGAAGTGCCCGTTGGACATGAGATTTGGATTTATGTAGGTGATTCTGGTCGATATAATGCTGGATATGTCTGCATGGTTCGGAGTAAGATTGGATTTAGACCGTTGATCCTGATTATGATATCATGCTTCTCGGTGGACGATAACCTAGGAGATTGGATTATTTGTCGGAGTTGACTTAGAGATCTATATAGTCGTGATCTTGGAGTTTACTGACCCGGATGATGAGAATTTGGTGGATTTACTATCGTGATGCATAGTCCTTCCGAGTATTTGGGTATCATAAGGATTTGAGATCTTGTGGAACACCGTAGATATCGGATTTGTAGAATTGTTGGATTATGTGGTGATTGATGGTAATTACCGGGCTATTGGAGTTGATCTATAGGAAGGAAACAAATCTTGGAGTGATTGGACAAGTTAGGTAACATCATTATTTGATGGCCTACTTGACTGCCCGAAGACAAAGAAGAGACGGACAGCTGGATGGAAGACATTTGAAGACCGCCCTGTCAAGAAGGAAGATCTACACCGACCACCGTCATCAAGAAGTAAACTTCCGCATCGAAGACCGGGCGTATCTGCAAACCACTCCTCCCAAAGGAACGCTCACACCAAGATGTATCAAGACTTGAAGGCACGATTCTGGTGGCACAGGATGAGAGAGAGATTGCAACCTATGTTGCAAAGTGTGTTGTGTGCCAAAGGATCGAGGCTGAACATCAGCAACCCGCTGGATTGCTTCAACTACTCAAGGTTCCTGAGTGGAAGTGGGATAAGGTCGGAATGGACTTCATCACTGGATTACCAAGGTCGAATAGAGGACATGACTCTATCTGGGTCATAGTCGATCATTTGACCAAGGTGGCCCATTTCATTCCTGTCAAGACCACTTATGATGGCAACCGGCTGGCAGCTCTCTACATCGACCGAATCATAAGTCTTCACGGTATTCCCAAGGAGATTGTGTCAGATCGAGGAACCCAGTTCACCTCAAGGTTCTGGAAGAAGTTCCGAGAAGCCTTGGGAACCAAGATATCTTTCAGCACGGCTTTCCACCCACAGACCGGAGGTCAGACTGAACGAGTCAATCAGATTCTCGAAGTCATGTCTCCGAGCCTGTGTCTTGGCATATGGAGCCAAGTGGGAGGATTGTCTCCCTTTTTGCCGAGTTCTCCTATAACAACAGTTACCAGTCGAGCCTTCAGATGGCACCATTTGAGGTGTTATACGGACGCTGATGTCGCACACCCCTCAACTGGTCAGAGACTGGAGAAGGGCTAGTCCTTGGACCGGATATTCTCCGCGCAGCGGAAGAGCAAGTCCAACTAGTCAGAGAACGTTTGGAGGCAGCCAAGTCAAGGCAAAAGAGCTATGCTGACACTCACCGTCAGAACATGAGTTTCCATATCGGGGACCACGTGCACCTGCGGGTAACTCCTCTGAAGGGAACTAAGCGTTTCCACGTCAAGGGGAAGCTCGCACCAAGGTTCATTGGACCCTTTGAGATCACTGCAAGTCATGTAGTAGACGGCTTCCCAGCTAGATCTACCACCTGAGATACCCTCCGTGCACCAAATCTTCCACGAGCCCCCACTCTGGAAGTACTTCTTACCTCCTAGCTAGCCCGATGCCCGCAAGGACATCGATCATCGAGCCTTTGGCAGCTAACCCAACCTAACCTATGCAACAAACCCCTCAGCAACCTCCATCAAGGAAGGCATCAAGCAAGAAGCCATACCATCAAGCACTTCAAGATTCCAAGGAGCACCACTCGGAAGCAGAACCAACAAGAAGAAGTGAAGACTACCCCGTATCCAGGACTTCGCCTTTCTTTCCACGCCTAGCCTGGGAATCTCGGGGACGAGATTCTTGTAAGGGGGGTAGGTCTGTCACACCCTGATTTTCATGTCACATTGCTTAAGCTAATTTCCATGTTAAAAATGTGGATTTGCAAAAACTTTTGAGTGTTTTTGACTTTGCTTGATTTGACTTTTGTCTGCTGTTTGCTAGTGCTCTAAAAATCAAATAAATCCTCCAACTCTTATACTTCATCTCCTTGACCCAAAACCTTTTCCCAATGATCATGCCATGTGTATAGACCAGTATAGAATCTTCTTATAAAAATATTTTGGCCAAATGGTATTTTCTAAAATTAGTTTTCCAAAAACCCCTGAATTGAGGTTTGCACTGCAAGTACCTTATTTAGGGTGTGAAAAATCTTTCAAAAAGTATATTTGAATCCTATTAGGTATCGGACTCCCAGAAACCACAAAAGTATAATTTTAAAAGTTATTTTTATATTTTATTTAAAAGCTTTTTCTTAAGGCCAGAAATGGTCTTTAATAGGAAAAAATTATTTAATCATTTCAAAAATATTTGCCAAAATTCAGGGAGACTCATAGGACATATATTGTCCATATATAAGAGTTTCAACACATGGTCATGTTCAAAATATTGGACAAATCCTTTTAAAACCCTTTCTGGATATTTCAAGCTTTTGAAATATTTACAAAGGAAATATCCTCCAGAAATTCCAGGGAAATTCTATCATGTCATATATGACATATTTGATGATCTTGCAAAGCCTCATGCCTTGAAGATCAAGGAAACATCCTCTTATCCCCTCAAAACCCTTCTGTCCCTATTTGAAGTTTGAGCAGCTCTACATTGCCAAACTTGTCCAAATGCTCTCAAACTTGGTGTACATGCTAAAATGATGTAATCATGCATCCATGCCAAATGGCACAAGTTTTGGAGAAGCATAACTTGGTCTAAGTGCCCCAAAACCACTTCTGTTCAAATTCAAATTTGAACATCTTTACATTGTCAACTTTTTATCTGGAGCCTCAAACTTTGTGGGCATGATCATAACCCCAAATGATGATGCTACACCAAGTGGTGCATCAAGGGGAGATGATTTGCTTAACTCAAGCATGGTGAAACCATTTCTGTTGATTTCTAGGGTTCACCAAAGTTACATTGGCCACTTTGCCCAAATGAGCTCAAATTTGGTGTAGGGGCCTAATTATATGTAACATTTGATCCTTTTAAGCCCCATGTCAAGTGGAGGTCATTTGCCTCCCCAAAACCTGATCAAACACCTTCTGTCCAATTGCCAAAACCAGTGTTTGAACCTCTTTTACTTTTTCCCTTTGCCTCAAACTTCTACCACAGCTTCTCCTGATCATCCTCTACCCCCAGTAACTCTCTATGGTCGCAGCTCAATTATTGGAGGGGGGTAAAACCCCAATTCCTACTGCTGGACAGCAGTTTTTACCTTCTCCATCACCTCTCTCTTCATTCCAGAGGCTCCCCAGAGCATCCAAGACTGCCTCCCCATTGTTTACTACTCCCTAGCACTACTGGACACTGGGGGACACGGCCTGGAAAGCAAAGACATGAGCATGCCGGCCAAAGGCACGCTCTGGAGCACGCTACAGTGCACCGAGGCACTGTAGCTCGGCCCTCCCGAGGCTTCCAGGCGGCCTTGGGTAGAGAGACCGTGTCTCCCGAGGTGCCCTCGACGTCCATGACCTGCAGGACGGTCGGCCTTATCCTCCCCGGTCCTCCTCCTCTCTCCACGAGCACGCCCGAGCGCGTCCATGGACAACGCTCACGGTGCACCGTGGCTGCAGCTATAAAAAGCCTCCCCCCCGAGCCCCATTCGCCTCTTCTGGACCCTCCTCTCTCCCGTGCATCTCCTAGACATGCCCCCTCTTCCCCTAGTGCTCTCTTTCCCTCGCCATGGCCGCCATGGCCGCCGTCGGACTCTGCCCAGCACTGGTGAACCAGGGCCTCTCCTCCTCTTCCTTGGCCACCAGGAGAACCGCAGCAGACCGGCGGAGCTCCCCCACTCTCTATCTCCTGCTCCGGTGCCCCGTGGTGCCTGCTCCACCATCAACCGACGAGGCCGCCGCCATGGTCAGGTGCAGGAGGTGCTTCGGCTCCTCCCCTGCCGCCCCAAGGGGCTTCCCCGATGCGCCGCTCCCCGAGGAACCCTCCGGTGGCCTCGGCCTGGCCAGAGGTGGCCCCTGCCGCCGGGGACGGGCGCCGGCCGGCGCGCAGCCGCGGCAGCCAGCCCCTCCGTCGCGGGCGCGGGAGGTAGGGGATGACCCTGCGGGAGTGGTCCGCAGGTCAGCGACCCCGGGGGCCAGGCCCTCCCGTTTAAGTGGAGGCGGCTTCGGCCAGCCCGCCTCCCCGGCGCGGAAGCGCATCCCCGAAAGACGCCTCCGGCGTGGCCCCCCTCTGCACGCGAGCGGCCGAGCCGCTGGGCCGGCCCGCTAGCTATCCCTCGCCCTGCACACTGTATAAGGTTGAACCCTTATTCCCTTTTTCCTTTTCTTTATTCTGTCAACTTCAAAAATGCCTAGATAATTCATTTGAACTCCAAATTGCATGATTCAAATTTCCTATGGCTCCATAAATCATGCTCTATCACATAGTGCAACATGCACATTATTCCAGAAACTTTCCCTACACAAATATTTATCAAATGCCTTTATTTCATTTCTGTGATTAACTTTAGAAAATCACAGGGAGCTCAATCTTGATCCAAATGCAGTGATTCAAATTCCTAGATGCTTGTCATGTCCAAACTTAGTTTTGGAACATTTTTAATAATAGTTTCTGTACCCCACCAAATATTGAGCCATTTCTTCATATTTATCAGCTTTGCAAAATCCTAGGAAATTCATCTGGATTCCAAATCCAGTGAAACCAACTCCTAAATGCTTCTAAAATCATGACTTGTTGATGGGTGCCTTTGCTCATCATTCAAGAAAATATTTCTGTATACTTCTTCCAAATCCATAAAACCCTTGATTCCATCATATTGAAATGTTCCAAACTACCTATTGATCCAACACCTATGAAACCACCTTGGTTATTTTTCATATGACCAGAGGTATCCCAGAAAAAGTCCAACTCCTATTTTTAGAGCACTTTTATTTTTGCTTTGATTGTGTTGCTTATTATGATTGTTTCCATCGTTAGTTAACGTAATAAACGGAGTATTCGGAGATGGACCAGAAGATTTGAAGACTCTGAAGAATAAGGCAAGCAGCCCTTTGACCATGTTCGAGAAACCTTTTATGCATGTCTCATAGCACCTTATTATCAAATGCATCGGAATCATGTTGAGGTGGAAACCACTTTGGTTTCTACCCCTGTTACTTTACTGTTGAAACTTGCATCAAACATGACCCTACCTTCCTATGAGGGTTATGTGGGTGGGAGTAGATAGATGTATGCTATAGTAGTTGGCTACGCAAATGGGTCGGGGTTATGCATTGAGTGAAACAAGTGTGGTCTGACATACTTGCAAATGACCCAGTGGGTGCCATTAATCCCCCTGGGAGTTGATGAGGAGCTAGGGCACTACTTGGTGAAGAAGTAGTGTGCCGAGGCTCGACGAAAGTGTTGTTTACAGAGATGGATTAGATTTATGTGTGACTACCGTCCCAACCAAACATGCGCAACCACTCTATCCTTATATGGGAAAGGGCATTATTGATTACCTAGGTCGATACTAGCATGGTGCCCGCATTACTAGTGACGGGGGTGACATGAGGTGACTCTCGGGACGGGGTCGTGCTTGGATAGGCGGCCATGACTGTTTTCACAGGGCACCGGACACACCGTTGGTACCCCGTGCTTGTGATATGTGATGAATACGGAGCAATTCTCCACAAACCTTGAGATGTGAAATGTTTGGCACGGGGCTGCTACCAATCGAGTGGACTCTATGTTAGTGTCGTCTAGGGAAAGATAGTGATCGGGTGCTTACCCCGGGTACTTGAGGTATCACGGGTCGTGGATGACACGGAAGTTCCCCGAATCTTGTGGGTAAAGTGTGCAACCTCTACAGAGTGTCAAACTATTCGAATAGCCGTGTCCGCGGTCAAGGACAGTTGGGTGGTGCTACTTAGACTATGTCCATAAGTTTCTGGGAAACAACACGATTCAGAGATATTGATGATGTGATTGTGAGGAAGTCACAATGAGCTTGTGCATGTGTTGATTACAACTCTTTCTCGATATTGATGTCTGTGACCTCCTGATACTTGTTACAGACACATGCATGCCCTTGTTATATGTTGTTCACAATTGCATATGAAAAACTAGCTTTCCGCAAAACTGCTAACCTAGCAGTAGAGCCTTGCATAATTATTCTGTTATCACACTTGGGTTGCTTGCGAGTACATTCAATGTACTCATTGGCTTGCCACTGGTTATTTTATTGGCCAGGCAGGAGAGAACAGGTTATGATGAAGATTTCTTGGTGACGAGCATGCGAGCTAGGATGCTTCCCAGTCAGAATGCCTGTAGGGTTAAGGCAGATGGCATGGGTCCCAGTTGTCTTTGAAGATTTCCGCTGCGATGATATACTCAAGACTTGACCATTATGGTCCTACTTGTGTAACACGGTATGTAAGGATGTAAGACTCTTGTTATTCAGCTTCTGTGTGTTCAGTGAGCATTGATCTCTGGGATCACTGTACACATGCATTCGGTGATCACGACTTATGAGTCGGGGTCCCCACAGGTGTAAGCTTGTCTGACATAAGTCGTTTGAAAAATACTTCACAACCCCAAATCTTTAGAAAAGACAAACCGGGACTCTTCCCAGTCCACATCTCATGTGGTGTCTTATCCGCGGATTTAGATGGTACTCTGTTGAGTGTAAAAGCTGTAGTATCTAGAGCGTATCCCAAGAATGACAAGGGTAAATCCGATTTGCTCATCATAGATCGAACCATGTCCAACAAGGTACGATTCCTCCATTTCGACATGCCATTTCTCTATGGCGTACCCGGTGGTGTGAGCTGAGGTACTATACCTCGACTTTTCAGATGATCATCAAACTCCTGGTTCATGTACTCACCTCCACAATCTGATCGTAGAAGTTTTATAGTCTTGCCGAGCTGATTCTCTACCTTGTTCTGAAACTCTTTGAACCTTTCAAAGTTGCCGATTGTGCCTCATCAAATAGATATAGCCATATCTACTCAAGTCGTCGGTAAATGTCACGAAGTACTGATAGCCACCTCTAGCAGTTGTGCTCATTGGACCACACACATCACTGTGTATAAGCTCCAACAGCTCGGCCGCCCTCTCGCAACTCTTTGCAAAAGGACTTGCCGAGAAAACATGATTCGCATGTCTCGAACAACTCGAAGTCACGCGAAGTAAGGAGCCCACTACTATGGAGCTTCTTCATGCATTTCAGTCTAATGTGTCCAAGCCGGCAATGCCAGAAGTATGCTGGATTTATCTCATTAGGCCTATGCCTCTTGACATTCATATTATAGACAAGTTATGTTTCGAGATTCAAAATAAATAGCCAATCAATAATGGGTGCATAGTCGTGGAACATACCATTCAGAAATATCGAACAACCATTGTCCTTTAAATTGAATTCATAACCTTGACTCATCAAACATGAGGCAGAAATAATGTTCCGACTAAGTGCAGGAATGTAATAACAATTATTCAACTCCATAATGAATCTGGAAGGAAGCTGGAGCTGCATCGTGCCGACCTCCCATGCAACAACTCTTGCTTTGTTGCCGACCCTGATGTCAATCTCCCCTTGTGCCACACGCCTAGTTCTTACCAGCCCCTGCATCGAGTTGCAAATATGAACAACCTATCCGGTATCAAATACCCAAGAGCTACTAGGTATGTCGGCAATGTAAATGTCTATAACATATGCAACAAGTGTACCTTTTCCTGAAGCAGCATTTCCGGCCTTCTTGCCATGTTATGCAAGCCGCTTGCTGCAGTTCTTCTTGCAGTGACCAGTCTCCCTGCAGTGATAACAAACAATCTCTGAGTTCGGTCCAGACTTCGGTGCTGCGGCGCAGATTGCCTTCTCTGTGCCCTTTGACTTAGCATTTTTATTGGACCAACTCTTCTTGAACTTAGTCGAGTTTTGCACCATCAACACTTGATGCGTGCCTTTCTTTATATCTTGTTCTGCCACCTTAAGCATACCATGCAATTCAGTGAGCTTCTTATCCATGCCATGCATATGATAGTTCGAGATGAACGTCCCGTAGCTGGGCGGAAGGGAACCCAAAACTGCATTTGTAGCCAGCTCATCCATGAGCGGGAAGCCTAACCTATCCAAAGCTTGCACATATCCGATCATCTTGATCACATGTGGGCTCAGTGGATCACCTTCCTTCTGCTTACAATCCATCAAGGATCGCCAGACGTTGAACCTTTCAGTCCTAGCCTGAACCTGAAACATGCTCTTGGGACTCTCGATCATATTGAAAGCCCCAACATCTTCGAAATGCTGTTGCAAATCGGGATCCATACAAGCCAGCATCAGGCAGCTGGTCTCGTTTGATTCATCAACGAGTTTCTGGTAGGCATTCCTGGTTGTGGCATTAGCAGTATCGGTAGGTTCATCTGGAAGTGGATCCTCTAGAATATGGTCCTTCTTATCATGGTTGAGAAGAATTCTCAAATTTCTATACCGGGTGGTAAGGTTTGTTCCATTAAGTTTATCCTTTTCCAAGATTGATTTCAATGCAAAGTTGGGTTGAGCAAGTGGTGCCATTGATCTACAACAAAAAATATGCAATCACTAAGCAATGTGTTTATGTAGAGTAATTCAAGCCTTAAACAGAAATACTCCCACTGAAGTTAGCATCCCTCCGTAAACTCCCAGTGATTCAGGATCCGACTAGCACATGCGACTAGTGAGCTTTAGCATTACTGCTAGCCATCATGACTATCCGGTAAGCAACTCCTTGCTAATCGTATCTCTATACGACTGATGTGGGTCGAGTAAGTATCTCATACCCCGGCTCCTGACCTCCTCTACCACAAGGCCCAAAACCGTTTTGATAGGCTTGTCAAGTTAACCTAATGCTGTGCATGTCCGTGTCCGACACGAACCCTTCAGTTCAAGGACACCTAGAAGCACCCCAATTATATGAGCCCACTACTAGAGGTCCTTGATGTGCGAAGGTGCAACATCGGGAATGGCAATTTTCTTGATATTCATGAGGGATCTTTCTACCATTACATGCATAGAAAGTAAGAAGCATAACAATCATAGATAAACATATATTGTGAAATAGTATGACTCCTTCATGGATGTTCTTCAAGGTCGGCTCCAACTCCGAAGACCATCTTGGAACTCCATGTTGTTCTTCACGTCGGGACGCCAAGCCACCAACCTGATCTCTTTTATCCAACTACTACAACTAGTAATGAATTTTACATAGAGTCACAAGTCGACACACATGTTGTTATACATTATAATGATAGCACTTTGGCTCCTGCCGGCTGACAAACATGACGCGCATGCCATGTATAAATTAATTATACACATGCATCACATACACATGAGCCATACTATTCACATCAAACCTGCAAAACAAAGTCATGCATAGAATTGCATTCTACCGGTTTGTGTGTCGGGTACGAAATACATGGTGCAACACATACGTTTTCGGAAATCACAGATCGCATATGTACTCCGTTCACGCCGAATTTTCTGATCTGACCAATCTCATCGATCATCGTGAATCCGATTCTGAATTACATTTCATTGTTAACCCCGATGGCGGATAAATAACCGACCGGTAGGGGTAGATCGTGTCACAACCTCATCGACCCCAATTAACACACTATATAGCCACATCTATCCCCATGTGCAGTTGATCTCATCAACCGTGCACATAGCCTAACTCATAAACGATAACAGATCTCATATGCCGCCTCCACATATCTAATATGCATACAATCTGAATCAAATCGTATAGCAGAGGCTCTGATAAATTTCCTACACGCACAACATCCAGGAACATGCTACGGGAGATGTGTCACAGATCTTTACCACTAGACGCATAGTGCCGTGCAGCGGAAGTAGAGTTGGGGCAGTGCGTCTCCGAAGTCGTCTCCTCCTCGTCGATCTCCCACGTAGCCGATCAGATCCCGGGCACAGGTTAGCTGGAGCGGCGCAAGTGCACCGCCTCTAACGGTATCCGCGCGTGCAGGAGGAACGTCGTGTGGCGGACTGCTAGGTCCGATCACACAACCGGCGGTGAGTGGAGGTGGCTATTTGCCACATATGCAAACCTTGATGACAGCGCCGAAGCGATCAACCGAATGAGTGTGCCGCACCTCCACTATATATAGGCATCCATCGCGGGCTCAACACTTGGGTCTCGCACGTACCCTAAAGCCCAAAGTCTGTTCAATCTGTATCTGAGTCCGAGTAGGACCAAGCCTGACTCGTGGAGTCGGATCCAACCCCACATGTTCCTTCCCTTAAGCACGCGACCCCTTAGGTTCAAGTCGGCCACAGTTCGGATCACCTCCGACCTGTACGGTTGGTAGCGGCCTCTAGCAAGGCATGCCGACCATCAAGCAGACTATGAAGCTGGTTAGGTGAATCTGTACATCACACTTACATTCCTTTTGGCACATGATATATGTTGTCTGGATCAAGGCAAGTCTGTCATCCTTGTGCTAGCCCGACCTCTTTTTCGTTCTAGTGATGCCGACCCAAACCGAATTATATCATAATTCTTGTTGCATGGCCATGCTTATCCTGGCCGGATCACACGAGGGGCCCAGAGTATATCTCTCCTGATTGGAGGGGCAAATCCCATCTTGCTCGACCACGTCTCGCAGCATGGGTCTAGCCAAACCTAAAACCTACCTTTGTAACTACCCAGTTACGGAGTAGCGTTTGGTTGGCCCAAAGCATGTCTGTCACCATCCCGAGTAAATGCGTCAGCTCAGGTCCTAGGATATAGAACGTATGTTGCACTAGAGACTCACAGATGACATATCGTTGTGTCTCATAGTCGGGTCTATCCGACTCGGACCTTATCTCGACTCAGATCCGACTACGTCGAATACGACCAGACCTTTCCAAGTCCATAATATCCGGTTAGCATCCAATGCTCCATGGCTAGTGAGACCGAGCCATCCACCGAGTCATATGCTATTCTAGTCCGACGTGTGTCCACACATCACTTACGACGAGGGACCATTTAGGATGTATCATACAACACAAGATCTCACAGACAAGTCACGTACTTGCCAACAAGTATCATTGATTACACCCAAGGACTATCTTCATTCATAAACAAATAGGAAATGCCATCATACATGATTGCCTCTAGGGCATATCTCCAACAGGAAGAAATAGCTCAGCTCTGCCATTACTAGCCATTCATCCTCAGGGATGAAGCCACGCAACATCACCGGCATTACCCTCTCAATACATATATGCCAATCATGACTCTAGAGACCAAATATCTTCATTTTTTCAAGACTCGCTCCCCTCTTTAGATTCACTGCATACCCATCGAGGAACATCAACTGTATTTTCACCCACAAGATAATTTCCCTCATAGCTGGACTTCCAAGATTGAACCATGCCTTTGGCTTGTCCAGTCCTACTTTCCTTTCGGTGGTTGCATGTTTTGTAATGGTCTATCACATAACACCTCCAGATCGACTCTAGCCTTAGTATTATTCTTTAACCTCCCCTCTATGCCAAACAATGTACCAAAAAGTGCCTCGACGATTTTCTTTTCAGTGTGCATCACATCGATGTTGTGTGGGCAAAGGAGGTCTTTGAAGTAAGGCAGATCCCACAAGCATGTCTTGTGAGTCCAGGCATGTTTTGAATTATACCCCTTGAAATACCCTGGATGCTCTGGATCTAGCTCAAGGGCATTTAACTGATCCAGGGTCTCTTGGACTGTCAACGCAGGTGGTGCAGAGTTTTTGACAACTCTACCTTTGATGAAGTTCTTCTTGTCTTTTCCGAACTTATGGCAAGGATCCAGGAACTATCTATGCAAGTCGAGGCAGGAAAACTTGCGACCGGCCTGAGGCCAACGAAACTCAAGAGCTCCCTTGCATGTGGGGCACGGGAACCTTCCATGCACACACCAACCAATGAATAGCACATACGCCGGGAAGTCATGCGTCGAGTACATGTACCAGCCACGCATTATGAAGTTTTGTTTGCTAAAGGCGTCGTATGTCTTGAACCCATTATCCCAGGCTTCTTGCAATCCGTCCTTCAGCGGCTGAATGTACACATTCATATTCTTCCCTAGATAGTTGGGCCCTGGAATTATCAACGTCAGGAAAATGTTCTTTCTTTGCATAATCTGTCCGGGGGGGGGGGAGATTGAGTGGAATGACAAATACGGGCCAACAACTGTATTGGGCTTCCGTTAGACCAAACACATTGAACCCATCCGTGCTGATGGCGACTCGAGGATGCCTCGGATCTGCCGCTTTATCGTCATGTAACGCATCGAAGTGCTTCCACGCTTCATCGTCCGACGTGTGCACGATCATCAGCTTCCCATCTGCATCTAGTTGGGTTCTTTTGCCTGTTTTATGCCATGTCATTTGTATGGCCATCTCTTCGACCATGGAAAGACATTGAAGTCTCGGTACAATTGGCATGTACCGAAGAACATTAACGGGGATTTTGGTCTGCGTCTTCTCACCCATACCGTTGTCTACCATAACATACCTGGATGACTTGCAAATGGGACTATAGTTCAAGTACGCATACTGAAGCGTAAATAAGGCACGTCCTTTGTCACAGGCTTGTATCTTCTCAGAGGGCATCTTAAGAGCACGGAGGATTTTGTCTGGCAGGTACATGTTTGCAGGTAGTACATGGCCTTTGGGTAGAAAACGCCCAAATACTATCATCATCGCATCATAGCATTCTCTGTCCAAGTTGAATTGAGCCTTCAGAGCCATTATTTGTGAAATGGCATCCAGCTGACAAAGCTCAGTGTGCTCGTGGAGAGTACGTTTTGAAGACTCCACCATATATTGAAGGCCTTTGCGGATTCCTCTATCTCATCGCTCGAGTCCCGAGCATCATCAAAGTTTTGCACCATTTCTTCCATCCCGGTACCAAGCTCGTCGGAGCGATGACGAACCACCTCGGCTTTTGCACGTTGGGCAGACTTACCATGAAATGTCTAGACCGTATAACTAGGTGTAAAACCAAACTTCTGCAGGTGTTTACTCATTACAAGCTCGTCCCTCCTATGATAGTTGTCGCACCAGGCACAGGGGCACCAGCTTATTGTCTGGCCACTTGCAAATGCGGCTCTCACAACCCCCCTGGTTTTTGTTAACCATTCATCCATCATGTCTTTCTGACTAGTGTGACCAGTGTACATCCACGTACGATCACTCATATTGCATAGCTACTGGACACAGAAGAAATATATACATAATTCAACAAACCATATCCATCAGTTAATGGAGTTTTTCACTTTTAATACGTCCATGCAACCTAGACGCTAATAGGAAAAGATAAGTCCTAATCCCACCCGAGTATGTGTAGATTGGGTTTGTTTTCCCATCCTCTACTCCGGGTCTGGCGCAAAATTTTGGCAGCACCTCCTTGCTGTTCTCTTGATACACGTCTCAGCAATAAGCAGAGAGGATGTGTACCCGGAGAACAATAGGGAGGCACTGATGAAATTCTGCATCGGATCCGGAGAAGAGCATATGGGAAAACGAACCCAATCTACACATACTCAGGCTATCCATGGATAATGTTGGACAATTCAAAATGATCATGGTTATAAATATGCAAATGCATGCATATTTATGGATGTAACCCTTTCAAACGGGAGACGCATAGTGGTCTCGCATACTGATGATTGAAGACACCTATAGCTAGCAAGTTTCATCAGCTCAAAGACTGGAACGGGGCAAATGAAGGGGGGAGGAGGAAACGTCATTTGTGCTCACCCACGAACGCAGGGGCGGAGCTCGTCGAACAAACAGGGACGTCGTCGAACACCAGACCCTCAGAGCGACGAAACAACTACACATTGAAAACTACATGATCAACAGAAATATGATGTTTTTATAACAAAATCGAAAAAATATGACCTTACTCATAATTCACAAATATATGACCCCATCGGCCTCTGGAAGGCCGAAGAGCACCTTTTCTGGAGGTGTCGTGGGTCGGGGTGTCGGGGGTGTCAGGGGTGTCGTTTCGGGGTCGGGGGTGCTGTGTCGGGGTCGCGGTGTCGGGGTGTCGTGTTGGGGTCGGGTGTCGGAGTTAGGGGGTCGGGATGTCGGGGTCGGGATGGAAAATCCTCAACCCCTCTACCCCTCGACTACTCTCGACCCCTTTTCCCCTCAACCCTTGACCCCTTGACCCCTCGGCGACACTCAACCACTTTTCCCCTTGACCCTCGGCCTCTCGACACCTCGATCCTCGACCTCTAGACCCTCGACTCCTTTCCCCCTCGATCCTCGACCCCTCAATCACTCGGCGACCCTCGACCATATGCGACCCTTTTTTTCTACTTTTCCTACTTCTTTTTTTCATGTTCTTCTTCTACTTCTTTCTTTTTTCATCTTCTTATTTTTTTTCTAATTCTTCTTCTTCTTCTACTTATTGTTCTTTTTTTCATCATCTTCTTCCTCCTCTTCTTCTTTTACTTTTTTTTCATCTTTCTTCTTTATTCTTAAAAAACAGAAAAAACCTAAACTAAACTAACCTAACCTAAACTAAATCTAACCCAAACTAAACTAACCTAACCTATATTAAACTAAACTAACCTAAACTAAACTAAATTAACCTAACCTAAACTAAACTAACCTAAACTAAATTTGAAAAAACAGAAAAAAAACAAAAAAAACTCACCACGAGAGGTGGCGCGGGTTGAGGAGGCAGGCCACGGGGAGGGGGTGCGGGTTGAGGAAGCCGAGGGGAAGGGCGTCGGCGACGGTGCGGCTCCGGCGGCGCGACGCGGCTTTGGGGATGGGGCGAGGCAGGGAGGCCGCCGTGGCTTGTGTTCGTTGGGCGGGGCGGGCGGTAGGGCCGGGCTCCGGGAGGCGGGACGGGCGGTAGGGCCGGGCTCCGGGAGGCGGGGCTGGCCGGCGGTGCCTCGGACTTTGGGGGTGGCGCGGGGCGGCGGCAGCTCGGGCACAGGGGAGGCACGGGTGAGGTGAGGGGAGAGAGATAGGAGGACATAGAGAGGGGTGGGGCACAAGGGTGACCTTTATTTGTTAGATCAAATTTCTTTGTTGTCTGCTAGCAGACGACAAAGAAGCTTTACCGTCTGCTAGCAGATGGCAAAGAGCCTAGCTAATGGGGTGGGGCTAGGGGGAACGACCATTAGGTTGGCCACTTTCTTTGTCGTCTACTAGCCGACGGCAAAGAGGAGGTCTGTTAGATTGTTCTCGTTAGTGGGCCAACCTACCTCTTTGTCGTCTGCTAGAAGACGACAAAGCTTCTTTGCCATCTGCTAGAGGACAACAAAGACCTTGCTGACGGCAAACATGATCTTTGCCGTCAGTCAGTTCTTTGCCATCAGTTTTCTGCAAGCTGATGGCAAAGACCTTCTTTGCCGTCGGGTATCATACGACAAAGAACTGGCTGACGGCAAAGATCCTGATTCCAATAGTGAAATGATATACAAAACCTACAACACTTCAATAGAGTTCAAGAAAGGTTAGCCCTGCTCGGGAGCTGCAGCGCAAGCAGCTGAGCAAGCTGATGAGACTGCACTTGTTTGACGCTTATATCCTCCAACTCTTGCTGCATAGCATTAATGGACGCACCAGACTTCTCGTTGATCTTCCATAGAGATTGGAGTTCAAGTAGGGGTTCAGCTGAATCGTGTCTTACTGCTTGCAGTTAAGACTGGAGAATTTTTACAGATTTAGGTAGCGGCTTCATCAAGCTTGTGTCACTGCTATTAGCGAGTAACTTCAACACTAGATCAAGACATGACTTTGGAGTTGTATCGCTATCTCCAAGATGTGTTGCCTTCTTCCCTGCAATATATGTTAGAGGGACATGCAATGGGTTTGTCTCACTATCATTGTGGGAGTTCTTCATGGGGTCAGAGGTATCACTCTGAAAGAGAAACAAGCAGACAGATGAGAGGTTTTGCACATATAAGTATCAGTGCTGACAATCCATCACATTTCTTATTAGAGAATAAAGAGACATAGTTTAAAATAGCATTAACACAATATGGTATTGTTCAGGTTAAGACATGGTAGGAAATGGCATTGTGAAGGAGTTCAGCTTCACGACACCACTGGATTACAGATAAAGAACTCAAGCATACATGCGGTGCTAAAGAACACATAAGTATCAATGGTTAGTGTGTTGTCAATTTATCCCAATTCAGATTGGCAAATAAAGAGATGGTTCAAATAATAATAGAATAATATGACATTGTTCATAGTTAAGACATTGCAGAATAGGACATTGTGTTGTATTGGGTAGTTTCACAACACCACTGGATTACGGATCAAGAATAGAAGCATACATGCAGTGCAAAAGAAGATCACTTGCTTTGTATAGTTTGGTTTACATCGTATGAATAAGGAACTTGGTTATACAACTGAAAACTTAAATTGAGAAGGACAAACTTATCTTTATGAACTTCATAATAAACTTTAAACATGCAATTTGATGCAAACACCAAAAATAAATAGCTGTTGGAGTCATGCGTAACTAAATATACACAACAAAGTTTGAAGTCTTGAGAAGGACAAACTTACATTAGTGGTGAAGACCGACACTATAAAGTCCTTGTCCATGTTGATGGGGGGCAATTCACGAAGTTACCACAAAATCTTCTTCATAAGCATTGCCTTTATTTTACATTTTGTTAAGAGTAAACATATAGATGAGATAATATAAGAAAAAAATGGAGAACATTTAAAATAAGATGAAGGGTGATGTTACATAACCAACTAGCTATAAATGTAAGTACATCGATCCAGGCAAAAGGTACTGCCAAGAGAAATGCAGAGCTAAACTTCTTCAGTACCATTGTTTTTATCCATCCTTATGGTAAGAGTGAATATAGATATGATGTGTAGAAAATGGAGGGCAAAGGAAAATAAGCTGTAGAGTGATGGTACATGAACAACTAGTTGTCTATATAAGTACATTCATAAAGGACATCAGGTACTAAGAAGAACTATGCAGAGCTAAACTTTTTAATTGGCATTGGGTATATTCTACATTAATGTAGCCATTAATACATATCTCATAATTTGGAGCAAACAATTGATAAACAAGCTATCATGCATACTGATGTCAGATAATGAACCAGGTATGAATGCAAGTATAGTTATAGAGGACAACAAGTACCAAGAAGAGCGAATTAGGGAGCAGCATATTTGCGATATCCCGTCATCCTTTTCAAACCGGAATTCTTCTTTGAGCAGATTTCGTACAAAAGAGACCATTGAGGCACATGCGGAAAAGTAGAAGTTCAAATTGTCATGTGATATCATAGACTGTACCTCACCCTGGGAACGAGACCAGTGCATACCAAGATTTTTCCATTCAATGTCTTCTAAATATAGCACATGAGACTTCACCGGAAATTCATTTATAGACTTGCCATCAAAGTGTGTTTTCCTCAGGTAACACCAATACTGCTGCAATGCTTCCTTAAAAAGCGCAAGCAAGTTGTGCTTGTTATGACTATCCAGATTGACCCTCGCGTACTTACAACGATGTAATGTAAATCATCAATGTGTTCAATCAGCGGAAAACAGGAAAATAATCACCATGAATAATAGCACTTACACGCAAGTGGGATAGGAAGATGTGAAAATGGTGTTGGTCTTCACTATAATCTTCCGATGATGGGAATGTATGCACGTAGTTCCTAACAACGTTGAAAGCATTGTCTTTTAAACTGGGAAGAACTGGAATTGGGTTCCAATCTGCAGGAATTGGCCGTCGCTGTAGTTGGGATAGGTCTTGGGCCGGTACCCTTGCTGTACTTTTTGTTGGAGTGGGATTTTTCTGTGGTACGGCTGGTGCTATGGCAACTGAAATCAACATACCTTTTGCTGGAGTGCAGGTCTTGTGTGGCGGGGCTAGTGGTGTGGCCAGTGAAGTATGGGTACAGTCAGCTGGAGTCGGTCCTACGTTTTGTGTCACTGGTTGTAGAGCCAATATAAGTGGGGTGCTATCTGATTTCTCCGACACCACCACAATTTTCAAGGACTTTCCTGGTGCTCCTTCAGGTTCTACAACCACCCTCTTCCTTTTTGATGTCTGATGCACAAGACCATCATTTGAGTCGGAAAACATGGTATGATGATAGATGGAATAGGTATTGATCATGAATGGGCATGGCATCTTGACATATATGATGAGTAAACTGAGCAGATGGCGGTGCAACAAAGTAGAAGAAATGCAAGACACCTTAGGCATGAGACGTGCAATCAATAAAACCTTGCTAACTTAGAACCTGCACCTTGATGGGTGAACAGGATAGGCCATCTGCCTTCGATTCCTCGAGGTCGGAATAGTCATTAGGATCATATTCTAAACAAGAATCTACATGCGGGGAACATATGTGTTTCATTGCATCCTGAATGGAACTCAATGCCTTGGTGCCAAGTTTGTTAGTCAGTGCACTGTTCCATAATATTCTTCTGATGCGCACATTCTCATATTAATTGTGATTACGTACAATATCTGAGAAGCATGAAAACATAAATAGAAGCGAGATTATCTTTGTAATGTAGAGGATATTCTATTATAATAGGGGCTCCATGTAAACCCTTGTGTCCTATCACTGGATTCTGATGGGAGAGCCCATGTGTGCTGTAATATGGTGCGTGCATAAATATAATCTGGCAATACTACACAAAAAATAGGCTCATTGGGAGCTCCAGAAGTAAGGATCGTCAGCAGATGATAGGTTCATAATATACTGTATAGAAAGTTTGTTGCAAACCATGATAACAAGAGCACACAACAACTAGGCAGATCGTAGTGTTGATAAAAGGGGTACACCATACCTAGCATAAATAAATCGGGAAAATGGAACTGACTTGAAAATACTGTGTTGTATTGCCGCTACTTATTGAAAGCCTATCGATCACCTACATGCCAGCTCTATCAGCTGTTGACTGTAGATGTCCTTGCCCCCCTACCTCACACGGAACATACTGTACTTACGAAATGAAGAATAACAAAAGAGGAACATGCTAAAGAACAAAAGAGGAACCATATTATTGAGATTCTACTTCTTTCTATACAATGTTAGTTTCCCACTCATGATGAATCACAATGCCCAAAGAAATGCAATTCCATGTTGTCTCTCTATATGTGGCCACATGCATTTGAAAAATCAAATGGGAGCATTAGTCGACCAATTAAATGCATGTATGTTAACTAATATTAATATCATATACCAATTCATATTTGACGAAGTAAGCTTTGGACTTATGATGGGTGTGTTGTTTAGCTCCAAGAGTGGACTGCTGCTAGTGCGACACAAAGCACCAACACAGATAATAGTGTAGATATAACGGGAAAATCGTAAGCATCACAAGTAAAAGTAGGAAAGTGGAACTTGCTGGAAAATATGGGCTACTATTGCCGGTACGACTAGAAAGGCTTCGGAAAACATCTCTCTTCAACTGAAGGTGCGGTACTGTTAATATCAGTGTAACTCTCAAAGACGACACAACTCCCAACATTTCCTTGCTAATCATATAGGATTCAAGTGGGCAGGCCACTAGAATTTCTGTTCCTATGTTTACAAAATCCTACGAATCAAAGAGGCCCGAAGAGTTGAAAGTGTCCATCACAACCGACCGAATAGACCTGTACACTACAAATGTCCTTGCTCCTCTTCTGTCGGAGTAAATGACCAAGGGTATCCTCACCAACACGCTATGATGTTTCAAGACATCGGGGCAAGCCGCGCCCCTGATGCCTCACGACAGCACGACCGCATTCATGGGCCAACTGGTCCAAGAAGCCGGCTGCTAGAAGGCGGTGAAGCTACAACAAGCGGCCACGAGGGGGCCGACTCCTAGCAGGCGGCCCCTCGCCCCCCTCAAAGTTAGCACCCCATTACCACGACGAGACGGGACATGGCTACAGTATAAACTGCCACCCCTGAATCTAGGGCAGAGTGTGGCCACAGTGTGGGTCTACCAAGAAGACACCCCTCGACCGACACGGCACTGTAGCCACGCGGCCCGTGACATCACCCACGCCGGAGGGAGCCACATTCCCACGATGGGTGGTTGATACGGCCCGCAGGTGGCGGGCCCTACCTGTTCGCGAGAACCAGAAGGCGACAAATCCTAAGCAGGCGCAACAAGGGTGGGCCGACTATTGGCAGGCGGCTTCCCTCTCCCTTGGAGTATGTGCGCCATCAAACAGATGGGACATGGTGTGGCTACAGTGAGCGCCCGCCAGGCGGCGGGACTGTCGCCACGCTCTCCCCGAGAAAGCTCCCATCATCAGGGGCGAGGCTAAAGTATAAAGTAGTCAACATGGCCCGTAGGCGGCTGGCCCCACATGTTGGCCGAGTTCCTGGAGTCGGCAGGACTCACCAAGCGGTGGGCCCTAGCAGCCGGCGTAGAAGCTGGCGCCGAGAGACACTGACGGTCGGGACTTACACCCGGCCGAATTACTATTGTACCCCTGGGGGATAGGCCTATATAACCCCCCAGGTCTCACCATGCAAGGGGTTCAGAATCCTAGCCACCATACACTCCTCTAGAGAAGGAGGAGCTAGAGCTAGCCTTGCTCTTCTCCTTCCTCTAGCCAAGACAGCTCAAGGAGCATCCTTGTAGTTACTCTATTGACGATAGTCATGATGCGGAGCCCCCGCAGAGCAGGACTAGGGGTGTTATCTCCATGGAGAGCCCTGAACCTGGGTAAATCCCGTAGGCATTCTAGATATCGCCTTAACCCGCTTCCAGGACCCAGCGACGTTCTATTGACCCCATCCATGATAAGCCATCCTTTGGCATATGAATCACGAAACCCTCGACATTTGGCGCCCACCATGGGTGTCACACCCTGATTTTCATGCCACAACACTTAAGATAATAGTCATGCTAAAATGTGGTTTGGCAAAAACTTTTGACTGTTTTTGACCTTGCTTGATTGGTTTTCTGTTTGCTGTTTGCAAGTGATCTAAAAATCTAATAAATCATTCAACTCTTGTACTTCATCTCCTTGATCCAAAACCTTTTCCCAATGATCATGCCATGTGTATAGAACAGTATAGTATTTTCTTATAAAAATAATTTAGCCAAAATTTCCAAAATTAGGTTTTCCAAAAACCCCTAAATTGAGGTTTCCACTGCAAGTACCTTATTTAGGGTGTGAAAAATCTTTCAAAAAGTTTATTTGAATCCTATTAGGTATAGGACTCCCTTAAACCACAAAAGTATAATTTTAAAAGTTATTTTCCTATTTTATTTACAAGCTTTTTCTTTAGGCCAGAAATGGTCTTTAATAGGTTAAAATTATTTAACTGTTTCAAAAATATTTTTCACAATTCAGGGAAACTCATAGGACATATATTGTCCATATATAAGAGTTTCAACACATGGTGATGTTCAAAATATTGGACAAATCCTTCAAAAACCCTTTCTGGATATTTCAAGCTCTTGAAATATTTACAAATGAAATATTCTCTGAAAATTCCAGGGAAATTCTATCATGTCACATATGACATATTTGATGACCTTACAAAGCCTCATGCCTTGAAGATCAAGAAAACATCATCAAATCCCCTCAAAACAATTTTTGTCCATTTTGAAGTTTGAGCAAGTTTACATTGCCAAACTTCTCCAAATGCTCTCAAACTTGGTGCACATGCTAAAATGATGTAAATATGCACCTATGTCAAATGGCACAAGTTTTAGAGAAGGATAACTTGATCTAAGTGCCCCAAAACCCTTTCTGACCAGATCCAAATTTGAACAACTCTACATTGCCAACTTTTTACTTGTGACCTCAAATTTTGTGGACATGATAACAACCCCAAATGATGACACTACTCCAAGTGGTGCATCAAGGAGGGATTATTTGCATGACTGAATCTTGGAAAAGTCATTTCTGCTGATTTCTAGGGTTTACCAAAGTTACATTGGCAAGTTTCTTCAAATGAGCTCAAACTTGGTGGAATACCCTATTTCTATATGCCATTTGATCCTGTTAAGTCTCATGTCAATTGGGAATCATTTGCTTGCCCAAAACCCCATCAAACACCTTCTGGTGATTTTCCAAAACAGATATTTTCACCTCTTTCCTTGTTCTCCTTGAGCTAGGCTTTTTACCACAGCATCTCCTAGACCCCTTCTACCTCCAGCAGCAATGGCTGCACCACAGCTCAATGATTGAGGGGGGTAAAACCTCATTTTACATCTCTAGACAGCTATTTTCACCCTTCTTAGCACTCTATCTTTCTAGAAGCTCACCAAGCCATCCAAGGCCACCACCCCTTTGTTTACTCATCATCTAACACCCTAGACACTAGTGGCCACGCCCTGGGCACCAAAAAGATGCCAATGGCAGCCATATGCGTGCTCTGGAGCGCGCTACAGTGCACCAGAGCACTATAGCCACTCACTGCCTGAGCCACCCGCAGCCTCGGAACTCCCCAGCATGTCCCCCGAGGTCGCCTCGATGTCAGGGACACGACACGTCGTTGGCCCCTTCTCCCTCTTCCTCCTCCCGCCTCCTCTCGCACGCGCACCGGTCGCCCGAGCTCTCCAATGGGCAGCCTCACACGCGCGATGCTCTGGCCCTTCCCCGCTATCTCTCTTCTCTCCCCTCGCCCTAGACAAACCCCACGAGCACCCCAGACACGCCCACCCGCGCCCCCGTGGCTTGCAGCGACGGCAACAGCCTCGCCGGTGCATGAGCTCACGGTGCACCATCGCCCCGCCATGAAAGGCCACCCCGAGCCGTCTCTGGCCTCGGTTCACTCCCTCTTCCCCCCAGCAACCTCCTCGAGCAACCTGATCCTCCTCCTGCACCTTCTTTCTCCTCCTACCACCGCACGGCCGCCGCTTCGGCTCGCTCAAATTTGAGCAACACCGAGCTCACCTCCTTCCATTTCCTCCACACAAAGGCTTCCCGTGGTCCGTCGAACCTCCCCAGCTCCTCGAACCGTCGCGAGGATGCTTGAACGCCGAGAGCCACGGATGGCCGACGACCTCCCCCGCCACCGTCAAAGTTGCGGTCACCTCGGCCCCCTCCGACGGCCGTGACCTGCACCAGCGGATGCGCCACTCCGCGCTGAGCTTGCCCATAGGCGGAGCACCGCGGGAGACGGACGGAGGCGCCTGCTATTGCCGGATGAGCGCCGGCGTGCGCTCTGCCTCCCCTGCTCTGCCTCAAGCGGGAGGTTGAGGACGACCGCCCCGCCAGCTGGCAGGGGCCCGCCCGTCAGCGTCAGAGGCGACCGAGCTGGTCCACCAGTCGGGTTAAGTGGAACCGGCTTCGGTCGGATTCGCTTGCCCCGCTGGGTGGCGCCTTCCCATAGTACGCCTTCGGCGTCACCACCTCTGCCCGCGCAGCCGAGCCGCTGGGCTGGCCCACGGTCTATCTGTCGCCATGTGCGCAGGATAATGTTAAAGCCTTATTACCTTTTTCTTTTTCCTGTAAACTTCAAAAGTCCATAAATAAATCAAATGGATTCCAAATTTGATGATTCAAATTTCTATGAGTTCATAAAATCATGCTCTAACACATGGTGCCATTTGCACGTTTTTGCAGAAAATTCAATTCACAAATATTATCAAAATGTCATTTTTCTATTTCTGTGATAAACTTTAGAAAATCACAGAGAGCTCAAAGTTGATCCAAATGCCATGATTCAAATTCCTAGGTACTTGTATGCTCATAACTTAGTTTTTGAACATTTTCCCAATACCTTCTGTACCACATCAAATATTGGTCTATTTCCGTGTATAGCCAACTTTGCAAAATCATAGGAAATTCTTTTGAACTCCAAATCAAGTGAAACCAACTCATAGATTCTTCTAAAATCATTCCTTGTTAGATAGGTGTCTTTGCCCATTTTCAAAATAATTCTTCTGTACACTTCTTATGGATCCAATTAAATCCCTTATATCCTTCATATTGAAATGTTCAGAGATATCCATTGATCCAATGCCTATGAAACCACCTTGGTCATTTTTCATATGACCAGAGGTATCCTCGAAAAGTCCAACTCCTATTTTTAGAGCACTTTTATTTTTTCCTTGTTGTATTGCTTATTATGATTGTTTCCGTCGTTAGTTGACGAAATAAACAGAGTACTTGGAGATGAACCAGAAGGTTTGAAGACTAGGAAGGACAAGGCAAGCAGCTCTTTGACCATGTTCGAGAAATCTTTTTATGCATGTCTCATTGCACCTTATTATCAATGCATCGGAATCATGTTGAGGTGCTGACCACTTGTGTTGGTACCCTTGTTAGTTTCCTATTGAATCTTGCATTAAGCATGACCCTACCTTCCTATGAGGGTTATGTGGGTGGGAGTAGATAGGTTGCTATAGTAGTGGCTACGCAAATGGGATGGGAATATGCATGGTGACGGAGGCAGAGTACTTTCCAAAGACTTTACGAAAACCCAGTCGGGTGCCACTTTTGCCCGAGGGAGATGATGAGTTGGGTAACCACTTGATGACGAAGTGTCGTACCGAGGCAAGTGTGTGTGTTGTTTTCAAAACGGATTGGTTTAAGTTGCGACAGTTATTCCAACCTTACATGCGCAACCACTCTACCCTTATATGGGAAAGGGCATTATTGATTACCTATGCCGATACTAGCATGGTGTCCGCATTACCAGTGACGGGGGTGACATGAGGTTACTCTCGGGATAGGGTCGTGCTTGGATAGGCGGCCATGACTGTCTTTACAGGATACCAGACACATCGTTGGTACCCCGTGCGTGTGGTATGTGATGACTATGGGAGCGAGGCTCCAAAATTTTATGATGTGAAATGTTGGGCACGGGGGTTGCTACCAATCGAGTGGACTCCATGTTAATGTCGTCTAGGGAAAGATAGTGATCGGGTGCTTACCCCGGGTACTTGAAGTACCGCGGGTCGTGGATGACACGGAAGTTCCCCGAATCTTGTGGGTAAAGTGTGCAACCTCTGCAGAGTGTAAAACTATTCGAATAGCCGTGTCCACAGTCAAGGACAGTTGGGTGACCGCTCTTGGGCTACGTCCAATGTTTGCAAAACCTGGTGTGTGTGTCTGAGGAAAACAAGACGGTTCGGTGATATTGGTGCTGTGATTCTTAAGGAAGTCATCATGAGCTCGAGCATGAGTTGTTTATAACTCTTTCTCGATATTGATGTATGTAACCTCCCGATACTTGTTGCAGACGCATTCATATCCTTGATAAATGTTGATAATACTTGCATGAGAAAAACTAGCTTTCCGCAAAACTGTCAATTTAACAGTAGAGCCTTGCATAATTAATCTATTATCACTCTTGGGTTGCTTGCGAGTACATTCAAAGTACTCATTGGCTTGCCACTGGTTATTTTATTGGCCAGGCATGAAAGAACAGGATATGATGAAGATTTCTTGATGACGAACATGCGAGCTAGGACACTTCCCATTCAGAATGCTTGTAGGGTTAAGGCAGATGACATGGGTCCAAGTTGTTATTGAAGATTTCCGCTGCAATGATAAATTCAAGACTTGACCATAATGGTCACAATTTGTGTAATACGGTATGTATGGATGTAAGACTCTTGTTATTCTGCTTCTGTGTGTTCAGTGAGCATTGATCTCTGGGATCACTGTACACGTGCATTCGGTGATCACGACTTATGAGTCGGGGTCCCCACAGAGCTGGTATCAGAGCCATCCTGACTGTAGGAAGCCTTAGTTAGCATGGTCGTTAGTTAGGGTAAAACTATATCCAAACTATTACTAGTTTTCAAAACTATCTATACTCCTCTTCCCCTCTGAGTTTTTCGGAAAAACTAAGGTATATTTTCCCTATCGATCTCTTCCCCATCAGAACTACTGCAAATGGTCGCTAGAACCCTTATGCCCCTGACCACTGGATTCCTTGTAATCCTCGTGGATAATCTAGAAGGAAGATGCCTTGCCAAACACTCACCCACCTCTTCTGAACACAAGATTAGCGACACCACGACAAGACGATACCAACAGAAAATACATCCTCGAGGAATGAGGACATGAAGACCTAGAAGATGGAGACACCCTTGACATTGCCCCAATATGGTGCAACCTTAGCCTACGAAGACTAGGGCACAGGATGTGAAAGATCGTGTTATACATCGCTAATAGTGTATTCCTGTCACTACCATTGTTTTATCGGCAACCACCGATGGATGAGAACCTCGCCATTTGGTCCGCCTCACTATAGTGAGCAAGAAAACGGTTCTCTTCGTCCCCCGCTCTTGGTTTCAATGTTGTCATCAACGTAACTGACATGTTGGACCTCTGTTATGCCTTGTTATTGTCATTGCATAAGGATTACCTACGCAGTACCGTCGACGCCTTAGAAGACAAAAAGGGATCGTTATGATTAAGAAGACAAGAGGAGACCAAGTAAATGCCAGCTATGAGGAGACAAATTCACCACATCCCCTCATCAGGTGAGAAGTTGTTGAAGATTCTTCAGGCTCAACCCGGATCGTTCATCAAACAACTACAAGAGACATAGCAACACCTGAGGAAAACTCAGAAGACTGCACGAGGCACAAGTCACGACTACTGAGTCCGGGAACCCCTAGGGTAGGGTGAGTCGTGTACCCCCTATGCGCAGTCGAGTCCGTATGATGGTTTGAATAGAACCATGATTGTGTGTTGCTTGATTTTATTTGTTTGTGTTTTGATATAAGTCGCACCTTTTCCCTAGGCAACAAGTACATGAATATATCAGCTCCCTTGCCTTGTTTCCTTTGTTTCGCCCTTTTTGCACCTGGTTGTTTGCACTTGCACTATAGAACCCCCTTTAGGCATTCTTCCCCTCTATGCTACTTTTTCCCTCTCATCTCTCTCCTCAACTGAAGATTGGCAAGACAAGAAGTACCAAGGATTCCAAGTCGGCAACCAACTAACAATGAAGACTTCTGCTACAACCTCCACGACCAAGTGCAACCCCGTGAAGTTATGTTTACCCCTCCAGACTAAAAACCCATTCCTAGACCCTTTGAGACTCCACGAGATACTCCAGCACGAATCATTAACCATGTGCCTAACCCATAGAATTACAAGAGAACCAGTTAAGCCTCTATAACCTTGCACAACACTGGGTTCGTAATGGAACTAGTGGACACAATAGTGAGCACATTTTCATCCTAATATCGCACAAGAACTGACGAGGCCATAGATAGACCAATTTGAGGATATATGACAGATGATTTGGTGACTTTATATCAGTGACTTCGAGGAATTATCTGAGGCCTTGATGGATTGTGAGGTTTTCATGTTGGTGGGATCATGATTAATAGAGTAGTGTAACTTTCATCACCCTGGAGTAACTTGGACTTGCAGGGCAATGGTGATCGCAAATTGAAATTCTTGGAGGTATAAGGATTGGACCTAGCCAGGGGATATTAATAGAAGATAGCTGATGTTACGATAATGACTTGGGGGAAACATGTAGGAATTCTTGTTGGACATGAGATTTGGATTTAAGTAGGAGATTCTAGTTGAGTTGCTAAGTATGTCTACATGATTTGGAGTAAATTGGATTTAGACTGATGATCCCGATCATGATTCCATGTTTCTCGGTGGACAATAAACTAGGAGATTGGATTATTTGTCGGAGTTGATTTAGGGATCTATATAATCATGACCTTAGAGTTTACTTGACCATGATGGTGGGAATTTGGTGAACTTACTATAGAATACATAGCCCTTCCAAGTATTTGGGTATTATAGGGACTTGAGATCTTGTGGAACACCGTAGACATCGGATTTGTAGAATTGTTGGATTATGTGGTGATTGATGGAAGAAAATGACCTATTGGAGTTGATTCATAGGAAGGAAACAAGATCTTGGAGTGGCTTACAACGTGTTTCCTTAGGATAGAGATGCATTATCTTGAACCTTGGAAGAATGGGATGAGCACTTGGATTGTCGTGTTTAATTCAAGCTTAGCAGCTTGTATGCCTTACCCATGGGTTCTTAGGGGTAGCCATACATATGATTTTCGCGGAACGTAGACATGTATAATTTTGTTAGACCTCCTTTTGGCAGTCATGAGGATATGTATGGCATGAGTGGTGATTGGAGTTGACCTATGCGAGATGATGCTTTCGGTGGTATAAGGATTGTAGGACTAGCAAGAACTATTGGCATCTCAGAGACCGTGCTTAAGGATAAGATAATAATCGTTCACTCACACACTAGAATCCTTGAAACCCTTAAGCCCCACCAAGCCACAACATGGTCAGATCCTGACCACGGGCCTTGGCTCTAAGTCTAGAAGACCCTTGCCAATACTCAATGGAGACCACCACCAATACCCCAGCCAACCTTGCGTAACCCATAGACTTCATGGAGTACTTGGACAAGTTAGTTTTCATCTTTATTTGGCAACATACTTGACTACCCGAAGACGGAGGAAGAGCTGTGCAGCTGGTTAGATGACATTTGAAGACCGACATGTCAAGAAGGAAGAACTACACCGACCACCATCATCAAGAAATAAACTTCCGCGTCGAAGACCGGGCGTATCTGCAAACCACTCCTCTCGAAGGAACCAATCATTTCCATGTCGAAGGGACGCTCACACCAAGATTCATCGACCTTCTTCAAGTTCACTACAAGATGAGTAGTAGACGGCTACCTGCTATATTTACCACCTGATTTACCCACCGTGCACCAAATTTTCCATGAGTCACAACTCTGGAAATACTTTTAACTTCCTTACTAACCCGATCTCTATAAGGACATCGATCAGCGAGCCTTTGACGTCTAGCTCAACCAAACCTATGCAAGAGACCCCTCAGCAACCTGCATCAAAGAGGGCAACATGCGAGAAGCCACACCACCAAGTACTTCAAGGTTCCATGAGCACCACTCAGAAGCAGAACCAACAAGAAGGAGTGAAGACTACCCCATATCCAAGTCTCCGTATTCCTTTCCTCGCCTAGTCTGGGAATCTCGGGGACGAGATTCTTGTAAGGGGGGTAGGTCTGTCACACCCTGATTTTCATGCCACAACACTTAAGCTAATAGTCATGCAAAAATGTGGTTTGGCAAAAACTTTTGAGTGTTTTTGACCTTGCTTGATTGGTTTTCTGTTTGCTGTTTGCAAGTGCTCTAAAAATCGAATAAATCATCCAACTCTTATACTTCATCTCCTTGATCCAAATCCTTTTCCCAATGATCATGACATGTGTATAGAACAGTATAGTATTTTCTTATAAAAACAATTTAGCCAAATAGTATTTTCAAAAATTAGTTTTTCCAAAAACCCCTGAATTGAGGTTTGCACTGCAAGTACCTTATTTAGGGTGTGAAAAATCTTTCAAAAAGTATATTTGAATCCTATTAGGTATAGGATTCCCTTAAACCACAAAAGTATAATTTTAAAAGTTATTTTCCTATTTTATTTTCTTTAGGCCAGAAATGGTCTTTAATAGGTTAAAATTATTTAACTCTATCAAAAATATTTTTCACAATTCAGGGAAACTCATAGGACATATATTGTCCATATATAAGAGTTTCAACACATGGTGATGTTCAAAATATTGGACAAATCCTTCAAAAATCCTTTCTGGATATTTCCAGCTCTTGAAATATTTACAAAGGAAATATTCTCTGAAAATTCCAGGGAAATTCTATCATGTCACATATGACATATTTGATGATCTTACAAAGCCTCATGCCTTGAAGATCAAGAAAACATCATCAAATCCCCTCAAAACCATTTCTGTCCATTTTGAAGTTTGAGCAAGTTTACATTGCCAAACTTGTCGAAATGCTCTCAAACTTGGTGCACATGCTAAAATGATGTAAATATGCACCTATGTCACAAGTTTTGGAGAAGGATAACTTGATCTAAGTGCCCCAAAACCCTTTTTGACCAGATCCAAATTTGAACAACTCTACATTGCCAACTTTTTACTTGTGACCTCAAATTTTGTGGACATGATCACAAGCCCAAATGATGACACTACACCAAGTAGTGCATCAAGGAGGGATGATTTGCATGACTGAATCTTGGAAAAGTCATTTCTGCTGATTTCTAGGCTTTACCAAAGTTACATTGGCAAGTTTCTTCTAATGAGCTCAAACTTGGTGGAATACCCTATTTCTATATGCCATTTGATCCTGTTAAGTCTCATGTCAATTAGGAATCATTTGCTTGCCCAAAACACCAACAAACACGTTCTGGTGATTTTCCAAAACAGATATTTTCACCTCTTTCCTTGTTCTCCTTGAGCTAGGCTTTTTACCACAGCATCTCCTAGACCCCTTCTACCTTCAACAGCAATGGTTGCACCACAGCTCAATGATTGAGGGGGGTAAAACCTCATTTTACATCTCTGGACAGCCATTTTCACCCTTCTCTCTCAGCACTCTCTCCTTCTAGAAGCTCACCAGGGCATCCAAGGCCACCACCCCTTTGTTTACTCATCATCTGACCCCCTAGACACTAGTGGCCACGCCCTGGGCACCAAAAAGATGCGAATGCCTGCCATATGCGTGCTCTGGAGAGCGCTACAGTGCACCAGAGCACTGTGGCCGCTCACTGCCCGAGCCACCCGACAACCTCGGGTCTCCCCAACCAGTCCCCTGAGGTTGCCTCGACGTCTGGGACACGACACGTCGTCGGCCCCTTCTCCCTCTTCCTCCTCCTGCCTCCTCTCGCACGCGCACCGGCCGCCCGAGCGCTCCAATGGGCAGCCTCACACGCGCGATGCTCTGGCCCTTCCCCGCTATCTCTCTTCTCTCCCCTCGCCCTAGAACAACCCCACGAGCACCCCAGACACGCCCAAGTGCGCCCCCGTGGCTTGCAGCGATGACAACAGCCTCGCCGGCGCATGAGCTCACGGTGCACCATCGCCCCGCCATAAAAGGCCACCCCGAGCCCTCTCTGGCCTCGGTTCACTCCCTCTTCCCCCGAGCAACCTCCTCGAGCAGCCTGATCCTCCTCCTGCACCTTCCTTCTCCTCCTACCACCGCACGGCCGCCGCTTCGGCTCGCTCAAATTCGAGCAAAGCTCACCTTCCTCCCTTTCCTCCACACAAAGGCTTCCCGTCGTCCGGCGAACTTCCCCACCTCCTCGAACCATCGCAGGGATGCCTAAACGCAGAGAGCCACAGATGGCTGATGACCTCCCCTGCCACCATCAAAGCTGCGGTCACCTCGGCCCCCTCCGGCAGCCGTGACCTGCACCAGCCGATGCGCCGCTCCGCGCTGAGCTCGCCCATAGGCGGAGCGCCGCGGGAGATGGCCGGAGGCGCCGGCTATCGCCGGACGGGCGCCGGTGTGCACTCCGCCTCCCCTGCTCTGCCTCGAACGGGCGGTAGAGGACGACCGCCCCGCCAGCTGGCAGGGGGCCTGCCCGTCAGCGGTAGAGGCGACCGAGCCGGTCCACCAGTCGGTTAAGTGGAAACGGCTTCGGTCGGATTCACTTGCCCTGCTGGGTGGCGCCTTCCCGTAGTACGCCTTCGGCGTCACCACCTTTGCCTGCGCAGCCGAGCCGCTGGGCCGGCCCACGGTCTATCTGTCGCCATGTGCGCAGGATAAGGTTAAAGCCTTATTTCCTTTTTCTTTTTCCAGTAAACTTCAAAATCCATAAATAAATGAAATAGATTCTAAATTTGATGATTCAAATTTCTATGAGTTCATAAAATCATGCTCTATCACATGGTGCCATTTGCACGTTTTTGCAGAAACATTCTATTCACAAATATTATCAAAATGTCATTTTTCTATTTCTGTGATAAACTTTAGAAAATCACAGAGAGCTCAAAGTTGATCCAAATGCCATGATTCTACTTGTATGCTCATAACTTAGTTTTTGAACATTTTTCCCAATACCTTCTGTACCACATCAAATATTGGTCTATTTATTCATGTATAGCCAACTTTGCAAAATCATAGGAAATTCTTTTGAACTCCAAATCAAGGAAAACCAACTCATAGATTCTTCTAAAGTCATTCCTTGTTAGATGGCTGGCTTTGCCCATTTTTCAAAATAATTCTTCTGTACACTTCTTATGGATCCAATTAAATCCCTTATATCCTTCATATTGAAATGTTCAGAGATATCCATTATTCCAATGCCTATGAAACCACCTTGGTCATTTTTCATATGACTAGAGGTATCCTAGAAAAGTCCAACTCCTATTTTTAGAGCACTTTTATTTTTGCCTTGTTGTGTTGCTTATTATGATTGTTTCTGTCGTTAGTTAACGAAATAAACGGAGTACTTGGAGATGGACCAGAAGGTTTGAAGACTCGGAAGTACAAGGCAAGCAGCCCTTTGACCATGTTCGAGAAACCTTTTTATGCATGTCTCATAGCACCTTATTATCAATGCATCGGAATCATGTTGAGCTGGTGACCACTTTGGTTGGTACCCTTGCTACTTTCCTATTGAATCTTTGATGAAGCATGACCCTACCTTCCTATGAGGGTTATGTGGGTGGGAGTAGATAGGTTGCTATAGTAGTGGATACGCAAATGGGATGGGAATATGCATGGTGACAGAGGCAGAGTACTTTCCATAGACTTTTCGAAAACCCTGTCGGGTGCCACTTATGCCCGAGGGAGATGACGAGTTGGGTAACCACTTGATGACGAAGTGGTGTACCAAGGCAAGTGTGTGTGTTGTTTTCAAAACGGACTGGTTTAAGTTGCGACCGTTATTCCAACCTTACTTGCGCAACCACTCTACCCTTATATGGGAAAGGGCATTAGTGATTACCTAGGCCGATACTAGCATGGTGCCCGCATTACTAGTGACGGGGGTGACACGAGGTCACTCTCGGGATGGGGTCGTGCTTGGATAGGCGGCCATGACTGTCTTTACAGGGCACTGGACACACCGTTGGTACCCCGTGCTTGTGGTATGTGATGAATATGGGAGCGAGGCTCCAAAATTTTATGATCTGAAATGTTGGGCACGGGGGTTGCTACCAATCGAGTGGACTCCATGTTAGTGTCGTCTAGGGAAAGATAGTGATCGGGTGCTTACCCCGGGTACTTGAAGTATCGCGGGTCATGGATGACACGGAAGTTCCCCGGATCTTGTGGGTAAAGTGTGTAACCTCTGCAGAGTGTAAAACTATTCGAATAGCCTTGTCCACGGTCAAGGACAGTTGGGTAACCACTCTTGGGCTACGTCCAATGTTTGCGAAACCTGGCGTGTGTGTCTGAGGAAAACAACACAGTTCGGTTATATTGGTGCTGTGATTCTTAAGGAAGTCAAGATGAGCTCGAGCATGAGTTGTTTATAACTCTTTCTCGATATTGATGTCTGTAACCTCCCAATACTTGTTGCAGACGCATTCATATCCTTGATAAATGTTGATCATACTTGCATGAGAAAAACTAGCTTTCCGCAGAACTGCCAATTTAACAGTAGAGCCTTGCATAATTAATCTATTATCACTCTTGGGTTGCTTGCGAGTACATTCAAAGTACTCATTGGCTTGCCACTGGTTATTTTATTGGCCAGGCATGAAAGAACAGGATATGATGAAGATTTCTTGGTGACAAACATGCGAGCTAGGACGCTTCCCAGTCAGAATGCCTATAGGGTTAAGGCAGATGGCATGGGTCCAAGTTGTTATTGAAGATTTCCGCTATGATGATATATTCAAGACTTGACCATAATGGTCACAATTTGTGTAATACAGTATGTATGGATGTATGACTCTTGTTATTCAGCTTCTGTGTGCTGAGTGAGCATTGATTTCTGGGATCACTGTACACGTGCATTCGGTGATCACGACTTATGAGTTGGGGTCCCCACAGTGGGGCTAGGTGCACCATCGTCCGAAAACACGTTCTGGACGGGAACCCTTTTCCTCCCTAGCGAGCGCAGCCAGCCGCCTACGCCCGATGGCGTTAGCTCCGATGCACTTCACGGTGTGGAAGCCGCTTTTGTGGCAAGCGATCCGCCTCCCTGATGAGCCCGTGGCTAACGCGGGAGCAACTGGCTCTAAGACCCACCTCGTCGACATCCTCTACAAACACAGCATCATGGATGAGCCTCGCCCGATGCGGAGCTGCCAGCGCCGAGAGCTGCCTCGTCAACCTCCTCGACAAGCTCCACGTCGTCAACGTGTCCGCCTCTAACCTGGAATCTATTGGCTCCACCGACCCGCCTGTCGACATGCTCATCGACTTTGACCTGGCACCAACTGACGCATTTCCCGACCACGTAGTGGTCATCGACGACCCACTCCCTAATGCGATCAGCGGTGCCAGCGCCAGCACCATCACGGAGGTGATGGTCAGTACCCATGGCGGAGCCTCTAACGCTGCGGGCCCAGACCTGCTGCAGGCGGCAGTGCGGGATCTGTCCGCCCCTATTGCTACGGGGGCCGACGGCGCGACGTTGCAAAAGCTCCGCGTCTCGCTCCTCGATAGCGCCCACAAGTTGGCGACCATGAGGCGCCTCACTGAAGCCTACCAGTGCGAGATCAATCATGTTGTAGGCGACACACCGGCTGCGGGCGAGCCTAGCCAGGCTGGTGCAGTCCGGCTGTGGGGCGCTGCCATCACCAGCATGCTGGGGGCCGAGCGCCCGGTCTACGCCACCTCGATGGAGAACCTACGCATTGCGCAGGCGGCAGCTAACAAGCTAGACCACCTGGAGGGCGACGAGCGCCGTTACATGATGGCGTGTGTCCAGCAGCTCCTCGATGTGGCTACCAAGCAACAGGAGACTCTCCGCCGTGTGCTGGACTCTGGCGCTCAGGTCGAGAACCTTCCCCCCGCCGTGAGCAAGGGGCTTCCTCCCGGACCCCAACTGGCAGTACCCCCGGGCGCCGAGACCATGAGCCGGCTGCCAGCCACAGTCGGCACATCTACGTTATGATCGAGCGCGATCAAGACGGCCGTCCACGAGCAGTGGAATGGCGAAGCGATCGCCCGCCTCCTCCCCCCAGCCGAGAGAGGCGCGCTTCCCCGCCGCCTATTGACCATCCGACTCTCGGAGGCTAGCTGGGCCACCGCGAGTGTCGGTGTATTTGGATCGACACCTATGGGATCACAAGAATCCCTACTACGGTTGCGGGGCGCGGGGTTGAGAGAAGAGAGGATCCAACAGTTAGCACATGGTTCGTTGACCCAGGTTTGGGCCGCAAGGATGCGTAAAACCCTACTCTTGCTTTGGTGGTTTGTATATCTGTGCTCTTCAGCTAGCTATGGGGCATGAGGAGCTCCAAAAAGCCGAATCCTCCTCCTAGTCACCTCGGTCCTCCTTTTATAGGGAAAAGGGGTGGCCACAGTGGCACACAGGAGGTGCAAAGGGTACAGTGATGCGAGGTTATCCCTCATATTACATGACAAGGTGCATTTAATGCGCCCTGCTTAGGTGTCCTTGCTTTATCGGGGACGGGGGAGACATCCGCCTTGTCCGTCGCCGCTCCATCTTGTGTCGACACGGGCCCTGGCCAGCGATGCCTGAGATGCCATGTAGGCAGGCAGGCAGCTGAGGTGGCGCGATGGTGGGTCTTCCACGAAGATCTGCATGTCGCCACGCAGGTGCCTGCCCAGCTGGTTGGGTCGGCAGCTGCTTAGGGCAGCGGCAGCTTACTTGGCGTGGGCTTGATGGTGGCCCTGCGGATGTCCTCGGCAAGGGCCTTGCCGGGGCCCCGATAAGGGTCTTGCCGCGGCGCCTGCTGTCATCCCTGGCAAGTTGCTTCCGGAGGTCTTGTGGTCTTCCTTGGCTGGGATCCCGCCAAGGGTCGTCGTCTTCGTGCGTGTCTGATCGTGAATGTCTTCACAAAGATCTGCATGCCACTACGGGGATGTCTCCCGAATCTTTGCCTCATGGGGGCATGGCGGACTGAAGGGTGATTCGGTCTGTGGGCGTGGGGCGAGTTGCCGCGGCAAGGGTCTTGCCGGGGCTTCTAAAGCCGGCCCCCGGCAAGGATCTTGCCGGGGCTGCCGAAACTGGCTCCTGGCAAGGACCTTGCCGGGGGAATCCGCTTCGTCTCTTTTCTCTTTGTGGTCTTGTTCTCTTGGGCTTCAGTTCCATTGAGTTTTGGTCTTACCCTGGCTCACCTCCCTCGTCATGCTTGGTGTGGTGGTGCCCGTGGCTCAGACTACCTATGCACAGTCAAAGGGGTACAAAAAGTGTACCCCTCTTTTTGTACACGGACAGGAGCCCCCGGGCCTGGGCCACACATAAGCATGACGCGTTGTTGGGCTAGGCCCAGAACAGTGCGCGGGCAGGCGGGACGGTTTTCGCCGTGGTAAGATTTTTCGCGCGGTGTGCCTCCCACGACCCGCACGCATGGCGCGGGGTGGAGGGGCGTGCGTGACGTGGGCGGCATGCGCGGGGCGGTTTCCGCAGGCATGCGTCATGTCGCAGTAAAGAGGCGGCTTCGCGCCTTCCCCATAAATGGGGGGAGGCGTGGAGGCGCGGCCCATTTACTGAATGGGGCCGAGGCGCGGTCCTCAAGGCGTCCACTCGCCACGATCACGGGGTGGGGAGAGGTCGCCTCACCCGTCCCCTCGGTTCTGCACGTCTGCCACGTGCCTCCCATGCGCTTGGGGTAGCAGATGGTGGAGGCGGGAAACCGGGCTGTTGCTGGTTGGGGCGACGGATCGGTCCTGGCTCCCTGCGCCTCCCGCGTCGTGATTGGCCGAGCGGGGCGGTCGAGCCCCAACCCCGTTCCTTTATACAGAGCGAGGGGGAGGGGCGACGTCTCGCACTCTTCCATCTTCTTCCTCCTTCAGCTTCTGCTCCTCTCTTCCGTTCGTCATGGAGAGAGGAAAACCCGGCTCTTCAACGGTGGCGGCGAGGGTCGCTGCTCGACAACGCGTCCCTCCTTCTCCTGCACCTGCGGTGGCAGAGCCGGCCGCAAGGGGAAGGGGGAGGGGGTGAGGCCATGGGCGAGGCCGGGGCGCCCGGGGAAGAGGAGGACGGGGCGGCCCGCCGGCCTCGCCCCCGCCACCAGCTCCTCCTCCAGTGGAGGGCCATGTTGGGGATGACCCTTGCGAGTTCTTCATCAGGTTGCGGCGGCCGCCGCGCCGTCGCCTTCGTCTCCCGACCCCATTTGCGCGGGAGATGGAGCTGGATCCGCCGGAGTCATTGCGGCTGCACATGAGGGGCTGCGGGATCAGTGGCACCCGGGTCCGCGTCGACTTCCCTGCTCCTCATGTGATGTATGTTCGTCAGGGATGGAAGACATTTGCTCGCATCCACAGCCTGACGGATGGTCTCACTCTCCATTTTAAGTTGATGGAGGGTGGCCTTCTCTCCGTCAAGGTCTTCGGGAACTTTGGGACTCGTGCAAGGTGCTGCGCGGAGAGCTCCTCCGACGACGAAGACTCCTCCTTGAACGAGGGTGACGAGGAGGACAGCGGCAGCGACGACGAGGGCGGTAGGCGGCAGGATGACGGGTCCGACTAGGTGTCGGGCGCCACTCCTGGTGGCACCGGCGACCCCATCATCCGCGTCGCCGGCTCCTTGAACTTCTCGGGGCTTTCCCCTTGGCGGCTGGCGTAGGGGGCTGTGGAAGAGGAAGAGGAAGAGGGCGGGCGGCAAGGTCGTCATGTCGGAGTACGTGGGCACCGACGCCTTCGACGCGTACTGACGTCCTGCCGCCTCGTCTTCGAGCTCTGCTTCCGGTGCCGCCATCACCATCCATCCTTTGGGCGGCCACCAAGATGTTTTCTTGGTGTCCTCTGCCACCCGTAGCTCGCCTAGGCGCTCCTTTTGCCCTTCTCGCCTCCTTGACCCGCCTCCTGAGGAGAGGGACAAGAAAGGCATTACGGACATCTTATCTCTTTTTAGTTTGTAAGCCTTCGGGCATCTGTTAATTTAAAACTTGTAATCCCCTGTTCATGTTTTTCATTCCCTATGGACTGTACCTGAATGGAATATTTTTAATGAAAAAGGAATGTTTGCCGGGTCATTTGTTCGCATATAGAACCCACAACAGGGAACAAATCCCTGATATCTCTAAGATAAACATTTTCTTGCCCGGCAATAGGCCTTGCCGTCTTCCCACTCCGCTCGACCTTTCTCATGCCTTTGGCGGAGGCAGGGATGAAGTGGGTTTAGGCTCCTTGCTTCATCCTTTCGCCGCGGCGACTATGACCAAACTTGGCCCCAGGAACAAGTCCTAGGGCCTAAATTTATGGCAGCACAATAGCTTTAAGGAAAGAAACGAGGTTTCACATACCTCACCCCATAATGGAATACATGATAGGGGATAAAGAACTTATCTGAAGCTGCAGCCCTTGGCAACCTCGGTTTTCCGTGGGTGAATCTTTGCTCTTGTAGCCCCCGGCAACACTGGCTTGCCGAGGCCTCAATGCTGGTCTGTTCCTTTTTCTTCTCCCCAAGTGGTTTCGGCAAGGATATCTGTGTGTCCTTTGAACCAAAGAGGATAAAAGGAAGACAAAGGGATGCAAACTCGACCTCTAAGCTAGGGGTTAGCCGTCGCTAAGCACTATCAACCCTAACCAAGGACGAGACTTGACTCAACATGCATGCTATAACTTAGGGTGCCAGCGCTTCATTTATTTATGCTCAGGGTCTGCGCCTGGCTTTGTACAAAGGGTTACATGCCTTGCCGGCAAGGCTGGTACAAAAGGTGGCTTGCCGGGGGGCCCGACAAGCCGCGCCTTATGGGTAAAACTTGCGAAGATGCTCAATATTCCAGGAATTGCTCACCAAAATGGCATTTTCGGTCTCCAGGCGGACTGCGCCAGGCCTGGTGACTCGTATTACCCGATAAGGGCCTTCCCACTTCGGCGTCAACTTGTTGGTATTCTTGGCCGATTGAACGCGCCGAAGAACAAGGTCACCTTCCTCAAAGCTTCGGGCATGGACCTTGCGGCTATGGTAGCGGCGCAAGGCTTGCTGGTAGCGTGCTGCTCTCACAGCCGCCCGAAGACGATCTTCCTCAAGGAGTGTTGTGTCATCTTGCCGCAGTTGCTCTTGCTCAAGCTCATCATAAGCGAGCACTCGAGGTGACCCATATATGAGTTCAGTGGGGAGAACTGCTTCTGCCCCATATACCAGGTTAAAGGGCGTCTGGCCGGTGGCTCGATTTGGCGTCGTTCTGATCGACCAAAGAACCGTTGGCAATTCATCAATCCAGCGCCTCCCACTCTTGTACAGCATGTCAAAGGTCTTTGTCCTTAAGCCTCGCAGTATTTCAGCGTTTGCCCTCTCAGCTTGACAATTGCTTCGTGGCTGAGCAACGGAAGCGAAACAGACTTTGCTGCCGAGGTCTTGGATGTATTGCATGAAGGTGCGGCTTGTGAACTGTTTGCCGTTGTCGGTGATGACCCTGTTGGGTACACCAAAGCGGCAGACTAGTCCCTTGAAGAACTTGACGGCTGACTGAGCTGTGACCTTTCTCACTGCCTCCACCTCTGGCCACTTTGTGAACTTGTCGATTGCGACGTACAAGTACTCAAAGCCCCGACAGCGCGGGGGAAAGGGCCCAGTATGTCGAGCCCCCAAACCGAGAAGGGCCAGGAGAGAGGAATGGTTTGAAGGGCTTGAGTTGGTTGATGAAGTTTCTTTGACTGGAACTGGCACGCTTCACACCTGGTGACCAGTGCCATCGCATCCTGGAGGGCAGTGGGCCAGAAGAAGCCTTGCCGAAATGCCTTGCCGGCAAGGGCTCTTGACCCTATGTGGGATCGACATATGCCTCCATGTATCTCTGCCAACAGCCCTAGTCCTTCCTCTCGACGGATACACTTCAATTTCACGCTGTTCGGTCTCTTTCTGTACAAGACGTCATCAACGAACTGGTACATAGCAGACCGACGGGCTACTTTTTCCACTTCTTCCTGCTCCTCAGGAAGTTCCCCAGTTTGGAGGAATCGGACGGTATGCTGTGCCCATGCTGGAGCCTGGGGCTCGACGGCAAGGACTAAAGGCATTTCCTCCACCATGGGAGCGGCTGTCTCGATGGCAAGAGCTTGACGCTCCGCCGGAGCTAGCCGCCCCGTGGCGGGCTCAGTGTCCCCGGCAACATCCTTGCCTGCGGTTCCGGGGAGCTCGGCAGGAAAGTACTTGCCGGGCCCTGATTTCCTTCTCTTGTTTTGCTTTGTTGATGGATCAACGGATGGCTAAGAAAGCTGAAGCACAAAGGTACCTGGTTCCACAGGTAACTTGAGGGCAGCGTGCTTTGACAGGTAATCGGCGACGTCGTTCTTCGCTCGGGGAACGTGCTCCGCTTGTATACCATCAAAGCGCTCTTCCAACTTTCTCACTTCATCGACGTAGGCCTTCATCAACGGGCTCTGGTAATCCTTGTTGACTTGTTTGACGACAAGCTGCGAATCGCCCTTGACAATGAGTTTCTTGATTCCGAGGTGTGCCGCGATCCTTAGACCAGCAAGCAGCCCCTCATATTCAGCGGTATTGTTCGTTGATACCTCCCTGGGGAAGTGCATCTGGACCACGTACTTGAGGTGCTCTCCAGTGGGCGCGACCAGCAGTACGCCTGCCCCGGCGCCCTGTAAGGAGAAAGCTCCATCAAAGTACATGATCCAGTTGCAACTCGCCTCTTTGCCGGGGAGAGCAGTTTCCTAGACTTCTTCATCAGGCATCGCGGTCCATTCTGCAACGAACTCCGCCAAGACTCGGCTTTGAATCGTCGAGGTACTTTCAAACTTGAGGCCAAAGCTGGACAGCTCCAGTGCCCACTCTACAATTCTTCCGGTTGCATCTGGATTGTGCAATATCCGTTGCAGAGGGAGGCGAGTGACGACAGTGATCTCGTGCGCCTGGAAGTAGTGACGCAGCTTCCTCGACGCCATAAGAAGGCCGAAAAGCAATTTCTGCACACCGGAGTACCTTGATCTAGCCCCCTGCAAGAGGAAGCTAACAAAGTAGACCGGGTGCTGCATCATTTTCTTCCTTGGCGGCACTCCGACCGGCCGTGTCGTCTCTGCACCAACGACATCAGGCTCTATCGCTGCTATGACCTCGTCATCAACTTCTCTCTGCGCCACTAGTGCGGCACTGACCACCTGGTTCGTTGCCACTAGGTATAGCAGCAACAGTTCTTGTGGTCTAGGCGCAACTAGTACTGGTGTGGAGGAAAGATACCTCTTCAAATCTTGCAATGCTGCTTCGACTTCTGGCGTCCATTCCATTGGGCCCGCTTTTTTAAAACCTTGAAAAATGGAAGGGCGCGCTCGGCAGACTTGGAAATGAATCTGCTCATGGTGGCAACGCAGCCGGCAAGCCGACGCACATCCTTGACTTGCTTGGGTGCTTCAATCTGTTCTATAGCTTTGATCTTGTCCGGATTAGCCTCTATCCCACGTTGTGACACAAAGAACCCGAGAAGCTTGCCGGACGGGACGCCGAAGATGCACTTCTCAGGGTTCAGCTTGAGATTGATCTTGCGTAGGTTTACAAATGTTTCTTGTAAATCCGGTATAAGGGTTGCCCTGTTCTTGGTTTTGACCACTATATATAAGCCTCCATATTTCTATGGAGCTGGGGTTCAAAACCAATCTGGACTGCCCTTGCAAACGTCGAGCCAGCTGAAAGTGCAACTAATCCCCGGGTGGTTTTGGTAATTAATAACAACATATATATCATTGAACTAATAGTTACTTGAGAATCATTTCAGAGAAGTTCAGTGATATGGGTATGGCAAGGACTGAAGAAGTGGACCCCTCAAAATGCTAAGGCAAGCATTGGCAAAAGCTCAAGACTCCATTTTTGGTTTAGTGATCAAAGATCACATTGAGTCCATAGGAAAAGCCAATACTATTAAAAGGGGATGAGGTTATGATGATGATCTGGTTGCTCAAGTGCTTAGTGATACAACTCCTAAACTATCAGCAACTTTCACTGCCATATACACTCATAAGTAATCTCGGTCCCACCGATATTCCAAACTCAGTCACACCGAGCTGAACCACCTCAGCCATAAGCCAAACCCTAGTAAACTCGGATATTCCGATTCTGAACTCGGTTTCACCGAAACATGAGTTGCCAAGCTTCTGTAACCTTCTGTCATCAAATCGGTGTCACCGAGATGATGAAGTCGGTCCCACCGAAACTGGCATGCTCTTGTCATTGCACGAATCGGACTAACCGAGATTGTATATTCGGTCCCACCGAAAACCCCAACGTTCACATTATTTGAACTTTCGGTCTCACCGAGTTGTCCACTTCGGTCCCACCGAGATTGCTCAAATGTGTGTAACGGTTGGATTTTGTGTGGAGGCTATTTATACCCCTCCACCCCCTCTTCATTCGTGGAGAGAGCCATCAGAAAGAACTACCACTCCTACCTTACATTTCTGAGAAGAGAACTACCTACCCTTGTGTTGAGATCAAGTTGCTCCACTTCCACCATATGAAGCTTGATCTCTAACCTTCCCAAGTTGCTTTCCACTCAATCCTTTCTTCCACCACAGCCAAATCAGTGAGGAGAGTTGAGTGTTGGGGAGATTATCATTTGAAGCACAAGAGCAAGGAGTTCATCATCATCTACAACATCTGTTACCTTTTGGAGGGTGGTGCCTCCTAGATTGGTTAGGTGTCGCTTGGGAGCCTCCGTCATCGAGATGTGGAGTTGAACCAAGAAGTTTGTAAGGGCAAGGAGATCGCCTACTTCGTGAAGATCTACCCCGAGTAAGGCTAGCCCTCCGTGGGCGTAGGCCATGATGGAATAGACAAGGTTGCTTCTTCGTGGACCCTTCGTGGGTGGAGCCCTCCGTGGACTCTCGCAGCCGTTACCCTCCGTGGGTTGAAGTCTCCATCAACGTGGATGTACGATAGCACCACCTATCGGAACCACGGGAAAAATCACCGCGTCTCCAAAATTGCGTTTGCTCTTCTCCACCTCTCTTTACTACATGTGCAATTTACTTTCCGCTGCCTATACTCTAGAATTGCATGTGTAGGGTGATGCTTGACTTGATCATAATTGTGAATCTGCCAAAAACTGTTCTTTGTCAAAAGGCAGAATTTTTATATTTACAAGTAGTCTAATAACCCCCCCTCTAGACATACTTTCGATCCTACAAGTGGTATCAGAGCTTTGGTCTCCATTGTATTGGTTTCCATTGCATTGGACTCCATAAGCTTGGTTTCACAACCTAGGAGAGTATGGCGTCTAGTGAGGGTAATTTTCGTAGAGGTCCTTACTTTGATGGTACAAATTTTGCTAGTTGGAAGCATAAAATGAAAATGCATATTCTTGGTCATAACCCAGCCGCATGGGGCATTATTTGTGTTGGTATGCAAGGTGAATTCTTCGAGGAAGGAAAAGTTCCGGATCGCGAAGCTACACCGGAAGAATTGCGGATGTTGCAAAACAATGCTCAAGCTTGTGACATTCTCTTCAATGCCTTGTGTCCCGAGGAGTTCAACAAAATCAGCCGTCTTGAGAACGCAAAAGAGATTTGGGATACTTTGGTTGAAATGCACGAAGGTACCGAGTCTGTGAAGGAATCAAAGCTAGATATTCTTCAAGGTCAACTTGACAAGTTCAAGATGAAGGATGGTGAAGGAGTCGCTGAAATGTACTCTAGGCTTGCTCTCATCACAAATGAGATTGCCGGCTTAGGAAGCGAAGAAATGACCGACCGATTCATCATCAAGAAGATTCTCAGAGCTTTGGATGGAAAGTATGACACCGTGTGCACTTTGATCCAAATGATGCCATACTACAAGACTCTCAAGCCAACCGAAGTCATTGGAAGAATTGTTGCTCATGAGATGACACTTAAGGATAAGGAAAAGCTTCACAACAAGTCGAGTGGCGCTTACAAAGCTACAAGTGATGCTCCCACAACCTCAAGTGACAAGTTAGTTTCCAATGAAGAGATAAGCCTAATGGTTAAGAACTTCAACAAATTCTACAAGAATAGAGGCAAAGAGAGAAGCTCAAAGTCTAGATCATATGATGAAAAGAGATCTTCTAGTCGTGATCGAACTGCTACAATTGTGGAAGACCCGGACACTACTCAAATGAGTGTACGGCTCCCCACAAGAGAAGAGAAGAATCTCCAAGAAGAAGAAGTTCAAGAGATGAGTCACCTCGGAAAGAGAGAAGGAGTAGAGATGATCGTTATGAACGAAAACCCTCTCGGAGAAGCAAGGATTCGGAGAGGAAAGACAAGTCATCAAGGAGCTACACAAGATGAAAATATCAAGCTCATGTAGGTGAATGGGTCTCCAGCTCCGACTCCGACAATCAATCCGATGGAAGCTATCACTCCGACTCCGACTACAGTCAAGATGAAGGTGTTGCCGGTCTTGCTCTCGTATCCTCCAACTCCAACTCCTACGACTTATTTGATTCACCAAATGAGGGAATTGGAAGATGCTTCATGGCTAAAGGCCCCAAGGTATCACACCCTGAATTCATTGACTTCAATAGTGATGAGGATGACTTGCTTGGTGAAGATGAGCTCTTGCATGATAAATCCAGTGAGCCTAGTAACGATGAAAATGCTAGTAGTCTTTATAGTCGAGAAGAGTCGAATGACAATGCTATGAAGGAGATTGAGCGTCTAACTAAAGAACTAAACACTCTTAAGTTAGCTCATGAAACAACTCAAGAAGATCATAGAGAGCTCCTAAGATCTCATGAGAAGCTACGCTTCGAGAAGCTCACTCTAGAGCAAGAACATGAGTTTCTAAAAGCAATCAATGACGATCTTCGAAAGAAGAGTTCTTCATATCTTGCCAAACGACTTCTCTTGTCTAATTTCTTGCCACCCATTAAGACTAAGCATGACAAGCATAAGAAAAATTCTTCCTCTAGCAGTAACAATAACCATGCTAAATCCAATATTGTTGCTTCTAGTAGTTCTCCTGATTCCACTAACAATGTTTCAAGCCAAGTTACACTTGAGCAAGAGAATAGTTTATTGAAAGGGATCATAGAGAAAGGTGTCTACAAGAGCCTTGCCGGAAGCAAAAACTTTGAGGAAATTGTTCGCAAGCAAGGAAGGCACCGGAAGAATCAAGGGATTGGTTTTGAGCGAAAGTTCAACGCCGAAGGTGTTGAGTGGGAAGAAGGTCAATATCCTACTCCACAGTTTGTTTCTCAAAAGGAGAAGTATGATCCTACTTCTTCCAATGTGGAACAAGCTCAAGATGACCTTCCACCACAAGACCACAAGCTAAAAGCCAAGGACAAGCTTCAAGAGGAGATTGATGCATTCGTTGAAGCACCTCAAGCCATGGTCAAGTGGGTTCCCAAGGAAACGTCAAGTTCTACTTCGTCAAGCTCAACTACAACCCCAAGGATTCCCATCAAGATGATGTGGATCCCGAAGAAGAAGAACTAGAAGGTTCTTGAGGGTGACTCCGCCAACATACTTCACTCACATTCATTTTGGCAAAGAACTTGTGCAATCAACTTCCATATCATGCACTAGTTCATGGAGTCACAAACCCTCTTGTTGGTAAGTCAAGGGACAAGGTAATCATTGCTTTCATGGACATCATCTATTGTGAACTTCAATCTATGTCCATGGATATCCTTGTTTGTTCCTTGTGGGACTAACCCATGTAGGTATTGAAAGTGCCCGAATCCAAAGGATAGCTCCCAACTCTTGATGATCTCCATCAACATTGAGCATCCACATCTTCAACATCTACATGAAGTCTTCTACGACAACCCAAGGTTAGTTTGACCCTTTAAAAGGGGTTCTCACATCTAGGGGGAGCTTTGCTCTAAAAAATTGAGCTAAAGCATCTTCAAATGATGTGAACACATCAATGCTTTATGTAAAAGTGGTAACCCCACTTGTGCTTAAACGATGAGTATGACCTATGATCAAATGTTCTCATTTGGCTCCTAAGTCAAAATACTCATATAAAGATGACCTAGTCATCGACAAATTGTGTGTTAGTTGCTAGAGTTTTGGTTGTGCATGTTTGACACATATTTCATTTGCTATCTTATTGTATGAGCATGTTGGATGCATGATTTTATCCATTCGAGGACATCCATTTGTTGTTTTGGTCGTTTTGATTTTTCTGACCAAATGGATGGACAAGAATGCCTAAGTACCTCCCCTAGCTATCTATGCTTTCTTGTCTCAAATTCTATTCATGCTTACATCACAAACTTTGAACAAGTCATTTTCGGACCCTCCGGGTGAGGAGCACTCGGAGCCACCGATCCGTCTAGGGCTAATCTCCAAAACCTTCTAATTGATTTCGGTCAGACCAACTCACTCAAACTCGGTCGAACCGAAAGCATTTAGACTGATCTAGGTTTTCATCTCGGTGAAACCGAGTTGTGATTTTCGGCGTGACCGAAGTGCATAACTGCCTAGCAGTTATCCATCTCGGTGCCACCGAGTTTTACAACTCGGTCCCACCGACAGCAAAGGGGTATATATTCCAAGGGCCGCGCGCGTTGATTCCTCCTTCAAACGTTTTCGCCCCCACATCCCTTGCTGCTGTCGCCTTGGTCTCCGGATCGTCGCCGTCGTCGCCTGTGCGCCCTCGCCGCAGGTCTCCGTCGCCGTCAACAGCCATCTCCTCCGCGCCGTTGCCGCCGTAGAAAAACTCCACCAAGTTAGGGTGAGTTTTGATCCCACTCATGCTCCCATCTCCGATTCAATGCACGTTTGGTTTGCCTAGTATCTTGCCACGATTGAAATCCTCCTGTACACCAGATTGGTTCGTTTGAACTAGATTAGAGTAAAAATTTTAGGGTTAGGTTTCCACGGAACACATCTCGGTGAAACCGATTTTATAATTTCGGTGTGGCCGATTTGGCCTATGGCCATTGCACTGCACCCTTCGGTCCAACCGAGTTGTGCAAAATTGGTGTGACCGAAATGAAGTTTTTGTGAAACCCTAGTGTTTTCGGCAGGACCGAAACCCACTTCGGTCAAACCAAAAGTGGTGTGCCAAGCTCCTGTTTAACACTTCGGATTCACCGAAACTTAAACTCGGTCTGACCGAAATGTCTTCTGTGAAAACTTAATACTAGAATTTGAACTCATTTTTTTTGCAAAAACTTCTGCAGTTTGTGATGACTCTTCTTCTCTGCCTATAACTTATCTATTCACAGGTTGTCAGCCATGTCAGATACCAGTGACAGTCAGAACAGGTCAGAGACACCCATTGCAGACATTCCAGAGGCAGACACTAGTCCTGATAGCTCATCTGATGATGGTGAGAGGAGTACACCAAGTGGCATGCCTCCTGCAGCCACCAGAGCTAGAAAGGAGAAGAATTCCGATGATGAGGATTCAGATTTTGTTGTTGAGGAAGAAGTGACCTCCAAGCTAAAAAGGAAGGTTGTTGCCAAAGAGCAACAAGGTCAACAATCCAAGAAGGGCACCTGCAAAGTCAAGCAGTCAACTGTTGCTAAGAAGCTGAATTTGGGAGAGGCAGCTCCAAGCAAAGTGAAGAAAACCACCAAGAGAAAGAGGGTAGTGCATGTATCAGAAGCTAGAGCAGAAATGTATATTGATTCTCATGCAGATGCAGCAGTAGAGGATGAGGATGAGGATGAGGAAGCACCCCAGCCTCCTCCTTAGAAGCAGAAGCTCATGGGTGATGCCATTAAGGCTGGAGCCACATCAAAGCCCAAGAAATCTTCTCCAGCTAGGGCAGCTCTAGCAAAGCCTGCTGCCAAGCCCAAGAGGACCATCAGAAACATTCCAGCATCTGAAAAGAACAAGCATGATGTGCCACCAGCTGAGTCTGAAGAGGAAGGACAAGTTTTGCTGAAACTTCGTCCAAAACTGCCACTCCATAATGATGCTCATCCTCAAGCTGAGGATATGAAGGCAAGGAAAGATAGAGGTCTCAGGCTATGGAGACAAACTGACCCATATGCCGTGAGGAGAAGAACTGCTGTAGATCCCAGATTTCACACCAGAGAGCAGCAGGACTTCTATGAGACCGTGCTGATGGACAAGAAGCCAATAGTCACAGACACCAGATATGTTGACTGGGAGTACATTGACAGCGAAGAGCACAGAGATTTCTTTCCACATGTGCATGAAAGTTTCACTGCATGTGGAGTTGCAGATTTTGTGGGTCAGAAATTGACCAGTTGGAACGATGAGATGATAATGCAATTTTATGCCACAACTCACTTCTACCCTGATGGAAAGATTACATTGATGACTGAAGGTCAAAGGTTTTCTTCTTCTGTTGAAGAATGGGCAGAAATTCTGAATGCTCCAGTGCAACGAGAAGATGATATTGATGTATATGGGATTCCAAAGAAGAATCATGAATCCATGAAAAACATGTACAAAGAAGTTCCAGCAGAGGATTTGGAAGTCTGGAAGCTCGGCTCAGTCTACCATCTCCAGGCAGGCTTACCTACCACTAATACCATTTTGAGGCATACCTTGATGCCCAAGTCTGGGGATCATCGCATGATCAGAGGATACTCTAACAACATGCTGCATATACTTGATGAGAAAGCACCTTTCAAGGTGATGGACTTGATGGTAGAGACCATTAAGTGGACTGCAGCTGACCAGAAAAGGTCATGTGGATTTGCCCCGCAGATTCAGATGCTTATCAATGCCAAGTTTGGCACGGGCACATTCTTGTTGGATAGAAAACATTTACCGCTGCAGCCAGAGCATGAAGACAATGTTGTTGTGATGGATGAGGAGGATCCGACATCTGTTGAAGGTCAAGCCAAGATCGAAGCTGCTAAGAAAGCCAAAGCTGACAAAGAAGCAGCAGCAGCAGCAGCTAAACCAAAGAGTTTCGGAGAGCAAATTCTTGAAGCTACTCAAAGGATTGAACAACGCCTGGCCAGCATTGAACAGTCTCAGGAGAGCTTAGAGAGGATTGTTGACGAGAAGATCCACGCTCTGGACGTGAAGCTGACTGAAATACAGGTGACCGTCAACAAGCTCGAGGCAGACATTGAGGAAGCAAAGCAGGACAAGGCAGAGCTTACACGTGAGTTGCAGGATGACTTAGTCCAGGATTCTCATTGACAGACTGCTCCGGTTCCCAAAGGATCCCGATCAGCTGCTATTCCAGTGACTGACACCAGGACTACAGCTTCAGCACCTCCCACAGTTCCAGCAGTTACTCCAGCTCCAGCTCCAGTGTCCACTCCTCCAACACAGACATCAGCTGAAGTCTTCGCCGATGCTGTCATATCCACTCCGACATCAACCCAGACGGGAGCCGCCAGCAGAGTCCACAGTGACGTTTAGCTCTATGCTTTTTCGAACTTTTTGGTAACTTGTTGACAAAGGGGGAGAAATTGTATAGATCATAGGGCTTCGAGAGAGAGAGTGCTGTTGTCTTTGCGCTTTTGCTCTTTCGTTCTTTTGCAGTTTCTTCGAGATACTTTTGGTTTTCGAGACATTCAGTGTGCTTGATACTCCGTTTGATGCTACCTTAATGAGTGCTTGGTCGTACTATGCTTTAATGTGTGCTTAATGCTTATCATATGCCATTCCTATCTCGTATGACTATTTACTCATGTCTTGGTGATTGGGTGCATGCTGTTCATTCTTATCATTTTGTGCGCTCCACCAAGATGTATGTGACATGGAAGAGTGACCCATGATCCTAATCGATTGTGCATTTGCATTCAAACGCAAATCTTAAATAATGCACAAATTTAGGGGGAGCTCTTGCTTATCACATACTTCTCAAAGCGACGATATTATTCATTGATTATATCCTTTGTCGTAGCTTTGATCTATATGTTGTCATCAATTACCAAAAAGGGGGAGATTGAAAGTGCAACTAATCCCCGGGTGGTTTTGGTAATTAATAACAACATATATATCATTGAACTAATAGTTACTTGAGAATCATTTCAGAGAAGTTCAGTGATATGGGTATGGCAAGGACTGAAGAAGTGGACCCCTCAAAATGCTAAGGCAAGCATTGGCAAAAGCTCAAGACTCCATTTTTGGTTTAGTGATCAAAGATCACATTGAGTCCATAGGAAAAACCAATACTATTAAAAGGGGATGAGGTTATGATGATGATCTGGTTGCTCAAGTGCTTAGTGATACAACTCCTAAACTATCAGCAACTTTCACTGCCATATACACTCATAAGTAATCTCGGTCCCACCGATATTCCAAACTCAGTCACACCGAGATGAACCACCTCATCCATAAGCCAAACCCTAGTAAACTCGGATATTCCGATTCTGAACTCGGTTTCACCGAAACATGAGTTGCCAAGCTTCTGTAACCTTCTGTCATCAAATCGGTGTCACCGAGATGATGAAGTCGGTCCCACCGAAACTGGCATGCTCTTGTCATTGCACGAATCGGACTAACCGAGATTGTATATTCGGTCCCACCGAAAACCCCAACGTTCACATTATTTGAACTTTCGGTCTCACCGAGTTGTCCACTTCGGTCCCACCGAGATTGCTCAAATGTGTGTAACGGTTGGATTTTGTGTGGAGGCTATTTATACCCCTCCACCCCCTCTTCATTCGTGGAGAGAACCATCAGAAAGAACTACCACTCCTACCTTACATTTCTGAGAAGAGAACTACCTACCCTTGTGTTGAGATCAAGTTGCTCCACTCCCACCATATGAAGCTTGATCTCTAACCTTCCCAAGTTGCTTTCCACTCAATCCTTTCTTCCACCACAGCCAAATCAGTGAGGAGAGTTGAGTGTTGGGGAGATTATCATTTGAAGCACAAGAGCAAGGAGTTCATCATCATCTACAACATCTGTTACCTTTTGGAGGGTGGTGCCTCCTAGATTGGTTAGGTGTCGCTTGGGAGCCTCCGTCATCGAGATGTGGAGTTGAACCAAGAAGTTTGTAAGGGCAAGGAGATCGCCTACTTCGTGAAGATCTACCCCGAGTAAGGCTAGCCCTCCATGGGCGTAGGCCATGATGGAATAGACAAGGTTGCTTCTTCGTGGACCCTTCGTGGGTGGAGCCCTCCGTGGACTCTCGCAGCCGTTACCCTCCGTGGGTTGAAGTCTCCATCAACGTGGATGTACGATAGCACCACCTATCGGAACCACGGGAAAAATCACCGCGTCTCCAAAATTGCGTTTGCTCTTCTCCACCTCTCTTTACTACATGTGCAATTTACTTTCCGCTGCCTATACTCTAGAATTGCATGTGTAGGGTGATGCTTGACTTGATCATAATTGTGAATCTGCCAAAAACTGTTCTTTGTCAAAAGGCAGAATTTTTATATTTACAAGTAGTCTAATCACCCCCCCTCTAGACATACTTTCGATCCTACACCAGCACTCTTCAATCCGAAAGGCATTCGTATAAAACAGTACGTACCACATGGGGTGATAAATGTTGTCTTCTCTTCGTCTTCTCTTGTCATGAAGATCTGATGGTAGCCGGAGTAGGCATCGAGGAATGATAGCAGGTCACACACAGCCGTGGAGTAAACAATCTGGTCGATGCGCGGCAACGGGAAGGGGTCTTTAGGACAAGCCTTATTGATATCTGTGTAATCAATACACAACCTCCACTTCCCATTTGCCTTGCGCACTACCACTGGATTGGCCAACCACGTTGGATGGAGCACTCCTCTTACCAAACCCGCAACTTCCAATTTCCGGATCTCCTCTGTGATGAACTCTTGTCGTTCCAAAGCTTGCTTCCTGACCTTCTACTTGACGGGCCGCGCATGAGGACAGACAGCAAGGTGGTGCTCAATCACCTCCCTGGGAACGCCGGGGATGTCGGATGCTTGCCATGCAAACACATCGACATTCGCCCGCAGGAAGGTGACGAGCACGTCTTCCTATTTGTCGTCAAGGGTGGAGCTTATGGTGAAAGCTCCCCTTGTGCCGTCCTTCTTGACAGAAACCTTCTTGGTTCCCGGCGGTGTGGCCGTGGACCTCTTATTTCTGCCGATGGTGCTCTCTGGCACGTCCTCGACGGGAGCGCGACACTCCGAAGAGGTGCGCTTGCCGGAGTGGGTGTTCGAGGTCTCACCGGTCTTCTTCTTGCCGGTGGAGCTCTCTGGCACGTCCTCGACGGGAGCACAACACTCCGAAGAGGTGCGCTTGCCGGAGTGGGTGTCCGAGGTCTCACCGGTCTTCTTCTTCTTCCCTCCTGGGGCTCCAGTGGCAGGATCAAGTGCCCTCGTGGCGGCAGCTGCCGCAACTGCTTGCTGGTACAATTGGTCAGCGCAAATTAGCGCATCTTTCTTATCGGAGGGGATGGTGATGATTGTCACAGGTCCTGGCATCTTCAGGGTGTTGTAGGCGTAGTGTGACGCTCCCATGAACTTGGCCAGCGCTGGGCGGCCAAGCATCCCGTTGTAAGGCAAGGGGATCTTGGCAACATCGAACACGATCCTCTCCATCCTGTAGTTCAGATCACTTCCAAAAGTCAAGGGCAGCGTGACCTTCCCCTTTGTTGACTTCTTCCTGGGTTGACCCCTTGAATCGTGCCCGTTTCTTCGAGGTCTCCATCAGGAATCTGCAGCTTCTCGACCATGGTAGGCGAGATTAAGTTCAGACTGGCCCCGCCATCGACTAGCATCTTTGTCACCTTGAGGTTGCGTATTGTTGGTGAAACCAACAATGGCAAGCACCCGACCGCAGTTGTGCGATCAGGGTGATCCTCAGCGTCAAAGATGATAGGCGTGCTGGACCATTTCAGTGGCTTTTGGGCACCAGACGGCGGCTCCGCCGCCGTAATCTCACGCGCCCACTGTTTAAGCTGGCGGTGAGAAATATCCAGCGAGGCGCTGCCATCGACACACATGGCCTTTGTGGCTTTCTGAAACTCTTGGTCGCCGGACTCGTCGTCCCCTTCGTGATCGTCGTCTTTTGGCCTTCTGTCACGGCCCCGGGCGGGCCTCTCCTGCTGTTTATCCTTGCCGCGACAGCCTGCTTGGCCGTCACGCTTCTTGCCGGACCCCTCAGCACCGTCCCGGCCCTTCTCCTTGTCCTGCCTCTCGTATTCAGCCCTTTGCTTCTCAGCAAGGAGCTCAACCTGTCGACAGTCCTGGAGATCATGGCCTTTGGTGCGATGGATCTTGCAGTATCGCTTGCCAGAGTTTCCTGGCTTCTCGGCAGCCGCCAAGGCCCGACAGGCGACGCACCCGGCAATCTCCTTGCCGGGGTCACCCGCCCTGGTTTTCTTGGCGGAGCTGGCGTCATCAGATCCCTCGACGGCAAGTACGGGTTTACCCTTGTGCTTCCTGTTGCGGTGCCGGCCTTTCTTCGCCGGGGTGGAAGTATCCTCATCTGAAGAGTCGGTTTCCGCACCGGCGTCTTCGCCGGGGTACTTCCTTCCCTCCTCAGCCCGGGCACATCTGTCAGCAAGAACATAGAGTTCCGCCACATCTTTCACCTTGGTCATCGCCAGTTCTTCACGCATCTTGCGGTTACGCACGTTCTGATGGAACGCACTGATGATGGCGGCAGGGTGAACATCAGGGATATTGTACTGTACCCGGCTGAACCTCTGTATATACTTGCGCAGACTCTCGCCTTCCTTTTGGGGTATAACTTGCAGGTCACTTGCTTGGCCATGGGCTTGGTGGCCTCCAGTAAAGGCGCCAACAAACTCATGGCACAAATCCGACCAGGAAGAAATAGAGTCTACTGGCAAGTGCATCAACCACGACATTGCGTTGGGCTTAAGAGCCAACGGAAAGTAATTCACAAGCATCTTATAGTCGCGGGCTCCGGCAGCCTGCATCGCGATGGTATAGATGCCGAGGAACTCCGACGGGTGGTTCTTGCCGTTGTACTTCTCGCCAACGTCAGGCTTGAAGGTGCGATGAGTGGGCCACTGGAACTGCCGCAGCTCACGGGTAAAAGCCGGACAGCCTACCTCGTAAGGTAGACCCCTAGGGCTCTCCGGTGATGGGCGGTCCACAGCAGGCCCTGCTCGCCTGTCTGATGGTGGCGCGCTCCACGCCGTCGCTCGATGGTGGTTCGAGCGTCTTCATGAGCTCGCTCCTAAAGAACTTGACGCTGGTCATCGTGGGTCCGTGGGTCGGACGACGCTATGGAGATGGAGTCACCCGCGACGTCTTGACGAGTCGACACACGCGGTACCGGGTGAGGAGGAGGCGAATGCACCGTGGCCACGGCGCTGCCGGTCCTCCCGCCACCGGTGCGTGGGACCCCATCGGAACGTCGACCTGGGAGCTCTGCTGGACTTGGTTCATCCTTCTTGGCGACTGCGACAAGGCTTCGGATCGTGGCTCTCCATTCGTCGAGTTTCCCCGTAACCAGAGGAAAGTCGAGGAGCAACTGCGCGCGCGCCAGGTCTTCGGCTGGGGTTAGCGGTAGCGAGACCTGCACGGACCGCGACGCACTTCGACCCCTGACCATGTCAGGAGGAGCTCCATCACGATCCCGCGGTCGCATGCCGTTCCACCAGTGCTTCGGCGGGCCAGCAAGTCTTCTACGTCCCGGGAGTGGCGCTCGGGGCTCTTCCCGTGGCGCCGCCTGGGATCTTCGGCGTGACAACGCCGTTCATCGCGCGCTGCTTGGGAAGAGCGCGCTGTTGGCGCCGGCGTGGGAGTCCTGGAGGGCCTTGCGTCGCCTTCGGGTGATGTGGCAGCAATCCTGGAGGGCCCCACGCCACCCGTGGAGGGCCTGGCTCCCTCATTGGATGTGGCAGTGTGCGGCCCGTTACCAGGCGCACAAACATCGCCACCTCCCAAACTTCGGCTGCTGGGACGGTGTTGGTGTTCGTGAGCAGCGCCCCGGGTCCTTTCCGCGACCGGTCCGATGCTCGCCCGCATCGGGATGGGCTGTCCGGCTTCCGGCTAGCCAACCACCACCGTTGTCTTCTTCTTGGGTGCCATGATGATGAAGAAGCGTCGAACTGACTGCTAAAGCCGATTCTCACAACTGCACACCCCCTAACTGGCATGCCAAAGATGTCGGTGTATTTGGATCGACACCTATGGGATCACAAGAATCCCTACTATAGTTGCGGGGCGCGGGGTTGAGAGAAGAGCGGATCCAACAGTTAGCACACGGTTCGTTTACCCAGGTTCGGGCCGCAAGGATGCGTAAAACCCTACTCCTGCTTTGGTGGATTGTATATCTGTGCCCTTCAGCTAGCTATGGGGCGTGAGGAGCTTCAAAAAGCCGAATCCTCCTCCTGGTCGCCTCGGGCCTCATTTTATAGGGAAAAGGGGTTGCCACAGTGGCACACGGGAGGTGGAAAGGGTACAGTGATGTGAGGTTATCCCTCGTATTACATGACAACGCGCATTTAATGCGCCCTGCTTAGGTGTCCTGACTTTATCGGGGACGGGGGAGACATCCGTCTTGTCCGTCGCCGCTCCTTCTTGTGTCGACACGTGCCTTGGCCAGCGATGCCTGAGATGCCATGTAGGTAGGAAGGCAGCTGAGGTGGCGCATGGTGGGTCTTCCACGAATATCTGCATGTCGCCACGCAGGTGCCTGCCCAGCTGGTTGGGTCGGCAGCTGCATAGGGCGGCGAAAGCTTAGTTGGCGTGGGCCTGATGGTGGCCCTGCGGATGTCCTTGGCAAGGGCCTTGCCGGGGCCCCGGCAAGGGTCTTGCCGCGGCGCCTGCTGTCATCCCCGGCAAGGTGCTTGCCGGAGGTCTTGTGGTCTTCCTTGGCTGGGATCCTACCAAGGGTCATCGTCTTCGTGCGTGCCAGATCTTGAATGTCTTCATAAAGATCTGCATGCCACTACAGGGATGTCTCCCGAATCCTTGCCCCATGGGGGCATGGCGGACTCAAGGGTGATTCGCTCCATGGGCGTGGGGCGAGTTGCCGCGGCAAGGGTCTTGCCGGGGCCGCTAAAGCCAGCCCCCGGCAAGGATCTTGCCGGGGCTGCTGAAACAGGCTCCTGGCAAGGACCTTGCCGGGGGAATCCGCTTCGCCCCTTTGCTGTTTGTGGTCTTGTTCTCTTGGGCTTCAGTTCCATCAAGCTTTGGTCTTACCCTGGCTCACCTCCCTTGCCATGCTTGGTGTGATGGTGCCCGTGGCTCAGACTGCTCGTGCAGAGTCATAGGGGTACAAAAAGTGTACACCTCATTTTGTACACCGACAGCGAGGGAGTCATAGAAAATGACGCCCGTCATCAGATCGGCCAGCTCGCCCGATCCTTCGCGCTGGAAGAAGCAGATGCCATCGGGCCGCCTTGCTTCGGCCCCCGCATTCGCGAGAAGCCCTTCCCCAAAGGTTTCTCGCTCCCCCGAGATACTCCCAAGTACAACAACTCCGTGAAGCCGGAGGACTGGCTGGTCGACTACTCCACCGCTGTAAACGTAGAAAACGGCAACAAGCGCGCCGTGAAGTACGTTCCGTTCATGATCTCGAGCACAACCCAGACATGGCTGAACAGCCTCAAACCCTACATCATCAAAAGCTGGCTAGACTTCACCGACCTCTTCACCCACAACTTCATCAGCACCTACAAGCGGCCACCCAAGCCCCGCCAACTCTCCCCGTGCGTCCAAAGCCTGACTGAGTTCACCCGCGACTATCTGGCGTGGTGGGCTGAGCTCCGTAACTCTTGTGAAGGGGTGCATGAGGTGCAAGCCATTGAGTACTTTACCGCCGGGTGCAGAGAAGGCACCCTGCTCAAGCACAAGCTCCTCTGCGACGAGCCCACAACACTGGACGAACCGCTAATCACAGTAGCCAAGTACGCCACGGCCGACTCCTCCATGAAGGCGAAGCTGCGGGTGGACGCGTCCGGGAAGATGATCCCTCCGGCTCCTCGGACGCCGGCTGGTGACTCCACTCGGTGAGCACATCCATGTGAAAACAAGCGCAAAGCCCCATAGCTGGCTTCCAACAGTCGGCAAGTGGCCACAGTCGAAGGCCAGCAGCCAGAAGAACAAGCCGGCCCCAAGCGTCAGAAGGGCGGAAAGCCTGCTTGGCAGCCAACCTTTTCCTTCGAGCAGACCCTCGATGGTCCCTGCAAGTTCCACAGCGGCGTGAAGCCGTCCAACCACACCACTCAGAAGTGCCACATGCTTACCAGACTCGCCAAGGGCGAGGGATTGGCTCCTCCGCCTGCCGGCCCACCGGCTCTGCCTCCTCGGCAGCTGGCGGCCCGACCAGCCGGTGTAGTCCAAGATGAGTTCCCTAAAGCACATGGAGCCTACATCATCTTCACCAGCGTGGCCGACGACAAGCACAACCGGCGCCAGCAACACCGGGAGGTGAATGCTGTCGCCTCAGAGACCCCGGAGTTCATGCACTGGTATGAGAAAGCCCATCATCTGGAGCCGCACCGACCACCCGGCCATGATGCCATCGCCGGGTGCTTACGCCCTGGTTCTCAACTCAACCTTTGCGACTGAGAGGCGAGCCTGCCGTTTCTCCCGGATCCTGATAGATGGCGGCAACAACATCAACATCCTCTACCGCGATAAAATGTAGAAACTGTGCATCAAATAGAAACAGCTCCAACCCAGTTAGACTGTCTTCCATGGCATTGTACCCGGCCTTTCCTGCTCTCCAATCGGCAAGATCAAGGTAGATGTTCTGTTTGGCGATGAGATGCATTTCCGCCGCGAGCCGGTCTGGTTCAAGGTGGTTGACCTGGAAAGCCCCTACCATGCACTCTTGGGTCGGCCAACACTCGCCAAGTTCATGGCCGTACCGTTCTATGCCTACCTGTGACACCCCGAGACCGGTGCGCCAGGTGTCAGCTAGTTATTCGTTGTCAGTGCCTTGTCATCTGCTTGCGTGTGCATCCTTGCCATGTCTTCATGTGTGCTTGCATTAGCATGTTTTCAAAACTTGTATCCGTCCGAGTTTCCTCTTCCTCTCCGTTGTCTGTTCTGAGCCCAGACACACTTGCACGCGCCTACGGTGCCTCCGAATTTTTATTTTGTGAGTGGCCGAAAAACGTTCTCGGAATGGGATGAAACTTGTCATGTGGTCTTATTATAGTGTAGACAGGCCGCCTGCCAAATTTCATCGCATTCGGAGCTCGTTTGATAGTCCAACGGATATATATAGCGGCACTAGTCGCTGGTTATTTCATCGGATGTTTTCGGTCTCCGAAAACCCCCGCGGGCCTCTTTTCCTCTCCTCTCATCTCAGCCCAACTGCTCTACACAGCCCACCTAGGCCTTTCTAACTTCCCCTTCACTCCGTTGCCATTGGATCGCAATCCGATGGCTCTAAAACCCCTCCAAACTGAAAACCCTAGCCCTCCTACTATAAATGGACTACCCCTAGTCCATTTTTGGCCTTCCCTACCTCCCTCCTCAAATTCCGCGCAGTGCTTCCACCGTTGCCGCGCCGTGCTTCCACCGTTGCCGCTCAGTGCTTCCAACCTCGCCGCACCCGTGCTTCCGACCTCGCCGCGCCGTGCTTCCGACCTTGTCAAACCGTGCTTTCGACTCCGCGCCGCCCCGCGTCTTCTTCGTCTCCGGTAGCTCCTCCGCCGCCCTGCCTCTGTCGCCGCCCGACCGACGCGCCACCCAAGCTCCATAGGACCGCCGCCCTCTGCCTGTCCTCCCTGAGCTCTCCCCGCCTCGGCTCGTCGCCGTCCCGCACCGGATCCGGCGGGATCTGGCCGGAGAGCCTTCCCCGCGCCCGGATTCGCCCGTCCCCGGCGGGATCCGGCTGTTCTGCCACCGTTGACCTCGCCGGCGTCGACCCAGCCGAGCCGCGCCATGGCTGTGCCCGAGCGGCTCGGGCAGTGCAGGAGGCCGAAGCTCCTCTGCCCCGCTTGCACGTCGCCTTGGCCGAGGCCTCCTCCTCCACCGGCCCGCGCCTGCTCCCAGCCGCGGCCGCCTCAGCGCTTCGCCAGGCCCGTCCACCGCAGAGGCCAAGGCCTCCCAGCCGGCCCGACCGCGCAGGCATCCAGCCAGGCCCGGCGCCCCGAGGCCCGACTCGCCAGCCAGGCCGCCTCCTCCTGGCCCAAGCCAGATCCTCCCGCGCGCGAGCCCAGCTGGCCTCCCAGCCGCCCACAGGCCGAGCCGGCCCAACCCCAGCGTGCCCCGCGGTGGCCCAGGCCATCGTCTCCAGCAAGGCCCACCTCAGCGCCCGTCCGGGCCCAGCAACTCCTTCGGGCCGCCTCCCTCCAGGCCTCCTTCGGGCCTCCTCCTTCTAGTCGTTCTGGGCCAGGCCCTGGGTGAGAACCCGCTATCCTTCGCCCATGCACCGTTTAGTATATCTCGCCCGTCGTTTTTCCAGAAAACTGCTAAGTCTTTTAATTGTCTGCAGTAATGTTGCATCTTTGACTAGTGATAACTTTTTGTGTGCTTATCCGTTTTGAGTGAATGATATGTCAAAATGTTCGTGGTGATGTGCTCTACACTTTGTTCCATTATAGCATGCATGTTTGAGTTCATCTAGATGCTTAAATATCTGTTGCAAGAGTGCTACTTGTTATAAACTGCTGCTACTTGTTATTTTGTTGCCATGTTCGTGATATAAATAACTTGGTGCATGTTTATCCAAATAATGCAAATGATATGTCCAAATGTTCATCATGAGATGCTCTACATGGTGGTTGCTATAGCATGCTTGTTTGAGTTCATGTTGCCATGTTTATCTATGTTGCAAAAGTGCATTTGGCTGTTATGTTCTGAAACTTGTTACGAGATGCCTAGTTGATGAGCTTGTTGCTATTGTTGTGTTTTTCCCCATGTCACATGCCTAGATGTTTTAGAATCTCCATGATGTGCTCATTGATGTGGTGCATTTAACTTTCCATGATATGCCTTGTGTTGACTTAAACATGCTCACAAACTTGCCATGTTGCTATTACTGTTTTAACACTTAGTGAAATTTCACTAAGTCTGGAATCTGTAATATCCAGATGCAATGTTTGCTTGTTATTTTAGACAAATCCATGCTAGTTTTGGGGTGACTATTGATGATTCCTTGTTGTATATATTGTTGGATATCCATTCATGCTCTCACATGCTCTTTTGGGTGGCTGTAGCATATTTAACTCTTGCTCCCAAGTTGCTATAAAATACTGTTGTCAGGTTTTTGTTGTCATGTTCAAATGTTATAGCTTGTTGCTATTGATCCATGCCTCCTATGGAGATGCTCCAATGGAGTTGTTTGCTGTAGGATATTTCTACTTCATGTTCATGCTTCTTCTTGCCATGTTTGAGAGCTGTAGCATATATTTATCTTGCTCCCAAGTTGCTATGTGGCTGTTATTTTCAGCTTGTTGTTATATCTTGTTTCATGTGTATATTTTAGCCCGTTGCTCCGTTTGGAGTGTTCCTTATATGTAACTTGTGTGGTTTTGCATGTAGATTCATATTATCCTCTTGTTATCATGTTTTGAAGTATCTTGCTTGTTGCATATTGTCATGTTCCTTGTGCTGTATCTCTGTGTTTCCTATGTTGACTTTCTGTGCATCCTAAGTGCATCTGCAGTGCTTCCTTAGTGCATCTGTTGTGCTTCCTGTTTAGATTTTTCATGCATCATACCTTGCCATGTTATGCTTCATAGACTTGCTGTGCTTCCTACATTGCCATGTGTTGCTTCCTGTGTAGACTTTATGTGCATCCTAAGTAGACTTGTTTTGCATCCTACTTGGTAGTGCCTATTGTCATGTTCTTGAGTGGTTTGTTTACCGTATTGCTTGCTTCTTCTCGTTAGTGCTTATTCCGTTGCGTCGTGAGGATTCGTTCGTCTACCCATGGTTCTTCCTCAAGGCTTCTTCTTCGTCTTCTTCATGGATCCGTTCTTCTTCCTTGTGGGATCTCAGGCAAGATGATCATACCCTTGGATACCTTTACTATCATTGCCATGCTTAGTGTCTCGATGCTATCGTTACATGTCGCGCTACCCATCATTATTGTCAGCCTCTCCTTGTTGCCATGGAACCTCTAACCTTTGAAACCTTCCTAGCAAAACCACTATTTGGCTATGTTACCCGCTTGCTCAGCCCCTCTTATAGCGTTGTTAGTTGCAGGTGAAGATGAAGACCGTTCCAGGAGGGAACTTGTTGTTGGAATATCACAATATCTATAATTATTATTAACACACCTATATACTGGGCATGGGTGGAAGGCTTGGCCTTTTGCTTGGTGTTTTGTTCCACTCATGCCACCTTAGGCACCGATACCGGCATTATGTTCCTTGATTTTGCGTTCCTTACACGATGGGTGGATGGGGACCCCTTGACAGTTCGTCTTTGAATAAAACTCGTCCAGCAAGGCCCAACATTGGTTTTAATTTGCTCATAATAACAACTTAATTAATTAATTAATTGCATAGGGGGTCATGCCCCGGGTTCTTAATTCTACATAACAGGGGGGGCCAGTGCTGATGGTGTGGGTCCCAAACGGGGGTTATGCGGGGCCACCACGGGGAAACTCGAGGATTGGTTTTACCTGTAGGATCGCCCATCCGGTTGTGGCCTGAGACGAGATACGCGCGGCTACTATCAGGGTGTCGGCACGCCGGGAGGTCTTGCTGGACTTGTTTTACCATTGTCGAAATGTCTTGTGCACCGGGATGCCGAGCCTGATCGGTTTTCCCTAAGATAAGGGGTGATGATATTATATTTATCACTTCAGCTAATCGTGAGAGCTTGTGATGGGCTAAGTTGGGACACCCCTGCAGGGTTATGATCTTTCGAAAGTCGTGCCCGCGGTTATGTGGCAGATTGGAAATTGTTAATGTCTGGTTGTAGAAAACTTGACAGAGGATCCGAAGTAAAACACACAACCGTGTGGGTAACCGTGACTGTCTCTTTTCACTTTGAGAAGAGAACACGGTGGGGTTATGTTTGACTCGTAAGTAGTTCAGGATATTTAGCGATCACTACTAGTTGCTACCGTTTTGCGTAGATGCTCATCTTATTCTTGTACTCGTAAGTTAGCCACCATATATTTTGCTTAGCCGCTGCTGCAACCTCACTACTTTACCTCTTCCTACCTATTAAGCTTTGATAGTCTTGTTACCCATGGTTATGGGATTGCTGAGTCCTCGTGGCTCACAGATACTACTACAATAGTTGCAGGTGCAGGATTCCGATGTATTGACGTGAGAGCGTTGTTCTTTTGTTGGAGTTCTTCTTCTTCAGTCTTGGGTTAGGTTCCGGGTCGGCAGCCTGGGATAGCAGATGGATGTCTTGTGTTTTTCATGTTTGTATCCGTAGTCGGATACTTGTATTGATTTTGTTGTATCCATGAGATTTGTATGTATTGTTGTGTCCCCCATAAATGTATGAAATGGTACGATGTAATGATATCCATCTTGCTAAGCGCCCGAAATGCGGTTGTGCCCCAATCACGTAAGTGTCACGTGATCGGGATAGAATCGCATCTTGGGCCTGACAAGTTGGTATCAGAGCCTCGACCGACCATAGGAGCCCCCTTGATTGATCGTAGTTTGGCCGTTGTTGAGTCTAGCAGAAAACTTTTTCGGATTTTAGTTATATCGGAGAGTAGGAATTCTTTTTACTCCCCTGCCCCTTCGTCGCTCTGGAGAGCAATCTTGACGTAGGTGTTTTGAATTACTCCTCTTCCCCTTCAATTTTCTTAGGATCTCGTGGTTAGTTTTCGTTCGTTGCGTTGTTAGTTCTTTCATCTGGTGCATCTCCCGTCAAGTGGATTCAACCCTCTTCTTCTTGCAAGTTCAACCCTCAGTTCTTTTCAATCGACAGTGTTTTCCCCGTCCGATGTGGTCTTTTCTTTTCCCACCCGCCCACCCTTTTGCTTCTCGGAGCCGGATTCCTTAATCGAGTATCCATCCTACTCGTGTGAAGTATTTGTATTTCTTTCCTCAGTTATTCAACTGGTGAATTCTCGTCCAGTTCATCATCATTTATCTCCTTTATTCTCTGGTGAATTCTCCTCTCGTTTGATATTCTTCATCTCTTCTTATTTTCCGGTGGATTTCAATTCAATTTTCGGTGTTCTTCGTATTCTTTTCCTCGGCTCAATTGATTCACTTTGCTCGTTTACCTCACGCCATCTAATTGTTCCGGTGTTCCAAAGGCATTTTCAAGACATTCGTCTGTCTTCCGATTAATTCGAGGTTGTCACCTCATTCGAGTTTTTCGTTCGTTCCGGTGCATTATCTCCTTTTCAATCCTTTCAACGGACTTCTCCCTTCGGTGGGCTCATAACCCACACGTCTTTCCCAGGATCTTACCTGACTCTTCTAATTTTCCCGGAGTTCCGAAATTCTTTTCAAGTGTGACGTAAGTATGGATCCCATCAGTCATATGCCTTCCGAAGATCGTTTTCAAATTATTTCCATCGTTGGTCCAACTTTTTCTTCATCTGGAGTAGTTCTTGAATTCTTCTCTTTGTGTTCCTCCGAAGGCCATCATTTCAGAAGATTTCTTTGTTCTCAGTTTTCAACTTCGTCCTCCATATATTCTTCATTGATGCCTCTTCGTTCGTCTCACATTCTTCCGGTGCTTGTTCAAGTATTCTTTAATCAATTCACAATCTCTTCGTTCTCGTCATTCTAATTGTCCTCAAGTGCTTTATTCTTTCCGGCGATTCATCGTACTCACTCGATTCTTTTTCTTACAATGGCTTGTCCTCTTGCATCCTTCAATTTCATTCCTTACGGTGGTCATTCTCGTTCTTCGCTCGTTCGTAATTCTTCTCGGTGGTTTGTTCTTTTCATCATTAGATTAATTCTTCCAGGTGGTTCGTTCCATTTTCTTCACTCGGCTTCAATTCCTTACGGTGGTTCCCTCAAGAGTCCTTTTCCGGTGCTACCATATCTATCCATTCATTTTATTCCAATCCTACCGGTGTTTCATGAAAATTTTCGCAAGTTCGCGATATATTCTTCTTTAATCAATTTCATCGAGAATAAGTAGTATGCGAATCCATTGCTTTCATCAATTTAATTGGTGGAGGATAAGCATAATATAATTCTTATTCTTTTCATCGAGCTTTAATCCTTCCTTCGGAGTTTATTCTTCAGGAATAAATTCTAGTTCCAAGTCCTTTCATCTTTTCTTCCCGGAGTTCAAGTTTTTCTCGGTTATCTCGTCGGACCCTCGTCTAATCATCACAAGGCTTTAATCTTATTCTTTTCGTCCGTCATTTCTATTTCATCATCCTTTCATTTTACAGGAGTTCTTCATGGTGGTTCTTCATCATTTAATTCATTCTTCTAGTGTTCATCAAATTCTTTTGGCTCAAAGCTCAAGCATTCTTATTCTTTTGCCTTTTTGAGTGCAAATAATTCTCCGTATTCTTTTGAAGTGGAGTTTTGCATTTCTTCCTTCATCTTAATTATTCCATCTTTTGGTTGCGGCATAATTCACCTCAAGTTTTGAGATGTTTTCTATAAGTCCACAACAAGCTTATTCTTTTGTTGTTGATTATCTCAATAGCTCCGTTCAAGCCTTTCTTCTGAAGATCCTCTTTTGAATTCATTCGTGATGGAAGTTGTCATCTTCTTCTCCATTCTTTTAATTCCATCATTTTAATTATTCCGGAGGCATTGTCTTGTTCATTTTGTCATGTTTTTATTCCATCTTCTCATGTTCTTGTTCCATTCCATTCATTTTCAGCCGGTGTGCTATTTCTTTCAGTTTCAGCCGGAGTGCTGCCCGAATACCTTCGTGGCGATTCCTTTTCTATCTCTTTTAACCGGAGTAGTTTCGAATTCAGGCTTATTCCTTCAGCTCTTGTTTCGTGCCTTTCAACCTCCTTGATTCTCATTGTATTCCTTGCTCATCTTGTTTAACGAAGTTTTGCAACTTCGTTCATCTCCGTTGTATCCTTCTCTCATATTGTTCAACCTCTCAATATTCTTTGGTTTCACTCTTTTGTCCTCGAAGAACTTTGTTCTTCCTTTTTCCCTTCCGTCTCGTTCCTAAGATCTCGGGACGAGATCTCTTGTTAGTAGGGGAGTGTTGTGACACCCCAAGACCGGTGCGCCAGGTGTCAGCTAGTTATTCCTTGTCAGTACCTTGTCATCTGCTTGCGTGTGCATCCTTGCCATGTCTTCCTGTGTGCTTGCATCAGCATGTTTTCAAAACTTGCATCCGTCTGAGTTTCCTCCTCCTCTCGTTGTCTGTTCTCAGCTCAGACACACTTGCACGCGCCTGCGGTGCCTCCGAATTTTTATTTTGTGAGTGGCCGAAAAACGTTCTCGGAATGGGATGAAACTTGTTATGTGGTCTTATTATAGTGTAGACAGGCCGCCTGCCAAATTTCATCGCATTCGGAGCTCGTTTGATAGCCCAACGGATATATATAGCGGCACTAGTCGCCGGTTATTTCATCGGATGTTTTCGGTCTCCGAAAACCCCCGCGGGCCTCTTTTCCTCTCCTCTCATCTCAGGCCAACTGCTCTACACAGCCCACCTAGGCCTTTCTAACATCCCCTTCGCTCCGTTGCCGTTGGATCGCAATCCGATGGCTCTAAAACCCCTCCAAACTCCAAACCCTAGCCCTCCTACTATAAATGGACTGCCCCTAGTCCATTTTTGGCCATCCCTACCTCCCTCCTCAAATTCTGCGCAGTGCTTCCACCGTTGTCGTGCCGTGCTTCCACCGTTGCCGCTCGGTGCTTCCAACCTCGCCGCACCCGTGCTTCCGACCTCGCCGTGCCGTGCTTCCGACCTTGTCAAACCGTGCTTCCGACTCCGCGCCGCCCCGCGTCTTCTTCGTCTCCGGCAGCTCCTCCGCCGCCCTGCCTCTGTTGCCGCCCGGCCGACGCGCCACCCAAGCTCCATAGGACCGCCGCCCTCTGCCCGTCCTTCCTGAGCTCGCCCCGCCTCGGCTCGTCGCCGTCCCGCGCCGGATCCGGCGGGATCTGGCGGGAGAGCCTTCCCCGCGCCCGGATCCACCCGTCCCCGGCGGGATCCGGCCGTTCTGCCGCCGTTGACCTCGCCGGTGTCGACCCAGCCGAGCCGCGCCATGGCCGTGCCCGAGCGGCTCGGGCAGTGCAGGAGGCCGAAGCTCCTCTGCCCCGCTTGCACGTTGCCTGGGCCGAGGCCTCCTCCTCCACCGGCCCGCGCCTGCTCCCAGCCGCGGCCACCTCAACGCTTCGTCAGGCCCGTCCACCGCAGAGGCCAAGGCCTCCCAGCCGGCCCGACCGCGCAGGAGTCCAGCCAGGCCCGACGCCCCAAGGTCCGACTCGCCAGCCAGGCCGCCTCCTCCTGGCCCAAGCCAGATCCTCCCGCGCGCGAGCCCAGCAGGCCTCCCAGCCGCCCACAGGCCGAGCCGGCCCAACCCCAGCGTGCCCCGCGGTGGCCCAGGCCATCGTCTCCAGCAAGGCCCACCTCAGCGCCCGTCCGGGCCCAGCAACTCCTACGGGCCGCCTCCCTCCAGGCCTCCTTCGGGCCTCCTCCTTCCAGTCGTTCTGGGCCAGGCCCTGGGTGCGAACCCGCTATCCTTCGCCCGTGCACCGTTTAGTATATCTCGCCCGTCGTTTTTCCAGAAAACTGCTAAGTCTTTTAATTGTCTGCAGTAATGTTGCATCTTTGACTAGTGATAACTTTTTGTGTGCTTATCCGTTTTGAGTGAATGATATGTCAAAATGTTTGTGGTAATGTGCTCTACACTTTATTCCATTATAGGATGCTTGTTTGAGTTCATCTAGATGCTTAAATATCTGTTGCAAGAGTGCTACTTGTTATAAACAGTTGCTACTTGTTATTTTGTTGCCATGTTCGTGATATGATAACTTGGTGCATGTTTATCCAAATGATGCAAATGATATGTCCAAATGTTCATCATGAGATGCTCTACATGGTGGTTGCTATAGCATGCTTGTTTGAGTTCATATTGCCATGTTTATCTATGTTGCAAAAGTGCATTTGGCTGTTATGTTCTGAAACTTGTTACGAGATGCCTAGTTGATGAGCTTGTTGCTATTGTTGTGTTTGTCCCCATGTCACATGCCTAGATGTTTTAGAATCTCCATGATGTGCTCATTGATGTGGTGCATTTAACTTTCCATGATATGCCTTGTGTTGACTTAAACATGCTCACAAACTTGCCATGTTGCTATTACTGTTTTAACACTTAGTGAAATTTCACGAAGTCTGGAATCTGTAATATCCAGATGCCATGTTTGCTTGTTGTTTTAGACAAATCCATGCTAGTTTTGGGGTGACTATTGATGATTCCTTGTTGTATATATTGTTGGATATCCATTCATGCTCTTACATGCTCTTTTGGGTGGCTGTAGCATATTTAACTCTTGCTCCCAAGTTGCTCTAAAATACTGCTGTCAGGTTTTTGTTGTCATGTTCAAATGTTATAGCTTGTTGCTATTGATCCATGCCTCCTATGGAGATGCTCCAATGGAGTTGTTTGCTGTAGGATATTTCTACTTCATGTTCATGCTTCTTCTTGCCATGTTTGAGTGTTGTAGCATATATTTATATTCCTCCCAAGTTGCTATGTGGCTGTTATTTTCAGCTTGTTGTTGTATCTTGTTTCATGTGTATCTTTTAGCCCGTTGCTCCATTTGGAGTGTTCCTTATATGTAACTTGTGTGGTTTTGCATGTAGATTCATATTATCCTCTTGTTATCATGTTTTGAAGTATCTTGCTTGTTGCATATTGTCATGTTCCTTGTGCTGTATCTCTGTGTTTCCTATGTTGAATTCTGTGCATCCTAAGTGCATCTGCAGTGCTTCCTTAGTGCATCTGTTGTGCTTCCTGTTTAGATTTGTCATGCATCATACCTTGCCATGTTATGCTTCATAGACTTGCTGTGCTTCCTACATTGCCATGTGTTGCTTCCTGTGTAGACTTTCTGTGCATCCTAAGTAGACTTGTTTTGCATCCTACTTGGTAGTGCCTATTGTCATGTTCTTGAGTGGTTTGTTTACCGTATTGCTTGCTTCTTCTCGTTAGTGCTTATTCCGTTGCGTCGTGAGGATTCGTTCGTCTACCCGTGGTTCTTCCTCAAGGCTTCTTCTTCGTCTTCTTCATGGATCCGTTCTTCTTCCTTGCGGGATCTCAGGCAAGATGATCATACCCTTGGATACCTTTACTATCATTGCCATGCTTAGTGTCTCGATGCTATCGTTACATGTCGCGCTACCCATCATTATTGTCAGCCTCTCCTTGTTGCCATGGAACCTCTAACCTTTGAAACCTTTCTAGCAAAACCACTGTTTGGCTATGTTACCCGCTTGCTCAGCCCCTCTTATAGCGTTGTTAGTTGCAGGTGAAGATGAAGACCGTTCCAGGAGGGAACTTGTTGTTGGAATATCACAATATCTATAATTATTATTAACACACCTATATACTGGGCATGGGTGGAAGGCTTGGCCTTTTGCTCGGTGTTTTGTTCCACTCATGCCACCTTAGGCGCCGATAAACCGGCATTATGTTCCTTGATTTTGCGTTCCTTACACGATGGGTGGATGGGGACCCCTTGACAGTTCGTCTTTGAATAAAACTCCTCCAGCAAGGCCCAACATTGGTTTTAATTTGCTCATAATAACAACTTAATTAATTAATCAATTGCATAGGGGGTCATGTCCCCGGGTTCTTAATTCTACATAACAGGGGGGGGCAGTGCTGATGGTGTGGGTCCCAAACGGGGGTTATGCGGGGCCACCACGGGGAAACTCGAGGATTGGTTTTACCTGTAGGATCGCCCATCCGGTTGTGGCCTGAGACGAGATACGCGCGGCTACTATCAGGGTGTCGGCACGCCGGGAGGTCTTGCTGGACTTGTTTTACCATTGTCGAAATGTCTTGTGCACCGGGATGCCGAGCCTGATCGGTTTTCCCTAAGATAAGGGGTGATGATATTATATTTATCACTTTAGCTAATCGTGAGAGCTTGTGATGGGCTAAGTTGGGACACCCCTGCAGGGTTATGATCTTTCGAAAGCCGTGCCCGTGGTTATGTGGCAGATTGGGATTTGTTAATGTCCGGTTGTAGAAAACTTGACAGAGGATCCGAAGTAAAACACACAACCGTGTAAGTAACCGTGACTGTCTTTTTTCACTTTGAGAAGAGAACACGGTGGGGTTATGTTTGACTCGTAAGTAGTTCAGGATCTTTAGCGATCACTTCTAGTTGCGACCGTTTTGCGTAGATGCTCATCTTATTCTTGTACTCGTAAGTTAGCCACCATATATTTTGCTTAGCCGCTGCTGCAACCTCACCACTTTACCTCTTCCTACCTATTAAGCTTTGATAGTCTTGTTACCCATGGTTATGGGATTGCTGAGTCCTCGTGGCTCACAGATACTACTACAACAGTTGCAGGTGCAGGATTCCGATGTCTTGACGTGATAGCGTTGTTCTTTTGTTGGAGTTCTTCTTCTTCAGTCTTGGGTTAGGTTCCGGGTCGGCAGCCTGGGATAGCAGATGGATGTCTTGTGTTTTTCATGTTTGTATCCGTAGTCGGATACTTGTATTGATTTTGTTGTATCCATGAGATTTGTATGTATTGTTGTATCCCCCATAAATGTATGAAATGGTACGATGTAATGATATCCATCTTGCTAAGCGCCCGAAATGCGGTTGTGCCCCAATCACGTAAGTGTCACATGATCGGGATATAATCGCATCTAGGGCCTGACACTACCTTAAGATGAAGATGCCGGGTCCCAAGGGCATCATCATCATTGCCCGCGACTACTAGAAGTCGGTAGCCTGCGCTGAGGCTAGCAATTGGCTGGCCGAGTCCCTTGTTGTGGCTGAAGAGAAGCACCTCCTCGATCGGGTGATGGCAATGGCTAGTGAGCAGTCGGGCATGCCATCCAATCCCAAGGACGCGGAACCTCAATGCTCCTTCCAGCCGGCCAAAGAGACCAATAAGATTGCCTTGGACCCAGCACACCCGAAGATATTTATCGTCATAGGGTCAAACCTTGATAGAAAATAGGAAAGCGAGCTTGTCGATTTCCTTCGTGAGAATTGGGACATCTTCGCATGGTCCCCCAAGGACATGCTGGATGTTTCGACAGATTTCACCAAGCACAAGCTACATGTCAGGCCAGAAGCGAAGTCGGTCAAGCAACCACTCCACCGCTTGTCAGAAGAAAAAAGAAGAATTGTTGGTGAAGAGATCGCCCGACTTCTAGCAGGAGGCTTCATCATGGAAGTGTTCAACCCGGAATGGCTCGCCAATACAGTCCTCGTGTTGAAGAAAAACAACAAGTGGCGCATGTGCATTGACTACACCAGCCTCAACAAAGCCTGTCGAAAGGATCCATCTTCCTTGCCCGGGATAGATCAAGTGATCGACTCCACAGCCGGATGCGAGCAGCTGCCGTTCTTTGATGCTTATTCTGGCTACCACTAGATCAAGTTGGAACCAGCCGATCGGCTGAAGCCCGCCTTCATCACACCATTTGGAGCTTTTTGCTTCCCGACCATGATGTTCGGCTTGAGAAATGCCGGTGCCATGTTTCAGCGTTGCATGCAGAAATCCCCCCTCAAGTAGCTCGGCAGAAATGCCCACGTCTATGTAGACTATATTGTGGTGAAGACGGAGAAGCGTGACACCCTCCTGGAAGATCTCAAGGAGAACTTTGACAATTTGCGCCGATTTCAGATCAATCTAAACCCGTAGAAATGAGTCTTTGGGGTGCCAGCCGGCCAGCTCTTGTTTTCCTAGTTTCTGAACACGACATGGAATGCAACCCTGTGAAAATCAAGGCCATTGAGCGGATGGAAAGGCCAACCCGGCTGTGAGACATCCAGAAGTTCACTAGGTGCTTAGCATCTCTCAATCGATTCATCAGCCGGCTGGGCGAGAAGGCTCTTCCCCTGTACCAGCTGATGAAGAAAACCACTTGCTTTGACTGGAATGACAAGGAAGATAAGGCTTTCCTCCAACTCAAGAAGATGCTGACTGTCAGATTCGTGGGTTCTGGTAAACCCTTGAGGTTTGAACACTGGGGTGCGCAGGAAGATCTCTCCTTTCCGCCCTAGTTCGCTTCTCGCACCGATTCCTAGGCCTAGCTCGTCGAACCCGAAGAACAAGAGACACAAGGATTTGTACTGGTTCGGGCCACCGTTGTGGTGTAATACCCTAATCCAGTGTGGTGTGGTGGATTGCCTTATACGCCGAGGATGAACAAGTACACGAGAAGAACAGCCTCCTGAGGAGAGGTGTTCCTGTTCTTAGTGAGCTAATGGGTGTGATGGTGGTCTAAATGATCCTCCGTCTAAGGTTGGGGTAGCTCCAGATCAGATGCCACATATGGTGGTGGCTAGGTCCTATTTATAGAGGCCCGGGTCCTCTTCCCAAATATTAAGCTGGAAGGGATCCCACAACGGCCAAGTTTGAAGGGGGACAGCTAGTACAAGCTATCCTGACAAAAGGTGGTATTTGCCTGCCAAAGGCTCTGGCGGCGACATCGTCGTGGGCTCCATGTGACCTTCGCCCTGCTGTCCTGCTGGTCTTGGTCTCGTTGCACCGATATGGAAAACTTTGCCTGACGCCTCGGAACTCCTCGCCTGCGCTTGCACCGTTAGCACCAAAGAGGAAACTGGCTTCTTGCGCCTGCTGGTGCCCGCTTGGCCTTGATCGTCATGGCTCACATCACACGAACCTAGTGAGGTGCCCTTGCCTTGATATCTCCACTCCTCAAGAGCCAAACTAGTGAGGCCACCCCATGGGAGGTCTTGCATCGTCCGCCTCACGAGGCTTGGCCCCTCGCGAGGGTCTCGAGTTGTTGCTGATGAAGATGGGCCGTATGAGGCCGCTGGATGAGCCACGCTCTGGGCCGCAGGCAGGCAAGTTTGGGTACCCCCATTCCCAGAACGCCGACAGTAGCCCCCGGGCCCAAGGCGTGCATGGACTTGGCTTCACGGCGAAGCCAAGGGTCAAGTGCGGAGCGCCGCGGGCCCCAAAAGCCTGCGGCCTTGATTTACGCATGGCGACTGCCAGGACGTGGGAGTCTCCACTTCCCCATGCAGCCTCTATTTCCGCCCGGCTAGGCAGCCACCGTTGCTTACACAACTCCACCTCCATTGCTGGCAGCACGCCGCACAGCCTCTTCGTCTTCTCGATCCCTTCTCCTATCTCGATTCGACACCAACTCCCCCTGCCACCATGGCACCTAACCGGAAGAAGGAGGGGAAGAAGAAGTCCCGTACCTCGGCCCCTACGCCGCTGGCTTTCGAGCCCGCCACCGAGCGGTCGATGGTGCTCAACTAAGAGATGATGGACAAGGTACGCCCGGCGCTCGCTGCCGATTCCAATGAGTGGGGGGCGATAGTGGCCTGGCCCGCTTCCTATGCCGAGATTGAGAGAATGGCCAAAGAGGCCCCCCTCCACCTTCACGCCCTCTCGGCAGGCCTGATTCCTCCCTTATCTGTTTTCTTTAATGCGGTGCTCTGGCATTACCAGATCAACGCGTTGCACCTCAATCCCCAATCCATCATGATCCTCGCTGTTTTTGCCTTCGTCTATGAAGCCATGGTGGGCATTGCCCCCTTCGTGGCCTTGCTCCGCCACTTCTTCTCGCTGCACTTGACGGATGCACTCCAGCGCTCAGGGTGTGTATCTCTTCAGGCCATCGCGGCGATGGACGGCTCAGGGATCGACTTCGACCTCTCGCCGGTTGTCGGAGGTTTTAGGAAGCGGTGGGTGTTTGTGGATGTTTGTGTGCGCAGCCCCTTGCTGCTTCTTCGGCAGATTCCGGCTGCTCCGATCTCCGACTGGAAACACGAGAAGCTTGCCGATCGGCGGCTATCCCACGTTTGGCATCGGCTGACCAGGTTGAAGAAGCTTGGGGTGACGACACCCATGGTGGTGAAGGAGTACATCCAGTGCCGCATCACTCCACTCCGGTGCCACTCTCGACCGATGTGGACCTTCTCCGGGGACCGCATGAGGCTTCAAACGCCTGCTCTTCCTCGCGACGTACGGCGCACGGTGCTCGAGCTCCTGACGGGCGACCCAGCGCCAGCCAGCTTGCCGGAGGTAGGGTTGTCTTCTATACTGCTGCTCGAACAAGGTGGAGTTTGTGAAGCAGATACCCTCCTTCGACGAATGGGGGCTCTGCCAGGTCGGCCTTCAGGGGCCTCGCGAGAGCCCTATCTGCGTGGCTCCCCTGCCTGCTGCCGGCGCGACGCTCGCCACGGAAGGGGGCGCGTAGGGGCAATTGCCGCCGAGTGCTGGTGGCATGGCGGCTCGAGTTTCCGCATCTCCTGGGGCTCCTGAAGCGTCGTCCCCTGGGGCTCAGGAGAGCCGCCCAGAGGGAACGATCGAGGGGTCGGTGCAGCCTGGTGTCTTGAGGCCAAAGCCCCCGAGGCCCCAGCGAGTCGCCCTAAGGCGAGGGCCGAGGGCCCCGCATGGCCCAACGTTCCTGAGGGCGCCTCCTCAGGAGCCATCCTGGTCGTGCCCGGCGCTGGTGACCACTGAAAGTGCAACTCTCCCTAGGTGGTTTTGGTAATTACTAACAACATATAGCTCATTGAACTAATGCTATCTCAAGATGATATTTTAGGAAAGTTCAATGATTGGCATGGCATGGACTAGGAATGTGGACCCCTCAAAATGCTAAGGACAAAGGGATTGGCTCAAGCTCAAGACTCTACATTTTCCATTTTAGTGATCCAAGATCAGATTGAGTCCATAGGAAAGCCCATATGATTAAAAGGGGATGGGGTGTTACCTAATGGGTTTCTTGATCAAAATGCTTAGTGATATGCTCCAAAACGTTGTCAGGATCACGATTTTGAATCGGATCGGAGCTCTAATGGTAGGATCGCAAATCGTAGAATCTTCACTATCAGGATCGTAAGAACGTAGATTCTATGAACTAAAATCGTAGAATCACAGGGGTTAGTTTGGATCGTAAAGTCGTACAATCGTATAACAGAATCGCAATTCTGACAACCTCAACCACTTTCTCACATCCACATATGTCCCAAAACAAAAGTCAAACTCGGCCCCACTGAAAAGTTCTATCCGGCGCCACTGAGTTCATTTGACATAGCCACTGCTATCATTTCGATCTCACCGAAAGGGATCTCGGTCTCACCGAGATGGGATTGTAAAATCTCTATGTCCCTTTGTAACATTTCGGTCTCACCGAGATGAGCGATCGGTCCCACTGAGTTCGCAATGCAAACACTCTGTTTCCTCTTCGTAACGTTTCGGTCCCACCGAAACGAGCGAATCGGTCCCACCGAGTTTGCCTGACCAACTCTCTATAAGCTCATTACCAAAATCGGTCTCACCGAGTTTGTGCAATCGGTCTCACTGAGATTACGTTATGCCCTAACCCTAATGAAATCGGTCTTACCGAGTTGATCATATCGGTTCCACCGAAATGCCTAACAGTCACATTATGAACTAAATCGGTCTGACCGGGTTCTCTAAATCGGTCCCACCGAGTTTGGTAAATTGTGTGTAACGGTTAGATTTTGTGTGGAGGCTATATATACCCCTCCACCCACTCTTCATTCATGGAGAGAGTCATTAGAACATACCTACGCTTCCATCATACATGTTTTGAGAAGAGAATCACCTACTCAAGTGTTGAGATCAAGATATTCCATTCCTACCATATGAATCTTGTTCTCTAGCCTTCCCCAAGTTGCTTTCCACTCAAATCATTCTACCACCATATCCAAATCTATGAGGAGCTGTTTGAGTGTTGGGAAGACTATCATTTGAATCAAATTGAGCAAGGAGTTCATCATCAACACACTATCTATTACCTTTTGGAGAGTGGTGTCTCCTAGATTGGTTAGGTGTCACTTGGGAGCCTCCGACAAGATTGTGGAGTTGAACCAAGGAGTTTGTACGGGCAAGGAGATCGCCTACTTCATGAAGATCTACCCTAGTGAGGCAAGTCCTTCGTGGGCAGTGGCCATTGTGGGATAGACAAGGTTGCTTCTTCGTGGACCCTTCGTGGGTGGAGCCCTCCGTGAACTCGCACAACCGTTACCCTTCGTGGGTTGAAGTTTCCATCAACGTGGATGTACGATAGCACCACCTATCGGAACCACGACAAAAACATCCTTGTCTTCACTTGTGTTTGCTACCTCCAAACTCCTCCCTTTACCTTCATATACAATTGTTTTACTTTCCGCTGCTAAACTATTAGAATTGCATGTGTAGGTTGATTGCTTGACTTGTGCTAAGTTGCTAAAATCTGCCAAGGATTAAAACTGGGAAAAGGCTAGATTTTTATTTGGTCAAGTAGTCTAATCACCCCCCCTCTAGACATACTTTCGATCCTACAAGTCGTAACAGAGCTTTGGTCTCCATTTGTCGTGATTTCCATAGCTTTGGTGATCATAGCCTCGGTTTCACAACCTAGGAGAGTATGGCGTCTAGCGAGGGAAGTTACCACCGTAGAGGTCCTTATTTTGTTGGTACTAATTTTGCTAGTTGGAAGCATAAGATGAAAATGCATATTTGTGCACATAACCCCGCCGTTTGGGCTATTGTGTGTATTGGTTTGCAAGGTGAATTCTTCGATGCGAAGGAACCGAATCGTGAAGCTACCACGGAAGAGTTGAAGATGCCGCAATGCAATGCTCAAGCTTGCGATATCCTCTTCAACGGATTGTGCCCTGAAGAATTCAACAAAATTAGCCGTCTTGCGAATGCAAACGAAATTTGGGATACTTTGATTGACATGCATGAAGGTACCAACTCCATCAAGGAATCCAAGTTGGATGTGCTTCAAAGTCAACTTGACAAGTTCAAAATGAAGGATGGTGAAGGTGTTGCTGAAATGTACTCTAGGCTTGCTCTCATCACAAATGAGATTGCCAGCTTAGGATGTGAAGAGATGACCGACATATTCATCATCAAGAAGATCCTAAGAGCCTTGGATGGAAAATATGACACCATGTGCACATTGATCCAAATAATGCCCAATTACAAAGATCTCAAGCCAACGGAAGTCATTGGAAGAATTGTTGCTCATGAGATGTCACTCAAAGATAAAGAAGAGCTTCATAACAAGTCTAGTGGTGCTTACAAAGCCTCATGTGACGCTCCTACATCATCAAGTGAGAAATAAGTCTGCAATGAAGAATGGAGCTTAATGGTGAAGAACTTCAACAAGTTCTACAAGAGTAGAAGCAAATAGAAAAGTTCCAAGTCAAGGTCCTACAATGACAAGAGATCTTCAAGTCATGATCGGAATTACTACAATTGTGGAAGTCCCGGACACTATTCCAATGAGTATACAGCTCCTACAAGAGAAGAGAAGACTCACCCAAAAGGAGAAGTAGAAGAGAAGAATCGCCACCAAGAGAGAGAAGGAGTAGAGGTGATCTTTATGAATGAAGACCTTCTCGAAGAAGCAAAGACTCCGAAAGGAAGGAGAAATCATCAAGGAGCTATACAAAATGAATACATCAAGCTCATGTTGGTGAATGGGTATCCGGTTCCGACTCCGATGACCACTCTGAGAGAAGCTACTACTCCGACTCCGAAGATAATCAAGACGAAGGTGTTGCCGAAATTGCTCTTGTGTCAACCAACTCCTACGACATTTTTGACAAACCAAATGAAGGAATTGGAAGAAGCTTCATGGCTAAATCCCTAAGGTATCACATCCTGAGTATCTTGATTTTGATAGTGATGAAGAAGATTTGCTTGGAGATGATGATTTACTTGTTGGTAGCAATAGTGATGAAACCTATGATGAAAACTATAATGAAATTTCTATTAATCATGCTAATCAAGATAAAAAGAATGACAATGATAAGGAGAAGATTGAGCATCTAACTAAAGAACTAAACACTCTTAAGTTAGCTCATGAAACTACCTTGGAAGATCATCGAGAACTTTTAAAGACTCATGAGAAGTTACGCTTTGAAAAGCTCAACCTTGAGCAAGAGCATGAGTTCTTAAAAGCAATCAATGATGATCTTCACAAGAAAAGTTCCCCTTACATTGCCAAGCGTTTACTCTTGTCTACTTACATGCCACAAGTAAAACCTAGCAACAAGAACAAGAAAGATTCTTCCTCTAGTAGTAACAACAATCATGCTAAATCCAATGATTTTGCTTCTAGTAGTTCTCTTGATTCCACTAATGATTCTCTTAGCCAAGATATGCTTGAGCAAGAAAATAGCTTATTGAAGGGAATTATAGAGAAAGGTGTATACAAGAGCCTTGCCGGGAGTAACCAATTTGAGGATATTGTAAGCAAGCAAGGAAGAGACCGGAAGAATCAAGGTGTTCATTTTGAACAAAAGTTCAATGCCAATGGAGTTGAGTGGGAGGATGATCAATACCCCGAGATGAAGTTTGTTCCTCAACAAGAGAAGTATGATCCTACTGCTTTTCGAGGGACACAAGCACAAGATGATCTTCCACCACAAGACCACATGCTAAAGGGCAAGGACAAGCTTCAAGAAGAGATTGATGCATTTGAAGAAGCTCCTAAGGCCTTGGTCAAGTGCGTTCCCAAGACTACGTCATGTTCTACTTCATCAAGTACGACTACAACTCCAAGGATTTCCATCAAGATGGTGTGGATCCTGAAGAAGAAGAACTAGAAAGTTCCTGAGGGTGACTCCGCCAATATACTTCACTCATATCATTTTGGCGAGGATAAGTGCAAACAACTTACAAATCTTGCACTAGTTCAAGGAGTCACAAACCCTCTTGTTGGCAAGACAAGCGACAAGGTAACCTAATGCTTTCATGGACATCTTCATGTGTGCAATTCACTCTATGTCTATGGATATCCGTGTTTGTTCCTTGTGGGACTAACCCGTGTAGGTATTGAAAGTGCAACTCACTCCAATGGATTGCTCCAAATGATCTACATCAACATTGTGCATCTACATCTTCAACACCTACATGAAGTCATCATCGACAAAACCCAAGGTTAGTTCATCCCTCTTAGGGGGGATATCACATCTAGGAGGAGCTTTACTCTAATCAATTGAGCTAAAGCAACTCTAATGATGTGAACACAACAATGCTTTATGTAAAAGTGGTAACCCCACTTGTGCTTAAATGATGAGTATGACCTATGATCAAATGTTCTCATTTGACTCCTAAGTCAATATAATCATATATAGATGACCTAGTCATCGCCAATTGCTTGATAGATGCTAGAATGGTTGTGCATACTTTGCCACATGTTTCATTGGCTATCTTATTGTGTGAGCATGTTGAATGCATATTTTTCTCATTCGAGGACATCCATTTGTTGATTTGATTGTTTGGCTCTTTTTCTTTTGCCAAACGGATGGACAAGAATGCCTAAGAACACTCTCTATTTATCAATGCTTTTCTCGTCTCAAACTCTATTCATGCTACATCAAAAAGTTTGATCAAGTCAGATTCGAACCAGTCTGTGTGAGGAGCACTCGGAGTCCCCGATTCTTCATAGACCTAAACTTCCAAAACATCTTTGTGCATTTCGGTATGACCGAGTCATCCATTTCGGTCACACTGAGTTCACTAAGTTGATCTAGGTTTTCCATCTCGATGCAACCGGTTTGAACTTTTCGGTCACACCGAGTTGCAGTAACTGCTAGCAGTTTTGCATCTCAGTGCCACGGAGTTGTTCCACTCGGTCACACCGACAGGGTCAGGTTATATATACCGACGGGTTGAATTTTGGAAAACTTTTCAAAACTCTTCACCCGCGCATAACCTGCTCTGTCTCATCGGGTCCTCGGATCATCTCCTCGCCGCCAGCGACCTCCCGCCGCTGGTCTCCGCTGCCGTCAAGGACAATCTCAGCCGCCGTTGTCGTCGTAGCAAGTTCACCGCCAAGTAAGGGTATGAACATGATCCTTTGTGCTGCTCTTTAACTCCGATTTGTAGCACATTGCTTTGCCATAATTCTTGCCACGTTTTGAAATCTTCCTATCCAGCAGAAACTCCATAGAAATTAGTTCTGATTTGAAAATTTAGGGTTAGGTCTCCGCCGAACTCATCTCGGACCGACCGAGTTGTAGAAATCGGTCTCACCGATTTTGCTTAGGCCATTGCACTTGCTCTTTTCGGTGTGACCGAAAATTGCAAATCTGTGCGACCGAGTGCAACTCTGTGTGAAACCCTAGCAATATCGGTGCCACTGAACTATGACTCCGTCTAACCGAGTTCACTAGTTTAGGCTCCAGAATTGCTTCGGTATCACCGAGTTTAACAAATCTGTAGCTCCGAAATGCTTTCTGTAGAGAACTAAAACTATGTTTTTCTTGTAAGCTGTTTTGCAAAAATTCTGAGCTTTGTGATGCTCATCCACTCTACCTCATCTACATCTATTCACAGGGTTAGATTTTCAGTTTGCAGTGCCAATATGTCTGACCAGAGTGATAGCCAGAATTTGTCTCAGGAGCAAGTCAACTTGAGTGAGAGCACTAGTCTCTCTAGCAGCTATGATGAGGGTAGCAGGAGCACACCTAGCAACTTGCCCAAGGCAGCTACCAAGACCAGGGAGAAGAAAGCCTCTGACAGTGATGATGAGGACTTTGTGGCTGATGAGGCCACTTCAAAGAAGAAGGTGCTCAGGAAGGAGAATGGCACAACTGAGGCAACTATGCCAGGTCAGAAAAAGAAGGTCCCTGCCAAGAGAATTCCCATGTCAAAGCCAGATCATCTACTCAAGAGATTATGGTATTGACACTTGAATCCAGAGATGATGAGCCAGTAGGAACAAAGAAAAAAGATAGAAAGACAACATCTAGAGTGATTGGCAAGCCATCCATGAGGGATGATGAAGCTGCAGAAGAAGAAGATGTTGCTGCACCAACTCCTAAAGCTCAGAAGCTTATGGGAGATGCTATCAAGTCTGGGGCTGCCCCTTCTAAGCCCAAGACTGCTCCCAAAGCTGCTCAAGCCACCAAGTCTGCACCCAAGAGAAGCACTAGAAACATTCCAGCTTCAGTGAAGAACAAGGCCCCAGTTCCCGAGGTTGATGAAGAAGCTGAGGCCCAAGTGCTCAGAAAGTTGAAGCCCAAGATCCCTGATCGCAATGATGCTCATCTAGTAGCAGAAGACATGAAATTGAGGAAAGATGCAGGTCTCAGAAGATGGAGATAGGCTGATCCATATGCTATGAGGAGAAGGACTGTTGTGGACTACAGATTTCACACCAAGGAACAACAAGACTTCTATGAGACAGTTCTGCTCGGCAAGAATCCCATATTGTGTGATATGAAGAGAGTGGACTGGGACTTCATTGATGAGAATGTAGATTACTTCCCCAATGTGCATGAAAGCTTCAAAGCATGTGGAGTTGACAAGTTTGTGGCTCAGAAGTTGATAAAGTGGAATGATGAACTCATCATGCAATTCTATTCCACACATCACTTTTATCCTGATGGTAGAATTGTATGGACGTCTGAAGGTACAAGGTACCAGTCAACTGTTGATGAGTGGGCCAAGCTGACTAATGCCCCTGAAGAGCATGAGGATGATTTGGATGTGTATGCCAAGAAGAAGCAAGACCACAACTCTATGGCCAATATGTACAAGGAGATCCCTGATGATGACTTGGAGACACATAAGTTTGGATTTGTACATCACTTGCTGTTTGGTCTAGCCACTATCAACACAATCTTGAGGGGCACATTGTTGCCCAAATCTGGAGATGCAAAGATGATCAGAGGACATTCAATCAACTTGCTGCATATATTTGATGTGCCTCAGAAGTTCAAAGTTATGAGCCTGATTGTAGAGACAATCAAGAGGACTGCTGCAGACCAAAAGAGATCATGTGGGTATGCTCCACACATCCAGATGCTCATCAACTCCAAGATGGGCACATGCACATACTTATTGGACAGAGAATATCTTCCCTTGGTGCCTGACTTTGAGGACAACACAGTTTTCATGGATGAAAATGAACCATCGTCAGTACAAGCACATGAAAGGAGAGAGAAAGCCAGAGTTGTGAAAGCTACCAAGATGCCAAGTGCTGCAGAAGCATCTCAAATGACCCTCAAGTCCAAACAAGACCAAATGGCATATCTGATTCAAGCAACTATGAGGATTGAGAAGGGCTTGGCCACCCAGACTCAGAATAAGGAGAGCTTGGAGAGGATCATTGAGACTAAGCTCTATGGTCTTGATCTGAAAGTGATAGAGATCCAGTCTGTAGTTGAGAAGCTTCAGGAGGAAGCATAGAAGAGGGGAGGACATGCTACCATAGATGCATTTCAGCGAGTGCCTCGAGGTCAGGGATCTGCTGCAGTGTCAGTGCCTGATACAAGAGCTACAACATCAGCACCAGCAACCACAACTTCAGTGCTACCTCCAGCAGCCACTACACCAACTCCAACTACGTCATCTGAAGCCTTCGTTCTTGGAGTTCTCTCTACACCACCTCCCGAATACCAAGCCTAAGAGATGCATAGCACTATGCATTTTCAAACTTTTTGGTAACTTGTTGCCAAAGGGGGAGAAATACGTATAGATCATAGGCTTCGAGAGAGAGTGTTTTGCCTCTTTGGTGTCTCTTGCTTTTGGTTGAACCTTATTGTGCGTTTGCCTTATATGCTATATCCGTGTGTGAGATACTTGTTTGATCATGTGATTGATCATATGCTACCTTAATGCTTGCTTGGATGATACTATCTTTTATATCCTTATATAATCATTTACTTTGCTTGGTGATGAGTGCATGTTTTTCAGTTTATATCATTTTGAGCGCTCCACCAAAATGTATGTGACATGGAAGAGTAACCCATGATCCTAATCGATTGTGCATTTGCATACAAACACAAATTTTAAATAATGCACAAATTTAGTGGGAGCTCTTGTTTATCACATACTTCTCAAAGCGACAATGTATTTAAATCTTATTATCTTTTGTCAAAGCTTTAATCTATATGTTGTCATCAATTACCAAAAAGGGGGAGATTGAAAGTGCAACTATCCCTGGGTGGTTTTGATAATTACTAACAACATATAGCTCTATGAACTAATGCTATCTCAAGATGATATTTCAGGAAAGTTCAATGATTGGCATGGCATGGACTAGAAATGTGGACCCCTCAAAATGCTGAGGACAAAGGATTGGCTCAAGCTTAAGACTCTACATTTATCATTTTAGTGATCCAAGATCACATTGAGTCCATAGGAAAGCCAATACTATTAAAATGGGATGAGGTGTTGCCTAATGGGTTTCTTTCTCAAAATGCTTAGTGATATGCTTCAAAACCCTCAACCACTTTCTCACTTCCACATATGTTCCAAACCAAAAGTCAAACTCGGCCCCACCGAAAAGTTCTATACGGCGCCACCGAGTTCATTTGACATATCCACTGTCACTAAACCCTAATCACTTCGGTCTCACCGAAAGGGATCTCGGTCTCACCGAGATGGGCTTGTAAACTCTCTGTTTCCCTGCGTAACATTTCGGTCTCACCGAGATGAGTGATCGGTCCCACCGAGTTCAAAATGCAAATACTCCGTTTCCTCTTCGTAACATTTCGGTCGCACCAAAACGAGCAAATCGGTCCCACCGAGTTTGCCTGACCAACTCTCTGTAAGCTCATTACCAATATCGGTCTCACCGAGTTTGTGTAATTGGTCTCACCGATATTACGTTATGCCCTAACCCTAATGAAATCGGTCTTACTGAGTTGATCATATCGGTCCCACCGAAATGCCTAACGGTCACATTATGAACTAAATCGGTCCGACCGAGTTCTCTGAATAGGTCCCACCGAGTTTAGTAAATTGTGTGTAACGGTTAGATTTTGTGTGGAGGCTAGCTATATATACCCCTCAACCAACTCTTCATTCATGGAGAGAGTCATCAGAACATACTTACACTTCCATCATACTTGTTCTAAGAAGAGAACCACCTACTCAAGTGTTGAGATCAAGATATTCCATTCCTACCATCTGAATTTTGTTCTCTAGCCTTCCCCAAGTTGCTTTCCACTCAAATCATTCTTCCACCATATCCAAATCTGCGAGGAGATGTTTGAGTGTTGGGGAGACTATCATTTGAAGCATTTGAGCAAGGAGTTCATCATCTAAACACCATCTATTACCTTTTGGAGAGTGGTGTCTCCTAGATTGGTTAGGTGTCACTTGGGAGCCTCCGACAAGATTGTGGAGTTGAACCAAGGAGTTTGTACGGGCAAGGAGATCGCCTACTTCGTGAAGATCTACCCTAGTGAGGCAATTCCTTCGTGGGCAATGGCCATGGTGGGATAGACAAGGTTGCTTCTTCGTGGACCCTTCGTGGACTCGCGCAGCCATTACCCTTCGTGGGTTGAAGTCTCCATCAATGTGGATGTACGATAGCACCATCTATCGGAACCAGGACAAAAACATCCTTGTCTTCACTTGCGTTTGCTCCCTCCAAACTCCTCCCTTTACCTTCATATGCAATTGTTTTACTTTCCGCTACTATACTCTTATAATTACATGTGTTGGTTGATTGCTTGAATTGTGCTAACTTGCTAAAATCTGCCAAGGAATAAAATTGGGAAAAGGCTAGATTTTTATTTGGTCAAGTAGTCTAATCACCCCCCCCTCTAGACATACTTTCGATTCTACAGCCGCATCCAGGGCTTCGGTCGGCTCCGGCCGAACTTCGACGCACTCCGCAAGAGGAAGGGATCTCCAAGCTGCAGCGGTGATGCCTTCCGGCCATTGAAGCAGAGGAAGTAGATTGCCATAGATGAGTGAGTACCTTATCTTTGTAATTCATTGAGTGATGCTTTCCATCCTGACCGTTGTTCCTCGGGGCCCCTTCTGCTAAGGCAATGAAATCTCCTGAGAAGCAGCCCCCTGCTGCCCCGAGTCCTCTGCTGATCCTAAGCGCCCTCAGCCGGCCTGCCGCCTTAGGCGCGAGGTCGGTCAGGGGGGCGGATATGCCGGCCTGGTACCTCGACCCTGCGTTCTTGCCTTTCCTTCTTCATAGTCCTTCCTGGGGTGCGGAAGGCCTGCCAAGGGCTCCTCCCCCAGTTGTAGACCACGGCTGGGTGACCTCGGCCCTGGAGTCTTCTTCGAGCAACGAGCCTCCTGCCCTCCGGAGGCCCAAAAGATGACTGGAAAGGAGGCGACCTCAAGCCCCCCGCCGGGAGGGGACGAGCCTCCTCGAGCTTCTTCAATGACCTCCAGTGCTAAGGACAAACGCGATCGCGCGTTCGAGTTTGCGCGCTGGCGGAGCGCTGTAGGTCATGAGCTTTTCCATAAGGCGATGAGTGCGCTGAATCGACTTGGGGAAGAGCTTGTGGATGTTGATGCCCGCCTTGAAACTGAGGGCCTCCGGCTGATGGACGGATGGCATCGACTGAAGGTGGCCATCAACCTCGGGCGTCTCCAACACAAGCGTGCCAACGCAAAGGCTGAGGCCTCCCTTGCAGCCTTGCGTGAGGCCAGTGCCCGATCCCTGGAGGAGGCCTCAGAGGCTGACCACCGCCGTGAGGTTGCAGAGAAGTGCATGCAGGAGCTCCAGGCCTTGAATGCCTCCTTGGAACAGCAAGCTGAGGCACGTAGGACCATCTTGGCATCAATGAAAGGGAGCCTTCCGAAGAGGAGGAGATCTCAAGGCGTGAGGAAGCGTTGATGCTCGAAGCCTTGGAGCGCAGGCTCGAGCAGGAGCGGCTGGAGACGAGGGAGCGCCATGTGACCCTGGCCAAGGATGCCGTCTCTACTTGCGAGGCCAAGGTTCAGGAGGAGATCGACCGAACGGTGGTGAAGGCTCACGCCAAGCTTGTCAACGAGTTCAATCTAAAGCTGAAGCTCCTGCAGGCAGAAGATGATGAGAGAACCGCTGCCCTCATGACGAGGCTAGAATAGGCAGAGCAGCACGAAAGGGCCACCACGGTGGCCTAATCCTCCACTCAGGCCGAGATGACCTCCCCCCAGGCCAGCCTGGCCTTGCTCTAGTGGCAAGTTGACGAAGCTGCGGTTCTTGTGCAGCAGAACAAAGATGAGGCTTGTCGTTGACAGTTGTTGCAGCACGAGCACGCCCCCATGCTCCAGGCTCTCCGGGTGAAGGCTAACCGGGCGCTGGGGGCCATCTGCGAGGAGAGCGCCCCTCACCCCCACGTGGAGGATTACGCGAGCCACCTCAACTTCTTTACCGAAGTCGTATTGCGCCTGGAGAGCTGGTCCACGAGGGCCCGCAAGCTTGTTGAAGAAAAGAGCCAAGGCCTCCTCGGGCGCGCGTTCTCCCGGGTCTTTAGTCATCTACAGAACAACGACCCCCACTTTGATTTAGATGCCGACAATGCCCCAGTGCCCGGGGCCATCCCAGACAACCTGGCGCACTAGATGGATGACAATGTGGATGCTCTCGTTAGGGCCTTTACTACTAAGGACGACGCGGCTGTGGTCGTGGCAGACGAAGGAGGTGTGGTTGACGATGGTGAAGACGATGCCAGCGACAATGCCGGCAGTGTGCACGAGAGCGACTCAGATGGCGTGGCGAGCAACATGTCCGATTGAGCTCATGCTCCTCCACTTCGATCCTGCATGCAAGGATTAGGACACGGCCCCGTAGGGTATGAGAGCATTTTGATGGGGGGAGCCCCCTATGTGTGTAAACTGATGTTCTACTCTTCTTTTTCCCTTCTTAAAGCCGAACCTGGAACGTGCTTCCACGAGTCTTTTGAGCAGGGTTGTGATTGTAACTCACCTTGATCCCACCTGGCCTCGTGTAGATTGCGAGGCCGTTGGCACGCCTCTCTTTTAGGATAGATCACTAGGGGTCAGCGGCCCTGAGCTTCCTGAGCAACATGCGGCCCCGCTCTGGGGAGCGTGGCCAGGGGCGTCCTGCAGGCCGCGGTAGGATGCCTACACGACAATTTTGCGACGTGTATGCTCTTGCCCCGAGGCGGTCCTTACAATGTTACAGAGATCCGCCTGGTGGGATCGGCCATCTGGTCCCCGAGCCGGAGGGCTCGAGGCGCGAGGCTAAAAAACGACCAGAAACCGATAGAATCCAGCAGAAATCAACGGAAAATTCCCCCCACTTTTGGCAAGAAGAAAGACTTCAAATTCAATTCGAAAGGGCGGTGAACCAAGTTATAAAGTAAATGAGAGGAAAGAAAATAGCCGCGTCCTGCACCTAGCTAGTCTTCTGGTCTTCCACTAGCGCGGAGCATAGCGCCTCCACTAGGACGTGGGCGGGAGCCCCCGAGGCCCGAGGGCGGCACTCCGAAGACTCCGGGGCATGTACAGCCCCACTCATTATTACGTGAGAGTGTCACGAGCGGAGACCTTCATAGGCCTAAGCCTTACTTCATATCGCCAGACGAGGGTTCTCGCCTTGCGCCGCCCCCGACCATCGTTCAAGCGCCCGAAAACCAGGACAAGGACAAGGGGCATGGGGGACGCTAGCGGCGCCCTCGGCGACCACGGGCCCTCTGTCGGGGGGAAAGAGCTCGCCAACGCTTCCCCCGACAGAGGGCCTACCTTCGTACGATGCCTTGCTCCACGCAGCGTGGGGGAGGCGCTGGCTCCAGGCCGTCCATGCGCAGCCCCCAACGTTCTGCTCTGGCCCGGGGAGAAACCGTCGCCCTTCGGTCTCTGACCATCGTTCCGGTCTGGTCCACCTGCAGCCCACTGTTAGTGCACACCTGTTGCGGCGATTCCTGCTGCACCCTATTGTCGTCACTGAAGGGGTCTGCGGAGCCTCCAGGTGACTCGTGGTAATCTACTGTTTCAAGCGTTCCGTCGTTCCATCCCGGCGAGAGGAAGACACTGGGCCCCCCCAAATGTGTATTCCAGGTTCACCATGCGGGGCACATAGGCATCGTCGGTTGCCCCACCAAGGCCACCACCTGAGTGCCCCGCGCCTTGAGCTTCCAGCCGCGACACCTGGCCCTGGCGGCTGCTGGGTTTGCACTCTGGCGCGCCATCGCAAGAGGCCGCCAGCGCTTGCTCCTGCCTGTGACGAAGTCACAGCGGTAGGACGGGTGGCGCCAATGCCCATGTTGGTGTCGTCAGCCCCCCCCCATCGTCCGAGGGTGCGCGCAAGCTCGCCGGGACCTCGCGTGCACCTCAGCCATGACCTGAGTTGCGGGCAAGGAGCAGAAAAGTGGCGCGCCCCTGCTGGCGCAGTCCAGAAGTTCAGTGACGCATTCCAGTAGCACATCGCGGCCACCCTCGGCCAGCCTGCACCGTAACAGTTCTCGCGCCACGATGAGCGTGGCCCGCATGTTTACCTGCTCCCGTCAGGTGTGCAGTGCTGTCGCCGCGACATAGTTTGAAGATCATGCGGGGGAGCGCGCACGCTGTGATGCGAGGGCAGAAGTTGCAGGTCCACGCCGCCCGCGACCGGTGGTGTTAGGCGGTGTGCGGGCCGCCTGAAGCGCGGAGTTGAGATCTTCTTGAGCGGACAGCGCCGCCTGCGCGAGCCCAACTGCCCAGCGGTCAGCATGAGCCCCCTGATCTTCGGCCATCGGGGCAGCGGAGCAGTGACGAGCCGAACGACGGAAGAGAGGATTCGGTGCACGCCTACCTGGCGCGCCAAATGTCGGATTCGTGGGTTCTGGCAAACCCTTGAGGTTCGAACACTAGGGTGCGCACGAAGATCTCTCCTTTTTGTTCTAGTTCGCTTCTTGCACTGATTCCTAGGCCTAGCTCGCCGAACCCGAAGAACACGAGACACAAGGATTTATATTGGTTCAGACCATCGTTATGGTGTAATACCCTAATCCAGTGTGGTGTGGTGAATTGCCTTATAGGCTAAGCGTGAACAACTACACGGGAAGAACAACCTCCCGAGGAGAGGTGTTTTTGTGCTTGGTGAGCTAGTGGGTGTGATGGTGGTCTGAATGATCCTCCGTCTAAGGTTGGTTCAGCTTCAGTTCAGATGCCCCATATGGTGGTGGCTAGGTCCTATTTATAGAGGCACGGGTCCTCTTCCCAAATATTGAGGGGGAAGGGATCCCACAACGGCCAAGTTTTACGGGGGACAGCTAGTACAAGCTATCCTAACAAAAGGTGGTCTTCGTCTGCCAAAGGCTCTGGCGGTGACGTCATCGTGGGCTCCGTGGTGACCTTCGCCCTGCCGTCCTGCTGGCCTTGGTCTCATTGCACCGGTATGGAAACCTTTGCCTGACGCCTTGGAACTCCTCGCCTGCGCTTGCCCCTTTAGCACCAAAGAGGAAACTGGCTTCGTGCGCCTGCTGGCGCCCGCCTGGCCTTGGTCGTCATGGCTCACGTCACGCGAACCTCGTGAGGTGCCCCTTACCTTGATATCTCCGCTCCACGGGAGCCAGCCTAGTGAGGCCGCCCCAGGGGATGTCTTGCATCGACCGCCTCACAAGGCTTGGCCCCTCGCGAGGGTCTCAAGTGGTTGCCGATGAAGATGGGCCGTATCAGGCCGCTGGATGAGCCATGCTCTGGGCCGCACGTAGGCAAGTCTGGGTACCCCCGTTCCCAGAACGCCAACACTGACCACACCGCCTGTCCTCGCGGCTCCGACCGCTAAGGAACCCATGTTCCTTTACATTGCGGCAACCAACCGGGTGGTCAGCACCGTGATCATGATCGAGCACTCAGAAGACGACAAGGCACAGCCGGTCCAGAGGCCCGTCTACTACCTGAGCGATGTGTTGTCGGCCTCCAAGCAGAACTACCCCCACTACCAGAAGATGTGCTACGACGTGTACTTCACCGCCAAGAAGCTCAAGCAGTACTTCCAGGAGCACTCTGTCATGGTCATCTGCATCGCCCCACTTGCCGAAATCATAAGCAACAGGGATGTGTCAGGCTGGGTGGGAAAGTGGGCCATCGAGCTAGCCCCCTTCACCATCTTCTACCAGCCCCGCACCACCATCAAGTCCCAAGCGCTGGCCGACTTCCTCGTCGGCTGGGCCGAGACCCAGTACCTGCTGCCAGCACAGGACTCCACCCATTCGTAGATGCACTTCGATAGCTCGAAGATGCGCACCGGGTTGGGAGCCGACATCGTCCTCACTTCTCCCAAAGGCGACAATCTCAAGTACGCGTTGCAGATTCACTTTGCTGCCTCCAACAACGTGGCTGAGTATGAGGCGCTCATCCACGGGCTCCGCATGGCCAGAGAAATAGGCATCCGCCGGCTGCTGTGGTACGAAGACTCGGACTTGGTAGTCCAGCAGTCGTCTAGCGACTGGGACGCAAAGGATGCAAACATGGCAAGCAACCACTTCCTCGTCCAGCAGCTTAGAGGATACTTTGACGGGTGCGAGTTCCTTCACGTGTCACGGGCCGACAACGAGCAAGCTGATGCCCTGTCACGGATTGGCTCCACCCGGCAAGCGATATCAGCCGGCGTCTCCCTTCAGTGCCTGCACAAGCCGTCTGTCAAGCCATCGCCTAAATCAGAGTCTATATTCGTGCCGATTGACACTAAAGCAGCCAGATCCGGCTCAGGGTCCATGGCAGTCGGCCTGAGGACTTCGGCAGGGGGGACGGGGACTGCAGCAGCCGCACCCGGCCTGGGGGCTACATCAGCCGGCCTGGGGACTTCAACAACGCAGCAAGCGGCGGCCGGCTCCAACCCGCCGCCTCCTAGCCCAACCACCCTGGTATCGGTCGCCGAGGTGACAGTGATCACAACACCGTCTTGGGCACATCCCATCCTCAACTTTCTGCTTAAAGGAGAGCTACCGGCTGATGAGATCCAGGCCCGGTAGGTGCAACGCCATGCATCAGCATATACAATAGTAAACAGAGAGCTCGTCAGACGTAGCATGATCGGCGTGTTCCAGCGCCGTGTAGAGTAGGAGAAGGGCTTGTAAATCTTAAGAGACATTCACCAAGGCAAATGCGGCCATCGTGCGGCCTCCAAATCCCTCGTCTTCAAAGCTTTCCGCCGTGGATTGTTCTGGCCAACTGCCTTGGACGATGCCAAAGATTTGGTCAAGAAATGAAACGGGTGTCAACACTTCAGCTCCAAGCAACATCTGCCGGCTTCTACACTCAAGACCATCCCCCCTCACTTGGCCATTTGCCATTTGGGGGCTAGACATGGTGGGCCCATTCAAAACAGCGTGCGGTAGCATGACCCTTCTGCTGGCCATTGTGGACAAAATCACCAAGTGGATTGAAGCCAGACCAATCAAGAAGCTCAATGGTCCGACTGCTATAACCTTCATCACCGACATCACCGTCCAGTATGGCGTACTGCATAGCATCATCACCGACAATGGCACAAATTTTGCCAGAGGTGCTCTGGCCCATTTCTGCGCGACACAGGGCATCCGACTGGACTTAGCGTCCGTTGCCCATCCGTAGTCAAACGGCCAGGTCGAGCGAGCAAACGGCCTCATCCTGTCCGGCATCAAGCCCCGACTGGTCGAGCCGTTGGAGCGCTCGGCCGGTTGCTGGATCGAGGAGCTGTCGGCCGTCCTCTGGAGCCTCAGGACCACACCAAACAAGGCAACCGGCTTCACTCCATTCCTTGTCGTGTACGGGGCCGAGGTCGTCATCCCAGCCGACATCGAGTTTGACTCACCTCGCGTCACCATCTACATGGAGGCGGAGGCGAGGGAAGAACAAGAAGACGGCGTGGACCTGCTGGAGGGGGCCCGGCTGTTGGCACTCAACCGGTCCGCCATCTATCAGCAGGGCATGCACCGCTACCATAGTCGGAAGGTCAGGCCACACTCTTTGTGCGAGGGGGACCTTGTGCTACGGCTGATCCAATGAACATCCAGCTAGCACAAGCTCTCGGCCCCTTGGGAGTGCCCGTTCATCATCAGCATGGCCCTGGGCAACGACTCCTACTACCTCATCGACGCACAAAAGCCTAGGGCATGCAAGAGGGATGATTCCGGCAAGGAGTCAGAACGCCCGTGGAACGCAAATCTTCTCCGTCGGTTTTACAGTTAAAATGGAGTATGTACCGCACTACCTTTTGTATTATGTGAAAACAATGGGTCCCTCGAGGAGCACTCTGGGACTAGCCTCTTTATATATATGATAAGATTATGCCTGTGAATGTGTTATTTCATTCCTTTACCCGGCACCGGGTCCGGCCAGCCGGCCCGGGGGCTCGCCGCCTTGTCCTATGTTGGTAAATCTTCCAGTCGGACAAGTATGTGCCGACATCTAAGCCCTCTCTCACCTTAAGTCACAGCTCGCAGAGCGACTTCCGACTAGTCAGAGCTAAAGGCAGAAAACGGTGTCCACGCGAAAAATGACTAAGGGAAGACACCAACATAGACCAAGCCGACTTTTGACCTCAACTGTCTGGCTGCGGAGCAGCCGGCCGGCCGACTTCTCAGTTAGGCTAGTTGTGTTCCATATGGCCAAAGTACTTGTCTATCCTAAAAACGGCCAAGTCCTTGACCTACCCGCAGACCACAGAGTGGTTGTCCGGCTGGCAGGGCAGCCAAAGGAAGGCGGCAAAGGAAAAATCCCAAAAGAACAAAAAGCGAAACCAAGTCAGAACCCGGCAAAGAGCACAAGCATGTGCGAGATTAAGAGATTATTTACATAGCAAAGGCTCACAACCACAATTCAACAGAGTTTAAATTTACACCCCTAGTGGGTGGAATTGTGCAAATTTAACTTGCTTGTTCAAAAGACTACAAGACATGTAAACAAGAAAGATAGCATGGCCGCCTAAGCCAGAAGAGCAGCAGGCGGGTCCGACAGGTTGGCAGGGGTAGCGGTGCCGGTTGGTGGAGTGGCCGTCTGGTGGGTCTCGGCATGGTCGGCACCGGCTGCTATCGGTACAGCGTCCCGAGGCTCGCTCGTCGAGGCTTGCTCAGGTTGAGGCCGGCTGTCCGCCCCGTCATCTGGCGCGGCATCTTTGCCATCCTCGTCCTCCTCGTCCTCGCGCTCGTCATTGGAGGCGATCTCCTCCTCCATGTCCTCCTGCACCATCAGGTCCAGCCCAAACCAGTCGGGTGGCGCCTCAGCGCCATTCTCGTCCCGTTCGGGGATGAAGACGACGGTGTCGACGATTGCCACGGCATTCTTGACGAGGTCGCCGCGCACCGTCTCCAGCTCGGGACCGGCCCCCAGCCGGAAGGTCGCCAGCTGGGCCCAGTCTAGCTCGGGGTACCAAGCCTTGGCAAACTCCAAGGCCGTGTGCGTGCCTACCCGTGCCGCGGTGCCCTTCCAAGCCTCGAAGCGGCCGACTGCTACCTCTAGCCACTCGACAGTCTGGCTGGGGGTGCATGGAGCCTGAGCGTTTTTCCTGAGGGCGGCCAGCACTTGAGACCCGACGTGCTGCAGGAGGCGGAGCATCCTGGGAGCCCGCTGCAGGCGCGTTCTCACAGCCAAAAGCTGCTCGCTGAGAGTCCGGGGCGCATTGAGCGCAATGCCCATGCCTGTTCTTCGCCGTTCATCACGCCATGCCTCAATACCTTGGCTGACGGCGACAGAGTCACCAGGAAAGAACTTTGCACAATAAAATGATCAAAAATTAGAATCTGGAGGCCGGCCCCTACAGCAGTTGGCAGCTGTTCAATAGAAGAAGCTACTCACCATCGATCATATCCTCGATCGCACCGTAGCCATCGGTCAAGATTTTTTCCTTCTCGGCCCAGTTCGAGCGCTGAGTCTCGAACTCGGCCTGAAGGAGTCCCTCGCTATCCTTTAGCTTTTGGAGCTCCGCCTTGTGCTTCTCCGTCTGGTCCGCCAGCTCCTTGGCCAGGAGGTCGCACTCCTAGACGGCTTGACTGTGCTCCTGCTCCTTGGTGTTCAGCTCGGACTGGACCTGGCCTAGCTGCGTCTGCAGCTCAGCCAGAGCCGCTGCAAATGGTAAAGAAAGAAAAGACATCAGCATCAACAAACAAGACAATTAATCACTGAGAGATCCGGCCAGACTGCTCAGCAGTCGGCCCAAATTTTGGTGACTACCCAGCAGGCGCACTGATGCTGCCCCGCAAAGGAAAGGGATAAAATGCTTACTCCGGCTCTCGGCCAGATTAGCGGTCCGCTTGGCTAGCTCCCGGTGTTGGGAGTTGTAGGCGGCCACATGGAGGTTGTGGTAGTCCTGCAATGAAGACAACCGAAGAAAGAACATGTTAGCACAATGGAACTTACCTTGGAGTTCCGAACCGCCTGCTCAGCAGCAGGCCCAAAACTCGGGGACTACACCTAGTTGGTGCGCTGGCGCGCCCCCACGGGAGATTACAAGAATTAAAAAGCAGGAAGAAAGCAAACGTACCCGGACGGCCATCCGCGTCGCCAAGAAATCATGTAAGGATTGCTGGAGGGTGGCGCCCTGAGTATTGAACCGGGCCAGGACGTCCCGCGCGGCCACATTCAAGACTCCCGTGCCGCCCCAGACGACCAGTCCTGTGGAGCAGCACTCGTGGCTTCGGTGTCTGCCGTCGACGAGCTGGCGGCCCCAGCCTCTATCGCCCTTGGTGCCGAGGTCACCTTCTCCAGGCGCTGGCGCGCGGGAACCCGAGTAGTGGGAATTGGACCCACCACCAGCTTGCTCCGAGATGGCGGCGCCATCGGTGCCTCGGGCCAACTACCCTGTATGCCGGAAGTCGGCGCATGGGGAGCCACCTCCACCTCCAAGTTGGCGGTGTCTCTCCCTACCCTCTCTAGGGCCGGTTGGCCGACGTCGACTCCACCAGTCGGCAATTGGCCTTCTAGCGTCTGTAGCTCCATGTGCTGCGGGTCGGCAGGTCCTGGAGCCGGGTGGCGGGACACCTCCTCTTCCCGCGCCCTGGCAACTGCGTCCGCCTATCCCTTGGCCGCCACATCGACCCGTGCGTTGGCTACTGCGTCGGCCTCCACTCGCGTTGCCTTGGTCGCCTCTGCCTCCTCCCGGGTTGCGGCTTCTCACTCCTCTCATGCCGCCCACGCATTCCTCTCAGTCGCTTCCCGGAGAGCGGCAAGTGGATCCGTGCGGCGGGGGCTGCGGAGCTATCTGTCACCCCAATCAATGAAGTAGATGGGGCCCCTGAGAGAGAGAGAGAGCAGGGCCCTATCTAAGAAAAGCAAAAAAAAATGCTAAAAGGCTTGCACGAAAAGAAGCAAAACGAGCGCAAGGAAGATCAAAGTACTTATGCGGACACCATCGGCCGTTGCTTGGGACCTTTCTAGAACGGGGCCGCCTTTGAAGTAGCCTCCTGCCGCTTGGTCACGGCGGCCGAGGCCTTGGGCTTCTTGGGCCGGCTGCCGAACAACCCGGTGTTGGCCTGATGTTTCGGCGCGCCGCCTGCCGCAGTCGGCACCGCCGAGGAGCTGGCACCCGCCCTGTCCGCACCATGGGTGCGGTGCGACACATCGTCCTCCTCCTCATCATCTGGCCACTCCCCGAGGCCGCCTCCTGATGAGCCGCCTGCTCTCTCGCCGCCACCGCCCGTGGCGTCGTCTTCCGCCATGGCGGCCGCCCGCAGACCGGGGTCACACGCGTATCTTTGTGTCTGGTCCACTATGATCGGACGACCCGGGACCCCTGAGCCGGGTTCTGGCTAGCCCGGGAAACGCTACCCCACGACTGACTGGTCAGGCAGCAAGAAGGAACCCACACAAGCGAAGAAGAAAAGGAAAAATCAGAAATACTTACCGCAGGTGGTGGGTTGTCGCGGCTGTACGGCGGCTTGCCGAACGTCCACTCCGTCTCCGACAGCTTGCTATCGGAAAAGAAGTTCACCATGCGGACCACCTCCCTGACCGGCATCACCTTGGTGCTCAACCGGCTCGGGTCTCGGCACCCACTCATGTAGCTTATCAGATGAGGCCGGGACTGTAGAGGCAGCACCCGGCGATCCATGAAGGCGTCCAGCAGATCTTAGGCCTTGAGGCCCTCTGACACTGTCATCTCTTGAAGACAGGTCAGAGTGGTGGAGGAGGCGGCCGACAGAGTCTTCAACCAAAATTTCCAGGTGGCGCGGGGCTCAGAAGGCGGGCCGGCTTCGTAAGCCGGCAGGTTGACATAGTCCCACATCGGATGGGCGTTCTCGACATAGAAATACGAATTCTGCCATAGTTTGGCCGACTGCAGCAGGGCGATAGCCGGGAAGCGAACCCCGGATCTGGTGCGCCGCACCGCAACATAGGCTCCGCAGTGGGCTGCCTCATTCTTGACGGCGGTGGCGTTCTTGAGGTAGAAGAGTTTTCGCCACAGCTCGATTGTGGGGAGCACATCGAAGTACCCCTCTTAGAGGGTGACGAAGGCAGAGAGCAACACCACCGTGTTCGGAGTGAGGTGGTGGGGCTGCACTCCGTAGAAATCCAAGAACGAGGGGAGGAATCCGCTCGTTGGCAGGCCGAAGCCGCGGAGGAAATGCGAGCAGAAGACGACGCGCTTGCCGTATTTCGGTGCCGGCGAGATCTCCTTTTCGCGGGGGATGCACACCTTGACGATCGATGCATGGGGGAACCGCTGCGTCTGGCGGAGGAACTCCAAGTGCTTGTCGAGAATGTTGGAGCCGTCCTAGTCGCCTGACGGCCGCTTTGCGCCATGGGCTCCGTGCTCGGCCGCGGCACGAGGAGGTCCGGCAACGACGAGCTGCAGCGGTGCTCCGGCGAGATGAGAGGGCACAATGGTAGCAAGAGGAAGAGGAGAGGAAAGACGAAGAGAGAGGAAGGCGTGCGTGCGTTCTGCCGCCCCCTCCTCCCCTACTTATAGCCCCCTGGTGGAGGAGCCAAGGGGGCGAGACGTGGGGGGGCGGGCAAGATTTACTGCGCCCACTCCCCCACGACCCCGCGTTTATCGCGCCATAATGGCATGTATTAACCACACCTGGCAAGCTCAATAGCCTACCTCGGCCGCAGCGGATCCGCGCATGTGCCGAGGCCCTGTAGTGGCATGCCCCGACCTGCAGCGACGTCCCATCACGTGCGTGGGCTGGCAGGCCGGCTTGGCTTGCGGGCGCCGCATAACCGGCGGGTAACGGGCGGCAAGTTTAGTGCCCAGCTGTTTCAACACTTGACGTCCACCGTGACTGTTTAAATTCGCTAGTCGGCAGGCAGCTCCTCGGCCGACTCATGGCAGTCAAATTCTTCGAAAAGAATGACGAGACAAGTTTACACAAGCACTCGGAGTAGGAAGCTGCTGAGGCTCCTCGATTTCTAGTAAAGGAGCCCCACCAGCTTCGGGGACTACTGTCGGAGTAAATGCCCACGGGTATCCTCACCAGCACCCTATAATGTTTCAAGACATCGGGACAAGCCGTGCCCCTCATGCCTCACAACAGCACGACCACCTTCTTCAGCTGACTGGTCCAAGAGGCCGGCTGCTAGAGGGCGGTGAAACTACAATAGGCGGCCATGAGAGAGCCGACTCCTGGCAGGTGGACCCTCGCCCCCTCAAAGTTAGCACTCCATTACCACGACGAGATGGGACGTGGCTACTAATACAAACTGCCACCCCCTAATCTAGGGCAGAGTGTGGCCACAATGTGGGTGTACCAAGCGGACACCCCTCGGCCGGTACAGCACTGTAGCCACGCGACCCATGCCATCAGCCATGCCGGAGGGAGCCACGTTCCCACGATGGGTGGGCGGTATGGCCCGCAGCCAGCGAGTCCTACCTGTCCGCGAGCAACCAGAAGGCGGCAAATCCTAAGCAGGCAGCAACAAGGGTGGGCCGACTATTGGCAGGGGGCCTCCCTATCCCTTGGAGTCTGTGCACCATCAACTAGATGGGATGGGGTGTGGCTACTGTGAGCGCCTGCCAGGCGGCAGGACTGTAGCCACGCTCTCCTCGACAAAGCCCCCGTCATCATGGCCCGTAGGCGGCAGGCCCCACCTGTCGGCCGAGTTTCTGGTAGTCGGGGGGACCCACCAAGCGGCGGGCACCAACAGCTGGCGTAGAAGCCAGCACCCAAAGACACCGATGGCCGGGACCTACACCCGGCTGGATTACTATTGTACCCCTGGGGGCAAGCCTATATAAACCCCCCCAGGTCTCCTCATGCAGGTTGATTAGAATCCTAGCCACCATACACTCATCTAGAGAAGGAGGAGCTAGAGCTAGCCTTGCTCTTTTCCTTCCTATAGCCAAGACAGCTCAAAGAGCATCCTTGTAGTTACTCTATTGACGATAGTCATGACGCGGAGCCCCCGCAAAGCAGGACTAGGGGTGTTATCTTGACGGAGAGCCCCGAAACTGGGTAAATCCCGTAGGCATTCTAGATATCACCTTATCTCGCTTCCAGGACTCAGCGACGTTCTATTGAACCCTCCATGATGAGCCATATTTTGCCAGATGTCGCACGAAACCCCCGACATCTTCACAACAAGGAACATACTATATTGTACTATTATACTCCCTCCGTTCGAAAATAGAAGTCTTTGTAGATATTTCCACTATGGATCACATACAGATGTATATAGATACATTTTGGAGTGTAGATTCACTCATTTTGCTCCATCTGTAGTCCATGGCGGAATCTATACAAAGACTTGTATTTAGGAACAAAGAGAGTACTTATTAAAGAAAGACATAAGAGGAATATGCTAAAGAAGAGCAAGCAGATTTAGGATAATAAATAGTTTGTTGCGCAGTGCGCACAAATCATGAACCTGAGCACATTAAGAATGCAACTCCCTGCTGTCTCTCTATATGTGGTGCACGAGCTTTTCCAAAGTAAAGTGGGAACATCAGCTGACCAATCAAACATTATATTAGATTCATACTTGAGCAACAAGTTTGGAATTATTAGTGGCACGTAGTTTAGCTTGATGGATGGAGGAGAAGTGCCAAGCAACTACGATGATGGTACTTAACATAAAGGAATTTCTGCATGCAAGTCACCCGACTTTCATCATTTGGGTCAGTTGACCAGTTCAGGCGATTGGATGAAGATCCTACGCCCCCTAACCCTTCGTCTTCCTCCCCTCTGATTCTTCCCTTGCGGAACACCGCACGGGCCACCGGACGAACCACCGGCCTGACCCCCCGCCCTCCCCTGAACCGCCCCTACGCCGATGTTCCTCCACCCCCACCCTCGTCCCCACCCGCTTCGAGTTTTTTCCTCCGGCGAGGCCCCACCACCGCCCCACCCGAGCATCTTCCTTCCCTCCGGCGAACTCCGGTGAGCTTTCAAAAATCTATTGACCCAATTTTGAAATTTAGTCTGCTGTCATTTAGCTAGTGTGGAATATAAAAGTGGAAAACCATAAGCATTGCGAGTATAGTGTTGACAATGCCATGGCGTATCTGAAGGTGCAAACTGGACAAAGGCAACTTCGCAACCAAGCAACTAACAAGTAAGATCCTAAGTGGTGGACAAGAAATCACAGTAAACTAGTGGCGATCTATTTTCTTGTTGCAATAAATATGTTGAGCAGATAAAAAAGAGTACCACCTCTGGTGCGACGTCGTGTATGCATCTACTGAGAATTTGATGATGCTGCGGCAGCGATGGCTGTCGGCGGCGTCGAAGTAGATGTAGGAGGGCAGACGATGGTGGCGGGGGAAATATCCCGGCGCGGTGGACGAGATGGTCGTAGGAGCGGCGCCGACAAGGTGGACGATGGTGGGGGTGAAGCGAGAGGACAGGATGCAAGGATCCATCTGGTCCGAAGCCGTGGATGAGAGAGGTCGATCTCTTGTAATGGACAACGACGTCGCGGTATCAGCTCTGGCATGGTGGAGGAGGACGGCGGTGGATGGGGTGGCGGACGAAGGAGGCTAGGGTGGAGAGGGTGTTTTGGCGCTCAGGAGTACGAATGGGGAAATGCAGGCAGAGAGGTAGGGGGAACCATGTCTTTGGGACGCTCTTGTCTCAAATGCGGGGAAAGTTACCAACTTATTCCCCGTTTAAAATTTCAGACATCACAGGAATATTGGGCTGCTGGGGATAGGAAGGTAATCTCGCATACACCGAATATTTGCCGCCGGAGATTTTGACCGAGGGGAGTTTGTTTTGGTGCCCACCGTGTATGAATCGGGGAGGTGAGAGGCGATTTTGGCCGAGGAGAAACTGTGTTTTGGCCCACCATGTATGAATCCAGGGAGGTGAGAGGCGGAGGCGGTTATGTCATGCTTGAGAGAAATTACAAGCCTAGCCCTATCAAAACTTACAGAAATCGAGACGATAGGCTTTGCGTGTCAGGGATAGGTAGTAATTTCCATCTCGTAGATTTTGGTTTCGGGCGGTTACTGCGAGTTTCCCCACTTCGTTCAAACTTTTGCAGAAAAAGAGTGCACTTTTACCATGCCAACTCACTTCGAATCCATTTTTTCCGGGTAGGATCCAGTTTGTATTGGAATAAAAATCTATATTTGAAACCATTAAATCAATATAACAAGATCCAAAGGGGCAGATCCAATTAACCTCCGCCATCAAATCATGTCAATCCAACGACCTAGACTATTTCAATGTCGAGCGCTCAACATGTTTAGCGCTGAGTTAATTTCATGCCAAATATAGTGCTAATCACATAATAACAGGCAAATAATATCGTAATTAATATCTGCAAGCACAAATTAACGTGCATTGCACATACACATTGACTAGTACTTTCAAAAGCACAACACCCTTTCTACATAAATATGGTTTATAGATGCCATGATCTCATATTCATAAGGCTGAATCCATCATAATTTGAATTGAACTATTTGAAACCATTTTATGTTGGAATCCAGTGTATGCATTCCTCGCTAACTAGCTCCAATTAATCTGTGTTTCATGCAGGTATTTTTCTTCTTCTCAAACACGTATAACATGTTTGACACATGCAACGTGTAGTGTAGTCCCATTTAGACATGATTTGCATAAAGCTATGCATTGTCTCTAATTGAAAAGATCTATGGATTAGCGATATTGATAAACTAAATAACATTACATATGTCCCAAAATTCAAATTAATATGCATGTTTGATAGCCCAGTTTTTTTTGTGATATTATTGATGTCCTGATCTCTAATTTAAATATTTGAATCTCCTTTAATAAAGATATTTCGACTCATATAGCTATCACTCGCGCCGTCATATATCTGTCTAGACCCGTACGCCTACACCATCTCTCGGGTATGTCTTGTGCTAGTTGTATGATGATAGCAGTCTTTTCTTGTTCATAACACTCTGACAGTAGTCTCCCCCTCGACATTCACTATATCTCTCCCTGCTATGCCTCTCTAACTATAATTCTCCATGTGAAATATTTTTCTCTCACACAAACACAAACTTTGTCTCCGGGGGTCTCATTTCTGTGTGCTATTCCATTATATGCTGCTCACACACACCCTCTCACCCTAGACATTTCTTGCGCTCCCTAAGTCTCAATAGCTACGACTCTCCCTCTTAAATATCCATCTCTCGCACTCAAACACAAACACAGTCTCCCAAGGTCTCAGTTCTTTCCACCGTTCCCCTATATGCCGCTCACACACACCCTCTCTCCGTAGGGATATCTCGTGTTCCCTATGTCTCTCTAGATACGACTCTCCCTTTGAAAAGTCTCACTCTCTCTCTCGCAAACACAAACTCCATCTCTTGGTGTCGGTGCAATAGACCCCGGGCTCATTGCACCAAACTATGCCTTGGCTCGAGAGCAAGTTTGCAACATCAAGTACCGGACCAAGACATGAAGAGATCAGCTCCTGGATTTGGCTGGCCAAGGAGACCGAAGCATCCAAGGTGCGATACGCCACCAGAAGAGAAACCATCCTTGGAGGGCATGCGAGCCTAGCGGGGAGCCGGATTCGCCCAGCAGCAAGTCAGCAGGACCACCCCAGCAGGCTTGCTGGGGCACAGAGGTAAAACACCACCTCACAGCAACGCCCATCGCCAGTAAGTGCGGTGTCAAGCTTCAAGATGGCTTAGTGGCCGCCCTAGATACGTGGCAGCTATTTCCTAATACAAGAACCATCAAATGACACCCGTCTAGAGACGTGTCAAGCAAATAAGTACGCACCTGGCAGAACAAGCCGGCAAGGCTTACTAGACGAGCTGTGATGTGACACTAAGCGGAGCATTTAATGTACCCTGATAGCTGTAGAGTTAGGTATGATAGCACTGTTTGCTATCCAATCAGCTTGGAAAGACTAATTTGCCACTATGGTGAACCCTGAATCTATAAAAGGAGGCCCATGGCAACCGTAGAAAGGATTCGGCCATTCGAACCCGTACACACCCATACACACGACCACTCTCACCCTGCGGGAACCTTGCCGGGCAAGAGTGGAGCGTCCATTTTCCACATTTTCAGCATCAATCAACAAAAGCAGGATTAGTGTTTTACGCCTCGCGGCAGCCCGTACCTGGGTAAAAACTGCCCGTGTGATCCCCGACGTGCTGCTCGGCGCTACTCTGCTCTTTTTCAAACATGCCCGTCCCCTTGCCGAACCAAAGGGACCTCTGTCCCATAGGCGGTTGTGGTTATCCCGCGACATCTCTGGCGTGCCAGGTAGGGGGATCACTTGCGCGAACCTGAGAGCGTCAACAATGCGTCATCTTCATCGCCAGCTTTGTCTTCTTAGGCTCCGTCAACCATGGCTCCCAAGAAGTAAATCGGCGCCGCGGCCCATCCGTCCTCCTCAAGGCCCCCCCCCCCCGCTCGCATCCGCTGACGCTGCGGGGCGCGAGGAGGAGCACGGAAACACGGACGTTGCGGGAGACGCGGTCGACGTAGCCGACGTCGTCACCGCCTCTACCGTAGCAGAAGTGGAAGCCAGAAACGTCGGTGAAGAACAACACCAGCTACGCCCCGGCGGTGATGTCCCATGATGTACGTGCGCAGAATCCCTCCCTTCTGGGCTTCCTCGTCCAACCGACGGGCACAGAATCTGCAATGTTGTTTGCTCTGGGGCGAATCAGAATGCCCCGGCCACCCCATTGCGGGTGCAACCTTGGAGCATGGGCCACCCCGAGGATGGGCGGGCCCGGCCGCTGCGCCCAATGGGGCCACCTGCCCTCAAGTGCCTCCACCTCGTCACCACACCATCCAAGCGGATTGCTCTCGGCGACAAGGGCACGACGTGACAACTGCTAGCATAGCCAGGAGTCAAGTGACCTTGCCGTCCACGTCATCATCACTCCCAAGCACTGCGTCAGAGGCTATGGCACGGGCTCAGCTGCTATTGAAATTCCCACCAGGAGCCGATCAGATGGATGAATGGCGAGCCACCATCCAAAGTCTGATTCGTTTCACCGAGGTGGGGAGATCACGGTAGGCTGGCCCGCCTCGGCCTCCCCAAGCGACGACGATGGCCCACACTGCTGGTCGCGTTGAAGGCGCCACATCCACGGTGCAGTCTCTGCCGCGACCACGAGCGCGGGGGCTGTGCGCCCAGGAGACCGACAACGTCTCAATGGCTTCATCGGATCCAAGAGTGCACCAAGGCTAACAACAAGCCTCGGAGGGCAGTCTGAGGGAGCGCGTGTGCGTCGCCATCGACCAATGCTACATCGACCACTGCCAGCCCGACGGGCGCGGCGGCTCCTATGTTGACGAGCCCGTGCTCAGTGGGGGCGGGTACTTGCCTTTCGAGGCGGGGTGCCCTGCATTCACCCGTGAGCTGCGGCAAGTCCGTTGGCCGTCTACTTACACATTCAAGCCCAAGATCCCAGAGAAGTACGATGGAAAGCTGAACCCAGCGGAATTCTTGAGCATCTACACCATCGCTGTTCAAGCTGCCGGAGGAAGAGATGAGAAGGTATTTGCCAACTATTTCCATTAGCACTTAAGCCTAATGTGAGGTCTTGGGTGATGCATCTGCCAGAGAACTCCATCTCGTCTTGGGCTGACCTGTGCCATGAGTTTGTTGGCGCCTTCACCGGCGGCCACCAAGAACCAGGACGGCCCAACTATTTATAGTTGCTACCGCAGAAGGAAGGGGAGACTCTACGGAAGTACATGCAGAGGTTTACTAGAGTCCACAGAAACATACCAGACATCCAACCGACAACAGTGATAGCAGCATTCTAGTCCAACATGCGCAATCGACAGATACATTCGGAGATGAACGTCCGGCTGCCCAATACTGTGAAGGAGCTTTACACCTTGGTGGACAAGTGTGCTCGGGTGGAGGAGGGGAGGAAACTCCCAGGACAAGAGGATGGTGTCGGCATCGATTCAGAGGATGATGATGAGATCACCAGCCAGAAGAAGAAGAACAAGAAGCACAATATGAAGTACAAAGATAAGGCAGTAATGACAGTTGAAGGATCAAGCACACCTAGTACCGGTAAGAAGGCAAAAGGTGAGGCCCCCGACAAGGAGGTTGCCTCATGCAATGATTGCCGAGAGGCCGCAGCCGCGGACAAGGTCGGGAAGAGTGATGGCCCTTACTGGAAAATCCACCAGACTAAGGGCCATGATCTACAAGAATTCCATCAAGTCGAACAGCTTGTCAAGAGACAGAGAGCTGAGTATGAGAAAAGAGATAAGGAGAAATGTCAGAATGGCACTGTCATAAAGGGCCAGAGCGGTGAAGCAAACCACCCCGGCAAGGGTTTTAGGGATAAAGGGAAACCCGCCAGGGGCCATGATAAGCAGGATTGCAATGAGGAAGGTAATGAAGGGTATGAAGAGGAAACCAGTGATGAGGAGTTCCAAAAGGCCACCGACGCTCTCTGCATTGACGGGGGTGCATGTCTGCACTCCTTTCACCGCCAACTCAGGCAGTGGGCACATGAAGTCAATTCCATAGAGCCGGCAGCAGAGTTTCGGAAGCCGCTCAAGTGGTTCCGCACGCCCATCATCTTTGACGAGGAGGATCACCCTGGACGCACTAATGCGGTAGAGTCCTTGCCCTTGTTGGTCTCACCAACAATTTGCAACCTCAAACTGACAAAGATGTTGGTCGACGGCAGGTTCGGGTTGAATCTGATTTCCCCAAAGGTTGTCAACAGACTCCAGATATCAGAGGAAGAGCTTGAGGTTACCAGCATGTTTCAAAGAGTTAATCGCAGCAGGAGCCGTCCCAAGGGAATTATTATGCTGCCGGTAATGTTTGGGGGAGAATTGAATTACAAGACAGAGAAGGTTGTGTTTGATGTGGTGGACCTCCCCCTGCTGTACAATGGAATCCTTGGACGACCAGCCCTGGCTAAGTTCATGGTAGCATCCCACTATGCGTATAACATCTTGAAGATGCCAGGGCCCATGGGAGTCCTATCCATTCCCTCAGATGAAAAGGACGCAATCATTTGCGTAGATAAGATGTACAGGGAAGCAGTTGCGACAGATGCCACAGAGATCACTGGTCCTGCTAAGGAGAGAAAGAGAAAGAAGGAAACGGTTCAGAGCCCCGGTAAAGGACCCGCAAAGCCAACCTTTCCAGAATATGTTCTGCCTGCTGATGATTTTCCAAAGAGCTCCAATAGTAAGAGGTCCAAGGTTGCTGCACCTGCTGTGAAAAATGTCCCGGCAGGGCTGGATGGTGCTGATGGTACCTTCACCATCAGTGCCACCCTCGATGACAAATAGGAAAGCGTGCTCGTTGCCTTTCTGCGGGTGAATGTCGATGTCTTTGCATGGCAAACATCTGACATCCCCGGTGTTCCCAGGGAGGTAATCGAGCACCACCTTGTTGTCTTCCCACATGCCTGACCCGTCAAGCAAAAGGTCTAGAAGCAAGCTATGGAACAACAACAGTTCATTGCCTAGGAAATTAAGAAACTTGAAGCAGCTAGTCTGGTTAAAGGAGTTCTACACCCAACATGGTTGGAAAATCTAGTGGTTGTGCGCAAGGACAATGGGAAGTAGAGGTTGTGCATAGATTTCACTGATTTGAACAAGGCCTGCCCAAAGGATCCATTTCCTTGCCGCGCATCGACCTGATAGTGGACTCCATCTCAGGTTGTGATCTTCTCTCTTTTCTGGACACATATTCTGGATATCATCAGATCTTCAGGTCAAAACTAAGGACAAATCAACCTCATCCAAGATTTAGAAGAGACATTTGCCAATTTGCGCAAGATCAACTTGATACTAAACCCGAAGAAGTGCGTCTTTGGAATTCCCTCCGGCAAGCTGCTTGGTTTCTTCGTATCCCACCGTGGTATAGAAGAAAACCCGGACAAGATCAAACCCATTGAACAGATGCAGGCACCAAAGATGTTGAAGGATGTCAAGCGTTTAACTAGGTGCATTGTCGCACTAAGAAGATTCACCTCCAAGTCTGCCGACCGTTCTCTGTCGTTCTTTAAGGTCTTGAAGAAGGTAGGACCCTTGAAGTGGACCCCAGAAGCAGATTTATCTCTTCTAGAGTTGAAGACCTACTTGTCTTCTGTGCCTACCTTGGTTGCGCCCGAACCACAAGAGCCGTTGCTGCTATATCTAGCGGTAACTAATCAAGTGGTTAGTGTAGCCTTGGTAGCACAGAGGGAAGTAGAAGAAGCAACAACCTCAATTGTCATTCCTTCCGGGGACAAAGATGAGCACCGCTCGACAGAGTCAGTTCGGGATCAAGATACGGATGAGCACGGTAGCAGTGGCAACCCAAAGGATATGACGAGGAAGAAAGTGGTGCAATGCCCAGTGTACTTTGTCAGCTCTCTGTTGTAGGGGGCTAGATCCAGGTACTCTGGTGTGCAAAATTTGATTTTTTGTCCTAGTGATGGCCTCAAGGAAACCGCGCCACTACTTCCAAGCTCATGAGATAACGGTGGTCACAGGCTTCCCATTCCAAAGGATATTCCAGAACCCAGAGGGTACCGGTAGGATAGTGGAATGGGCTTTGGAGTTATCCAGCTTTGGTTTGAAGTTTGAAAGCACATCTACTATACAGAGCAGGGCATTGGCAGAGTTTATTGCAGAATGGATGCCAACCCCTGATGAGGAAAAGCCAGAGACAGATTTCCCCGGCAAGGAATCACCCCAAGAATGGATCATGTATTTTGATGGTGCCTTCTCCTTAGAAGGCGTTGGAGCAGGTGTGCTTCTCGTCGCCCCCACTGGGGAACACTTGAAGTACATCGTCCATATGCACTTTCGATGGGAGGAGGCTACCAACAATACAGCAGAGCATGAAGGGCTCCTTGCCGGGCTCAGAATTTCCACCGAACTAGGAATCAAGAAGCTGATCATCCGAGGAGATTGGTAGTTGGTGGCGAGGCAAGTTAATAAAGATTATCAAAGTCCATTGATGGAGGCATATGTTGTGGAAGTGAGAACATTGGAGGGGAATTTGATGGATTACAAACAGAGCACGTACCCCGTGCGGAAAACATCATTCCTGATCATCTGTCAAAATGTGCTACGCAAAAGCTTCCTGTGGGACCAGGAACTTTTGTTCTCCACCTTAGTGAACCCTTCGTATCCCCAACAACAATGGCCAGAAAAAGGACGAAATTGGACTCCGGTAAGCCTCTACCAGTTGAGCTCTCCGGGGCACCTGGGAGGGACCCTGCTGGAAACAACTCCCATTTGCTTGTCGGGCCGCATCCTCCTAACGGACCCCCGGTCCCCATAGTCCAAGAGTGTGCCCCCATGAATGTGAAGGTGCCCTTAGTCCTTGTTGCCGAGCCCCAGGCTCCAACTTGGGCAAGACACATTGTCCATTTCCTCCAAACAGGAGAACTTCCCAAACAGCAAGATGCGGCTGAAAGAGTAGCTCGGAGGGCCAGTATGTACGAGTTTGTCAATGGCACTCTGTACAGAAGGATGCCCAATAGTGTGAAATTGAAGTGCATTTGTCGGGAAGAAGGAAAGGAACTACTGGCAGATTCATAAAGGCATGTGCTCCTCCCACATTGGATCAAGGGCATTGGTTGGGAAGCATTCTGACAAGGATTCTATTAGCCCACATCCCTCCAAGATGCGGTCGAGCTCGTCACGAAATGTGATGCCTGTCAGTTCCATTCCAAGAAAACCCATCTGCCTGCCCAAGCTCTTCAGACAATCCCTTTGTCATGGCCGTTTTTGGTCTAGGGGCTCGATATCCTCGACCCTTTCCCCCGAGCTGCCGGGGGCTTTGAATTCTTGTTCTTTGCCATCGAGAAGTTTATAAAGTGCCCAGAAGTAGCTGAAGTGAGAAAGGTGACTGCTCAGTTAGCTATCAAGTTCTTGAAATAATTGGTGTGTTGCTTCGGGGCCCCAGCATGGATCATCACCGATAACGGCACCCAAATCACGAGTCGAGCCTTCATGCAATATGTTCATGCCCTCGGAAGCAAGATCTCATTTGCTTCTGTTGCACATCCCAGAAGCAATGGACAAGCTGAGAGGGAGAACGCTGAAGTGCTTCGAGGTCTCAAGACAAGAACCTTTGATAAGTTGTAGACGTGCGGCAGTCGATGGATTGATGATCTCCCGTTAGTTCTTTAGTCCCTGAGAACGACACCAAATCGAGCTACCGGGCAAACTCCCTTCTCCCTAGTCTATGGGGCAGAAGCAGTTCTCCCCACGGAACTCATTTACGGGTCTCCTCGAGTGCTTTCCTACGATGAAGTAGTGCAGGATCAGCACTAGCGTGACGACGCTGTGCTACTCGAGGAGAACCATCTCCGGACTACTACACGTGCTGCACGCCACCAGCAAGCCTTGTGTCACTATCATATGCGCATGGTTCATGCCCGGTGTTTTGAGGAAGGCCAACTTGTCCATCAGCGCATTGAGTTGGCCAAGGATACAAACAAGTTAATGCCGAAGTGGGAAGGCCCTTACCAGGTGGTACGAGTTACCAGACCTCGCGCAGTCCATAAGTACTACTCGTAAGGCGCAGCTGTCAAGCCCTACCTGGCACCCACCCTTTTGTACAGGCCTTGCCTCAGTTGCATGTAACCCCTTGTACAAAGCCAGGCACAAACCCTGAGCAATAGATAAAAGATCGAATCGCTGTAGAGGGGGGGCCCCAATAAGATTGCATGCATACATGATCCTGTTATGAGTTCTGCATACTCATATAGATTAGATTGCATTTGGCATCATTTCATCTACATAAACCATAAGTTCTTGTTGTGGACTTGGGTCTCCCAAGAGGAGATGAAAGAAGAAGCCAACCCTGCAATCTCTGGCAAGCCAGGCAGATAAGTTCTTTCCATTATCCATACATGTTCTATAAATACTTATGCATAAGGAGACCTCCCTTCCTTTTCGAGACTTAGGTGCTCCCATCCTTTGACTCGAACAATGCTTCGGCCAGGATGGTTGCAGTGGCCTTTGGCAAGAAAGGTTGGCGGGGGCTGGTTCCTCTCTATGGTTCATGCCCGGTAGGATTAGTCCTCGGCAGCAAATCTGAGGGTGCTGGCAAGGTACCTTACCGGCATTCCCCCTCTGCGTGGTCATATGACACACACAAGTCCCCGACAAGGTTTATCTTTTCCATTAATATGCTGATCAACAAGTACAAACCTTAAAGAACATTACATGGATAAGGAAGATTACATTTATTTGAGCTAAAGTTAGGCATTGGCATACAAGTTTAAGATTGAAAAAGATAAGTGCACCGTAACCCTCCCTCTTTTCATTTCCCCTCTGCTAGGTGAAACAAAGGAGAGAGGAAGGGACTAAAGAAGCACTCAAGCAAGAGCCTGTCTCCATCTCGTCACGGTCTGCTGGGCGCAGCTTGACAAGATCAGGAGTGGCTAGGCTACGAAAGAGGAGTGTAGGGAGCAGCTCGGCAGGGGCCTAGTCACCACATTCGGGACCGGCCGGAAGCCCCAGCTTGAGCAGCCGCATGGCCTACTGCCGAAGCTCAGCTAGAAGACAGCTGGAGGGGAGCCGAAGGCACCAAGAGGACATCCCTCCTCAGCCACCACCCGAAGAGGCTGGGGATGATGGTGCCGGGGAGGGAAGAGAGGAGCGGAAAGACGAGGCGGCAGGTCCCCAGAAGGAGACGAACACATCGGGGTCACCATACTCCGACCCGACCCCGCGCCATCCACCTTATCCATCCTCCCTCGCTTTCTCTTCATCACCGCCGCCTTGGGGAGACGCCGGACCCCAACGCGGTTACCCTGCAAAGAAGCAACCAACGGCCAAGACGACGGGGGGGGGGGCTCAAGATACGCCCTCCTCCCCTCCTAACAAGCGGGAAGGTGCTCCCTTCTTCAGCAAAAGCCCCGGATCCACCAGAAGGAGCAGTGCTGGGGACGCCCACATCCCCGAGCACTACGCCCCGGGATGGCGCCTGCAACCCCGGGGATTTCAGCGACGAAAAGACGAGCTCCAACAGCCCATCACCAAGGCTGGTACCCGTCCTAAGGCGACCAACCCGGGCAAAGGAGGCTGATATCTCACCGTGCACGCAACATTTACTGCCTCCCGTGCCCTGGGAACACTGGCTGCTGAGTCGTGCTACATCTCGGACTAGACCAACTCCCCAAGCTCTAGTACAGCCATTCAGCCCCATCAAGCACAAGCTACTTCTTGGGGGCTGGCCCGAGGCCCTCTCCTTCGACATAGCCAGAAGGACAGGCAGCGGAGGGAGAAGAGGGTATGGAGGAATGCCTTTGCTCCTCCTCCGCTCCTCTTTATAGGCGGACTAGGGGTGGGGGCTGAACCCCCGGCGGGAAACCGCCGCCCTCCTCCACCAATCCAAGGAAGCCGGGCCCTCACATTGATGCTCTTCCACACCGCTCGACTCCGATTACCTACCCCACTCAATGCATTCACCATACGCGGCTGAGGATAAGGGAGTGGTGGGAAGAGTGAATTGGCAGTTACTAGCCCGTGCGTTAAAGTCATTCACGGGCCATTACCAGGATGGCCCCACCAGCATTTGCATTACGCAACACGCGGAGGAAGTGGAAACCGGCCCGAGCTCAAGGTTAATGAAAAAGCAAAGGAATCACTCACCCTTGCCTGTGCACTGGTTAGAGCCTACCCCGGCGACGCCTAGCGGTACTACCGTGCCAGGCTCGGGGGCTTCTGTCGGTGCAACAGACCCTGGGCCCGTTGCACCAAACTATCCACAGACTCGAGAGCAAGTTTGCAACATCAAGTACCAGACCAAGACATGAAGAGATCAGCTCCTGGGTGAATCAGCAGGCTGGCCAAGGAGACAAAGGCAACCACTGTGCGAGACGCCACCAGAAGGGAAACCATCCTTGCCGGGCATGCGAGCCTGGAGGGGAGCCGGATTCGCCCGGCAGCAAGTCAGCTGGACCACCCCCGCAGGCTTGCCGAGGCATGCGGAGGTAAAACTCCACCTCATAGCAATGCCCATCGCCAGTCAGTGTGGTGTTAAGCTTTAAGATGTCTTAGTGGCCACCCTGGATACGTGGCAGCTATTTCTTACCACAAGAACCACCAAATGACACACGTCCAAGGACGTGTCAAGCAAACAAGTACACAGCTGGCAGAACAAGCTGGCAAGGCTTGCCGGACGAGCTGTGATGTGGCACTAAGCGGTGCATTTCATGCACCCTATTAGCTGCAGAGTTAGGTATGATAGCACTATTTGCTATCTAATCAGCTTGGAAAGACTAATTTGCAACTGTGATGACCCCTTAACCTATAAAAGGAGGCCCATGGTAACCGTAGAAAGGATTCGGCCATTCTAACCCGTACACACCCATATGCGCAACCACTGTCATCCCGAGGCAACCTTGCCGGGCAAGAGTGGCATGTCCATTTTCCACATTTCCACCAACAATCCACCAAAGCAGGAGTAGAGTTTTACGCCTCGCAGCGGCCCGAACCTGGGTAAAAACTGCCCGTGTGATCCCCGACGTGCTGCTCAGCGGTACTCTGCTCTTTGTGCAACGTGCTCGTCCCCTTGCTGAACCAAAAGGGACCAGGTGGCCATGGTTATCCTGCGACACTTGGGGTCTCATTTCTCTCTAATATTCGTTTGCATGTCACTCAGACGCACCCTCTCTCTCCATCTCTCTCTCTCTCACACACACATAGTCTACTATTCCGATCTACCCGACTTTTACATATAACAAACACACTAGCCGATATCCCTCTAACTAGCATCTCTATCTCCCTATTTCTGTGTTTCTCCATCAACTTCCTTTCTCGGTCGCACTCTTGCTTCCTATCACGCACTCTGTATCTCTCTTAAAGACAAAAACACACTAGTCGATCTCCCTCTAACTAGCATCTCTATCTCCCTATGTTTGCCTTTCTCCATCAACCTTCTTTCTCGAACGCACTCTTGCTTCCTATCACACACACTATATACATTTTTATCTACATGCATCTGTTGGTCGGTCTCTTTTGCACACGAATTTGTGTCTCGCTCTCTCTGCTCGCCATATATGCATGCTCCACCCCACGCCACTCTCGATTAAAGACAAAAACACACGCTCCAGCATCGCACCTTCTTACCTCCGCTCTCACATGGATGCATATTGTCATATCGATCCATCTCTCCCGTCATGTTGATCTTATGACTTATGTCCTCTCTTTTATCTCAATCATGCGTGCGGGCACACGAACCCCCCACGTATATATGTATATGTCCCGCACATGCACGTCCAAGGACTCATCTATCTCCATACCTAGTTAATTACCCCTAGCTCCCACCCCACATCAAATGTTTCTCTTCTTGTGTGCACATGGCTTCCATCTGGATGTGTCTCTTCTCTAAAACACACGCTCAAACTTAACTATCTCCTTTTGGCTACCCCATTCTGTCACTCCCTCCCTCTATCCGTGAAATCAATAAGACTTTCACTTCATTTAATTCCCGCCTATATGCACCATCGATAGTAGTTATCCTTGATGTCTCTCGAATAAACGTGTTATCTCGATGTCCACTCGTCTCACACGCACACGCCATACATCAATATCTATGGGCCTCTTCTCTCTCGCCCCCTCCCTCGTTGGAGGCATCTACCATACACATCAACTTTCTACGATGAAGCCACACACACATAATAACTTTCCTTGCCGAGCACTCCATCACATACACACACAATCACACTGTTCTTTCTTTCACACACACGGTCTCTTTATACACACATGGTCTCTCTATATGACCACACACACATGCTCTAGGTGGACTATTTGTTCCTACCATCCTTCGTCCAACCTTACCCGTATGATAATCAATCACATTAATATACTTATAACATGGAAAAAATTCACTTTATTTCACTAGTTAGCAAACTTTGGATAATTATATAACGCAAATAACGAGAAGGAAGTGGCATTCTTTTTACACAAATCTGATTAATATGGCCAGGTAAATTACAAGGTAAGGTACCATTATACTTATACCCTGATGAAAAAGGTGGAGTACATGTCCGAAGAGTAGAGGGGCACACACCAACACTCCCTAACAAACACACCATTCGTGCATGCGCATGCGAGTTACGTGATGCACCCTAAACAGACCCGTATGTGTACAATTTGTGCACCCGCGGGTACACGTGATGGACCGCATTTATTTAAGCTGGACGGCGAACCCAAACAGTATCCGCATTCATTCCCCTCCAACTACCTCTTCTCTGCTCGCCGTCGCCCGATAGCCATGGCCTGGCCGAAGGTAACGACATACGCCATGCTCCCACCGGAGCGACGCTTTGAGCGGCTTCGAGAGTTCTGGAGATGGCACGAAGTCCAGATCATAGCCATCCTGCCATCGGACTAGCCAGAGCTGGAGGAGGAGGCGGAGCAGCAAGCGGTCACGGAGGACACAAACCCGAAGGAGGATGAGAACGACGCGGGCAAGGCAGAGCTGGAACAGGAGGAGGACGACGCGGGCATAGCAGAGCTCGAGTAGGAGGACAATGAAGAGGGTGAGGCGGAGCCGGAACAGGAGGAGGACGATGCAAGCTAAGCGGAGCTAGAGGAGGAGGAGGACGACGCGGGCGAGGCGTAGCCGGCGCCACCGGCTGCATGCTTCTCCATGGCGTCGCCCAAGTGGATGGGCCGGCGGAACAGCAGGCCATCCTTGATTCCATCTAGTTGGAGGCCGAGGTGGAGGCCGACCTCCGCTTCCTCTAGCAACGGGAGAGGGGTATCAACTAGATGTTTGCCGAACTGAAGGAGGAGTAGGAGGAGCTGGAGTTGCAGCATGCGGACACCTACCTATCTCCGATGACGAGTACTGTGGTCTAGCTTAGATTATGTGTGTAGTACTAGTTAGGACTCCTATTGCATGGTTTGTATGGATTTGAGATAGTGCTATCTAATAGTAGTAGTACTCAATGGGGACCGTACTCAATGTATACTGCTTGTAAGATGAACTAGTCAATGTGTACGTGCCATGCACGTTAATTTCTGCATGCGGATATTAATAAGGATATTATTTGCGTGTTATTATGTGACTAGCACTATATTTTGCATTAAATTAACTCCATGCTAAAAGTGTTGAGCGCTCGACATTGAAGCAGTCTAGGTCATTGGATTGACATGATTTGATGTCCGACATTAATTGGATCTGCTCCTTTGGGTCTTTTTATATTGGTATAGATATAGATATAGATGAATGAAATTAGTGGTCATGCATGCATATTTTTGTAGCACTAGTAGACCGGCCGTTTACCGCGGACGTGCCCGCCTAGCCGGGCGATGGAAGAGGAAGGAGAAGAGAAGCGGGTTCTGGAGTACAACTGCTGCTGCCCAAGCTCCAAGGAACTTTCGTGCCAAACAATGCATAGTATACTAGTATAATGCATATGCATGGTACTAGTGTATGATACTACTACTAGTACCTCCCTAAGCATAGTACAATATCATATACTCCATTCATCCCAATATAAGTGACTCAACTTTGTACTAACTTTAATATAAAGTTTGTACAAACGCGAGTCACTTATTTTGGAATGGAGGATTAGTATCGTATAATATGATACAATATCTTGCTATGACACGCGACCCTCTCTTTATTCATTTAATTCATTGCCACCTCATCAAAATTGTCAAGCTATGATACTCCCATTGCAACCGGCTAGTACTCCATTCGATCCAATTTAGTTAGTGTATAAACTTTTGCCAAAAATTACGGAATGTTGTGCGCGTTCTGATCTTAGCCTATTCTTTCCAGGAATAGCCCTCCACTTCCGCTTCGCCTCATACTCTCAAATTGATTAAGCCCGCTAGATATCCTCCTTTTTCTTCCTCGTATACTACGCCAACACGCATGCGTACGTCCTCCTCCCATCTCAGCCTTCTACTGCACCTTCTTCTCCTCCCCGTACGTACACCAACTAAGTATGAATTGCCCTTAGGTTGTGTGTGGATGACATGGCTACAACATGCAGGCATGTCACGCACATAGTTGTCCAAGTCGTGTTCGAAAAAGGAAGACGAGGTCCGCTAGTCCGCATTGGTCCGTGCGCCCAAAAAAACTACTACTCCAGTCGCTTTAAATGTCGTGCGTGCTTTAATTCCGTGGTAGTAGATGGACGCTACATGCCGGACAACGAACCGCCTGCCGGCTCCCTATTCTCAAATAGTATACACTAGTGCGCGCCCGCGGAACATCATTTCCGAAGGGACGAAGCCCTGCAGTTACCATCCTTTCTCGTCTAAACAAGTTCCCCAAGGGACAAGGTAGTTCGTAGCCATTTCCATGGATTCGCAAGGCCGTGACGCGTGATAACCCACAAGTATAGGGGATCGCAACAGTTTTCGAGGGTAGATTATTTAACCCAAATTTATTGATTCGACACAAGGGGAGCCAAGGAATATTCTCAAGTATTAGTAGTTGAGTTGTCAATTCAACCACACCTGAAAGACTTAATATCTGCATCAAAGTATTTAGTAGGAAAGTAGTATGGAAGTAACAATAACGGTGGCAAAAGTAATAGTAGCAGTTTTGTAGTAATTGTAACAGTGGCAGCGGAAAAGTAACTAAGCAAGGAGCAATATGTGAAAAGCTCATGGGCATTGGATCAGTGATGGATAATTATGTCGGATGTGATTCCTCATGTAATATTTATAACCTAGGGCGACACAGAACTAACTCCAGTTCATCAATGTAATGTAGGCATGTATTTCGAATATAGTCATACGTGGTTATGGGAAAGAACATGCATGACATCTTTTGTCCTACCCTCCCGTGGCAGCGGGGTCCTATTGGAAACTAAGGAATATTATGGCCTCCTTTTAATAGAGTACCGGACCAAAGCATTAACACTCAGTGAATATCCGAATTCCTTAAACTACGGTCATCACCGGGAGTGGTCCCGATTATTGTCACTTCGGGGTTGCCGGATCATAACACATAGTAGGTGACTATTGACTTGCAAGATAGGATCAAGAACTCACATATATTCATGAAAACATAATAGGTTCAGATCTGAAATCATGGCACTTGGGCCCTAGTGACAAGCATTAAGCATGGCAAAGTCATAGCAACATCAATCTCAGAACATAATGGATACTAGGGATCAAACCCTACATCTCATCCAACTCATCACCGTCCAGCAAGCCTACGATGGAATTACTCACGCACGGTGGTGAGAATCATGGAATTGGTGATGGAGGAAGGTTTATGATGACGACGTCGATGATCTCCACTCTCCGGAGCCCCGAACGGACTCTAGGTGAGCCCTCCCGAGGGAGTTTAGAGCTTGGCGGCGGCTCTGTATCGCACTACAAAAAATACACTTCCGTGATGATACGTGTTTGTCACAGTAGGTCACGTTTTCTTTCATGCATGTACATCCATGATAAATTTATGATAGAATGATGATAGGCATACCTGTGCTATCGTAGAAGTGTTCCATGACATTACCAAAAGGATCATCACGGATGTGTCCACTTCCATGACGATAAATCGCGCGTCACAAAAGTGCTTTCGTCAAGGGTGACCGACACGTGGCATACACCGTAACGAAACGCCGTTAAGCTATCGAGTCCGGTTATGGATCCGATAACCCGTTAACAGCACCGACCAATGGGGATTTTCCATGTGTAAAATCATCATTGGCTGGAGGAAACACGTGTCAGCTCAGCGTTGGGACAGATGTCATCCGCTCATTGGACCAAAAGCGCCTACGATACATCGACACGTGGCACGGCCCAACAGAGGCCCATTCCTGTGAAAAGGCCTGCCCGTTTGACTTGGTCAAAAGGTGGCGGGCCGGCCCAGGGTAAGCCTGTTAACGGAATGTTCGCATATAGCCAATTTATAGCCCGCTAACCCATGGCCCGTTTACGGCCTATCCGAATTAGGCCCAGTAGCGTCATCTGGGCCATCGAATATAATTCTAGCCCGTTTTAATTTCCGGCCCATGTATGGCCCATGACATCTTTCGGCCCATATGAGGCCCTTAGTAAACCTCGGCCCATTAACGGCCGTGGTAAAACTGGCCCATATAAAACAATGCCAACAGAGGCCCATTCCTGTGAAAAGGCTGGCCCGTTTGACTTGGACAAAAGGTGACGGGCCAGCCCACGGCAAGCCTGTTAACGGCATGTTCGCATATAGCCCATTTACAGCCCGCTAACCCAGGGCCCGTTTACGGCATATCGGAATTAGGCCCAGTAACGTCATCTGGGCCGTCCAATATAATTCCAGCCCATTTTAACTTCTGGCCCATGTATGGCCCATGACGTCTTTCGACCCATATGAGGTCCTTAGTAACACTCGGCCCATTAATGGCCCATGGTAAAACTGGCCCATATTGAACATTGTTTCACTTTATACCCATTAAGGGCCCATTATTCCGTTGGGCCGTTTCCAGCCCATGTTATCTTTCGGCCTTCTCAGGGCCCATGTATTCTTGGGCTCATTTCCAGCATTTGTTTACTTTAGGCCCATTACTGTAATTTTCTACTTCTAGGCGAAATTCAGCCTGTGGTTATAGTAGGCCCGTTTGTGGCCCGTTAATATGTTGCCCCATTTTCATAGTGTCATCAAATACGGCCGATTAACGACCGCCCGTTATGGTCGGCCCGTTATGGTCGGCCCATGAATGGACGATTTCAACTCTAGCCCATTTACGGCCATAATGTGGTCTGTTATTGGCCCATGTTTGGCCAACCGATCATATGGCCCGTAGAAGGCCCATTGTGTCTACGACCCGTATAAGGCCCATTGTTTCTACGCGTCGTAGAAGGCCCGTTATTTCTATGGCCCTTAGAAGGCCCATTGTTTCTACGACCCATAAGAGGCTCATGTTAACTACAGTAAATATGTAGCCCATGGTTAATGTGGCCTAGTTCTAAAAAATAGGCTATTGCGGCCACTAGCAAACCGTGGAAAAAGAACTGCACTGACTACAAGAAAACAAATAAACAAGACAATAAGGAAATAAATAGGCAAGCAACTTACGCTAGGCTATCACGGCTATTACACATATTACATCCACTGGGCATCAAAGTTCGCCACCAATGCAAATATAGGGAACAAAGCAACATATAAATGCCGCAGCAAAACAAGTCCAGAACTGAAACCACTTCTGAAGAGCTCAATAAACAATATCCTGGGTACCCATAATGCTGGCAAGATGCTTAGCAAGTTTATTAACTTTCTCTTATTTGGCGCTTAAATCCTCCAGCACTTGCTGTTGCTCCAGAAATTATGCATCTAAATTCTGCAGGGACTTCCTCAGTCCTCCGGCTTCCTATCGCATAACATCTGATCGATGTCTTTCAATTTGAAGTTGAGACTCAAGAAGCCGAACTGATTCAGGCAGCGAGTTCGAAGAGCTGGTGCCAGCAGTAGTAGCCAGTAACTCGAACACTACATCAAGACAGGACTTTGGGGTTGTCTCAGTGTCTTCAATATAGTTTTTATTAGCTTTCATGGAGAAAAACAGGGATGTCTCACTATCTTGAACCTGATCTGCATTACTTCCTTTACCATTGCATAACGGGGTACTCTTCTCCAATATTTTATCCGCGTTCTAAAGGAGAAAGAAACAAACACATAACAGATTTACAATGTAGTATATGAAACTCATTTTGGTAAACCAGTTCAGTAGTAAGGTGGACAGGATAACAACATGAAACAAACATATATCTATGTAGTATGGTCACTGTATGGTCTATATCATTCTAGTTTATGTTGCCAAATCAAGATAGATATAGTTCGAATCATATCTATTTAAGACAAAGCAGCATAGAAAGAATATAAGTGTGGGAAACTACACAACAATAACAACACTTGTAATGTGCATGGCATGAGAACATAAATGTTTATTAAATTGAAACTGAAATCAAAATAGAGCAAGTTACAACAGCAAACACGTTAAAGAGCCAGGTTTAAAACATACATGTTGAGCCATTGGAGTTTCAATTGCATCCTTCAAATTTGAAATTAGTTGGTATGAGTAAATACAGTGATGCAAGAGCAAAGTAGTATGAACCATAGCTACGGAACCTGACCTGAGAACAATTATTCTTCTGCTTTAAGCGTTGACTTGGGGTTTGGAGTGGTTGTCCTTGTGCTTTGGGCACTATAGTTGCCTTACTAACTACTCGTGTTTGGGTGCTTTGTGGTGGAGACGGTGCTGTGTCAACGGGAACTGTGTTACTATCTGCCGGGGTCGGGGTTAGAAGGGGTGTAGCTGGTTCTCTGTCCAACTAGGTAGGGGTACAATCTGGGTGAGTCTGGGTTATGCGTGGTGAGGCTGGTTCTTGGGCAAGTACAACTGTGGTTCTATCTCCATCGACAGGTAGCACGATCCTTTCTAAAGACCGTGTTTTTACTCCCACAAATACTGCCATCACCCCCTCCAATTGAAATGGCTGATAAACAAGAAACGTAATTGAATGTACAGACATTGTAAGATAGACAGTTGCAATGGATAGTAGGGAAGAAAACAGGGCATGAAATAATTCACATTTATGTTGTCTAACCAAACATAATAGCAGGACATAATTTCAAATATATGATGGCTAATTAAACAGGATAGCATGACATAATTTCACATGTATGGTGGCTAACTAAACAGGATAGAATGACATGCTTTAAAATATGATGACTATGTAAACAGGATGACATGATATAACTATACGATGTGTCTATTAAAGTGATTGGCATGCCATAAATCACAAACATGACGTCGATGGAAACATGATGGCATGATAATTCATGGATAGAATGACATAATTCAAAATATGATGACTATGTGAACCGTATGAGATGATATAACTATATTATGTATTTAGAAAATGGGTTGTCATGCCATAATTCAGATACATGCTGTCTCTGTAAACATCATGGCATGATATAATTCAAATATATGATTTATATACTAAGGAAGTGAGCAGAGGGCAATCACATATATGACGTGTAAACTAAGTTGATGGCATTCAATATCGTGTATATGATGTAAAAACAAAGTATTGCAATACAACATATGCATGATATGAGTAATATAACCCTGCCAAGTTTGAGCATACACCTCAAGGGGATAATAGGACTGGTCATCTACCTCTGAATCCTCCTCTGAAGAGCTATCTGTAACCAGGAACATATCTGCTTCACCAAGTAGCACTGCCTGCTCTGAAGATCTTGTTTTCACTCCAGATTTCTCCATCACCAATTCAAATGGCTGATGCACGGGAAGAGCAGTTGAATATACAAAAATTGTCGTCAAAAGCAATGTGAAATACAAAAAAGGATGGCATGATATAATTCACAAATATGACGCTTGGCTAAACAGCATGACATTGCATAATTCAAATATATAATGCCTTGCAACAAGATAGCATTGTATAATTAACATATATAATGTCTTGCAAAAAGATGGCATTGCATAATTCACATATATGGTAATTAGACACTAAATTGGTGGCATTCACACAAATCATGTCTAAACTAAGCAAATGACATAGCAATGCAAGATACCATACTCACTATATGAGCAACCTAACCTTGCCAAGTTAGATCATGCACCTCGGGG
>LR738712.1:308945262-309085280 GCA_902687465.1 Secale cereale | reverse complement strand
GGGGGGGCGTGCGAATGGCAGGGTAGTGGCTTGCCTGGTGGATAAATGGATTCATGCACAGTACTATGGGGGCCCAATTAGACGTCATGTCTACTCGACGCCCAATTAAATGGCTTTCGATGTCATGTCAAGCATCGGGAAAATTACAGGTGATACGAAGCTTTCCATTCTCCCATGATACGGGCTTCTGAGAGTCCTTGAATCTGAGATCGAACGGTTGCATGGCAAGATTCGAGACCTATGGTGAATATCCTATCCTGGAGGGTTATTCTGCAAATTTTCAGCAACTTAGTATGCGACCGTTCGATCTCAGATCCAAGGGCTGCCAACAGCCCGTATCATGGTCGCGCCTACCACGACCGTCGCCTCGCTCGCGCAGTCGCGCCCTTGGAGATTTAACACGGTGTGTTAGGCTATCTGATGTTGGCATGTCATACATAGTCATCAAGGTTAGCTATAAGGTTGGCTATAAGAGTATTTTTTGTTTACTTCTCTCTATCTCTTTCTTCGTAGTATTTATTGCATCTGCCAAGGAGTGACCTCTTCCAATGAAATGGTGCTTAGATAAGGTGCTATGGGCATTAAATGGCTTAGCAACTCAAGTCCCCAATGCATAGGTGCTTAGTTTTTTGTTGCTAAGTTTGCTTCATCTAGGTACACGCGCTTATCACCGTTTCTTCCTTGGGTCACCAAGCTAGTCTCTCTCTTCTTAATTAACTTGGCACATCATACTTTATGCCTATGTGGCAGGCTTAGAACCTGTAGGATCAAGTACAATAGTGGGCTATAAGCCCGCTTTACATGGCATTTTTGCATATGTGGGGTTTAGGGTTTAGGGTTTAGGGTTAGGGTTTGCATGTGTGGGGGAAAGAGGCAAGGAAAAAGTGGAGGAGTGGGCTCTCAAGCAAGAGCCAGCCTCTACATGGTGGAGCATCGGGAGAGGCACCTGTATGGAGGTGGTCAGGAATCCGGCTTGGCAGTTAAAATGATAATGGCAAGTCAAATCACCGGGCCCCACCTGTCCAACAGTAACTCACTGTCAAATCACACAGCCCTACGTTTGCAGCAGCCTACTCCCTCATCTTCTCGCGTCTCTATCGAACCGACTAGGTGGAACTGCCCCGCCTACCGCGCGGGAAAATCCCCGCCCTCGACTAATTTTGTATCCATGTATTGCGCCATGGAGCAAAGGCTCAAGAAAACGGCGGTACACATGTACGGAGTATACAGCACGCCCGTCACGTTCGCGTCGCACCCCAGACAGTCGATTGGTCTGGCACGCCGCTCTCCGAATGGAACGCGCGTCATATTGCGTTTGCACACACATGTGGCACCGCAATTGAGAACTGACCATAGGCAGACTCCCCGGCCCCGCAAGTCGGGTGAGTTAATAGAAGTACATACATTGGTACCTGGACGATCCCTACAAGACATGGAAGATCAGTTCATCCAATGCATGTGACCAGACTCCAGCAGACACGCCTGGGTTGGCTATCGTCTACATATCGTGCAGGCTATGTTGTACAGGGCTGTAGTTCTGGTGAGAAATCTAAAAAAACGTTTCTTGTCATCTCGCAAAATTAGGTGTCATGTGCTTCGGATCACTGCGAGGGTTAAACAGCGACAACTGAGTTGGGCTAGTGATTGGGGGTACATGCACGAAGACAACTCGGCTGTCATCTAGGTCAAGCCGGCTATGTTAATTAGGACATCTATCGGCGGACCCCTTTTCTATGAGTTTATCTTTAATTTGAGCTTTGATCCTGGTCTAGTTTGTCCGTTGGGATTCATCTTGTCTCGTTTGGGCAGTGAGGTTATGATTTCTTGTCATGTGGCATTTTTTCGTGTTATATGTTATATTCCGGTGCTTTAGATCAAAATGATGACAACTGCGCCTCCGGGGCATGTGCATGAAGACTTCTCGACAGTCATTGCCGAGGTCAAGCCGGCTCCGGCCGGTAGACAAAAGGAAACTAGTACTCCACTATATAGGCAGGAGCCTCCCCGCTTGCTTGCTGGTGTTGCTCTCTTCACACTGTCTCATCCTCTCCAGATCTAAACACGACAGCAGTGGCCACACACTCTCTCTCTCTCTACTCACCGCTGGTCACAGATCCAGCCAGATCCTCTCCGCCGGGGAAGGTGAGAAGGTGCAACGGTCACGCGGTCGTCCTCGGCGACGGCTCTTACCCACTGCCGGCGCGTCTTGATCAGCGTGCCTTGCCGTTCTCTCCCAAGCATCGCTGCGAGGGAGGGCCTCCCACCTCTTCTTCCTCGCTGCCGTAGTGTGGGCAGATCCGGACTCCCGCCGCCCACCTAGTGACATCCCGGGACCCTCATGTATAACTTCCTTCGAAACCGGCCTTGCTCTACTTCCCGAGCTCCTAACGTCGCTGTATTTGTATATTTTACTATTTCTCAGGCCCCCTCATGTAGATAGGATCGATCGGCTATTTGAAAACCACCTAATTTTTTACTGTTAAGAGGTAAAACTAGTTCATGCACTCGAATCTAGTAGTACTTGGTTCAAACAAGGAAGAAAGGGGGTGGGGGTGGGGGAATATTTGTTACCTGAATCTAGGACTTGGTCGAAAGAGGAAATAATGGGTGCGAAAAGTAGCAAAGACTGGCTATCCAACTAGTCTCTAGGTCTAATAGGGAAATAAAGGGAACATAGTACAAACTCAATATAAACCCGATCTATTGGTTGAAAAAGGAAAGAAAGTGGGGACTGGGGGAGAAGTCAATAGAGTAAGTCCAGCACTAGATTTGCTAGCCTCACACAGTATAAGGTGGCTATATACCCAAAAAAATGGGACCAACCCAGATATCCTCTTCTGATGTTTGTTGCCCCGAGCCGCTCTTATGTAATGCCACTGGTAAAATGTAGCAGTCACACTGTTAAAAGTAAGGACACGTTAAACCAATGTTGTTTTCAATGTAATGCCTCTAGTAATATGAATCAATGGCACTTTTTTCATGTCCTGCTAAATTTCCCATTAAGATAAGTTGCTTCTTTTCGTTTTCTGATGGAAATGGAACCGGGGCTGGAGCCCTTTTCTTAAAAAAAGAAGAAGAAGAAGCTGCTAGCTCATGGGACATTGCTTCATTTTATGTGAACTGCACCAAAAGGTCCCATGAATTGAATCATCCATGTTGGTGGCTGGTGTCATCCCTTCTACGATGGCGTTGACTGCAGATATGGTTCCCATCACGAGGTATGTTCCTTTTTGGTCTGAATGTTTTCCAAAGATCCTGCATGTTGATCCTGATCTTGTGCTACTGTTTTGGCACTGCCATGATAAAGTAGTAGTTTTATTATTTTGCACCTTAATCTAGTGGCACTATTAATTTGAGGCAATGTTTTGGCACTGCTAGTGCCACTGTTTTTTTTATATATCGAAAGAGGGGGTTCCCTCCGATTTCATTAACGAAACCCAACCATGGAGAACCATTATCCGACAACATCTCAGTGTAAACGAGAAGTTATGCAACTACTACTAGAACGGACTGAGTACTAGCAGGAGACAAGTTCACCACATAAGCTAGGCAGGTAGGGGGACGTAGCACCAGCTCGACCAAGTTTGGATTACAACCCAAATGCTACCACATAAACATCAGGGGGAAGATAGGTACTGAAAGAGCCAGCTTCAGCATCCCATTCTAAGCACCCCCGACCTTCATCCTTGCGACACACGGTACACCTCGTTTGCCACCTGCTCGACCCTAGTGTCTCTGATAAAATGAAGTAATAATACAGTTAAAAACTTAAAATAGAGTGAGTGTCCTCTCTATCATTTCATTTTTAATGTAGATAAAGAAAGTGCTTATCTTTGTTAAAGTATGTTTCATCAACTAGTCCCATTGCTAATGTTTAAGTGTTTCTGCAAACTGGGGTGCTTAATTTTAGTTGATCTCCACAAAAATAGAGATTTGAATGTGTCAAGGCCGCTCCTTGTACTACTGTTGTACACTGATGTTCATCACTGGCAGAAGGTGTATCGGGGAGACTTGGGTCGATTTCCAGTATGATGTAATATTTTCTTTTGTTTATTAGTGTATGTTTCATCAACTAGTGACACTATAATCTAATCACGCCTTTTCATTATCTGTGCAAACAGCATTATTTAGCTGCATTAATGTATGGATGGAACCGGCATATATGCAGAGTAAGAGGTGCCAAGTAAAAATTACCAACACCAACCCTGCTCCATCTAAGCATTGGCATCCACTACCATCAGTGGGATGTGTGGCGCTCACTGTGGAGTATCGATCCCAGATGGAGCATCCACCATAGATTGAAGGATCGAGCATCTACAGGGTGCCGTTTGTGAGGGTGTCATGCCAGAGCGAGCCGGTGGAGTCTTCGTCGACCGAACCCAACTGCAAGAGGAGAAAAACAGTTGGCACGACGATGCTTCCCCGCCATCCTCTCCCTCGCCGTTCACATTGTCTCACGGGGCGGCTATCTGCCACCGAGGAATAGGGGGGATTCCCCCCCCCCAAAACCAATAGTCGGGCAGGTTGTGAATTGTCACGAGGAGCTTAGGGTTGTTAGTATTTGTAGGTTGTGAATTGTGTTTTGTGTTGTGTATTTTGAGAGTACTTTCAGATATGAATGTCTTTTGAATTTCAGATTTGCAGTATTGAGCATATGAAGTATTTTATGAATTCTATAGATCTATTATTAGCACTTAAAAATGTAGTTTCATAGGAGTATAAAAGTACATACAATGTGATTCTCAGAGAAGAAACTTCATGTTTCAATTTCAGATAAGAAACTCCAAGTTCAGTTTCAGATAAGAAGCTGCAACTTTCAGAGGCAGAGCATTTATATTAACGTGGCCTTTTCAAATAGTGTTAACATCATGCTGGAAGTTTTATTCATGGTCGAAACTGGAACTACTGGCCAGTTAACATCATGCTGATCAACAATCATGCATAGCACATCTTCATATGATGCACAGTCAAAAAGATATGCTATTTTCAAAATGCCCACACAATGTCGAGTGTGCGAAAAACAGAGAAAACGAGGGACGAAGTTTTGGCAAGTGTAGGACGTGGTGTGCATAGATGACAATTGGGATCCATATGTCAATAAAGGCAGAGGCAAAAAAATTGGATATATTTTCTCTACATAGGTTGAGTCGAACCTGGGCGGAACAGCTGTCAGGTAGTGTCTCTCGGCCACTGGCTAGTTTAGTTGTTTCGTTACTAATAAGACACTTCCTCAGGTGGTCGGATCTCCTCCTGTGCCTTTGTGCGCTCGCCGCGACGCTGTTGTCTCTGCAGTTGTGAACATGCTGAAAAAACGATTGGAATCTGGAGAGGACTGTACGTAGAGAGGCGGACAGTCGGGACCCACGGGTTTGTCAACATAGTTACATTTTTTAGGCGCTTCAACGTAGTTACTATAGGAGATAAATTCACAACGAAGCCGGCGAGCTGGCAGGTATCATTTATTATCACTGGGGCAGCAAGTATCAGCTGGGTTTTGGGCTGCCCCGTCTAGGCTTTCTTTTTCAACATGCGCAGCCCACGACCTCGGATGGGAGGTCCATAGGCCTGTTTGTATTTTCTTGAGGGCCGTCATGTATCGACCGGCCTATGGACCTCCCATCCGAGGTTTTATTTTTCTTGAAACATCGGCAGCCCAATTTATGATTTTTTTTTTTGAAGAAAACGCAGATGTCTGTTCTATTTTTCTATAGAAGAATAGGAAGGCCTGGTCCAACTCATGTTTCCCTTCTAACTACGTTATATATATATATTTAAATTATTTTGTATGTTATTATATATTATTGTTACTGTCATCATATATTTAACACATACTTACATATGTATGAAAACAATATCCCACATCTTGTTAACTTATAAAAATAATTTCTTAATAATAAAATCCTGGATTTGTTTTGGCAACGAAAATCTTGGCGATTGTGTACAAAAGCTTGGTAAGATTTAAGGACCAATGTAATAATAAATCACTTATTATATATATATATATATATATATATATATATATATATATATATATATATATATATATATAACAAAATGCTCAGCCCCTGTTTGTTTTTTGATAACATTGCTGCGCCCACCCCAACATTATAATTACAATCATCCCAGCAAAATCGTGTATTTCGAGAAAGTGCAAATGGCCTGTAATTTTTTAGGAAAAACATAAATGGGCCGCATGGACGCTACATTATTTGTTCACCCAGCCCATCTAATGGACTGTAATTCAAAAAAGAAGATCAAACGGACTGTAAATTCTACCCTAAAAAAATAGACTGAAAATTTGAAAAATGGGTTGAATACGTGCCACATTTTTGGAGGCAGAAATGCGGGCCAATAGGCCGAATAAAATGCAAGTCGTTGTCAACTTAGTCAACAAATGATTCTGACATCGTTAGCCGTTGGATTTACATCCAACGACCGGCATCCATCTTCAATCTCTTATCTTCTTCCTCCAGCGCCGCCGGGACCACCTGCTCATCTCTCCTGCTGCTAGCAGCTCTGCTTAGCACACTTCACTGTGAAGCGCTACTCCACCGTTGGCCAGGCCATCCCTCCGCCCCTCCACACCTCCTGTTCTTCTCCACCGACTCCCGAACCACACCGCACCAGAACTAGTTAACCCTCATACACCTCTCCGTCTGCGACTCTACTCCCGCGTCTTCCCATCTCCGGCTCGTTGCTGTCCGGGGCCTCGGCGTCGTCCACCACCTTGGATGTGCTCAGCGCGGAGTGGGCAACATGGTCAACGAACGACACCATCGGAAATAGGCTGTGCGTGGAGAGGCTGACAGCTGGGTCCACGACCGCACGCAAGGAAATGCCTCCTTATTATGCGCAAAATAATGATTCCTCCACCTGACAGCAGGGACCCACCGGAAGGGCCTCTGCATTTCGCGAAAAAAACGTTCCCACCACTGACAGGTCGGACCCACTAGCTATATCTTCGCACGCAAGGAAGTGCCTCCTTATTACGCACAAAAAATGAATACCCCCTGCTAATTGGGACCCACCACAGTGGGAGGCTGACATGTGGGCCTACTAAGTTGACAGGGACATAGTGCTTTGTCAACTGAGTCAATATGAACGATTCTAGCTCCAGTGACTGTATGATGTCCATCCAACGGCCGTAGTGCTTCTTAACCCTCTGGTCTTCTTGCTCCAGCCGCCCAAAGCAACGCCGGTCGTGCCGCCTGCTCCTGCCTCCCGTGGCCGGCTGTGCTGCCGCGGAGGCCTCACCGCCCCCATACTACTCCCACGGGTGGCCAGGCCATCCCTCCACTCACCCACACCCCCTGTTATTCTGCGGCAATGATAACCCACAAGTGTAGGGGATCGCAACAATTTTCGAGGGTAAAGTATCCAACCCAAACTTATTGATTCGACACAAGGGGAACCAAAGAATACTCTTAAGTATTAGCAGCTGAGTTGTCAATTCAACCACACCTGGAAACTTAGTATCTACAGCAAGATAGTTTAGTAGCAATGTAATATGATAGTGGCGGAAACAACAATATAAGTAACGATAGTGTTTTTGTTGTTTTTTGTGATAGTAGCAACGGAAAAGTAAATAAGCAACAAGCAATATAGGTAAAGCTCGTAGGCATTGGATCGGTGATGGGAAATTACGTCGGATGCAATTCATCATGTAGAAGTTATAACCTAGGGTGACACATAACTAGCTCTAGTTCATCAATGCAATGTAGGCATGTATTCCGAATGTAGTCATACATGCTCATGGAAAAGAACTTGCATGACATCTTTTTTCCTACCCTCCCGTGGCAGCGGGGTCCTATTATAAACTAAGGGATATTAAGGCCTCCTTTCTATAGAGTACCGGACCAAAGCATTAACACATAGTGAATACATGAACTCCTCAAACTATGGTCATCACCGGGAGTGGTCCCAATTATTGTCACTTCAGGGTTGCCGGATCATAACACATAGTAGGTGACTATATATTTGCAAGATAGGATCAAGAACACACATATATTCACGAAAACATAATAGGTTCAGATCTGAAATCATGACACTCGGGCCCAAGTAACATGCATTAAGCATATCAAAGTCATAGCAACATCAATCTCAGAACATAGTGGATACTAGGGATCAAACCCTAACAAAACTAACTCGATTACATGATAGATCCCATCCAACCCATCACCGTCCAGCAAGCCTACGATGGAATTACTCACGCACGGCTGTGAGCATCATGGAATTGGTGATGGAGGAAGGTTGATGATGACGATGGCGATGATCTCCACTCTCCGGAGCCCCGAACGGACTCTAGATCAGCCCTCCCGAGAGAGATTAGGGCTTGGTGGCGGCTCCGTCTCGTGAAACATGATAATTCCTTCTCCTTCATTTTTTTCTCCCCGAAACGGAAGATATAGGATCTAGAGGTATGTTGGTGGAGCATCGGGGGGCCCACGAGGGAGGGGGCGCACCTTGGGCAGGGGGCGCGCCCCCCACCCTCATGGATAGGATGTGGGCCCCCCGATGAGGATCTGCTTGCAGATATTTTTTATATTTTCCGAAATAATTCTCCGTTGATTTTCAGGCGATTCCGAGAACTTTTTATTCTGCACAAAAACAACACCATGGCAGTTCTGCTGAAAACAGCGTCAGTCCGGGTTAGTTCCATTCAAATCATGTAAGTTAGAGTCCAAAACAAGGGCAAAAGGGTTTGGAAAAGTAGATACGTTGGAGACGTATCAACTCCCCCAAGCTAAAACCTTTGCTTGTCCTCAAGTAATTCAGTTGATAAACTGAAAGTGATAAAGAGAAACTTTGACAAACTCTGTTTGCTCTTGTTGTTGTAAATATGTAAGCTGGCATTCGGGTTTTCAACAAGATCATGAACTAACCATATTCACAATAACTTTCAGGTCTCAAGACTACTCACATCAATGGCATAATCAACTAGCGAGCAATAATAATAAACCACGGATGACAACACTTTCTCAAAACAATCATGATATGATATAACAGGATGGTATCTCGCTAGCCCTTTCTGAGACCGCAAAACATAAATGCAGAGCACCTTTAAAGATTAAGGAGTGACTAGACATTGTAATTCATGGTAAAAGAGATCCAGTCATGATCATACTCAATGCAAATTAATAGTAATACATGCAACGACAGAGGTGCTCTCCTACTGGTGCTCTTTGATAAGAGGGTGTTGACTCTGCATAAAAATAAATAGATAGGCCCTTTGCAGAGGAAAGCAGGGATTTGTAGATGTGCCAGACCTCGATTTTTTAAATAGAGATGAATAAGATTTTGAGCGGTATACTTTCATTGTCAACATAACAACCAAGAATCTCGATATCTCCCATGCTACGCACATCATAGGCGGTTCCCAAACAGAATGGTAAAGTTTATACTCCCCCAACCACCAACAAGCACACTCCACGGCTAGCCCGAAACAACGGGTACCGTCCACACCAGCAACAACCCTGGGGAAGTTTTGTTTAATTATTATGATTTTGAGCATGTGACTGGGCATCCCGATTACCAGCCATTTTCTCATGAATGATGAGCGGAGTCCACTCATCGTGAGAATAAACCACCTAGCATGGAGGATATAGACAGCCCTAGTTGATACATGAGTTGTTCGAGCATACAAAACAGAATTTCATTTGAAGGTTTAGAGTTTGGCACATACAAATTTACTTGGAATGGCAGGTAAATACCACATATAGGAAGGTATGGTGGACTCATGTGGAATAACTTTGGGGTTTATGGAAGTGGATGCACAAGCAGTATTCCCGCCTAGTACAGGTGAAGGCTAGAAAGAGACTGGGAAGCGACCAGCTAGAGAGCAACAACGGTCATGAACATGCCTTAAAATTAATCAACAATGAATGCAAGCATGAGTAGGATATAAATCACCATGAACATAAATATCATGAAGACTATGTTGATTTGTTTCAACTACATGCGTGAACATGTGCTAAGTCGGATCACTTAAATCATTCAAAGGAGGATACCACCCATCATACCACATCACAACCATTTTAATATCATGTTGGCATGCAAGATAGACCATTATAAACTCTCATCTAATTAAGCATGGCCTAAGTAGCTATGATCTCTAATTGTCATTGCAAGCATGTTTCATTCATAACAAGATGAATCAGGAACGATGAGCAATCATATTTACAAAAACAAGAGAGGTCGAGTTCATACCAGCTTTTCTCATCTCAATTAGTTCATCATATATCATCCTTATTGCCACGACCGAACGGTGTGGAAAATAATAATAGTGCACGTGCATTGGAGTAAGCTGGAATCTGCGGACATTTAATACAAGACAGAAGACAAGGTAATATGGCTCAAGGTTAAATCGACAATAGAGCATATGAGAGCCACTAAGCATTTTCAATCATGGTCTTCTACTCTCAACCCCTAAAGAAAAGAAATGAAACTATTTACACGGGAAAGCTCCCAACAAGCAAAAGAAGAATGGGAAATCTTTTTGGGTTTTCATTTTTTTAACTACTACTACAGGCAAAGAAGGTAAACTAGCTAGAAGCTACAACTAATATTTTTTTGTTTTTCTGGGTTTTTCTAGCACACAAGAAAAAGACTAAGAAAAAGAAATTGAAAGTAAGCATGGATGGTATAGTGAAAGAGTGTGAGCACCAACGACTAGAATAAGTGTGAACATGAATGTAAGTCGGTGAGAAACACGTACTCCCCCAAGCTTAGGCTTTTGGCCTAAGTTGGTCTATGGCCAGTATTGGCCTAACGGATATCCAAAGTTGTAGTTGGGGTCGTGCTGAGACGCAGCAGATGCTGCATGTTGAGCTGCAGCTCGAAGGCGGGCTAGCTCCGTCATGTTATAATAAGCATTTGCTTCCTCCATAGTTATAGTGTATCTCCCTTTTTCCTGAAAGTTAAACAAAGTAGGGGCAGGAACAACAATCGGGATGGCATGCTTCCTGTTAAAGATTAGTCGATATTTGAGGGTTTGATTATCCCACTCTACAAAACCGGTGACTAGTCATAGCATGGCAGTCTAAATAAGCAGGAGGTAAAGGTTCATCATTCATGTGCACAGACACACGAAGATCGCGGGCTATGCGGGTAGCATAGATCCCACCAAATAAATCTCCATGCAAACCATTATTGTGTAGCCTACGTGCAATAATTGCTCCCAAGTTATATTTCTTATCACCTAGTATAGCACTCCTGAGAACACTAAGATCAGGGACACACATGTGACAAGCCTCATCTTTACCGTTTATGCATCTACCGATAAAGAGAGCAAAGTAATGAATAGCAGGAAAATGTATGCTCCCCGTGGTAGCTTGTGTGACGTCCCTAGATTCCCCCACTTTAATACTAGCTAGGAATTCTCTAAATTCAGATTTGAGAGGATCACTCATACTGCGCCACTATGGGAGCTTGCAGGCAACATTAAAATCCTCTAAATCCATGGTATAAGATTTATCATAAAGGTCAAACAGGACAGTGTGAGAATTAAGTGAAGATGAGAATTTAAACCTTCTCACAAAGCTATCAGTTAAGCCACGGTATTGAGTGCACTTATCTTGTATGAAATCCTCGAGGTCAGCCTTGCGCACGTATGCGTAAAATTCATCTTTGATGCCAGCTTGACCCATGAATTCATCTGATGGCCATTCACAAGGCCGCACATCCGCATCCCTCGGTGGTTTGTCGTCCGGCTCACACGCGAGCCTCGGTTCTTGCTTCCTTGAAGGACCACCTTGGAAGTTTCTCCAAGACATTTTTCTGAAATTTTCTAAAAAAATTAGTGACTTCAAAATAAAAGTTAACCAAACTCAACAAGATTGATAGCAACAACTCCTATAAGTGCCTAGAGGCTATATCATGCATTAGAACTACTTGGGACCAAGAAAATTTGACATGCAAGCTCAAGAACAATGTCACCGCGGCAGCATAAATTTGCAATGAATAAAGCACTAGAGCAAAAACTAATTGGAACAATGGAGGAGTCACATACCAAGGAACAATCTCCCCAAACAGTTTGGTGAATGGTGCTTTGAGCAAGGAGATCGAAAATGGCAACAAGATGAGGTAGAACTCGGGTTTGAGCTGGTTGGAGATTTTTTTGGGAGGAAGAAGAAGAGCATGGGTGCAGGAATAAGTGGAGGGGGGCCACGTGGGGCCCTCGAGGCAGGGGGTGTGCCCTGCACCCTTGTGGCCACGTGCTGGCTCCCCTCATTGTGTGTTCAGTGCCATATTTTCTTAAATATTATAGAAAAAAATCATATTTCATTTTCATGGCATTTGGAGAACTTTTATTTTCGGGATATTTTTTTTATTGCACGGATAAGTTTGGACACAGACAAACAATTCTATTTTTGTATTATTTAACCTAATTAACAGAAAGTAAAAGGAGGGTACAGAAGGTTGTGCTATCTAGATTCACCTATCTCATGTCAATCAAAAGGAATCCATTAACAAGGTTGATCAGGTCTTGTTAATAAACTCTCTCTGAGTAACATGAAACCGGAGAATTTTTGAATAACACTAAGTTACCTCAATGGGGATATGTATGTCCCCACCAATAAGAATGTCATATGCCTTCTTGATAGTAGGAATAGGAAACTCAAAACCTCCAACAGTAATAGTTGAAGTTTTTCCAATATAATTGATACTGTGGACCTAAGGTTGTTTCCTCAAAAAGTGTACCGTATGCTCATTACCATTGACATGAAAAGTGACATTTCCTTTGTTACAATAAATAACAGCCCCTGCAGTATTCAAAAAAGGTCTTCCAAGAATAATAGACATACTATCATCCTCGGGAATATCAAGTATAACAAAGTTCGTTAGAATAGTAACATTTGCAACTACAACAGGCACATCCTCACAAATACTGTCGGGGAAACTGATCCATGAACACCTATGGGACCGGCGGGCCGAGTCCCTTTCGGTTTGGCGGGGGCGGAGATCGCACGAAGAGCAGATCGAGGCGAAGCACACGAGTAGTTTACCCAGGTTCGGGCCACACGGACGCGTAAAACCCTACTCCTGCTTTGTGGTTTGTATTGAGTTCTTGCTCGGGAGCGCTGAGTGCTACAGTACACTTCAGGAGCTAACGAGACCGAGCGTGAGAGTTCTTCTGCTTTCGAACCCCCCTCTACGTTGCGCATGGGCCTCCTTTTATATGCTCATGGGGACACCGACAGGTGGCAACGTAGAGAAGGGAAAAAATGGAAAGGTGTTGCGGTTGGTACAGCTACCTGTACAGTGTATCATACCTAACCCTGACGGCAGGGGACAAGGGCATTAAATGCCCATCTGCGTCGCCCAAACAGTGCAAAAAGGGGCCGTTAGGGACGCCACCGCTCGCCACGATGGCGAATCTTGTCAGCACCGCTTGCCACCGCGCACCGCTGGCTGCGCAGCCTTCCGCCACATACACCTGGAAGGATCCCAGAGCGACACGTTGGTGGATGTGCTGGAGCGTGGGTACAGAGTGGTAGCTTGCCGCGGCAAGCGCCTTGCCGCGGTCGTTATCTTGTCGCGTCCGGAAGCTTGTCGCTCACCGGGCCTTGCCAGGACGGGTGGCGCGTCGCGGCAAGTTCCTTGAGATGCCTTGGTTGGCCTTCCCGGCAAGCTCCTCTCGCCGGGGTCTTGTGCCTTGAGTGGCCTTCCTGGCAAGCTCCCCTTGCTGGGGCCTTGTCTCCTTGGCTTGAATACTTTGATCTTGAATGGCTCCAAAGGAACCACGGAGGACCTTGGTGGCCACCCGGCAAGCCTTGCCGCGGGGTGCTGCGACTGCCCGTGCACAAGTTCAGGATACTAGGATACCCATATTCTAGTACACCGACAAATACCGACAGGTATAGCAGTTGATTTATCAGCCATTTGCAAAGATATTTCAGTAGGTGTCAACTTACTCAAGTCAAGTCTACAATATAAAGAGAGAGTCATAACACTAACACCAGCTCCAAGATCACACAAAGCAGTTTTAACATAGTTTCTCTTAATGGAGCAAGGTATTGTAAGTACTCCTGGATCTCCTAATTTCTTAGGCATTCCACCCTCAAAAGTGTAATTGGCAAGTATGGTGGAGATTTCTACTTCAGGTATCTTTCTTTTGTTGGTAATAATATATTTCATATACTTAGCATAAGGATTTGTTTTAAGCACATCAGTCAAACGCATACGCAAAAAGATAGGTCTAATCATTTCAGCAAAGCGCTCAAAATCCTCATCAACCTTTTTCTTGGATGGTTTCGGAGGAAAAGGCATGGGTTTCTGAACCCATGGTTCTCTTTCCCTACCGTGCTTCCTGGCAACAAAGTCTCTCTTATCATAATGTTGATTCTTTGATTGTGGGTTATCAAGATCAACAACAGGTTCAATCTCTACATCATTATCATTGCTAGGTTGAGCATCATCATGAACATCAATATTAATATTATCACTAGGTTCATGTTAATTACCAGATTGTGTCTTAGCATCAGAAACAGATATATCATTGGGATTCTCAGGTTTGTCAGCTACAGGTTCACTAGAAGCATGCAAAGTCCTATCATTTTTCTTTTTCTTCTTCTTAGAAGAACTAGGTGCATCCAAATTAGCTCTCTAAGAATCTTTCTCAATTCTCTTAGGGTGGCCTTCAGGATACAGAGGTTCCTGAGTCATTCTACCACCTCTAGTCACAACTCTAATGGCATTATCATTATTCTTACTATTTAATTCATTGAGAAAATCATTCGGAGCCTTAAGTACTTGTTCTACTTGAGTGGTAACCATGGAAGCACGTATACTAATGAGTTTCAGTTCACCTTTTTCTCTAGACAGGTAATCAGTCAAGCGTTCAATCATATAAGCATTGTGTTTTATTTGTCTACCAACATAAGCATTGAAGTTTTCTTGTTTCACAATAAAATTGTCAAACTCATCTAAGCATTGGCTAGCAGACTTATAACGAGGAATATCACCTTCATCAAATCTATAAATAGAATTTACCTTTACTACCTGTGTCGGGTTATCAAGACCATGTATTTATTTAATAGGCTGTAAATTCTTAACATCTTCAGCTTTAATACATTTTTCTTTCATAGATTTCTTTGCCTCTTGCATATCTTCAGGACTGACAAATAGAACACCTCTTTTCTTCGCAATTGGCATAGGGGCTGGCTCAGGAAGTGTCCAATTATTTTCATTGGCTAGCATATTATTCAATAGTAATTCAGCTTGTTCCACTGTTCTTTCCCTAAAAACACAACCATCACAACTATCCAGGTGGTCTCTGGAAGCATCGGTTAGTCCATTATAAAAGACATCAAGTATATCATACATCTCAAGAGGATGATCCGGCAAAGAATTAAGTAACTGGAGAAGCCTCCCCCAAGCTTGTGGGATACTCTCTTCTTCAGTTTGAGCAAAGTTATATATTTCCTGTAAGGCAGCTTGTTTCTTATGAGCGGGAAAATATTTAGCAGAGAAGTAGTACATCATGTCCTGGGGACTACGCATACAACCATGATCAAGAGAATTAAACCAAGTCTTAGCATCACCCTTTAACGAGAACGGAAACAACTTAAGGATATAGTAATAACGAATATTTTCATCATTGGTAAACAGGGTGGCTATATCATTCAACTTAGTAAGATGTGCCACAACAGTTTCAGACTCATAGACATGGAAAGGATCAGATTCAACCAAAGTAATTAACTCAGGATCAACAAAGAATTCATAATCCTTATCAGTAACACAGATAGGTGAAGTAGCAAAAGCAGGGTCATGTTTCATTCTAGCATTCAAGGACTTTTCTTTCAGCTTAGCTAATAACTTCTTAAGATCATATCTATCATTGCAAGCAAGAAAGTCTCTAGTAGTTTCTTCATCCATAACATAACCCTCAGGCACAACAGGCAATTCTTATCTACTGGGAGCAGTTTCATCATCACTTTCATAAATATCATATACATTTGCACTCTCCCTAACCTTAGCAATTTCTTCATATAGAAATTCACCTAGTGGCACAGTATGAGGCATAGAGGTAGTTTCATCATACATAGCAGAAGTAGCATCATCAAGAACATACGACATATCAGATTCAATAGCAGGAGTAGGTGTCGCAAGTTTACTCATAACAGAAGGAGAATCAAGTGCAGAGCTAGATGGCAGTTCCTTAACTCCCCTCGTAGTTGAGGGTAAGATCTTGGTTTTTGAGTCCTTCAAATTCTTCATAGTGATCAACAGATATAAATCCCAAGTGACTTAAAGAATAGAGTTATGCTCCCCGGCAACGGCGCCAGAAAATAGTCTTGATAACCCACAAGTGTAGGGGATCGCAACAGTTTTCGAGGGTAAAGTATTCAACCCAAACTTATTGATTCGACACAAGGGGAGCCAAAGAATACTTTAAGTATTAGCAGCTGAGTTGTCAATTCAACCACACCTGGAAACTTAGTATCTGCAGCAAGATAGTTTAGTAGCAAAGTAATATGATAGTTAAGGAAACAGCAATAAAAGTAACAATAGTGTTTTTGTAGTTTTTGTGATAGTAGCAACGGAAAAGTAAATAAGCAACAAGCAATGTAGGTAAAGCTCGTAGGCATTGGATCGGTGATGGGAGATTATGTCGGATGCAATTCATCATGTAGAAGTTATAACCTAGGGTGACATAGAACTAGCTCCAGTTCATCAATGCAATGTAGGCATGTATTCTGAATGTAGTCATACGTGCTTATGGAAAAGAACTTGCATGACATCTTTTGTCCTACCCTCCCGTGGCAGCGAGGTCCTATTGGAAACTAAGGGATATTAAGGCCTCCTTTTTATAGAACAGGACCAAAGCCTTAACACATAGTGAATACATGAACTCTTCAAACTATGGTCATCACCGGGAATGTTCCCGATTATTGTCAATTTGGGGTTGCCGGATCAGAACAATAGTAGGTGACTATAGACTTGCAAGATAGGATCAAGAACACACATATATTCATGAAAACATAATAGGTTCAGATCTGAAATCATGGCACTCGGGCCCTAGTGACAAGCATTAAGCATAGCAAAGTCATAGCAACATCAATCTAAGAACATAGTGGATACTAGGGATCAAACCCTAACAAAACTAACTCGATTAAATGATAGATCCCATCCAACCCATCACCGTCCAGCAAGCCTACGATGGAATTACTCACGCACGGCGGTGAGCACCATCGAATTGGTGATGGAGGAAGGTTATGATGACGATGGCGACGATCTCCACTCTCCGAAGCCCCGAACGGACTCTAGATCAGCCCTCCCGAGAGAGATTAGGGCTTGACGGCGGCTCCGTCTCGTGAAACGTGATAATTCCTTCTCCTTCATTTTTTCTCCCCGAAACGGAAGATATAGGATCTGGGGGTACGTCGGTGGAGCATCGGGGGGGTCCATGAGGCAGGGGGGCGTGCCCCCACCCTCGTGGACAGGGTGTGGGCCCCCCGTTGAGGATCTTCTTGCAGATATTTTTTATATTTTCCGAAATAATTCTTCGTTGATTTTCAGGCGATTCTGAGAACTTTTTATTCTGCATAAAAACAACACCATGGTAGTTCTGCTGAAAACAGCGTCAGTCCGGGTTAGTTCCATTCAAATCATGCAAGTTAGAGTCCAAAACAAGGGCAAAAGGGTTTGGAAAAGTAGATACGTTGGAGACGTATCAGGCGACGGCAGCCTCACACCACAGACGAACGAGTGAACCCTCGTACTCCTCTCCGCGTGGGCATCCACTGCCGCGTCTTCCCCGGCTCCGCGTCGTCCCCTTCCTAGGCCTCGCCGCCGTCCACCGCCTTGGTGCTCTCGGGCGGCGTGGTCAATGTGGTCAACGACCAACTTCCATCGGAAGAGTACTGTACATGGAAAGGCTGACAGCTGGGTCAGGCCTGTTGGGCTGCAAATCTTTCAAGACGAGGAGAGCTTCATTCGGTTGGCCGAGAAAATGGCCTATGAGTAATGAGAATTGGGCTGTACATTTTTAAAACACATCAAACCGGCAATTAGTTTCAAATTTCTTTTTTTTTTCATTTCGAGATTTTAAATTGCATGGATTTTTATGAGAGGACAATTTATTGGATTTTATATTGATATACATTTATTTCTAAAATCAGTTTCAATGTGACTCGAAATTTCGGGATTAAAAACAGTTCGGACCGCACCGAAATATGCAAAATTTCGTATAATTTTTTAACCATGGCCACAATATGGGCTGTAATACTAACAAAAAGAATATGGGCTTAAAAAACCTTAAGAATTAGCAAATGGGCTGTAAATTATTAGAAATAATGGCAGATGGGCTATATGATGTTTTCCACGGATTTGAGGCTTTCCTAAAAAAAGGTTGACGCACAAGCAGTGACCGTTGGATGTCCATCCAACGGCCGTCGTGCTTCTTCAATCTCTGCTCTTCCTGCTCCAGCCGCTCAAACAAGCGCCGGCGGGACTGCCTGCTCCCTCCTCCCCGCGGCCGGCTGTGCTGCCACATAGGCCTCACCGCCACACTGTACTCCCATCGCTGGCCTAGCCATCCCTCTACTCACCCACACCTGCTGTTATTCTCCGGCGACGGCAGACGAACCAGTGAACCCTCGTACAGTCGTACTCCCCTCCGCATGGGAAACAACTCCCGAGTCTGCCCTGCCTCCGTGTCGTTCCCTTCCTAGGCCTCGCCGTCGTCCACCGCCCTGGTGCTCTCGATGCGGCCTGGTCAACATGGTCAACGACCGACATGCATCTGAAGTGGACTGTACATGGAGAGGCTGACAGCTGGGTCCATGGCCGCACGCAAGGAAATGCCTTCTTATTACACGCAAAATAATGATTCCTCCACCTGACATCTGGGACCCATCGAAAGGGCCTCTGTATTTCCTGAAAAAAACATTACCGCCGCTGACAGCATGCACCCACCAGCTATATCTTTGCACGCAAGGAAGTGCCTCCTTATTATGCACAAAAAAATGAATACTCCCCCTGCTAGCTGGGACCCAGTATAGTGGCAGGCTGACTTGTGGGCCTACTAAGTTGACGGGGACGGAGGGCTTTGTCAACTTATTCAATATGCATAATTCTAGCTCCAGTGACTGTACGATGTCCATCCAACGACCGTAGTACTTCTTCAACCTCTGGTATTCTTGCTCCAGCCGCCCAAACCAGCGCCGATCGTGCCTCGTGCTCCTGCCTCCCGTGGCCGGCTGCGATGCGGCGGAGGCCTCACCACCCCCTACTACTCCCACCACTGGCCAGGCCATCCCTGTACTCACCCACACCTCCTGTTATTCCGCGGCGACGGCAGCCTCACACCGCAGCGAACCAGTGAACCCTCATACTCCTCTATGAGTGGGCGTCCACTGCCGCGTCTTCCCCGGCTCCGCGTCGTCCCCTTCCTAGGCCTCTCCATCGTCCACTGCCCTGGTGCTCTCGATGTGGCGTGGTCAACGTGGTCAAGGAACGACTTCCATTGGATGTGGACTGTACGTGGAGAGGCTGACAGCTGGGTCCACGACGGCAGCAAGGAAGTGCCTCCTTATTACGCGGAAAATAATGATTCCTCCAACTGACAGCAGGGACCCACCGGATGGGCCACCGTATTTCACGAAAAAACATTTCCCCCCTGACTGGAGGGACCTAGCGGACGAGCCACCGTATTGCACGAAAAAACATTCCCCCCACTATCAGCTCGGACCCACCGGAAGCGCCTCCTTATTACGCAGAAAAAAACCAATACTCCCCCTGCTGGTTGGGACCCACCTTGGTTGGAGGCTGACTTGTGGGCCTACTAAGTTGACGGGGACGGAGTGCTTTGTCAACTTAGTCAATATGAACGATTCTATCTCCAGTTACCGTACGATGTCCATCCAACGGCCGTAGTGCTTCTTCAACCTCTGGTCTTGTTGCTCCAGCCGCCCAAAGCAGCGCCGGTCGTGCCGCATGCTCCTGCCTCCCGTGGCCGGCTGTGCTGCCGCGGAAGCCTCACCGCCCCCTACTATACCCACCGCTGGCGAGGCCATCCCGCTACTAACCACACCCTCTGTTATTATGCGGCCACGGCAGCCTCACACCGCAGCGAACCAGTGAACCCTCGTACTCCTCTACGCATGGGCATCCACTATCGCGTCTTCCCCGGCTCCGTGTCGTCCCCTTTCTAGGCCTCACCGTTGTCCACCCCCTGGTGCTCTCGGCGCGGCGTGGTCAGCATGGTCAAGGAACGACTTCCATCGGACGTGGACTGTACGTGGAGAGGCTGACAGATGGGTCCACGGCCGCAACAAGGAAGTGCCTCCTTATTACGCGCAAAATAATTATTCCTCCACCTGACATCGGGGACCCACCGGACGGGCCACCGTATTTCACGAAAAAATGTTTCCCCTTGACTGCTGGGACCCACCAGCTACATCTTCGTATGCAAGGAAGTGCGTCCGGGCAAAAAAATGATTCACCCCCTAGACTGCTGGGACCCACCAGCTACATCTTCGCAGGCAAGGAAGTGCTTGACAGTCGGGACCCACCTGGTCGAAGCGTATGTACCGTTGTCATTATGGTTACGAACATGTACGTACATACTGGTCGATGTAGAGGCGCGCACGTGGCATGTACACATACGTAATGTGGCCAGTGTGCAAGAAAGAAAATACGGCCACGTACGTACATACGGGCAGGGTCTCGAACACCTAGTCGCGCATACGTACGGCCAGGGCTCGTGTACATGGCTGGGTCGGAACGAAGAAACAGCGTCGTCGTCGTGTTCATGGGGAGTTAACCGGCTTGGTCGGAATGGAATGCGTCGTTGTGTTCATCGGGAGGGCTTGGACGGAACAGCCGATGGAAACGAGGCCTGTGTACCGCAGAACGGAGGAAACGGCCTTGTGTTCGACCGACCACGGTCGAAACGGGATCATGTTCATCGAGAGGGGTCTGGCGTACCGCACAATGGAGGAAACGGACCTCCTACGGTCGAAACGGGAGTCCTGTTGATCAGGAGGGGTGTGGCGTACCGCAAAATAGAGGAAACAGACTTGTGTTGGAGCGCTACGGTTGAAACGGGGGTCCTGTTCATCGAGAGGGGTGTGGCGTACCGCAAAACGGAGGAAACGAACTTGTGTTGGAGCGCTACTGTCGAAACGGGGGTCCTGTTCATCGGGAGGGGTGTGCCGTACCACAAAACAGGACTCCACGGGATACTGTTCATCACCACCGTCGACCCCCTCCAGCCTCCACGGGCTACTGTTCATCCACCGTCAACCTCCTCCAGCCTCCACCTGCGACTGTTCAGCCTCCACCGCGCGCTACTCCACCAGCAACTGTTCAACCAGCCCTCTCCATGGGCTCCTGTTCAACCACCCCTCCACGGGCTACTGTTCATCCAGCCCTCCACTATCTACTGTTCATGCAGCCCTCCACGAGGTGGTTCTGTTCATGCAGCCCTCCATGGGGTCCTGTTTATGCAGCCCCAACTGGCTCGATTGAACGGGGTCCTGTTCATGCAGAGGCAACAGCACGGGGTCCTGTTCAGCCACCCCTATCGGGAACTGTTCATCCAAACCCCCCAGCAACGCTCACTGTTCATGCAGAGGCAGCATCGATCAGCTTCAGTTAGCATCAGTAGCGAAGGAATCGCTCGATCAGGTTCAGTTAACAGCAATCGATCGATCGCTCAAGTTCAGTAACGCGTAGCCTGCAGTGCAATCGCTCGGGTTCAGTTAGAGCCCAACGCCTTGCTTGGGTTCAGTTAGAGCCCAACGCCTCGCACCCACGCGGGTGCGTGTACGAGAGAAACGCTCATTGCTCGGCCCCGACTACCCACCGTAACCGGGAACTCCCTGATATTTTCCTCACCCTCGCTTCTACCACGGTTTTTCCCATCATGGACGGCCCAAAGAATGTCATGCAGCTGCGTCTCCGGCCCGCCCAGGACGAAAAGCCCATTTTCTGTCATGATTTTTTGTCATAGAAGTAGGACCCCACCACATCTATGATGATACCGTGTTTTATCACAATTATTGTCATAAGTATGACAGAAAAAAGTTTCGTTCGGCCCAAAATGTCACGGATGTGTCTTTTTTTGTAGTGTCGTAAAACGCGATGAATCCTTCTCTCTGATTTTTTTTCTCCCCGAAAGTGAATATATGGAGTTGGGGTTGCTGTCGGTGGAGCATCAGGGGGCCAACGAGACAGGGGGTGTGCCCAGGGGGGTGGGCGCGCCCCCACCCTCATGGACAGGGTGTGGGCCCCCTGATCTTGATTCTTTCCCCGGTATTTTTTATATATTCCAAAAATATTCTCCGTTGATTTGCAGGTCATTCCGAGAACTTTTATTTTTGCACAAAAATAACACCATGGCAATTCTGCTAAAAACAGCGTCAGTCCGGGTTAGTTCCATTTAAATCATGCAAGTTAGAGTACAAACCAAGGGCAAAAGTGTTTGGAGAAGTAGATACGTTGGAGACATATCAACTCCCCCAAGATTAAACCTTTGCTTGTCCTCAAGCAATTCAATTGACAAACTGAAAGTGATAATGAAAAACTTTGACAAACTCTATTTTCTCTTGTTGTTGCAAATATGTAAAGCCAGCATTCAAGTTTTTAGCAAAGATTATGAACTAACCACATTAGCAATAATTTTCTCATGTTTACTAATATCAATGGCATAATCAACTAGCGAGCAATAATAGTAAACCTCGGATGACAACACTTTCTCAAAACAATCATAATATAATATAACAAGATGGTTTCTCGCTAGCCTTTTCTGAGACCGCAAAACATAAATGCAGAGCACCTCTGAAGATCAAGGACTGATTAGACATTGTAATTCATGGTAAAAGAGATCCAGTCACAGTCATACTCAATGTAAATTAATAGCAATACATGCAAGTGACAACGGTGCTCTCCAACTCGTGCTTTTTATTAAGAGGATGATGCCTCAACATAAAAGTAAATAGATAGGCCCTTCGCAGAGGGAAGCATGGATTTGTAGAAGTGCTAGAGCTCGAGTTTTGAAATAGAGATGAATAATATTTTGGGCGGTATACTTTCATTGTCAACATAACAACCAAGAGTTCTCGATATATTCCATGCTACACACATTATAGGCAGTTCCCAAACTGAATGGTAAAGTTTATACTCACCCACCACCAGCAAGCACACTCCACGGCCATCCGAATCCACAGGGTACCGTCCATACAAACAATAGCGCTGGTGGAGTTTTGTTCAATTATATTGATTTGATTTGAGCATGGGACTGGGCATCCCCGTTACCGGCCATTTTCTCGTTAATGATGAGCGGAGTCCACTCATCGTGAGAATAACGCACCTAGCATAGAAGATATAGACAACCCTAGTTGATACATGAGTTGTTCGAGCATACAAAACATAATTTCATTTGAAGGTTTAGAGTTTGGGACATACAAATTTACTTGGAACGGGAGGTAGATACCGCATATAGGAAGGTATGGTGGACTCTTATGGAAAAACTTTGGGGTTTATGGAAGTGGTTGCACAAGCAGTATTCCTGCTTAGTACAAGTGAAGGCTAGAAAGAGACTGGGAAGTGACCAGCTAGAGAGCGACAACAGTCATGAAGATGCATTAAGATTAATCAACGATGAGTGCAAGCATGAGTCGGATATGAATCACCATGAAAATAAATATTGTTGAGGCTATGTTGATTTTGTTTCAACTACATGCATGAACATGTGCCAAGTCAAACCTCTTGAATCGTTCAAAGGAGGATACCACCCTATCATACCACATCACAACCATTTTAATAGCATGTCGGCACACAAGGTAAACCATTATAAACTCCTAGCTAATTAAGCATGGCATGAGCAACTATGATATCTAATTGTCATTGCAAGCATGTTTCATTCGTAATAGGCTGAACCAGGAACGATGAACTATCATATTTACAAAAATAAGATAGGTCGAGTTCATACCAACTTCTCTCATCTCAATCAGTTCATTGTATATCGTCATTATTGCCTTTCACTCGCACGACCTGATGGTGTGGATAGTAATAATAGTGCATGTGCATTGGACTAAGCTAGAATCTGCAAGCATTTAATACAAGGGAGAAGACAAGGTAATATGGCTCTTGGTTAAATCAACGATAATGCATATGAGAGCCACTCAACATTTTCATCATGGTCTTCTCCTCTAGACCCCCAAAGAAAAGAAAAGAAACTATTTACACAGGAAAGCTCCCAACAAGCAAAAGAAGAACGAGAAATCTTTTTTGGTTTTCTTTTAAATACTACTACTACAAGCATAGAAAGTAAACTAGCTAAAAGCTACAACTAATGTGTTGTTGTTTTTTCTTAAGGTTATTCTCACACACAAGGAAAAGGACTAGGAAAATAAAATAAACTAGCATGGATAATACAATGAAAAAGTATGAGCACTGACTACTGGAATGAGTGTGTGAACATGAATGTAATGTTGGTGAGAAATACGTACTCCCCCAAGCTTAGGCTTTTGGCCTCAGTTGGTCTATGGCCAGTATTGGCCCAATGGATATCCAAAGTCGTAGTTGGGGTTGTACTGCGATGCGGCGGCTATTGCCCGATGAGCTGCAGCTTGGAGGCAAGCCGCTTCCGTCTCCCCTTCATACTCATTCGCCTCCTCCCTAGTTATAATATATCTCCTTTTCGCTTGAAAGTCAAAGGAAGTAGGAGCAGGGAGAGCAATATGGACAGTGTGACGCATGTCAAAGATTAGTCAGCACTGGAGGGATTGTTCATTCCTCTCAATGAACTGATGGCGAACCATAGCATTAAAATCTAGATAAGGGGGAGGCAACTTCACATCATTCTCGTGTATGTGTACATGAAGATAATTAGTCACACGAGTTGCATAAATTCCACCAAACAAATCTCCACTTAAACCGTTAAGATGTAACCTTCGTGCAACAATAGCCCCCAAATTATGTTGTATATCACCTAGTACCGCACTTTTGAGGACACTAAGATCTGGAACGCACATGTGGCAAGCCTCATCTTTACCATTAATACATCTACCAATGAAGAGAGCAAAATAATGTATGGAAGGAAAATGAATGCTCTCTATGGTAGCTTGTGTGATTTCTCTAGATTCCCCCACAGTGATACTAGCTAAAAAGTCCTTATATTCAGATTTGTGAGGTTCACCAACATTACCCCACTGGGGAAGTTTACAAGCATCATTAAAATATTCTAAGTCCATGGTATAAGATTTATCATAAAGATAAAATAAGACATTGTGAGAATTACGTGAAGATGTAAATTTAAACCTTCTCACAAATGAATCAGTTAAGTAGTGGTACTTTGGGCACTTATCTGACACGAACTCCTCAAGATCAGCATTACGCATATACGTGTCAAATTCTTCCTTGAGGCCTGCCCGGACCATAAACACCTCGGAAGGCCATTCACAAGGCCGTACTTGAGCTTCCCTCGGTAATTCATCGTCCGGCTCACGTATCGCGAGCCTTGGTCCTTGCTTCCTTGAGAAACCACCTTGGTAATTTTCCTATGCATTTTTCTGAAAAATTTCTGAAATTTTTAGTGACTCGAAATAAAGGTGAACCAAACTCAACAAGATAGATAGTAACTACTCCCACAAGTGCCTAGATACTAAATCATGCATTAGAACTACTTTTGACCACATAAATTTGTCATGCAAGCTCAAGAACAGGGTCAACTTAGCAGCAAAAAATTGCAATAAATAAAGCACTAGAACAAAAACCAATTGGACCAATGGAGGAGTCACATACCGGAGAACAATCTCCCCAAACAGTTTTGTGAATGGAGCTTTGAGCAAGGAGATCGAAAATGGCAGCAAGATGAGCTAGAACACGAGTTTGAGCTATGGGAGGATTTTTTTTCTGGAGGAAGAAGAAGTGTGTGGGTGAAAGTGCAACTAATCCCCGGGTGGTTTTGGTAATTAATAACAACATATATATCATTGAACTAATAGTTACTTGAGAATCATTTCAGAGAAGTTCGATGATATGGGTATGGAAATGTCTGAAGAAGTGGACCCCTCAAAATGCTAAGGCAAGCATTGGCAAAAGCTCAAGACTCCATTTTTGGTTTAGTGATCAAAGATCACATTGAGTCCGTAGGAAAAGCCAATACTATTAAAAGGGGATGAGGTTGTGTTGATGATCTGGTTGCTCAAGTGCTTAGTGATTTAGCTCCTTCAACTATCAGCAACTTTCACTTCTAAACACACTCATAAGTAATCTCGGACAAACCGATTCTTCCAACTCAGTCCCACCGAGATGAACCACCTCAGCTATTTTCCAAACCCTAGAAATTTCGGTCTATCCGATTTTGAGTTCGGTCTCACCGAAACTGGACTGCCAACCTTCTGTAACCTTTTGACATCATATCGGAATATCCGAGATGACAATTTCGGTCTCACCGATTATGGCAAGTTCCTATCTTTGACTCATATCGGACATACCGAGATGGTATTTTCGGTCCCACCGAAAACCCCAACGTTCACTATATTTGAACTTTCGGTCTGACCGAGTTTTCACTTCGGTCTCACCGAGATTGCTCAATTATGTGTGTAACGGTTGGATTTTGTGTGGAGGCTATATATACCCCTCCACCCCCTCTTCATTCGTGGAGAGAGCCATCAGAAAGTACTACCACTCCTACCATACACTTTCTGAGAAGAGAACCACCTACCCTTGTGTTGTGATCAAGTCATTCCATTCCTACCATATGAAACTTGATTTCTAGCCTTCCCAAGTTGCTTTCCACTCAATCCCTTCTTCCACCACAGCCACATCAGTGAGGAGAGTTGAGTGTTGGGGAGATTATCATTTGAAGCACAAGAGCAAGGAGTTCATCACCATCAACAACATCTATTACCTTTTGGAGGGTGGTGCCTCCTAGATTGGTTAGGTGTCGCTTGGGAGCCTCCGTCTTTGAGATGTGGAGTTGAACCAAGAAGTTTGTAAGGGCAAGGAGATCGCCTACTTCATGAAGATCTACCCCGAGTAAGGCTAGTCCTCCGTGGGCGTAGGCCATGATGGAATAGACAAGGTTGCTTCTTCGTGGACCCTTCGTGGGTGGAGCCCTCCGTGGACTCGCGCAGCCGTTACCCTCCGTGGGTTGAAGTCTCCATCAACGTGGATGTACGATAGCACCACCTATCGGAACCACGAGAAAAATCTCCGTGTCTCCAAATTGCGTTTGATCTTCTCCACCTCTCTTTACTACATGTGCAATTTACTTTCCGCTGCTTATACTCTAGAATTGCATGTGTAGGGTGATACTTGAATTGATCATAATTGTGAAACTGCCAAAAACTATTCATGATCAAAAGGCAGAATTTTTATATTGTCAAGTAGTCTAATCACCCCCCTCTAGACATACTTTCAATCCTACAAGTGGTATCAGAGCTTTGGTCTCCACTGTTTTGGTTTCCATTGCATTGGACTCCATAAGCTTGGTTTCACAACCTAGGAGAGTATGGCGTCTAGTGAGGGTAATTATTGTAGAGGTCCTTACTTTGATGGTACAAATTTTGCTAGTTGGAAGCATAAAATGAAAATGCATATTCTTGGTCATAACCCAGCCGTATGGGGCATTATTTGTGTTGGTATGCAAGGTGAATTCTTCGAGGAAGGAAAAGTTCCGGATCGCGAAGCTACACCGGAAGAGTTGCAGATGTTGCAAAACAATGCTCAAGCTTGTGACATTCTCTTCAATGCTTTGTGTCCCGAGGAGTTCAACAAAATCAGTCGTCTTGAGAATGCTAAAGAGATTTGGGATACTTTGGTTGAAATGCACGAAGGTACTGAATCTGTGAAGGAATCAAAGCTAGATATTCTTCAAGGTCAACTTGACAAGTTCAAGATGAAGGATGGTGAAGGAGTCGCTGAAATGTACTCTAGGCTTGCTCTCATCACAAATGAGATTGCCGGCTTAGGAAGCGAAGAAATGACCGACCGTTTCATCATCAAGAAGATTCTAAGAGCTTTGGATGGAAAATATGACACCGTGTGCACTTTGATCCAAATGATGCCAAACTACAAGACTCTCAAGCCAACTGAAGTCATTGGAAGAATTGTTGCTCATGAGATGACACTTAAGGATAAGGAAGAGCTTCACAACAAGTCAAGTGGTGCTTACAAAGCTACAAGTGATGCTCCCACAACCTCAAGTGACAAGTTAATTTCCAATGAAGAGATAAGCCTAATGGTTAAGAACTTCAACAAGTTCTACAAGAATAGAGGCAAAGAAAGAAGCTCAAAGTCTAGATCATATGATGAAAAGAGATCTTCTAGTCGTGATCGAAACTGCTACAATTGTGGAAGACCGGACACTTCTCAAATGAGTGTACGGCTCCCCACAAGAGAAGAGAAGAATCTCCAAGAAGAAGAGCAAGAGATGAGTCACCTCGGAGAGAGAGAAGGAGTAGAGATGATCGTTATGAACGAAGACCCTCTCGGAGAAGCAAGGATTCAGAGAGGAAAGACAAGTCATCAAGGAGCTACACAAGAAGAAGACATCAAGCTCATGTAGGTGAATGGGTCTCCGGCTCCGACTCCGACAATCAATCCGATGGAAGCTATCACTCCGACTCCGACTATAGTCAAGATGAAGGTGTTGCCGGACTTGCACTTGTATCCTCCAACTCCAACTCCTACGACTTATTTGATTCACCAAATGAGGGAATTGGAAGATGCTTCATGGCTAAAGGCCCCAAGGTAACACACCCTGAATTCATTGACTTTGATAGTGATGAGGATGACTTGCTCGGTGAAGATGAGCTCTTGCATGATAAATCTAGTGAGCTTAGTAATGATGAAAATGCTAGTAGTCTTTATAGTCGAGAAGAGTCGAATGACAATGCTATGAAGGAGATTGAGCGTCTAACTAAAGAACTAAACACTCTTAAGTTAGCTCATGAAACAACTCAAGATGATCATAGAGAGCTTCTAAGATCTCATGAGAAGCTACGCTTCAAGAAGCTCACTCTAGAGCAAGAACATGAGTTTCTAAAAGCGATCAATGACGATCTTCGAAAGAAGAGTTCTTCATATCTTGCCAAACGACTTCTCTTGTCTAATTTCTTGCAACCTATTAACACTAAGCATGACAAGCATAAGAAAAATTCTTCCTCTAGTAGTAACAATAACCAAGTTAAATCTAATGTTGTTGCTTCTAGTAGTTCTCTTGATTCCACTAACAATGTTTCAAGCCAAGTTACACTTGAGCAAGAAAATAGCTTATTGAAGGAAATCATAGAGAAAGGTGTCTACAAAAGTCTTGCCGGAAGCAAGAACTTTGAGGAAATTGTTCGCAAACAAGGAAGGCACCGGAAGAATCAAGGGATTGGTTTTGAGCGAAAGTTCAACGCCGAAGGTGTTGAGTGGGAAGAAGGTCAATACCCTACTCCACAGTTTGTTTCTCAAAAGGAGAAGTATGATCCTACTTCTTCCAATGTGGAACAAGCTCAAGATGACCTTCCACCACAAGACCACAAGCTAAAGGCCAAGGACAAGCTTCAAGAGGAGATTGATGCATTCATTGAAGCACCTCAAGCCATGGTCAAGTGGGTTCCCAAGAACACGTCAAGTTCTACTTCATCAAGCTCAACTACAACCCCAAGGATTCCCATCAAGATGATGTGGATCCCAAAGAAGAAGAACTAGAAGGTTCTTGAGGGTGACTCCGCCAACATACTTCACTCATATTCATTTTGGCAAGAACTTGTGCAATCAACTTACACATCATGCACTAGTTCATGGAGTCACAAACCCTCTTGTTGGTAAGTCAAGGGACAAGGTAATCATTGCTTTCATGGACATCATCTTTTGTGAACTTCAATCTATGTCCATGGATATCCTTGTTTGTTCCTTGTGGGACTAACCCATGTAGGTATTGAAAGTGCCCTAATCCAAAGGATAGCTCCCAACTCTTGATGATCTACATCAACATTGAGCATCCACATCTTCAACATCTACATGAAGTCTTCTACGACAACCCAAGGTTAGTTTGACCCTTTAAAAGGGGTTCTCACATCTAGGGGGAGCTTTGCTCTAAAAATTGAGCTAAAGCATCTCCAAATGATGTGAACACATCAATGCTTTATGTAAAAGTGGTAACCCCACTTGTGCTTAAACGATGGGTATGACCTATGATCAAATGTTCTCATTTGGCTCCTAAGTCAATATACTCATATATAGATGACCTAGTCATCGACAAATTGTGTGCTAGTAGCTAGAATTTTGGTTGTGCATGTTTGACACATATTTCATTTGCTATCTTATTGTGTGAGCATGTTGAATGCATGATTTTATCCATTCGAGGACATCCATTTGTTGTTTTGGTTGTTTTGATTTTTCTGGCCAAATGGATGGACAAGAATGCCTAAGCACCTTCCCTAGCTATCTATGCTTTCTTGTCTCAAATTCTATTCATGCTCATATCACAACTTTGAACAAGTCATTTTCGGACCCTCCGAGTGAGGAGCACTCGGAGCTACCGATCCGTCTAAGGCTGACTTCCAAAACCTTCTAAGTCCATTTCGGTCTGACCAACTTTTCCCACTCGGTCCAACCGAAACGCTTAGACTGATCTAGGTTTCATCTCGGTGAAACCGAGTTCAAAATCTCGGCGTGACCGATATGCGTAACTGCACAGCAGTTATACATTTCGGTGTCACCGAGTTTTTCTACTCGGTCCCACCGACAGCAAGGGGATATATATACTGAGGGCTGCGCGCGATTACTTCTTCAAACCGTTTCGCCCCCAAGTCCCCTGCTGCCGTCGCCCTGGTCTTCGGATCGTCGCCATCGTCGCCTGTGCGCCCTCGCCGCAGGTCTCCGTCGCCGTCAACGGCCTTCTCCTCCGCGCCGTTGCCGCCGTAGAGGGACTCCACCAAGTTAGGGTGAGTCTCGATCCCTCTCGTGCTCCCCATCTGATTCTTGCACGATTGGTTTGCCATGTATCTAGCCACGATTGGAAAATTCCTTAACATCAGATCAAATCGTTTTAGTTTCGAGCGAAATTCTTAGGTTTAGGTTTCCACGGAATACATCTCGGTGAAACCGATTTTGAAAACTCGGAATGACCGATTTGGCCTCTGGCCATTGCACTGCACCTTTCGGTCTAACCGAGTTGTGCAAATCGGTGTGACCGATGTAGAGTCTCAGTGAAACCCTAGTGTTTCGGTAGGACCGAAACCCACTTCGGTCTGACCGAAAGTGGTGTGATAAGCCTCTGTATACACTTCGGATTCACCGAAACTGAATATAGGTTTGACCGAAATGCATTCTGTGAAAACTCAAAACTAAGATTTGAACTCATTTTTTTTGCAAAAATCTCTGCAGTTGTGATAACTCTTCTACTCTGCCTATACCTTATCTATTCACAGGTTGTCAGCCATGTCAGATGCCAGTGACAGCCAGAACAGGTCTGAGTCACCGTTTGCAGAGATCTCTGAGGCAGATACTAGTCCTGAGGCTAGTAGTCCTAGTGATGATGGTGAGAGGAGTACCCCTAGTGGTTTGCCTCCTGCAGCCACCAGGACCAGAAAGAAGAGAAATTCTGATGATGAGGACTCTGACTTCGTTGCTGAGGAAGTAACCTCCAAGCCCAAGAGAAATATTGTTGCCAAAGAGCACCAAGGGCAGCAGTTCAAGAAAGGCACCAGCAAGGTCAAGCAGTCAGCTGTTGCAAAGAAACTAAACTTGGAAGAGCCAGCTCCAAGTAAAGTGAAGAAAACTTCCAAGAGGAAGAGGGTAGTATATGCTGAACCTCATGTTGATGCAGCTGCTGAAGAAGAAGAAGAATATGCTCCCCAGCCTCCTCCTCAGAAGGCTAAGTTCATGGGTGATGCTATTAGGGCTCAAGCCACTTCTAAGCCCAAGAAGCCTGCTCAAGCCAAGGCAGCTCCTGTAAAGCCCAAGAGGACAACCAGGAACATCCCAGCCTCTGAGAAGAACAAAGGTGATGTGCCACCGTCTGAGTCTGATGAAGAACATGTGTTGCTGAAGCTCCGTCCTAAACTGCCGCTCCACAACGATGCTCATCCTCAAGCCGAGGATATGAAGGCAAGGAAGGACAGAGGTCTCAGGCTATGGAGACAGTCTGATCCATATGCCGTGAGGAGAAGGACTGCTGTGGACCCTAGATTCCACACCAGAGAGCAGCAGGACTTCTATGAGACCGTGCTGATGGATAAGAAGCCTATTGTTGCAGACACCAGGTATGTTGACTGGAAGTACATTGATAGTGAAGAGCACCGAGACTTCTTTCCCCATGTGCATGAGAGCTTCACTGCATGTGGAGTTGATGAGTTCGTGGGTCAGAAGCTGACAGATTGGAACGATGAGATGATCATGCAGTTCTACGCCACAGCCCATTTTTATCCTGATGCGAAGATCACCTGGATGACTGAAGGTCAAAGGTTTTCTTCGTCTGTTGAAGAATGGGCAGAGCTTCTGAATGCTCCAGTGCAGAGAGAGGACGACATTGATGTCTATGGGATTCCTAATAAGAACCATGATTCCATGAAGAACATGTACAAGGAGATCCCCGCAGCTGATTTGGAAGGATGGAAGCTTGGCTCAGTGTACTATCTCCAGGCAGGTCTGACCACCACAAACACTATTCTGAGGCATACATTGATGCCCAAGTCTGGAGACCACCGCATGATTCGAGGCTATTCTATCAACATGCTGCACATTCTTGATGAGAAGGCACCTTTCAAGGTGATGGACTTAATGGTAGAGACCATTAAGAGGACTGCAGCTGACCAGAAGAGGTCGTGTGGATTTGCCCCGCAGATTCAGATGCTCATCAATGCCAAGTTTGGCACGGGCAAATTCATGTTGGATAAGAAGCACTTGCCACTGCAGCCAGAGCATGAAGATAACGTTGTTGTGATGGATGAGGAGGATCCAACCTCAGTTGAAGGTCAAGCCAAGATTGAAGCTGCGAAGAAAGCTAAAGCTGATAAAGAGGCAGCAGCAGCAGCAGCTAAACCAAAGAGCTTCGGAGAGCAGATTCTTGAAGCTACCCAGAGAATTGAACAACGCCTGGCCAGCATTGAACAATCTCAGGAAAGCCTAGAGAGGATTGTTGAAGACAAGATCCACGCTCTGGACGTGAAGCTGACAGAGATTCAGGTGACCGTCAACAAGCTTGAGGCGGACATGGAGGAAGCAAGGCAGGAGAGAGCAGAGCTCATGCAGGATGATCTAGTCCAGGACTCTCATCGCCAGACTGCTCAGGTTCCCAGAGGATCCTGATCAGCAGCTATCCCAGTGACTGACTCCAGGGCTACCACTTCAGCACCTCCTACAGCTCCAGCAGTTGCTCCAGCCACAGCTCCAGCATCCACTCCTCCAGCGCAGACATCAGCAGAAGTCTTCGCCGATGCCGTCATTTCTACTCCGACATCTACCCAGACGGGAGCCGCCAGCAGAGCCCACAGTGACGCTTAGCTCTATGCTTTTTCAAACTTTTTGGTAACTTGTTGCCAAAGGGGGAGAAATTGTATAGATCATAGGGCTTCGAGAGAGAGAGTGTGCTCTTTCGTTCTTTTGCCGGTTTTCTTTGAGATACACTTGGTTCTTTTGGTTCTTGAAACTTTCAGTGTGCTTGCTACTACGTTTGATGCTACCTTAATGAGTGCTTAGTCGTACTATGCTTTAATGTGTGCTTAATGCCTATCATATGCTATTCCTTCTTGTATGGCTAGTTACTCTTGTCTTGGTGATTGGATGTATGCTATTCATTCTTATCATTTTGTGCGCTCCACCAAGATGTATGTGACATGGAAGAGTGACCCATAATCCTAATCGATTGTGCATTTGCATTCAAACGCAAATTTTAAATAATGCACAAATTTAGGGGGAGCTCTTGTTTATCACATACTTCTCAAAGCGACGATATTATTCATTGATTATATCTTTTGTCGAAGCTTTGATCTATATGTTGTCATCAATTACCAAAAAGGGGGAGATTGAAAGTGCAACTAATCCCTGGGTGGTTTTGGTAATTAATAACAACATATATATCATTGAACTAATAGTTACTTGAGAATCATTTCAGAGAAGTTCGATGATATGGGTATGGAAATGTCTGAAGAAGTGGACCCCTCAAAATGCTAAGGCAAGCATTGGCAAAAGCTCAAGACTCCATTTTTGGTTTAGTGATCAAAGATCACATTGAGTCCATAGGAAAAGCCAATACTATTAAAAGGGGATGAGGTTGTGTTGATGATCTGGTTGCTCAAGTGCTTAGTGATTTAGCTCCTTCAACTATCAGCAACTTTCACTTCTAAACACACTCATAAGTAATCTCGGACAAACCGATTCTTCCAACTCAGTCCCACCGAGATGAACCACCTCAGCTATTTTCCAAACCCTAGAAATTTCGGTCTATCCGATTTTGAGTTCGGTCTCACCGAAACTGGACTGCCAACCTTCTGTAACCTTTTGACATCATATCGGAATATCCGAGATGACAATTTCGGTCTCACCGATTATGGCAAGTTCCTATCTTTGACTCATATCGGACATACCGAGATGGTATTTTCGGTCGCACCGAAAACCCCAACGTTCACTATATTTGAACTTTCGGTCTGACCGAGTTTTCACTTCGGTCTCACCGAGATTGCTCAATTATGTGTGTAACGGTTGGATTTTGTGTGGAGGCTATATATACCCCTCCACCCCCTCTTCATTCGTGGAGAGAGCCATCAGAAAGTACTACCACTCCTACCTTACACTTTCTGAGAAGAGAACCACCTACCCTTGTGTTGAGATCAAGTCATTCCATTCCTACCATATGAAACTTGATTTCTAACCTTCCCAAGTTGCTTTCCACTCAAACCTTTCTTCCACCACAGCCATATCAGTGAGGAGAGTTGAGTGTTGGGGAGATTATCATTTGAAGCACAAGAGCAAGGAGTTCATCATCATCAACAACATCTATTACCTTTTGGAGGGTGGTGCCTCCTAGATTGGTTAGGTGTCGCTTGGGAGCCTCCGTCTTCGAGATGTGGAGTTGAACCAAGAAGTTTGTAAGGGCAAGGAGATCGCCTACTTCGTGAAGATCTACCCCGAGTAAGGCTAGTCCTCCGTGGGCGTAGGCCATGATGGAATAGACAAGGTTGCTTCTTCGTGGACCCTTCGTGGGTGGAGCCCTTCGTGGACTCGCGCAGCCGTTACCCTCCGTGGGTTGAAGTCTCCATCAACGTGGATGTACGATAGCACCACCTATCGGAACCACGAGAAAAATCTCCGTGTCTCCAAATTGCGTTTGATCTTCTCCACCTCTCTTTACTACATGTGCAATTTACTTTCCGCTGCTTATACTCTAGAATTGCATGTGTAGGGTGATACTTGAATTGATCATAATTGTGAAACTGCCAAAAACTGTTCATGATCAAAAGGCAGAATTTTTATATTGTCAAGTAGTCTAATCACCCCCCTCTAGACATACTTTCGATCCTAAAGTGGGTGCTGGAGTAAGTGGAGGGGGGCCATGTGGGGCCCACGAGGTAGGGGGCGTGCCCAGAGGGTAGGGCACGCCCTGCACCCTCGTGGCCAGGTGGTGTGTGGCCCCTTGATGTGTTCTCAGTTCCAAATATTCTTAAATATTATAGAAAAATCATACTTCATTTTCGGGGCATTTGTAGAACTTTTCTTTTCGGGGTTTTTTTATTGCACGGTTAACTCAGAAAATAGACAAAAAAAATACTATTTTTTCTTCATTTAATCTAAATAATAGAAAGTAAAAAGAGGGTACAGATAGTTGTGCTTTCTAAATTCATCCATCTCATGCTCATCAAAAAGAATACATTAACAAGGTTGATCAAGTCTTCCGAATAACATGAAACCGGAGAATTTACGAATAGCACTAGGTTACCTCAATGGGGATTTGTATGTCCCCAACAATAAGAATATCATATTTCTTATTGACAGTAGGTAGAGGAAATTCAAAATCTCCAATAGTAATCGTTGAAATTTTCCAATATAATTGATACTGTGGACTTGAGGTTGTTTCCTCGGGATGTGTACCGTATGCTCATTACCGTTAACATGAAAAGTGACATTGCCTTTGTTGCAATCAATAACAGCTCCTGTAGTATTCAAAAAGGGTCTACCAAGGATAATAGACATACTATCGTCCTCGGGAATATCAAGGATAACAAAGTCCGTTAAAATAGTAACGTTTGCAACCACAACAGGCACATCCTCACAAATACCGATAGGTATAGCGGTTGATTTTTCAGCCATTTGCAAAGATATTTCGGTAGGTGTCAACTTATTCAAGTCAAGTCTACGATATAAAGAGAGAGGCATAACACTAACACGAGCTCCAAGATCACATAAAGCAGTTTTAACATAGTTTCTTTTAATGGAGCATGGTATAGTTGGTACTCCCAGATCTCCTAGTTACTTTGATATTCCACCCTTAAAAGTATAATTGGCAAGCATGGTGGAAATTTAACCTTCCAGTATTTTCCTTTTATTTGTAATAATATATTTCATATAATTAGCATAAGGATTTGTTTTAAGCACATCAATCAAGCACATACGTAAAAAGATAGGTCTAATCATTTCAGCAAAGCGCTCAAAATCCTCATCATCCTTTTTCTTGGATGGTTCAGGAGGAAAAGGCATGGGTTACTGAACCCATGGTTCTATTTCTTTACCATGCTTCCTAGCAACAAAGTCTCTCTTATCATAACGTTGATTCTTTGATTGTGGGTTATCAAGATCAACAGCAGGTTCAATCACTACATCATTGTTATTGGTAGGTTGAGAATCATCATGAACATCATCATTAACATTATCACTAGGTTCATGTTCATTACCAGATTGTGTTTCAGCATCTGAAATAGAAATATCATTGGGATTCTCAGGTGTGTCAACAACAGGTTCACTAGAAGCATGCACAGTCCTACCATTTTTCTTTTTCTTCTTCTTAGAAGAACTAGGTGCATCAACATTAGCACTCTGAGAATATTGCTCAATTCTCTTAGGGTGGCCCTCAGGATACAGAGGTTCCCGAGTCATTCTACCCCCTCTAGTCACAACTCTAACATCATTATCATTTTTCTTACTATTTAATGCATTGAGCAAATCATTTTGTGCTTTATGTACTTGTTCTACTTGAGTGGTAACCATAGAAGCATGTTTACTAATGAGTTTAAGTTCACCGTTAACTCTAGACATATAATCACTCAAGTTTTCAATCATATAAGCATTACGTTTCAATTGTCTACCAACATAAGCATTGAACTTTTCTTGTTTCACAATAAAATTTTCAAACTCATCTAAGCATTGGCTAGCAGACTTATTATATCACCTTCATCAAATCTATAGAGAGAATTTACCTTTACTACCTGTGGCGGGTTATCAAGACCATGTATTTCTCCAATAGGTGGTAAATTCTTAACATCTTCAGCTTTAATACCTTTTTCTTTCATAGATTTCTTTGCCTCTTGCATATCTTCAGGATTGAGAAATAGAATACCTCTTTTCTTCAGAATTGGCTTAGGATTTGGTTCAGGAAGTGTCCAATTGTTTTCATTAATGAACATATTATTCAATAGCAATTCATCTTGATCAACAGTTCTTTCCCTGAAAACACAACCAGCACAACTATCCAGGTGGTCTCTGGAAGCATCCGTTAGTCCATTATAAAAGATATCAAGTATTTCATTTTTCTTAAGAGGATGATCCGACAAAGCATTAAGTAATTGGAGAAGCCTCCCCCAAGCTTGTGGGATACTTTCTTCTTCAATTTGCACACAAATATATATTTCCCTTAAGGCAGCTTGTTTCTTATGACCGGGAAAATATTTAGCAGAGAAGTAATAAATCATATACTGGGGACTACGCACACATCCAGGATCAAGAGAATTAAACCATGTTTTAGTATCACCCTTTAAGGAGAACGAAAATAACTTAAGGATATGGTAGTAACGAATTTTTTTCCTCATTGGTGATTAGGGTGGCTATATCATTCAACTTAATAAGATGTGCCACAAAAGTTTCAGATTCATAGCCATCGAAAGGATCAGATTCAACCAAAGTAATTAACTCAGGATCGACAGAGAAATCATAATCCTTATCAGAAATACAGATAGGTGAAATAACAAAACAAGGGTCATATTTTATTCTACCATTCAAAGACTTTTCTTTCAGCTTAGCTAACAGTTTCTTAAGATCATACCTATCATTGCAAGCTAAAAGATGTCTAGCAGTTTCTTCATCCATAACATAACCCTCAGGCACAACAGGCAATTCATATCTAGGGGGAGAATCTTCATCATCACTTTCATCAATATCATCATTTTCAATAATTTCATTCTCTCTAGCCCTAGCAATTTGTTGATCAAGAAATTCACCTAGTGGCACAATATTATCAAGCATAGAAGTAGTTTCATCATAAGTATTATGCATAGCAGAAGTGGCATCATCAAGAACATGCGACATATCAGATTTAATAGTAGGAGTAGGTGTCACAAATTTACTCATAACAGAGGGTGAATCAAGTGCAAAGCTAGATGGCAGTTCCTTACCTCCCCTTGTAGTTGAGGGATAAATCTTGGTTTTTTCATCTTTCAAGTTCTTGATTGTGATCAACAGATATAAACCCCAAGTGACTCAAAGAATATAGCTATGCTCCCCGACAACGGAACCAGAAAATAGTCTTGATAACCCACAAGTATAGGGGATCGCAACCGTTTTTGAGGGTCAAGTATTCGACCCAAATTAATTGATTCGTCACAAGGGGAGCCAAAGAATATTCTCAAGTATTAGCAGTTGAGTTTTCAATTCAACCACACGTGAAAGTCTTAATATCTGCAGCAAAGTATTTAGTAGCAAAGTAGTATGGAAGTAACGCTAACGGTGGCAAAAGTAACAGTAGCAGTTTTGTAGTAATTGTAACGGTGGCAGCGGAAAAGTAACTAAGCAAGGAGCAATATGTGAAAAGCTCATAGGCATTGGATCAGTGATGGATAATTATGTCGGATGCGATTCCTCGTGTGATAGTTATAACCTAGGGTGACACAGAACTAGCTCCAGTTCATCAATGTAATGTAGGCATGTATTCCGAATATAGTCATACGTGCTTATGGGAAAGAACTTGCATGACCTGTTTTGTCCTACCCTCCCGTGGCAGCGGGGTCCTATTGGAAACTAAGGGATATTAAGCCCTGCTTTTAATAGAGTACCAGACCAAATCATTAACACTTAGTGAACACATGAACTCCTCAAACTACGGTCATCACCGGGAGTGGTCCCGATTATTGTCACTTCGGGGTTGCCGGATCATAACACATAGTAGGTGACTATTGACTTGCAAAATAGGATCAAGAACTCACATATATTCATGAAAACATAAAAGGTTCAGATCTGAAATCATGTCACTCGGGCCCTAGTGGCATTAAGCGTGGCAAAGTCATAGCAACATCAATCTCAGAACATAATGGACATTAGGGATCAAACCCTAACAAAAATAACTCAATTACATGGTAAATCTCATCCAACCCATCACCGTCCAGCAAGCCTATTATGAAATTACTCACGCACGGCGGTGAGCATCATGGAATTGGTGATGGAGGAAGGTTGACGATGATGACGACGACGATCTCCACTCTTCAAAGCCCGGAACAGACTCCAGATCAGCCCTCCCGAGAGAGTTTAGGGCTTGGCGGCGGCTCCGTATTGTAAAATGCGATGAATACTTCTCTCCGATTTTTTCTCCATGAAAGTAAATATATGGAGTTGGGGTTGGTGTCGGTGGAGCATCAGGGGGCCCACAAGACAGGGGCGCCCGCCCCTACCCTCGTGGACAGGGTGTGGGCCCCCTGGTCTTGATTATTTCGCCAGTATTTTTTATATATTCCAAAAATATTCTCTGTTGATTTTCAGGTCATTCCGAGAACTTTTATTACTGCACAAAAATAAAACCATGGCAATTCTGCTCAAAACAGCGTCAGTCTGGGTTAGTTCCATTCAAATCATGCAAGTTAGAGTCCAAAACAAGGGCAAAAGTGTTTGGAAAAGTAGATACATTGGAGACGTATCAGCGCGTCTTGTCCTCGTCAAGGTTGGGAGACCTTGGATGACGAACTTTGGAGGAAATTGTAAGTCTCTCCGACTTCCTCACATCTGCAAGACTCAGCGGTAGTTGCACCAAATATTTTAAGAAGGTGCATAAATATGCGTGAGAGAAGGCCATGCTAATTTGTATGCCATGCGTCCTCGAGAACGAGGATGTTTCCTGGCGGGTCTCTCCAGGGTGGTCTGGCCGTAGTCGCAAGTTGAGGCCCCTTGAGATGTCAACGCTGAGGGGCAGTCGGATGTTGTCCGATGAGGAGGTAAGTGAGATGAGTTTGGTCATGTCAATGTATTCTAAAGGCTACTTCTGTATTCCATTGTATGCTAAAGGCTACTTCTGTATTCCATTTCATAATTCCCTCGTTGCCCGCTGTTTCACAGGTTTGGCTAGGTGCCAATGGAGATTGTCTTGCATATGTACGGGAGGGTACCAACATCAATTTGCACAACATCCACAACGGTGACACCGTTCCCGTCGAACCTTTATCCACCATTGGGATCGGCCATGCAATGGGCCATCAGCTGAATTGGTACAATGGAACCACGGTGAGATTGAAGAAGATAGCAATCCCGGAAGCCCCGATAAGATTGTGCGGCAACAAAAATTACAGTCTCATCACGGTGTTCGACATTGCGATTGCTTTCATGGACAATCTTGAACGTGGCGGTCAAAGTTGGACCATGCTGTCTGCGGCCGATTTGTTGCCGTACGAGTACGAAGACGCCGTGCTCCTTTTTAAAGGCATATTCGCGGTGACAAACCATGGGGCTTGTTTTGTATGCGACACATCCTACGGTGTACTCACTCTCTTCTAGTTTACTAGTATATGTTTAGTTTTTCCATTTTATAAGTGTCAAATTTAGAGCCCCCCATGACATGTTCAAATTTCAATGTGCATTAACTTGTTGCATGCAAGGATTAAGAGAAAACTCACAAATGAATGTACTTTTGTGAAGCACTAGTACGGCTGAAAGGGTACACAAATCAATACCATCACCACGCCCGCGGCTGACCACCCTGGCCCATCCAAACCCCATCCCTCGCGAGAGCTGCCTTTCTGCCTAAAACGGTCAGCACCGCCCCACAACACCAGTGTCGCATTAATGCCCGACAAAGAGCGGAGGCAATACCTCACTGGCTCCGGCTTTGAAGCTGCGCGACCTCTGAGAGAGCGTCGCTTCTGGGTGCACGCGACTACTCCGCGTTGAGACAACAGCTCGGCCGACCATTCGTTTGTACAGCCAACATTAATGACATGTGGTCATGAAGGAACCTAGTCCGGCGTCACCTGTCCGGCCGCCCTAATAGTCATGGTGTTATCCTAAGAGTGCTCCTTTATTTCGCAGGGTGAAGTCATCCGTCGATCAAAATCAGATCGATGATCGTCAATGTGCATGGGGCATTTGGTCTAACTAGGAACCTTGTAGCTGACAACACCAAGTTGGGACGTACTATCTTAGCGGTCGTTACCCATGGCACCATTGAAGGGCAACAAGGTGCCACGATCTACCATGATCTTCCCCTAATCATGTACCTAGGTAATCCATTCTCTCTGATCTAAGAGTAGTAGAGCCAGGAGCTATAGTATATACACCCTCTGTCTAGGTGTATAAGACACCTTACAAAAATTAAATAATCTCAAAACACTTGGCACGGTGCATTAACTTCCACCTTGTTTCTAGTTTCTTCACATAGATAAATGAATCAACCAATGTGGGATGTATGTGCTTTTAATGACTTTAAACTACTAAACATGACATGTAGTGGTCAGTTCATTGCATGCAATGCTATTAGTTAGCAAATACTCCCTCCGTCCCAAAATTCTTGTCTAAGATTAGTATAGATACGAATGTATCTAACACTAAATCATAACTCGATACATACGTATTTCGAAAAATCTAAGACAAGAATTTCGGGACGAAGGGAGTAAATAGTAAGTTCTCTCGTTTTCCCTCCACCTTGGTCACGATGCACAACCAAAGATGACTTAGCATATCTTACTGTATAACATTTCAGTGCATGTCTCTTTAGAGCATGGTTAATAGTATATCCAACTGCTGGATATAAGCCATTGCCATGTCATCTATAGCCCATCTTATAGCTAGTATGTACAATTGTTGATTAGAAGAGTTTACTACTTTTTTATTATATGGCCCACCTTTCACTCTCACAAAGTGCCTAGGAGCACGTGCTAGAGCTGGGTCTTCACCAAGAGCCCTCTTACCTTCTCTCTCTCCTCTTTTATTTCCTCGAACTAAGCAAGAAAATACTAAATTATTTCTTATATCCAGCTGACTCAGCTCTATTGTACTTGCTCTTACACTCTAGGACTAGGAGTAGTTCTTTCCTTATCATAGACGAACTTGTTTATGGCCATGCATGACACAAAGTAGCATTGCATTTAACATGATACAATATCTACCTATGTGCAGAACATTAGAATGCATTGACCTTGACCATGCATGCGACAGTATGGTTTTTGCCCTCCTCTCTTTGCCTGATTTTCAGTTGGTTTGATTTTGAAATTTGGAGTTTTGAATCTTTTCATGTGGACTTAAACACTTAGGTACCCCTTGACTTTCACCCAAGTGCTTCATTTCCCTCTCTCACCATCACTTCCTCTCTGGTTCACCCCAAAATAATATTTGGAATATTTTTCTTAAATGAAAAATATACATTTCCCTCTCTTAAACCCTAGCTAGCCCAATGTGCTCCAAAGCAACCCCAATTTTTCTTGCCCACAAAAATCTGAGAAAATTCACAAATATTCTTTGAACCCTAGGGCATCTTTCTGAGCAAAAATATTTCATCACTTTTTGGAATATTTTTGCTACAGAATATATTTTCTGTTCTGGACAGAAATGGTAGTATCTACGGCAACTACCATTTTACTTGCTCCATTGTGGCTGAATTTTCTTGTGCATCTTCACCTTAGTAGATGATTGCTAACCTCCAAAGCCCAGCTCCCAACTCCCAGTAGTTTGACCATTGTAAGCTCCCAAAGTTATTGTCCAGAAACTTACCAGGTAGTTGAAATCTATCTTACTGCGCCTGCGACCAAACCCAAGTGTGGTAAACACTAAAACTACCACGAACTACATGCCAGACATGAAGTTTGGGCTTAGGTCGGCCTGAGGTCAGAGTTCACGCGGTGACCACATGTGTACTCGATGCCAACCTGCTTGTCGCCGCGCTCTGAGTGCCGTCGAGCGCTCTGTTGCACGCGTGCTCGCTTCCCCGACTGCCGCAGCTTGCCAAACCTCACCACCATCTTCGTCCTAGCTCTCTTAAGTCACTCCTAGTGCTCGCCGACACTGGAGCTTGCCGCAGCGAGAACGGGCACGGTCCAGCAAACACAACAGTGGATTGCGCACTGTGCTCATCGCCACCCTCGCGTTCCTGTGCTCGTCCCCGCTCGCCCACAGTTCCCGTGTGAGCTGCGTCGCCTTCTCCCTCACCCACTAAAGTCATTCGTCGCCGGGCGCCGTGTCCAGGTGTCCACTGGCGGAGCCTGATCACCCCTCGACGCTCGGCTATAAATAGAGCCCTCCCCAGCCTCCTCGAGCACCATCCTCTCCTCCCACACACTCCACAATCACGTAGAAAGCTGTAGCCTAGCCGGGCAGGCCGTGGGCCGCCGTCCCCGAGCTCAAGCCAGCTGGCGATCCCCTCGGGTAGTCTCCGCAGCTCCAGCCCCTCCCAGGCTTGGGCCATCCTTCCAGGGCCTCCGTTGTGCCCCGGTGGTGCTGTTCCACCCGGTTGGAGCCCCTGGTGCCGCCTCTGGTCGTCGTCGTCTTCATCTCCGGCGACCTCCGTTCTCTACCTTGGCTAGAGAGGCCGTTTCCGACGCCGTCCGACCATCCCTAGCTATTCTACGGGTACGGGCAGGTGCGCCTCCGTCTCCTCTTTCGGTCCCTCCCTTTAGTCTTGGCCAAGAAGCTCTCCTCGTCGGCGTAAGCTCCGGCGACGTCGCGCCGTCCTCTGTCTCCCTCTCCCCCTTCCTCTCAACTGACTAGCGGGGCCCGCTAGTCAGCCACTCAGTACGCGCGCGAAGCAGTACGACTGGTGGCGCCCGAGGCTTTACGCCTTCGACGTCACCCCCCAGTTATGTTTTATTTAAATTTAAATTTTATTTATTTCCAGAGAGCTTCAAAAAGCCAAAACTCTTCAACCATAAGTCTAAATGCATCGATTCTTTTTGCATTGTGTTCTTTGTGAAGAAATCTAGCAGCTCACCAAAAATGAGATTTTTCTCTGTTGTCTAGATTATTTGGTGATTTTCATAAGTGTTCTTGATGTTTTCTTTTTGTGTTTTTTGAAATATTTTCAGAAGGTGAAGCTTTTCTTGAGGATCACGAGGAGGTTTGTGAACCTCATATGCACTAAGGCAAGCCACAACAACATTTTCATGGTGCCATTAAAATAGTTGTGATTTTTCAAATTGAATGAATGAATTAATCCTTGAATTTAAATCACTATTATTTTTTTATTCTGTTGGTTGCTTGTTTAAGTGGTTAAGCTTAGTCTATAGAAAGTTTGAAGTTAATTAAGTTGGTAAAGTAACCAGAAGAAGTTTTGTTATGAAGAACTAATATGGATATGGACATAAGTAATTATTTGGAGTTATTCTTCTTGCATAAGAAATATGATAAAATTTGCTAGAAAAGTTTCTTTTTAATTTGAGGTTTAATCCTAACCAGAAAAGTGTTATGAGTTGTTGATGTTTATCTTAGTATGGATATAGTTCACCCAGTTACTTCTGATGATATATGATGCATATGTTCGTGTTGCATTTGCATGGAATTCTATGCCACCGGTTATTATTAATTTTAAGTTGAACCTGCTAATAACTAAACTTGAATGTATCGTTGACCGGCTCATGGTGCCACCAAATCGAGTTTTCCACAGTGCAACCACATTTTCCTTTTATGGGAAGGCCTTTATTCGGTCCGTTGTCATGCCTCTGGTCGGTGCCTCCAACTAGGGAAGGTTATGGGCGTGCGGTACCCTGGCCCGGTAAGCAGACATAACCTTGTGTGCCCGTTGTTGAGATTATGGTACCGTGTTCTCGTTTGGGACAGTTTATGTTTTGGCCACGACGGTGGTCGTTGTGTCTTTGGTAGACGTAGGGGCCACCCAGGACTAGCCCGATGGGGAGTGAGTCGGAGTGGCCGAGAGAGTATCATGGCAATGGAGGGGTTTCGTCGGAATGCCGTTGGTCCACCCGAATGGGAGTGCGAGGCCATGGGTTCCGTGGTGTGGGTACAATGCACTACCTTTGCAGAGTGTAATTAAGCTATCGATAGCCGAGTCCACGGGTACGGACATGCTCGAAAGTAGGTCACACCATGGGTCAACATTTAATAAAACTTTGCACACTAACTGATGAAGTTTGCACTGTTGAAGATGGTGGGAAGACCATCGTGATGTTTGAGACCAAGGTATGGTCGTGGTTGTGATCGCCGGAAAGATCAGGAGGTAAGCCAAATTAAGACCAAGAGGTTGGTATGTTTGTGATCTAAGAGAGATCAGCGTTGGTAAGCTAGTCCGAGGGTCTGTCTTCACAAGAGCATGAGCACAACATGTTATATATATATATATATATATTGTTGCATTTTAATAATTGATTAATTATCATGATATTGTTTCTCATTATGTTTATGCTTGTTGTGAGCTTGCAAGTACATTCAATGTACTGACCTGGCGTGTCATGCCTGATTTCAGGAAAGTCTCGCTGGAAACGAGTGATGTCCAAGTCTAGATCGTGTCCACATCGGTGTCCCTGTGCTATGGAGTTCCGCTACGACGTTGTTCCGCTGACGCATAGTTGTTATGAGCGAGGCACTTTATGTTCACTAAATAATGTACGTATTGTTCAGCTGCACCGTGTGTGCCGCTTGGCATCGATACCTGTTATAATGTAAACTTTGATCTGCTAGCATCAATAAAGCGATTGTTTTCTGTACCAAGATGTTGTGTGTTGCCAGAAGACATGGTCTCTGGGCACGCAATGCATGGTAAACCGGTTGCTCTGAGCCGGGGTGCCACAACGCTTGGTATCAGAGCCGCGCTGACTGTAGGCCATGCTAGACTACGACGTGTTAACTGGACGTTAAATACGAGTTTAAGTTGAGTGCCGGTAGCATTTATAGCTGGTTGTTGCATTGCATACACTTGTTTTATTTTTATGCCGACCTACTAATGGTTGTGAGTGTAGATGGCTCCGTGTTGTATCCATGCCAGTTGCAGTTGATGTCGTACATGTCTCCGCACCTCCTTCGTAATGTGTGGCATCGGTTGTACCCTCTCGGAGATGACCCAGTCTAGCATGTGTACCGGGAGCGTCTAGCAGGCTCAGTGTATGAGTATCAGGCAGTGGTTACTCTGCGCACCAGTTCTGCTTCCAGCACTTACACTCGTACCTCTCGGAGCGGTTACGCTTCTACCGCTTCCCAGGCTGTCCAATTTGCTGCATTTGAGGTCCTTGTCGAGCTTCGTTACAGCGAGGTCCGGATGCAGAACCACCCAGGTTTCCAATACTATCCTTCTCTGCATGACAAAGGTCGTTTCCATTTCCCTATTATTGATCTGGAGTCTGATAGTGTTCCTAGTTACCTTTCCCGTTATATCACTGTTAGCTATCTTATGATCCACAAGCTGGCTCGAGAGCTGACTCATACTCGTATTGCTTTAGACACTACTAGGTCTGTCACTATTCCAGTATCTATGGGATTTACCCCTTACACTCCAGCCAGTTCTGGTTCCTCTATTTCACCGGTTACTCCTCCGAGTAGCTCGGGCGCCTCGACCATAAATCCTCCCAGTGATCCTGCCGAGTGAGTTTCACTTCTCACTACTCCTGTAGCTCCTATGCTTCACCCTACTCCTGCCCCGGAGGGAGAGCCCTCGAGGCAGCACCGTCGTGTTACCTTTAACCCGGAGGTTTCAGTTAACCTCGTAAGTTCAGGATCCGAGTCCACTTCAGGAGAGGACCCCGCAGCACTAGCAGAGTAGTAGAGCTTCTGAGTGTTCGCATTTGTCAGGATGGTGTACATATGTAGTCATACGAGTCATGATGTTTCGTTCCCTGTATGAGAGTAGTTGAACCTGGCATGTTGATTGCCCTTCATGTATGAGTCTATGTATAATTATGTTGGAACTTTATTTCTTTTATTCAATGTATTTTCTTTGTTATTTCGTTTTATGTCGGGATTTGTTGCTGGCTTTTCCCCAATTTACTTTTGGATGTTTCTCAACTCGGTTGCGTTGTCTTGGGAAAAATCCATAAAGGATGTCGCGGGGAGGCAGCAGTAGCAGCGCTCATGAGGATGTTCCTGTTCGTTGTTCTGCCCAATAGGCAGGACACTCTCCCGAGCCGTACATACCACCACCGCCTCCACCGCCAAATCCGCCTACCACCGTGCAAATTCTGCGTATGTTTGAGGAAAGGAGTAATAATGATTTGATTGAGATATTAAGAAGTGTTCAAGCTATGGTTGGGCAGAATGGAAATCAGAACGGTCATCACTCCAAGCTATCAGATTTTCAGAGAACCAAGCTTCCTAGTTTCAGTCAGGTTATTGACCCCTTGGATGCAGACGATTGGTTGCGGACCATTGAAAGGAAGCTTGAGATTGCTCGTACTGCAAAAGATGATAAAGTTCCATTTGCAACTCATTATCTTGAAGGCACTGCTGCCATATGGTGGGAGAATGCAAAAGCCATGTGGCCTGCTAATGAAGAAATCACCTGGTCAAAATTCAAGGATCAGTTCCGGAAATATCATATCCCTACTGGAATGATGAAGACTAAGCAGCGTGAATTTCTTGCACTCACCCAAGGAAATCAGTCCGTGGGTGAATATTTGCAAAAAATCAATCATCTGGCATGTTACTCCTTATATGACGTAGCCACCGAAGAAAGAAAGATTGATAGATTTCTTGGGAGATTAAACTTGCAACTCCGGTGTACCCTCTGTATGCTCGATTTCTCGGACTTCCAAACTCTGGTGAACAAAGCTTTCATTGCTGAAAGGGAGCACAATCTCGTGTCAGACAATAGGCCTGCTAATAACGATCACAAGCACAAGTTTGAACCAAGGAAGGAAGGGCAACCAGTGCAAAAGGCTCGTACCTACATCCAGCATCGAGCTGCTATACATCCAGTTGTATCCATCCGTCAACACATAACCAGTTATTTCCGGAAACCGTTTACCTCGGACCTTCGAAACACATATGCTATACAAGCTATGGCAATACTCTCGAACTACCTCCCCGGTACTTGGTGATGTCGGGGTTATCTTGCCACTAACTGCATATAAGAGTTTTCGATGTCGGCCATCCTAAGTATTCCAGAACTGCTGCGATACATTTGTGACGACAACACCTCGGAGCTCAACTCCCTGGGACACTGCCACAACCCCTAAATGACAGGAGGCATCGAGAACAATATTCTTGTCACAAAGATATCGGAACAATCCAAACAATAATCGCGTGATCCTAAAAAACAATTTGGTTAAATTTTGAGAGTAGAAGAGATAAAGTAATCGTTAGGAGTCCTCACCAGAGTGATAAAGGGATGAGGAGTAAAAGAAATCCTACTCTCTGATATATATATATATATATATATAAATATATATATATATATATATATATATATATATATATATATATGACTCAAAACATTTTATGTGTGTGCCTAGACTCAACCGTCAACGATTCGATCAATCAGTGGGGGATCCTAGGTCGGAGAAGGCTCTGATTACCAACTTATCATGCCCAGTATGAGACTATACCTCCTACGTGTCGAGGCACGACTTAAAGGCATAATCTCATACTAGAATGATCTCAAGTATGGTATATTTGCACGACTCATGAAAAAGAGGGATGAAATTGCAAAAGAGTAGTTGGCTTACACTCGCCACGTCACACAATGTAATACATTAACATACATCATCCAACAACATCAGAGTCCGACTACGGACGAAGATCCAAATGAAAGATACCATAAATAAAGCAACACAAGGTCCCAATCGCCCCTAGTAGGAACCAGTACTGATCGTCGAAAATGTCACATACATACGGCCAAGCTCCTCATCGAACTCCCATTGAAGTTCTGATCCATCTCCTGCATTGTTATCAGCGGTACCTGCATCTGGTGTGGTGTAGAATCTGTGAGCCACGGAGGACTCAGCAATCCCGTTCCCGGGTAGCAAAACTATCTAAGCCTTGGGTGTGGAACAAGGCTAAAGAACAAGGTTGCAGCTCCACTAGCACTAGCTTATGTGTTTAGAGAGAGAAGAGAAGTGCCACGATCGTCAGAGTGATCATGAAGTGATCCTATCTAAGCACGTCATTCGTAACCCCACCATGTTCACTTCCCGAACCCCTTCGGAAAATGACCGTCATGGTTACTCACGCTGGTAGTGTATTATGAACATGGTGTCAAGTTATCTACAACCGGATACTAACAAATTCCCATCTGCCACATAACCGCGGGCACGACTTTCGAAAGATCAAACGCTGTAGGGGTGTCCCAACTTAGCCCATCACGAGCTCACGATCTGCGGAGTCGCAACTCCAAGGTGGGAAGACCCGAGTATTCTTGGAATCCCGTGCTCAAGATATTCCGACAAAGGTAAAACTAATCCAGCAAGACCTCCCAGCGTGCCGACACCCTGATAGTAGCCGCGTATATCTCATCTCAGGCCACGACCGGATGGGCGATTCTACAGGTTTTTACCAGCCCTTGAGTTTCCTCGAGGTGGCCCCGCAGACTCCCCAGTTTGGACCAACACTCATGTGGAGCACTAGCCCGGGTTGTTGATTAAGAAAAGGGTTAATTACTCCTTATGCAAGTTTTAGTTGTTAGGAAAATGTAGAACCAAAGTTGGGCCTTGCTGGAAAAGCTTTAGCGCTAAGCGGGTTATCGAGGGGGCCCATAAAGCCCAATCGTGTTAGGAACGCAAAATCTGGGAACATAACACCGGTTTATCGGGTCCTAAGGTGGCATGAGTGGAACAGAACACCGAGCAAAAGGCCAAGCCTTCCACCATTGCCAAGTATATAGGTGTGTTAATATATTTAAGAGATATTGTGATATTCCAACAACAAGTTCCAACATGGAGCAATCTTCATCTTCACCTGCAACTAACAACGCTATAAGAGGGGCTGAGCAAGCGGGTAACATAGCCAAACAACGGTTTGTTGGGAAGGTGTCAAAGGTTAGAGGTTTGATGGCAACAATAGGAGGGCTAACAAACAGACATAGGCATCGAGGCAATATCTAAAGAGAGAAATATCTAGCATAGGAAAATATAGTAGTGATATCTGGGAATGGTCATCTTGCCTGGGATTCCACAAGGAAGAAGAACAAGTCCATGAAGTAGTCGAACAAAACCTCACAACTCCGGAACGAAATCGAAGCTAACGAGAGAAGCATACCGGAAAGAAGCAAACAACACGATAAACACACAAGCATAAACATGACATATGATGCACAACCAAGTATGATGCATATCCGGTTTAAATATGCATGGCATGGCAAAGTGCTCAAACAACACTACAATTTAAGCGGAGCTCAATATGCAACGAGTTGCATATTGACGAAACACAAGACTTTATTTAATTAGTTGACTCTTGTTTATAATCAAGACAAGATTAAATGTTTTATTAAACATGGCAAGAGGTGAAGCTTGAGCAAAACTACACTATCTAGTCACTTTAAATGAGACCGAAAATAATAACAAATTCGAAAAAAAACATGTGCATATTTAGCAATTTTTAAGCAAACCACAATTTAAACTTTTTTTAAGGTTGTTATCATGATGCGGATGACATTATCAAGTTTATGCAAATTTTAGTTAAAGGTTGACATAAGAGATATGAAGTATTAGTCAGAGTGGTGGAAAGAAAGGGTGCCACGGCGATGATCCAAAAATGATGCCACGCAACATATCGGTTCCGATAACTCATTGAGAGTCCGATGCAAAAGAAAGGGTCGACGTGAGCGTGTCATGCAAGATGGTGGGTGCTCCCGGTTACCCGGTACCCATGGGTTGGCGACATGGAAAAGAAGGACTTCATGCAACGAAAGATTCGGACACGGTGCAAACACACGGTTCATCTCATACAACACAAGCATGCATTCGCGGGGTCGTCTCGGCGGTATACCTTCGAAGCGTGCGTTTCGGGGCGGTTCGAGATCGTAGAGGAAGTAGTGGTACTCGCGGGTCGTGGTACACATTTTGTAGCCGTTCACGTTTGTAGACGTTCGGGTCACATGTAGAGGTACTTGGCGCATCCGGTAGTCGTTCGGGTGTCTATGGAACTTGCCGGTCTCGGTCTCGGCAACGTAGTTGTACATGGGTCTTCGGCGCGAGTAGTTGTACATGTCATTTGTAGCCGTGTAGTCGAACTTGAAGGTCGTCGGCGTCGTGGTACCCATGTTGGTGTAGTGGAACTTGACGTATACGAGGTCTTCGGGGTAACCAAGTACTCATTCATGTTGGATTCCTATAGAGTTCGTAGGCGTCCAAGAGGGTCTTGACGAAACAAAGGAGTACTTGCGGGTTGTCGGCGACACATGGCTGGATCCACCGTATAGAAGACGAACTTGACGGCCTTGGAGTTTTGCATCCAGGTGGAACGGCGCCCCTGTAGCAGGGACTTTGGCGACTCGAGGACGACGAGTTGACGGAGGCGGAACCGCGGCAGCAGCAAGACTTGGCGGTGCCGGTGGCCGGAGCAGAGGCGCGGAGGAGGCCGGAGATGGCAAGGACGAAGGCGATAAGGGGGCTTCTCGGAGCTGGGCCTCTCGGGTGGCCTTGCCTGCTTGAGGTTGATGTAGAGGATTGGCACGCCAGGCAGCGACCCACTAGCACGAGGGGTACGCGTCCACGGCAAGGAGGCCGCGACGCTCGCCGATGGAGGAGGGCGCGGGGTCGTTGCCGTGGCGGGACGGCAGCTGTGCTCCCGCGCGAGGAGGATCGGTGACGGGAGGAGGAAGGAGGCCGAGCGCTGCGGCCGGCGCGGTGCAGAGCGTTGCAGAGGAGGTTGGCGCTCCGGGAGGAGGCCAAAGGGGCACGGGGCATGCTCCGGTGGCCCCGTGATGCGAAGGGGAGGTGAGCTCGGGATGACTCCCGCGGTGGAGTAGAGAGGAGGAGGTCGGATGCCATGGCGAGGCGGCGGCGCGAAGGAGAAGGATGCGGAATGGGTCCCGTGGCGGGGCACATGGCTGGTGTGCCGCTGGAGAACAAGAGGAGGGAAACGAGGGAGGGATGAGCGGGCGAGAGGACGGGGTCGAGGGTGGCGGCGCAAGGAAAAGAGGAGGGAGACGGGATCGGGCTTCCTAGGGTTAGGGGCTGGAGCCACGGAGGCCTAGCAGGCCGGCGACTAATGGGCCTGCGACTGTGGTTGTTGCGGCCTAGCGGCTGGGCCAAGCTGGGCCTCTTTCTTCCCTTGTTTTTTCTTCAAACAGAAAAGTGAAAGGAAAAGAAAGGCATAATTATATATGTAATTTGACAAAGATGATGATATTTTTGGAGTCCTGGTTTAATTCCCTATTTAAATAAAATTCTCTGCTAATTTTTAGAGACGATAAATTTATTCAAGTTTGAAAGTCACTCAAACTTGAATAAATCTGTAGGCCAACCAAGCACTTCCAAAAGATCTGAAAACTGGAGGAGGTGGTAGCGATATGGTCTAGTATTTATAGGAAGATATAGAACATTCTCTCGAATCAGAAAAAGTCACTTGCAATAAACAAGTGAGACTTGAAAAGAAGAAGCTACTGGAGTGTGCACTTGAAGAGGGATTTGGTGGCAAGAGAAAGATGCAAGTGTGTTTTGGTGATTCCAAAGCAATGGAATATTTGATAATAGATCCATAAATATTAGGAGGATATGTTATAAAGAGAAGTCAACCTTCCCTCGAGTTGAATGGACCGAAGATCCATACAATTTATTTAGTTGATTTTTTTAAAAAAAAATGACATGATGGCATGATGACATGATGCAATGCACAATAAAATAGAGCAAGCAAATAAGAAGCACACGGTGAAACCCGGAATAGACGAAAGTCTTCTGGAGCGTCGGTCTTCGGGCGTCACTACTCTCCCACACAAACAGAGGATCTCGACCCGAGATCCTAGAGATGGCACCGGATAAAAGAGGATAAAGGAAGAGGTAAAACAAAGTTGCTTCTTTGACAGACGAGTGAAACCACGAACCTGAGAGGTTAAACAAGTTGAATAAAGAATACAATGGAGATGAACGAAGATGAAAACACTCCGTTAGAAAAGAGGAACAAGGAACATTACGAGAACCTTGTAGGTTGAAAGACATGAAACAAGAGCTTACGAACCAAAAGAATATGAAACCGCAATGGTATAGCCAAGGAATAACAATGACATAATTTGGACAGCACTCCGTCTGAAAATGGAAGGATTTGAACATGAACTTGAGAAGATTGGATGATCTTGATGAAATCAGCAGCATATTGCCTCTGAAACAATTGAAAGAATGGCACAAGGGGTAAGAAAGATTTCAGATAGCACTCCGGTTAAAAGAGAGTTAAAACTTGATCAGATGAGAGAACTTGAATGGAGGACACGACACTCTCGTAAAATGGACCAGAAAGGAAAAGAACATGATCTTGACAAAGCGAGATTATGGGACGAAGAGAGCAATATTACAATGCCTCCAGAATGAAAGAATAGAATATAGATCAATGAAAGATATGAACGGAGAAAAAATATGACAACTTCTCCCAATATTGAATTAGAAAATCCTCCTTACGAAGAAGGGTTGAACGGAATTGTTAGAATTTCAACAACGAAAAGAATAAGCTCATTTGGACTTATGGAAAACATTCTCAAAATTATGAGGTGACAACCAGTCACTTACGAAAACATTTGATTGGATTGAGATCAACAAGGAGACGAAAAACTTATTTCACCGGAATGATGAAGAACTTGGGTCATTTATAAGCTCCATAATAGCAATAATTCTTAGGGAAAGCTTTAGGTGAATTATAACCCAAGAAAACTCCAACGAATAAATTGAAGGGTTAGAAGGATCTCCTGAATGAAGAAAATGATGGGTTTAAATATCTCATTCCTGACAACTTGTGAATCATGAAATATGAAGGGAAAATTGTCAAGAATGACATAACACCACCTCAAAAGATAAGGGAGAAAGAATTGCACTTCGGAATGCATGATGAAGACTGCTTGAGCTCCAACAAGAATCTTAAATAACACTTAGAGGATGAATTAAATCATGATGAACCACCATGTTGAACTCCGGTAACAAACGAATGAGAAGTGAAGGTAGAAAAGCATAAGATTGAAGCCTTTCAATGATTAGATGAAGCTTTGTGATGAGATAAAGAGAAAACTTGGAACTCCGGAAAGAAAGATGAAACACTCCGAACCTAGAGTTTATTAATCATGAACAAACTCCGAACAAGGAATTAATCACTTGGATGAAATAAGAATAAGAATTATGTTGTGCGTATCCTTCACCAATTTAAATTGGTGACTACCAATGGATTTGGCATACTACTTATTATTGTTGCAAAGAATTAAAGAGAGATCTCGCACAAACTTGGGTAAATCTTCAACGAACCACCGGTAGGATTAGGAAAAGAACAAATGAAATGACATGATAACACATTAAAGAATGTTTACCGAACCACCGTACAAACTGAAATGGAGTGATGACAGAGAACAAGCCACCGTAAGGAATTGAAATTGAGTGAATATAAAAGAATGAATCACCGGGAAGAATATGGAGACGGACGAAGAGGCATCAATTAAGAATAGTTGAAGGACGAAGTTGAAAACTGAGAACGAAGAATCTTCTGAAATGATGGCCTTCGGAGGATCACAATGGGAAGAATTCATGAAATGATTCGGTTGGGTATAAAAAGAATTCCACACAATCGGAATAATAAAGAGGATGGCATGAAGCTAGAACCATGAATCTTTAGAAGAACGGGTAGGATTTGAGAGAAACTCTTCTCCGGTCTTCAAATATGAGAAGACGATGAGATACACCACCATGAATTTTTGAGGCACTCCGGAATGAAGAATTAAAATGTTGAACCAACGATGAAAAGAATTTGAAAGCGATCATGGAGAAGTCACATGACTGATGTAATCCATTATTACGTCACACTTGATAAGAATTTGAGAATAACTCCGGAAAAATAAATTAGAAGAGTCAGGTAAGATCCTGGGAAAATACCTGTGGGTTAGGGCCCACTAAAGAAATCACCGCTGAAAAAGATTGCTTAAGAGATATTGCACCGGTTGAATTAAATGGCTTGAGTAAGATGACAATCCTCAAAATAGCTTGAATGGATTAAGAATGGAAACGTGAATCTTCTGAGATATCTCGAACACTCCGGATAAGAATTAGAGAGTTGAATAAGCAAGAGAGACTTTGGATAAGAAATTTCAACATGTGAAACCATGTGAAACAAAAAGTAAGAGATATGATCAACACCGAAGCTTGAATTAATCCACCGGAGAAGAAACGAGAATGGAGAATGAAAATTGAAGCTCCTGAGCATCATCACGAGAATTCACCGGATAGGGACATTGATGGAAAAAAATGAAGAAACATCACAAGAATAAAATGGATACTTGATTAAGAATTCTGGCTCCATAGGAAAAGGGTGGGAGGGTGGGGAAAAACAAAGATAACTTGGGATGAATGAAACATACACCGTTGAGAAAAGACTGAGAGTTGATCTTGTAGAAGATGAAAAGATCGGATTAACTTGAAGCAAAGCACGCCGGTTGAAAAGAATTTACATGACAATCTCGATGATTGAGAAGGACTAGCACTCCCATAGAAATATGAGAACTCCTATTAGGAAACGTATGGAATCAACACTTGACATCGAAGCAACTCGAATACCAGAATCAAAACAAAAATAAAGGATAGATATGTTGCAACATAATCTTCACAATATCATTCGAACGGAGAATTGAACGAATGAATTCCGTAGGTACATCAACTTGTCGAGAAGCCACTTGGGAGAACAAAAGGTAAACAAAAAACAACAAGGAGCAGATAGAACAAATACAAGATAGAAGCTTCGTCCCACATGTTCGTGCAGAAAGCTTATGGAACGTGTTACAAAAGGGTTTTGCAATCCCCGGATCAGCATAGCCAAGGACCCTTTAAGATGCAACTCCCGATCGGAACAAACGCCCATAAAACTACTTCACTCAATGTAGAACCCCGAACTCCATATCATGCATTCGTTGGAAGAATGCCTACGAACTACTAGATGAACCCACCTATTAATTTCCGAAAGTTTCCAATTCTGCAATCGGGTGTTGGGGATACAGGGGAAGCACCGCGCACTCAACTCTAATCCTACATCCAGCTGTATCCATCCTTCAACACATAACCAGTTATTTCCGAAAAACCGATTACCTCGGACCTTCTAAACACATATGCTATACAAGCTATGGCAATACTCTTGAACTACCTCCCCAGTACTGGGTGATGTCGGGGTTATCTTGCCACTAACCGCATAGAAGAGTTTTCGATGTCGGCCGTCTTAAGTATTCCAGAACTGCTGCGATACATTTGTGACGACAACACCTCGGAGCTCAACTCCCCGGGACACTGCCACAACCCCTAAATGACAGGAGGTATCGAGAACAATGTTCTCGTCACAAATATATCGGAACAATCCAAACAATACTCGCGTGATCCTGAAAAAATTGGTGAAATTTTGAGAAAAGAAGAGATAAAGTAATCGTCAGGAATCCTCACGAGAGTGATAAAGGGATGAGGAGTAAAAGAAATCCTACTCTCAGATATATATATATATATATATATATATATATATAGGACTCAAAACATTTTATGTGTGTGCCTAGACTCAACCGTCAATGATTCGATCAATCAGTGGGGGCTCCTAGGTCGGAGAAGGCTCTGATTACCAACTTGTCATGCCAGTATGAGACTATACCTCCTACGTGTCAAGGCACGACTTAAAGGCATAATCTCATACTAGAATGATCTTAAGTATGGTATCTTTGCACGACTCATGTAAAAGAGGGATGAAATTGCAAAAGAGTAGTTGGCTTACACTCGCCACGTCACACAATGTAATACATTAACATACATCATCCAACAACATCAGAGTCCGACTACGGACGAAGATCCAAATGAAAGATACCATAAATAAAGCAACACAAGGTCCCGATCGCCCCTAGTAGGAACCACTACTGATCGTCGAAAACGTCACATACATACGGCCAAGCTCTTCATCGAACTCCCATTGAAGTTCTGATCCATCTCCTGCATTGTTCTCAGTGGTACCTGCATTTGGTGTGGTGTAGAATCTGTGAGCCACGGAGGACTCAGCAATCCCGTTCCCGGGTAGCAAAACTATCTAAGCCTTGGGTGTGGAACAAGGCTAAAGAACAAGGTTGTAGCTGCACTAGCACTAGCTTACGTGTTTAGAGCGAGAAGAGAAGTGCCATGAGCGTCAGAGTGATCACGAAGTGATCCTATCTAAGCATGTCATTCATAACCCCACCATGTTCACTTCTCGAACCCCTTCGGAAAATGACCGTCACGGTTACTCACGCTGGTAGTGTATTATGAACATGGTGTCAAGTTATCTACAACCGGATACTAACAAATTCCCATCTGCCACATAACCACGGGCACGGCTTTCGAAAGATCAAACCCTGCAAGGATGTCCCAACTTAGCCCATCACAAGCTCAATATCTGCGAAGTCGCAACACCAAGGTGGGAAGACCCGAGTATTCTTGGAATCCCGTGCTCAAGATATTCCGACAAAGGTAAAACTAATCCAGCAAGACCTCCCAGCGTGCCGACACCCTGATAGTAGCCGCGCATATCTCATCTCATGCCACGGCCAGATGGGCGATTCTACAGGTTTTTACCAGCCCTTGAGTTTCCTCGAGGTGGCCCCGCAGACTCCCGAGTTTGGACCAACACTCATGTGGAGCACTAGCCCGGGTTGTTGATTAAGAAAAGGGTTAATTACTCCCTATGCAAGTTTTAGTTGTTAGGCAAATGTAGAACCAAAGTTGGGCCTTGCTGGAAAAGCTTAAGCGCTAAGCGGGTTATCGAGGGGGGCCCATAAACCCCAACCGTGTTAGGAACGCAAAATCCGGGAACATAACACCGGTTTATCGGGTCCTAAGGTGGCATGAGTGGAAGAGAACACCGAGCAAAAGGCCAAGCCTTCCACCCATTGCCAAGTATATAGGTGTGTTAATATATTTAAGAGATATTGTGATATTCCAACAAAAAGTTCCAACATGGAGCAATCTTCATCTTCACCTGCAACTAACAACGCTATAAGAGGGGCTGAGCAAGCGGGTAACATAGCCAAACAACGGTTTTCTGGGAAGGTGTCAAAGGTTAGAGGTTTCATGGCAACAATAGGAGGGCTAACAAACAGACATAGGCATCGAGGCAATATCTAAACAGAGAAATATCTAGCATAGGAAAAGATAGTAGTGATATCTGGGAATGGTCATCTTGCCTGGGATTCCACAAGGAATAAGAACAAGTCCATGAAGTAGTCGAACAAAACCTCACAACTCTGTAGCGAAACCGAAGCTAACTAGAGAAGCATACCGGAAAGAAGCAAACAACACAGTAAACACACAAGCATAAACACGACTTATGATGCACAACCAAGTATGATGCATATCCGGTTTAAATATGCATGGCATGGCAAAGTGCTCAAACAACACTACAATTTAAGCGGAGCTCAATATGCAACGAGTTGCATATTGACGAAACACCAGACTTTATTTAATTAGTTGACTCTTGTTTATAATCAAGACAAGATTAAATGTTTTATTAAACATGGCAAGAGGTGAAGCTTGAGCAAAACTACACTATCTAGTCACTTTAAATGAGACCGAAAATAACAACAAATTCGAAAAAAAAAACATGTGCATATTTAGCAATTTTTAAGCAAACCACAATATAAACTTTTTTTAAGGTTGTTATCATGATGCGGATGACATTCTCAAGTTTATGCAAATTTTAGTTAAAGGTTGACATAAGAGATATGAAGTATTAGTCAGCGTGGTGGAAAGAAAGGGTGCCACGGCAATGAACCAAAAATGATGCCACGCAACATATCGATTCCGATAACTCATTGAGAGTCCGATGCAAAAGAAAGGGTCGACGTGAGCGTGTCATGCAAGATGGTGGGTGCTCCCGATTACCCGGTACCCATGGGTTGGCGACATGGAAAAGAAGGACTTCATGCAACGAAAGATCCGGACACGGTGCAAACACACGGTTCATCTCATACAACACAAGCATGCATTCACGGGGTCGTCTCGGTGGTATACCTTCAAAACGTGCGTTTCGGGGCGGTTTGAGATCGTAGAGGAAGTAGTGGTACTCGCGGGTCGTGGTACACGTTTTGTAGCCGTTCACGTTTGTAGACGTTCGGGTCACATGTAGAGGTACTTGGCGCATCCGGTAGTTGTTCGGGTGTCTACGGAACTTGCCGGTCTCGGTCTCGGCAACGTAGTTGTACATGGGTCTTCGGCGCGAGTAGTTGTACATGTCATATGTAGCCATGTAGTCAAACTTGAAGGTCGTCGGCGTCGTGGTACTCATGTTGGTTTAGTGGAACTTGACGTATACGAGGTCTTTGGGGTAACCAAGTACTCATTCATGTTGGATTCCTACAGAGTTCGTAGGCGTCCAAGAGGGTCTTGACGAAACAAAGGAGTACTTGCGGGTTGTCGGCGACACATGGCTGGATCCATCGTATAGAAGACGAACTTGACGGCCTTGGATTTTTGCATCCAGGTGGAACGGCGCCCCTGTAGCAGGGACTATGGCGACTCGAGGACGACGGGTTGACGGGGGCGGAACCGCAGCAGTAGCAGGACTTGGCGATGCCGGTGGCCGGAGCAGAGGCGAGGAGGAGGCCGGAGATGGCAAGGACGAAGGAGATAAGGGGTCTTCTCGGAGTTGGGCCTCTCGGGTGGCCTTGCCTGCTTGAGGTTGATGTAGAGGGTTGGCACGCCAGGCAGCGACCCACTAGCTCGAGGGGTACGCGTCCACGGCAAGGAGGCGGCGACGCTCGCCGATGGAGGAGGGCGCTGGGTCGTCGCCATGGCGGGACAGCAGCGATGCTCCCACGCGAGGAGGATCGGTGACGGGGGGAGGAAGGAGGCCGAGCGCTGCGGTCGGCGCGGTGCAGATTGTTGCAGAGGAGGTTGGCGCTCCGGGAGGAGGCCGAAGGGGCACGGGGCGTGCTCCGGTGGCCCCGCGATGCGAAGGGGAGGTGAGCTCGGGATGACTCCCGCGGTGGAGTAGAGAGGAGGAGGTCGGATGCCATGGCGAGGTGGCGGCGCGAAGGAGAAGGAGGCGGAATGGGTCGCGCGGCAGGGCACATGGTTGGTGTGCCGCTGGAGAACAAGAGGACGGAGACGAGGGAGGGATGAGCGGGCGAGAGGACGGGGTCGAGGGTGGCGGCGCAAGGAAAAGAGGAGGGAGATTGATCGGGCTTCCTAGGGTTAGGGGCTGGAGCCACAGAGGCCTAGCAGGCCGGCGACTGATGGGCCTGCGACTGTGGTTGTTGCGGCCTAGCGGCTGGGCCGAGGTGGGCCTCTTTCTTCCCTTGTTTTTTCTTCAAACAGAAAAGTGAAAGGAAAAGAAAGGCATAATTATATATGTAATTTGACAAAGATGAAGATATCTCTGGAGTCCTGTTTTAATTCCCAATTTAAATAAAATGCTCTGGTAATTTTTAGAGACGATAATTTTTTTCATGTTTGAAAGTCACTCAAACTTGAATAAATCTGTAGGCCAACCAAAGCACTTCCAAAAGACCTGAAAACTGGAGGAGGTGGTAGCGACATGGTCTAGTATTTATAGGAAGATATAGAACATTCTCTCGAATCAGAAAAAGTCACTTGCAATAAACAAGTGAGACTTGAAAAGAAGAAGCTAGTGGAGTGTGCACTTGAAGAGGGATTTGGTGGCAAGAGAAATATGCAAGTGTGTTTTGGCGATTCCAAAGCAATGGAATATTTGATAATAGCTCCATAAATATTAGGAGGATATGTTATAAAGAGAAGTCAACCTTCCCTCGAGTTAAATGGACCATACAATTTATTTAGTTGATTTTTTAAATGACATGATGGCATGATGACATGATGCAGTGCACAATGAAATAGAGGAAGCAAATAAGAAGCACACGGTGAAACCCGAAATAGACGGAACTCTTCTCGAGCGTCGGTCTTCGGGCGTCACAATATCAACGGAGTCCGTTTTCCAACTTCCTTGATAGTCATTGAGTCTGTAACGTTTGATGTTATCTTGGGTATGAATTGGTTGACCCAACATCAAGTTTGCATAAATTGCGCAACCCGAGAAGTCACTTTGACCAGTCAGAAGGGGAGTTCACCAAATTCTATTCTCCCAGAAGCATACCCAAGAAAGAAATGGTCTTTACCGCTATGGCTGAGTTGGAATTAATTCCTGTGGTCAGTGAATTTCCTGATGTATTTCTAGAAGAACTGCCACGCATGCCACCAGATCGAGAGCTTGAGTTTGCAATAGATCTTGTGCCCGGAACCGCACCATTATACAAGAAGTACTACCGGATGCCCTCATCAGAATTAGTGGAGCTAAAGAAACAACTTGATGAAATGCTCCAGAAAGGATATATCCGTCCCAGCTCTTCACCCTGGGGATCACCTGCTATCTTCGTGAACAAGAAGGATGGCAGCCTCTGCATGTGTGTGGATTACCGTCAGCTGAATGAGGTCACCATCAAAAATAAATATCCACTACCGAGGATTGATGACTTGTTTGATCAGCTTATTGGGGCCAAGGTATTCTCCAAGATTGATTTAAAGACAGGATATCATCAGCTCAAGATTAAAAAGGAAGATATTCCTAAGACCGCATTCACCACTTGATACGGCATTTATGAATATACAGTTATGTCCTTTGGTCTCACCAATGCCCCTGCTTTCTTCATGCATATGATGAACAAAGTATTCATGGCCTTCCTCGATAAGTTCGTGGTAGTCTTTACCGATGACATACTTATATACTCAAAAAGTGAAGGAGATCACAAAGAACACCTCCGAGCAGTGCTACAACGACTCCGCGACCATCATCTATATGCCAAATTCAGTAAATGTGAGTTTTGGCTCAAGCAAGTTGGATTTCTTGGACATGTGCTATCCGCCGAAGGTATAGCCGTGGACCCACGCAAACTAAAGGATGTGCTCGATTGGTTATCACCCACTACCGTATCCCAGATCCGGAGTTTTCTTGGACTAGCCGGATATTACCGTCGTTTCATTGAAGGGTTTTCCAAGATTACTAAACCCATGACAGAGCTTCTCGAGAAGGATACGAAGTTTGAATGGACTGAGGACTGTGAGAAAAGTTTCAATGAGCTAAAGATACGGCTGACGACCACACCTGTGTTAACTCTTCCAGATATCTACCGCGGTTTTGATGTGTACTGTGACGCCTCCAGACAAGGACTTGGATGCATACTTATGCAAGACGGCAAGGTAGTAGCGGATGCCTCGCGACAGCTACGACCCCACGAGGGAAATTATCCTACTCATGATCTGGAATCGGCCGTGGTGGTTCATGCTCTAAAAATATGGAGACACTACCTCATAGAGAAGAGGTGCCAAATTTCTACCGATCACAAAAGTCTCAAATATATATTTACTCAGCTAGACATAAATCTCCGTCAGCGAAGATGGCTTGAGTTATTCAAGGATTATGATCTTGGAATAAATTACCACCCGGGTAAGGCCAACGTGGTTGCCGGTGCACTCAGTAAAAAGCCGGTCAGCCTAAATGTCATATTGAAATCTTTGCCACCTGAACTTCAAGAGGAGATTGCACAACTTAACCTGGTCATAGTTGATGTTGGCCTTACTGATATTTTGGAAGTTTCCCCCACACTTGAGGAAGAGATCCCCAAGGCCCAGCCAGCTGACACCGTCCTGCAAAAACATGCCAAGAATATGGTCGCAGGACATACCTAAGATTTCTCAAAGGATCAATTTGGTACCCTCCGATTCCGTGGAAGAATTTGTGTACCCAATTAGGCGGATTTAAAACAGAAAATCCTGTCAGAAGCACAAGAATCTTCGTATTCCATTCACCCCGGAGGTACAAAAATGTATGAAGACCTTCGACAAATATTCTGGTGGAATGGAATGAAGAAAGACATTGCCTATTTTGTGGCCTATTGCGACATATGCAACAAGGTGAAGGCAGAGCATCAAAAGCCAGCCGGACTTCTCCAACCGCTGCCAGTCTCACAATGGAAATGGGATGACATCTACATGGATTTCATCACAGGGCTACCTAAGACACACGAGGCAATGGTGCAGTCTGGGTCATAGTGGACACCTTAACCAAGGTAGCTCACTTTATCCCGATCAGGACCACATATCGAGCAGATCAACTTGCACAACTGTATGTATCCAAAATAGTGAGTTTGCATGGAGTACCCCGGACCATCATTTGTGACCGAGGTTCACTTTTTACCTCCGCCTTTTGGTCATGTCTCCATCAAGCCTTGGGGACAACACTAAAATATAGTACTGCTTATCATCCTCGGACTGATGGGCAGACGGAGCGGGTAAATCAAATACTCGAAGATATGCTACGAGCATGTGCTTTGGCCCAAGGACCTAAATGGGAAGACTGCTTGCCGTATGCCAAGTTCTCTTATAACAACAGCTTCCAGACCAGCTTAAAGATGTCACCGTATGAGGCTTTGTATGGCCGTAAGTGTCGCACCCCTTTAAATTGGTCTCAAACTGGAGATAGCCGTATTTTCGGAACATATCTCATGATAGAAGCCGAGAAACATGTTAAGGAAATCAGAGACAGATTGCAATTGGCCAAGTCTCGACAGAAGAGTTATTATGATGCAAAGCACACACAGATCAGTTTTGAACCCGGAGAACATGTATGCCTCCGAGTCACTCCTATGAAAGGAGTCAAGAGATTCCAGACTCGTGGGAAGTTGGCACCTAGATTTACTGGTCCATTTTCAGTTATGTCCCGAGTGGGTATGGTGGCATACAAATTGGAGCTACCCCCTGAACTGTCTGAAGTGCACACCCTGTTTCATGTTTCATAGTTGAGGTGATGCATATCACCGCCTGAGAAAAAGACCGCTATGACTGAAATAGAGATGGCGAAGGATTTAACATACGAAGAGAGACCCGTTAGAATTTTGTATCAGATGGAAAGGGTTACTCGTAGTAAAGTAAGGAGGTTCTACAAGGTTCTGTGGGAGCATCACACAGAGTCAGAATCAACTTGGGAACGGGAAGAATTTCTAAAGCCACATTAGCCACCAAGTGCCAAGTGTATAACTTGTTATGTGCTTGGAACTTTGCTGAAAAAATGTCTGATAACTGCAAATATGCATTAGCCCCCAAGTGCCAAGTGCATAACTTGTTATGTGATTGGGACTTTAAATATGCTTTATCAATATATAACATGCTCTTCTCTTGACAGGCCGGTCTAAACCAGAAAGTTTCTCAAGTAGCCGAGCTCCAAGATACTTTGAAGTTTCAACAAACCGCCGCTTCCAAAGTCAAAGATGAGCTGACCCTTGCCTTAGCAAATATGGAAAAACTAAAGAAGGACTTTCAGAAGGAACGGTCGGATTGGGAGGCTCAAAGAGCCACTTTGGAAAAAAGAGCAACTGATGCTGAAGCTGCTCTCGATCCTGTGACAGAAGAATTGTCCGGTTTAAAGCAGTAGATAAACGCCATGACTACTGCTATCTTCGGTAAATATACTTAACATAATCCTAAATATGATATTTCTGCACTTTCCGGTTTAACTCAAACTCTTTTGATGCAGGAAAATGCATTGCTCATCTTGGTACTGACATGCGGAGGAAATTGAAGGCCGCATACACTCTCATAGAGCAGCTGTATTCCGGTGCTCAGCGAATTGTCTGCACTGCTTCTCACAACAGGTCGGCTCCCACAACGATCAAAGGCACTTTGGAAAAGTTATCAATTCTACCTGCCCGTCATGTAGAGCTAAAGAAATCATCTGCAAGGGCGGGTGCCTTGATGGCTTTAACTCGAGCGAAAGCTTGGGTGCCTGAGCTTGATCCGGGAGAAGTGATGAATGGCTATCCCAGCATGAAGGAGGACGGATCACCATTCGCAGATAGCGATTTGCGCACTCTAACAAGAGAAATGCGGCCTTTGGCCAGCAAACTATCTGATGAGGCTGATCTGTCTCGTTATCATCCGGGTTATAATGCCGAAAACTTGTGGGTCAACCCTCCGACTTACGAGATTGAAGATCTCATCCCGCCCGTACGTAAGCACACTTACGCTCCTGATATTGATCCGTCTGAACTCGTGAGCGATGAAGCTGTTTTCAAAGCGCTGACCAAGATCAATTGGGAACCATTGAATTACAGCTGCTAGAAGAGAACGACGAGGAGTCGAAACAAGACGATCCACAACCTTCAAGACGAGATGATGCAGACTCATAAACCGGTGCATGTTTAACTATTGTGTAACAACAAGGAACAGATCATTTTGGGCTTCCAATCGCCTTTGTAATAGGGTAGTTAAAACATTTTGTTTATGTCCTCACGCATACTTTCTTTTGTATGATATTGCTTCTGCTGGCAACTTCATAATTATTTCTGCTTATGATACCTTTGACGGTTTATTCCACCTATTTTCTGCATAAGACAAAGTTTATAGTGTCCTGGTGGTTTATCGCCGGATGGGTCATAATGCCCATATACATGATCTAGGTTTATAACCTTAACTGTCTGTTCTAAAATATGAATACATATATCATACCTCTGATAGACGTTTATGCCATTGGTCTTTAGCCAATATTTGTGCTGTAAAGGCGATGATCCCAATTTGTGGATATCGAGAACTCCTTGAGCACTTTGCCGGTTCATGACGAAACCATGCCGGGTTATAAAACACCGGTTGTCGGATTCAGGGCTTCGCAAAACCCATTAAGTTCGAACACAGGGGCATGAACGAAGATCTCTCCCACTCACGTATACCTAGCGTCTCGCTCTCGTCTCGGTGGAAGGATTCAAGCAAACAACGAACAAACACACAAGAGTTTATCTAGGTTCGGGCCACCCCGAGGTGTAAGACCCTACTTCCTGCTTTGGTGGATTGGCTCTGGGTGAGCTAGAGTATGAACTGGTACAAGGGTTCCTGAGCTCAGGAGGCGAGCTCAGGAGGGTCAGGAGTCTAGTGTTCTTGCTCCTTGTGTGGTGGTCAAGTGTGTGTCGATCCTCCTCCCCAGTGGGAATCCTACCTAATTATATAGGCGGCCATGGTCCTCTTCCCTCGAAATGTTTAGACGGGAAGGGATTCCACAACGGCCATTTTTGAGCAGGAACACAAGGACGTTCCTACCCTGACAAAAGCGGTCTTCGCCTGCAAAAGGATCAGGCGGTGACACGGTGGTGGGCTTGACGGTGACATCCTCCTTATCGTCCTTGCGGTCTTCGGTCTTGTTGCACCAAAGAGGAAACCTTTGTCCCTCTCCTTGGGAACCAACGGCTGCGCTGTCTCCTTTGCACCAAAAAGGTAACTGTGCCACTGGCGGACGCTAGCACTTGCTGGCACGGTGCATCACTGTTGACATCACTGCCTCCTCCTGAGGCAGGCTTGGCCTTGGATTATCCGCCCCTTTGGAACGCCTTTCCGAGGCCGCTCCCGAGGGGGTCTTGGTGTCGTTCTCCTCGCGAGGCTTGGTTCCTCGCGAGGGTCTTGAGCAGCTGGTCGATCAGCTGGGTAGTACCAGGCCGCTTGTAGGAGTGCGTCGCGGCCTGTAGACAGGCAAGTCTGGGTACCCCGGTTCCCAGGACGCCGACAGTAGCCCCCGGGCCCAAGGCGCACGCGGAGTTGGCTTTGGGGCGAAGCCTTAGTCGAGGACGAAGTGCCGGGGGCCCTAAAAAGGCTGTGGGCCAGGCTGGCGCGTGACGGTTGGATGGGACGCGAGCGACTCCACTTCCCACGCAATCTTGGCAACCGTGTGACTTGACAACTCCTTAGCGCGGGCAGCGGGGCCATTATGGCTGCGCGCGAGTGGCCGCCGGTTGGTCTTCTTGGCCTATAAACAGGGGGTGAGCCTCCACGCCTATCACTTGACCATTGCAGGCCGATCCCCACGTTTCCATTCCTCCCAGGGTTCCATGGCGCCGATTCATAGATTCTTGGCCACGGAGAAAGGGAAGAGCCCGATGGTGGAGCCAGAACAGCTCCCCCCGAAGAAGAGGTGCCGTGATTCCCCGGGCGCGCCCCTGAGGCCGGCGGACTCTCGCACATGGTGCACGCGGGCTCCACCAGGATTTCCGCTTCCCTTACACATCTCATCGATAGGCAAATTGAGCCGGGGCGGCGATAGGGGAGGCGCCGCCAGTTGCCCGGAGAGACGGGCGTCTCCTCGCACCCTGCTACCGTCCGATTCGGAGGATGATGCCCGCGAGTTCATTGTATGGGCGGGGGCCCCTCCGCATTCCTGTATCCTTCTTCCTCCGTTCCTGAGGGAGGTACTCCCGGCTCGTGGCCGGGTGACGATGGAGCTGAGGCATGAAGGGTGTCGCCTTCCTCCTTCGCAAGCCGACGTGGAGGTGGTTTCTTATGGCCAGGTCTTCATGACCTGGGGCTGGGGTGTGGTGCGTCGCGCCTACGCCCCCACCAGGAGGCACATTCTTCACTTCACGCTGAACACGACGGGCGTGATAACCTTCAAAGTCTTCAGGGCGGACGGCCTCCGACTGCCGTGCGGCACAGGGGATGGGCTCGCCGGCGACCATTCCCTATGTCATCAGGGCGAGAAGCGCTCGCTGTCGGCTATATCTCTGACTGTCCTGATAGCAGCTATGCTACCCCTGAGACGGCCTCGAGCTCTGACGAGCGCTATGAGCCGCCGAGCCGCCTCCCCTATCGCCGAAGGGAAACGGTGTCTTCCCGGCGTCGCCGTTGTTGAAGGAGTTCAAGCCGAGTTCCTTTGGAGCGCATTCCTTAGTTTAGTTCCTGCGGGACATCATGGAAGGCTTCACAAGGACATGTAAATTCTCGTAGTACTTTTCTTATTATCTAGTGGCATAAACTCGTGTCCTGCATGATTCCCTTATTAAAGCATGATTTCCCCTTTCTTTCATTCTCGTGGTAGCTTAAGGCCCTACGCCTGCGAGACCCAATCCTGGAACCAGCCTCGGCCCGTGCTGGTATGCCAAGTCGCGTCACCATGGCCAAGGCCAGGAGGTGAGGGGTCCAGGATCTGGTAAGAGCCCCCAAGGTGCAATGCTCGAGAGGTCCCTCTTGGCGTCCAGGTAGCTGCCCACTGGTCCATCAGGAAGAGCTTCGTAACCATAGTAAGTGGTGGTGTATGTATGCAAGCGGGTGCGGTGTTGAAAACTTATCTTTAGCGATTCCTGAGGTCAGATGGTGCTTGATTCCTGTCGCCTCTCCCTTGAGGCAAGGTTTTGCGTTCGAGTGCCCTCATGAGGCGGAGGCAATGATCGCTCCCGAGGCCCTGGAACAGAGGCCACATGGTCTGTGGAGACATTTCTCCAGGCTGCCGCCATCGCAACCTAAAAAGGTGTAGACTGGTGATACTGTGCTTGTCGATGCTTGATCCGTCCTGTTTAGTGAGAGGAGTGCGAGTGCCTCGGGCAGGCGTACGAACTTGGTTGAATTTGAAAAAACTTGATGTTATTGTAATAGCTAGATGATTCCATGCTTGCTTCCTTTCATGTTTGCTTTAGGTGCTCTGCGTCGACGGTGCCCAACCCCGCGTATACCTCGACCGCCGCTGAGCCCTCTGGATGACCGGGGTTACCGTAGTAAATAGACTCATTGCTGAGCCCTCCAGATGCCAGGTTTACCATAGTAACTAGACTCAAGGGGTGAGGGGCTACGTGGCCAGTGAGGCCCTTGGGTCGCAATGCCCAAAGGGTCCCCCTTGACGTTCAAGCGATCCCGTTTTCGTTCTGCGTCGGTAGGGCCCAACCCCGCGCATACCCCGATCGCCATTGAGCCCTCCGGAGGACCGGGGTTATCGTCATAACTAGGCTCAAGGGGTAAGGGGCTACGTGGCCAGTTAGGCCCTTGGGTCGTGACGCCCAAGGGTCCCCCTTGACGTACGAACGACTCTTCATGATGGAGAACAAGCACCATACCTTCCCCACGATTCTTCGCCTGGGATGGGGGCACGAGAACACCAGGTGTCTGGGCACATGGTAGGGTGGCGTCTGCCAGGCGTGACCTGAGCATAGCCCCCGTACCTAGCCCCCCTCGCGACACCCATCCAAGGAGAAGATGTAAGCGTCGTGAGCTGAAAAGCTCCCTGAGGTTTGTGCGACCACCGGGGGCCACCCTCAGTTGTTTATAACTAGCGCGGAGCATAGAGCTACCACACTTGCGCGGAGTGTGCGCATAACCGTGCCTCGGTCGTATCGGCCAACGCGGAGCTTGGTGCTTCCACTGGTTCGTGGGCATAACCGCTCCTCGGTTGGATCTGCCAGCGCGGAGCTTGGTACTTCCATTGGACTGTGGGTGGGAGCCTCCCACCGGGAGAGACTCCGGGGCGTGTACAGCCCCGTCCTGACGCGTGGCTAGCACGGTAGGACAGTCAAGGTGTATATGGGTCCTCCTCGGGACGAGCTGAAGGACTCTGAGGAAGTTCTCGTGAGCTTACGCATCACTCACGAGACCCTACCCTGAGGCGGGTTGCGCCTGAGTCTTCTTCTGCAAAATGTGAAAAGAGAGGTGTTGTGTCGACCTGTGCTGAGTGCATATCCAAGGGATATTGCATGAGAAGGCCGCAGCATCAGCGACCCCAGGAGGTGACATTAGCGGGACTGGCCCGTAAGACAGAGCTCAGCCGCTTGATTTATCGATGCTGCAAGGACGGACCCGAGCATAGACGCCGTGCCTAGTCTTCTCATGCCACGATCCAAAAGAAAAACAGCCGGCGCACAGTTCCCACTTGAGCGAGGCACCTGCCACGGCCCCTACTTACCCATCCACGACTAGCCCATGCGAGAACAAGGCACCAAGGACCATGGGAGGTGCCGTCACGGAAATGGCTTGCTAGGCAGAGCTCAGCCCTTGGGTTTATCGACGCTGCAGGGACGGACCCGAGCACAGACGTCGAGCCAGTCCTTAATCATGGGGCGATCGCAATTGGGCTCACAAGGGCTCATGACCTTAGTGGCGGTGAGGACGCCAGTCATATAGATAATGCGAATGGAAAGAAATATCTGGCCTTGATTATGCAAAAAGGAAGACATCCGCAGGGGAACAGCCCCCCGCGGCCCGAGGATGATGCAGCCCGAGAAGCACCCTTGTTTAGATACGTGAAGTGTCACCTGATACTTGCCGAAGGAGAGTTGGGGTAGTTGAAGACATGAGCTGTGCGGGTCGCTCCTGAGGATCGTCGGGCTCCTGAGGCTCTCAGTGTTCGCGCGTGTCCGGCTCCCACTCCGTCCGGACCACCTGCCACTGAGCCTCCCGAGCCTCCAAGGCCTACTGCGCGAGATGCTGGAACGTGGCAGCCGCGTTGCGGAAGCCGAAGAGCGTGCAGATGTAGCTGCAGGGTAGGGCCCTCCTCCAGCCGACCGCCGTCGGCCAGAAGGGCTCCTGAGAAGCGGCTCGGTTGAGACCCGCGATGTCAACGCCAACGCGGAAGCAGTCGCTCGGGCTGCGAGCAGGTGGACTTGGGGATGTGCGGTTACGCCCACCACGGATGAGTCTTGCGTACTGAAGTTCCTCTCTAACTTGGTCGATGAAGTCCTAAGCCCCTAACGCTGGACGGCTCGCGCTGGGCTCACAAAAAGGCGCATCAAGATACACTTGTAGGTGGTGCTCGAACACCTCCCTCGGGGCACGGGTCAGCTCAGGGACACTCCAGAGGAGAGCCCCCGAGCCCGTCACGAGAGGGGCGTCGAGCGCGCCTCCCTATAGGTGGGTGGAAGGCGCCTCGTCAGCACGCGCGAGTTCTGAGGCCAGGTCGTCGGGAGCCCCCGCATCCTGAGGTCCGTTGACGGATAGGTTCTTCTTCTTCTTGGGGGCGGTCCGCAGGGCGAGGATGGCTTCATCCTCATCAGGGTATTCAACCGCCGCAGTCTAGTAGGCACGCTCTAGGGAGCGCACCACTTCCTTCTCGTCGGAGGTGATCGTGATGACTCCGCCGCTTCCAGGCATCTTGAGGACGTTGTAGCCGTGATGGGTCGCCACCATGAACTTGGCAAGGCCAGGTACCCCAGGATGGCATTGTACGGGAGGTGGATGTTGGCGACGTCGAAGTCGATGAGCTCGGTGTGGTAGTTGTCGCGGTCTCCAAAGGTGACGGGGAGGCGGACTTGCCCCATCGGGAGTGTGGAGCCATCCGTGACTCCGTAGAATGGCTTGGTGGGGTGGAGCTGATCGTAGGGAACCTAGAGTGTCTCGAAGGTCTGGACAGAGAGGACGTTGAGCCCTGCCCCACCGTCGATGAGGGTCTTGGTCACGAGGACATTGCTGATGGTCGGGGTGCAGAGCATCGGGAGTGCACCAGGGGCCGCAGTACACTTGAACTGGTCTTTGGGGTCGAAAGCGATGACTTGCTTGGTCCACCTGAGGTTGCTTGTGGCGTCAGGCCTGGGAAGCGCCGCGTTTACCTCACGGGCAAACTGCTTGAAGATGCGGTGAGAAGCCGGGACATGGGCTCCTCCCAGAATGCACGCGACTGCACGCGATTCCTGGAAGCCCCCTGCCCCGTCTCCCTGGCGGTCATCGTCGTTCCTCCTTGGTGGTGGTCACAGCGGATGCAGGCCTTCGTGGCCCTGAGGGCGACCCTCATGAGGTTGGTCGCGCCAGGGGCGTCACGAGGCTGCTCCTGCCAGTGGTCTTCACGAGGCTGCTCATGCCACCCTTGGCGCGAGTTCCTGCCGTCCCAACGTCCTCCTCCTCGGCCTCCTCCACGGCCGTAGCCGCGGTTGTCGCGCTCAGGGCGCTGCCCGACGCGCACACCGCGCATCGCCCTGAGCTCCTGGCAATCGTTGGTGTTGTCGCTGTGGACGTTGTGGAAGACGCAGTACGGTCGGTTGTCTCTGGGGAGGTCATCATAGCCGCAGCCACGCTTCACTTCTGGCTCAGCAGCCAGCACGGCGGGTCCCTTGCGCTTCGACTCCTTGGCCTTGGTCTTCTTATCGTCTGCCTCCACCTCAGGCATCTCCTGAACGGAGAGGCGGCCTTCCTCTGCCCTGGCGCACTTTGCCGCGAGCTTGAACATCTCGAGGGCTGTGCACAGGTCTTCGTGGATGGCGAGCTCTTCCCTCATCCTGGCGTCGCGAACGCCATCGGAGAACGCAGAGATGATGGCCTCGTCCGAGACCCTGGGGATACGGAGGCGCATGGTGTTGAAGCATTGGATGTACTTTTGCAGGGTTTCTCCCAGCAACTGCTTCACGCGACGCAGGTCAGCAGCTGCAGGGGCTCGGTCGCTGGTGCCTTGGAAGTTGGCGACGAAACGCTCGCGAAGCTCTCCCCAGGAGGAGATGGATCCCACCAGGAGGTTCAGGAGCTAGGAGGGTGCGTCGTCCTCCAGAGCCATGGGGAACCAGTTCGCCATGACCTGCTCAGTGCCGTTGGCCGCCTCGATGCTCAACTCGTAGAGTTGAAGGAACTCCGTGGGGTCGGTGGTGCCGTCGTAGCGCGGAGGCAGGTCCGGCTTGAACTTCTCGGGCCAGACGAGGCGTCGTAGGTCGCGACCTAGGGCGCCACACCCACGTACGCTCATGATCACAAGCGCCCCCTGCGCCTGTGACGCTGGCTCTTGAGGTGCTGGCGCCACCACCTCCTGTGGTGCGCGGTCTGGGCATTGTGGGCCAGGGGGCCCACGAGCCCCTACACGTGGGTGCGGGATCACCTGGCAACTCTCCTCGTCGTGGGCGTGGGCTCTGCGCGGTTGTTCACATCGAGGGGCCTCGCGCCGACCCTCCTGGTCGGCGGGGTGAAGGTGAGGCGGAGCTGGGACCCCACGGCCCTAGTTCGCCGCCGGGGGCGACGGAGGACGCGAAGAGTGCGTTGGTGCAGGCCCTTCCCCAGTGGCGTTGACGAGCTCGATGATGCGGTGGAGCCACTCGTCGTAGAGATCTTCTGCCGGGCGGTAGCGCAAGAGCTCTCGCGCCATCAGTAGCGCAGGCTGCTGGTAGACCGGCCCGCGGTGGACCAGCGAGGACGATGCTGCGTCCGGCGAGGGTGAAAGTTTTGCCGTGCGGCCATCCCGTCGCGCGGACAGGGGCAGCGAGGAGTCTTGCTGTTCGTGGACAGCCGGGTCGGTGGAGGCGTTGGCAAACGGTGAGATGGGGCGGAGCGGTGCGCCGTTGCCCACGGGCGCCGTCTGACCGACGTTCGCAGCGCGGCGGGCAGCGCAAGCTCGGTGTGTGTCCACCATGGCTGTAGAGCAGGGTCGGTGACGAGAACGCGACGAGGTCGTCGGAGAGGCGATATTTCGACACGCCCTCTACCTGGCGCGCCAAATGTGGGATTCAGGGCTCCGCAAAACCCGTTAAGTTCAAACACAGGGGTGTGAACGAAGATCTTTCCCACTCACATCTACCTAGCGTCTCGCTCTCGTCTCGGTGGAAGGATTCAAGCAAACAACGAACAATCACACAAGAGTTTATCTAGGTTCGGGCCACCGCGAGGTGTAAGACCCTACTTCCTGCTTTGGTGGATTGGCTCCGGGTGAGCTAGAGTATGAATTGGTACACGGGTTCCTGAGCTCAGGAGGCAAGCTCAGGAGGGTCAGGAGGCTAGTGTTCTTGCTCCTTGTGCGTTGGTCAAGTGTGTGTCGATCCTCCTCCCCAGTGGGAATCCTAGCTACTTATATAGGCGGCCACGGTCCTCTTCCCCCGAAATGTTTAGGCGGGAAGGGATTCCACAATGGCCATTTTTGAGCGGGAACACAAGGACGTTCCTTCCCTGACAAAAGCGGTCTTCGCGTGCAAAAGGATCAGGCGGTGACACGGTGGTGGGCTTGACGGAGACATCCTCCTTATCGTCCTTGCGGTCTTCGGTCTTGTTGCACCAAAGAGGAAACCTTTGCCCCTCTCCTTGGGAACAAACGGCTACGTTGTGTACTTTGAACCAAAATGGCAACTGTGCCGCTGGCGGACGCTGGCACGGTGCGTCATGATGGGCCTCGAACCCCTCGTTGGTTACCCCAAGTGGAAGGTGTAAGATGCAGTAAGTAGAAGTGTTTTCCCCTAGCAAAGATGCCAAGGATCGAATCCCCAGAGACTCCTAGGTTCAACAAGTAGGTGTCAATTGCTAACGGCGCAATTAGCAATCAACGTGGACCTGCACACAGATACAAATAACTTTGCTCCCAACGAGTACAGAGAGGTTGTCAATCTCTCCGGCCTTGTAGTTCACAAAGGGTTAAAAGCAATATGATAGTAGTGATAGATAGTGTTTTTGCAATAGTAAGTAAAATAGCGAAAAGTAAATAGTGGATGTGATCAATGATGGTAATATGGACCGGAGTCTCATGATGTTCACTAGTGATGTCTCTCTCCCAAAAGACGATAAAACAGCTATGTGAGGTAAACAAATTACAGCTGGGCAATTGACAGGACCACGAACGCAAACCAATGCTGACTACATTGCAAGAAAGGTTGAGGTTCAAAGCATGGGCGGTACGCCAAAGTAAGTAGACCGAAATCCATCAATATCTACTACTAATCATCCACCTTGAGATATCTATCCAGAACATCTCGCTGGTATTAAGTTGCGAGTCCCACCCATAGTGTAAACTCAATGCAACAGACAACTGCATTAAAAGAACTTTGCGTAAAGTAAACAATCCTTGCACCCGCGGGCACAAGCACCGTTGTTTTCCCCCTTGTGGCAACAACACATCCCCTAGACTCATGTTTCTCTCACTCAAACTAGTCATCGAGGGGCATGAACCCACAATCGAGCATAACGTTCCCTCTTCGAGTCACTACTTACTACTCGGCCAAAGCAATAAATAACAACGGAGAACATGCAAGAATTACTGATGAACTAAAATATGAAAGAGGTGAATCAAATATATTACTCAAGATCAATCTGAACATAATCTCATAATCCATCGATCCCAGCAAACTCAACATAGCAACAACATAAGGATTACATAGGTGCCTCGATCATGTAGGGCAGCTCACGAGGACTAATTAGTGAAGCACAAGAACGGGAGGAGAACATCACATAGCTACTGGTCATGGACTCATGGTCCAAGGGAGACTACTCACGAGTCATCCGGGAGGCGTCCATGGTGGTGGAGAAGCTCCCGGTGGTGATCCTCCCCTCCGGCAGGGTGCCGGGAAGAGTTCTCCTGGTGCTCCCGATCTTGGAAGCGGCGGCGGCGGCGGAACAGAGATGGGATCGCGAAAAGAAGTCATGTGCTGAGGGTTTCGGGGAACCCTTTAAGTATATGCCAAAGTAGGGCACCGTGGGACTCTCGGGTGGCCGAGGCGCCCCCCGGCGCGGCCCAGGGGGGGGGGGCGCCCACAGGGCGCCTGGAGCCCCTGTGCCCCCCCCCCCAGGCTGCCCTTCGGACGCAGTGTTGTTTCCGGAACGCTGATTTTTTATATATTTTTTCTGGATTTTTCTGGGCAGTTCTTGAAACGTGAAAACCTGAAATACATAAACAGCCGAAAACAGAAACTGGCACTGGGGTGCACTGGATTAGTAAGTTAGTCCAAATATGATCAAAAGTGTATGGAAGTGTATGAATATCATAGCAATATCACCCAAAAGTGGCATGGAGCAAGCAGAAATTATAGATACGTTTTGGACGTATCAACATCCCCAAGCTTAATTCCTGCTCGTCCTCGAGTAGGTAAATGATAACAAGAATAATTTATGTGGTGACATGCTATTAACCATATAGGACTCTCTCATAGTCATATGACAAAAGCTTACTGAGACAATGATTCTATAGTAATTAAGTTGTCTCAAGAGAAAATCACAAATGACTGAAAGTTTTACAACATGAAACTGAAACATCAAAAAGATTTGCAATGAACATGATGTGCAAATATGATAAAGTGATATCTAGCTTGCCCCCTTTAGTGATGCAAAACATAAATGCAAGGGCACCTTCAAGGTTTAAGTGATGACTAGATACAATCATTTCAGAACAAACGATATCACAATCATGCAAAAGACAATGCTACTTTGGGACAATGCACATTATACTCAGAATGACAATCATGCTCTCAGTAGTTGGTGCTTCAATATAAAGGTAAAAGAAAGGTTAAGTGCTAGAGCTTTTTATTTTGAAGACATGGAAGCAATTGTGTCAACGGTAGTAGTACTTCATATGTGTCATGTATAAAACATCTTATAAGTTGCAAGCCTCATGCATCGAATACCAATAGTGCTCGCTCCTTGTCCTAATTGGCTCGGATCCCTATGGGTTATCATTGCATTGCATATGTTTTAACCAAGTGTCACAAAGGGGTACCTCTATGCCACCTGTACAAAGGTCCAAGGAGATAGATCGCATTTGATTTCTCGTTTTTGATAGATCTCAACTTGAGGACATCCATACCGGGACAACATAGAAAATAGATGATGGAGTCCTCTTTAATGCATAAGCATATTCTCATGAGAGATTGAGGATTAAGGTCCAAGCTAAAACTTCCACCATGATGCATGGCTTTGGTTGGCGGCCCAATGTTCTTCTCTAACAATATGCATATTAATTCAACCCACGGTAAATCACCCTTACTTCAGACAAGACGAACATGCATAGAAACTCACATGATATTCAACAAAAGTGTGACAGTTGATGGCGTCCCCAGAAACATGGTTACCGCTCAGCAAGCAACTCATAAGAAATAAGATACATAGGCAACATATTCTTTACCATAATAGTTTTTAGGCTACTTTCCCATGAGCTATGTATTGCATGGTTAGTTTGCTTAGTGCAGGTGGAGGTTAGCAAAAGACTGGGAGCGACCAACTAAGAGAGCAATGACGGTCATAATCATGCAGAGCGACAAAGCAATATTGAATCGGGCATGGTAGTTATATCGCTACTTAGAAACAAAAGATCATCAAGGCTTGACAGACTTTCTTTACAGTCTTGAATATGCGTGAGCATACGCCAAGTCAATAAAGATAAATTCTCAAAGGAAGATATTACTAAACCATACCACATCATAGGCAAACAAACCAAGTTGGTATTCCAATAACACATTGGGAACCTCCCAGCTATTTGAGATTAACCAAAAGAAAACCTGAACTACTAAGCACCATCATGAAAGTAGCATCTTTATCATAGACACATTAACCCATGCAACGGAAGCAAACTCTCTTAATAAGGTGAGCATGGTAATTAAATAGAGTTCAAGCAACCAACTAAATAAAAGCTCTTGAAAAGATAAGCATGAATACTAAGAGTAGGGCACGATAGTAGCTATTAAAAGATAAAGAACACACACATCATAGATAGACATGAAAGTTCTATGTAATGTTCTAGGTAGAGGTGGAGCGTGTTTCTCTCCCACATAAAGGAATGCTGGGTTCCGACTCGTTATGAAAAACTAAAAAGAAAACTAAAAGCAAGACGCTCCAAGCATAGCACATAACATATGAAGTGATAAAAATATAGCGAAACGAAAGACGAACTGATAATGTTGATGGAGAAGGGGATGCACGGGGGGCATCCCCAAGCTTAGACGCTTGAGTCTCCTTGAATATTTCTTGGGGGTGCACGGGGGCATCCCCAAGCTTGAGCGCTTGACACTCCTGAATCTTTTTATCATCTTCCCTCGCACACTTGAAAACTCCCTTCATACATAACTCATCATAATCTGATTAGCGAGGTTAGTACCCTTAATAAAATAATTATACCTTGCTGGAAATAAGGATATTATTGAAGCTCTACTGTTTCTCAAGATTGCCAAAAGGTTTTTGCAAAGAAAAAGCAAGTTCTTAATTTGCAAAGTGAAGGTAAGGCAAAACAGGACAGAATCTGTGAAAAACAGAACAGCAGGCAGTAATTGACCTGTTCGGGATACTTCTGCAACTCAAATCAAAAAACTCAGAACTGACGCACGAAAGAAAAATAAATAGAGAACGCTGTCAAAAAAATTCAGACCAAAAAGATGATCTAATGATTTTATACGAATTTTTCTATCCAAGGACAGAATCTGTTTCCTGGACAGCACCTCACAACTTTTGAACTTTCTAGCAATCAGAGGCTATACTTGGCACAAATATGAAAAGCAAAGATACAATGATGATGCTACAGAAGTAAACAACATCAAGACACAACAAAAGCAAAAGATTTTATTCATGTGGGCTGCCTCCCAAAAGCGCTTTCTTTTATGCCTTTAAGCTAGGCATAATGCATAGATCAAGTTGTATCAATTGAACCATCATCAAGATCATCAAAAAGCTCTTCAATAATACAACTCGTCTTGAGAGGACTCTCAAATAAAGGCCTCATAGAGATACTTCTAGGTAGAAGACCAAAAGGATAAAAGTCAAGGGAAGATTCATTTATAAATTCATCAACGATAGGTGTTTCTTTCAAAGTCTTTACAGTTTCAACCCCTTTGGCAATAGGTGGATTACTTTTAGAACGGGGAGCCTTTGGAACGTGAACGAACTTAGGCTCCCTCTTTGCCGGAGTTTCTACCTTTTCGGTTTTGATCGAGGAGAGAGTAGATCCTAAGGTATCAAATATTTCCTCAATCCTGTCCATCCTAGAAGAGTCAGAACCATGGAATTTGACGGTCTCCAAAATTTTGGAAATTTTATGCATGGAGCTATCAAGTCTATTCAAATTCCCTTGGATCTTACGATCCAACTCATTCATCTTATTAGTGCTTGGCATCTCTAGCTCTATTTTTTCAAGTTTCTTCATAATGTGAGCTAGGGTGATGTCCTCTCGAATGCTAACAACAGGGGGACTCCCAACAAGATTTTCAATAACACTAAGAGACTCCCAAACTGGGGCCTCAAGGAAATTCCCATTGATAGCAGTATCTAGAATAAACCTATTCCATGAAGTAATTCCAACATAAAAATTTCTAAGTAAGATAGTAGTAGGTTGCTTCTTGGTGGCTCTTTTTTGTGAATCATTAATTCTATACCAAGCATCTTTCAAACTTTCCCCACCTCTTTGTTTAAAGGTGAGAACTTCTGCCTCGTCAAAGACAAAAGGACCCGACATAATGATAACTAAAGAACAAGATAACTATTTTTGTGATTTTCGATAAAAGGAACTAAAGCAAAAATAAAAGGTAAACTAACAAGACTAAAAAGCAAAGGTAAAAGATAGCATGCAACTCCCCTATCCTGAAGAGTGGAGTCCCCGGCAACGGTGCCAGAAAATACTCCTTGATGGGCCTCGAACCCCTCGTTGGTTACCCCAAGTGGAAGGTGTAAGATGCAGTAAGTAGAAGTGTTTTCCCCTAGCAAAGATGCCAAGGATCGAATCCCCAGAGACTCCTTGGTTCAACAAGTAGGTGTCAATTGCTAACGGCGCAATTAGCAATCAACGTGGACCTGCACACAGATACAAATAACTTTGCTCCCAACGAGTACAGAGAGGTTATCAATCTCTCCGGCCTTGTAGTTCACAAAGGGTTAAAAGCAATATGATAGTAGTGATAGATAGTGTTTTTGCAATAGTAAGTAAAATAGCGAAAAGTAAATAGTGGATGTGATCAATGATGGTAATATGGACCGGAGTCTCATGATGTTCACTAGTGATGTCTCTCTCCCAAAAGACGATAAAACAGCTATGTGAGGTAAACAAATTACAGCTGGGCAATTGACAGGACCACGAACGCAAACCAATGCTGACTACATTGCAAGAAAGGTTGAGGTTCAAAGCATGGGCGGTACGCCAAAGTGAGTAGACCGAAATCCATCAATATCTACTACTAATCATCCACCTTGAGATATCTATCCAGAACATCTCGCTGGTATTAAGTTGCGAGTCCCACCCATAGTGTAAACTCAATGCAACAGACAACTGAATTAAAAGAACTTTGCGTAAAGTAAACAATCCTTGCACCCGCGGGCACAAGAACCGTTGTTTTCCCCCTAGTGGCAATAGCACATCCCCTAGACTCATGTTTCTGTCACTCAAGCTAGTCATCGAGGGGCATGAACCCACAATCAAGCATAACGTTCCCTCTTGGAGTCACTACTTACTACTCGGCCAAAGCAATAAATAACAACGAAGAACATGCAAGAATTACTTATGAACTAAAATATGAAAGAGGTGAATCAAATATATTACTCAAGATCAATCTGAACATAATCTCATAATCCATCGATCCCAGCAAACTCAACATAGCAACAACATAAGGATTACATAGGTGCCTCGATCATGTAGGGCAGCTCACGAGGACTAATTAGTGAAGCACAAGAACGGGAAGAGAACATCACATAGCTATTGGTCATGGACTCATGGTCCAAGGGAGACTACTCACGAGTCATCTGGGAGGCGTCCATGGTGGTGGAGAAGCTCCCGGTGGTGATCCTCCCCTCCGGCAGGGTGCCGGGAAGAGTTCTCCTGGTGCTCCCGATCTTGGAAGCGGCTGCGGCGGCGGAACAGAGATGGGATCGCGAAAAGAAGTCATGTTCTGAGGGTTTCGGGGAACCCTTTAAATATATGCCAAAGTAGGGCACCGGGGGACTCTCGGGGGGCCGAGGCGCCCCCCCCCCGGCGCGGCCCAGGGGGGGGGGGCGCCCACAGGGCGCCTGGAGCCCCTATGACCCCCCCCAGGCTGCCCTTCGGACGTAGTGTTGTTTCCGGAATGCTGATTTTTTATATATATTTTCTGGATTTTTCTGGGCAGTTCTCGAAACGTGAAAACCTGAAATACAAAAACAGCCGAAAACAGAAACTGGCACTGGGGTGCACTGGATTAGTAAGTTAGTCCAAATATGATCAAAAGTGTATGGAAGTGTATGAATATCATAGCAATATCACCCAAAAGTGGCATGGAGCAAGCAGAAATTATAGATACGTTTTGGACGTATCACGTCACTGCTGACATCACTGCCTCCTCTTGAGGCAGGCTTGGCCTTGGATTCTCCGCCCCTTCGGAACGCCTTGCCGAGGCCGCTCCCGAGGGGGTCTTGGCGTCGTTGTCCTCGCGAGGCTTGGTCGATCAGTTGGGCCGTAACCGGCCGCTTGTAGGAGCGCGTCGCGGCCCGCAGACAGACAAGTCTGGGTACCCCAGTTCCCAGGACGCCGACACCAATTCAACTATAGATAGCACTCGTGATTTATAATCAAACCAGACCAGGTCACTAAATTAACCATTTCACAAAGCCTGTTAAGATGGACCTCAATCCTTAACCAATCGTCAATTTAACGTTACCATGTTCAGGGTCTGTAAAAAGATTGGCTTGTGAACCGTTCGACGGGTCATAGTAGGTTTACCTGGGCGGAATGACTTACTTAATGCAGGCATGCTAATCCGTGGTTTTAGGTGTATACACCAGGCTTCCAAGCCGTGGCTTGATAGCCTACTACAAGGGTTGTCAACTCGTTGACGCTATGCGTCAGGAGCACCGAGGTAGCATTGTGAGCTATGCTCGTCGGGTGCCTATGTTTGAGTCGTGCTATGCATCGAACTCTCTTTTGCCCCTCATCATCATGTGGGCTTTGATAGCCGGATTACCGAAGCCATCATAGCTATGCTCTTATGATGGTCTTGGTTTAATAGCCGGTCTAAGAGGGCCATAGGAACTCCTTTGCACACAGAAGCCCCCATGTGACAAACTCTTATGAAAAAAGCAGCAGATACCCCACTTTAACGGGGACTCCGGTTTATTATATTGATCATAATACATACATTTCAAGTTCACGTACATAAACGGAGCCAATGACTCAGGTATAGTAAGGCCGAAGAAGAGCGATATTCCACGGCCATCTGATTTCCTCCTCCGCAGAACGTGAGTCCTTATGTTCTCGAATGTCCACAAGGTAGTATGATCCATTGTGTAGATTCTTGCTTACCACAAAGGGTCCTTCCCAAGGTGGGGATAGCTTGTGCATGTCTATCTGGTCTTGGATGAGCCAGAGCACCAGATCTCCTTGTTGAAACGTTTTGGTTTTAACCCGGCGACTGTGGTACTGGGGCAGATCTTGCTGATAAATCGCCGATCGAGCTGCTGCCGTGTCACGTTCCTCATCTAGCCGATCCAACGCGTCTTGCCGTGCCTTCTCGTTATCATCTTCGACGTAAGCCGCCACCCACGTCGAATCATGACGGATGTCACTAGGGAGGACCGCTTCAACTCCATATACCATGAAGAAAGGCGTGTAACCTATACACCTATTAGGTGTGGTGTTGATGCTCCATAACATAGAGGGTAATTCCTCCACCCAAGAACCCGACGTCCTCTGCAAAGGGACCATAAGCCGGGGTTTGATGCCTCTCAAGATCTCTTGATTGGCTCTCTCAGCTTGACCATTGGATTGGGGGTGAGCCACTAAAGATACATCCAGACGGATATGCTCTCGCTGACAGAACTCCTCCATAGCCCCCTTGGATAGATTGGTACCATTGTTAGTTATAATGTTGTGTTGAAAGCCAAACCGGAAAATCACCTTTTTGATGAATTGAACCGTCGTTGCCCATCACACTTGCTGACTGGTTCTGCCTCAACCCACTTGGTAAACTTATCCACCGCCACCAGAAGGTGGGTCTAAACTTAACCACCGCCACCAGAAGGTGGGTCTTCTTATCTGGAGATATTTTAAAGGGTTCGACCATGTCTAGCCCCCAAGTCGCAAACAGCCAAGTTATTGGAATCATCCTCAACTCTTGAGCCGGTATTTGAGCACGCCGTGAGAACTTCTGGCAAGCATCACGTTTTCTGACCAAGTTCTCTACATCGGCGTGAGCCGTCAGCTAGTAGAACCCATGACGAAAAGCTTTAGCCACCAAAGATTTTGAACCGGCATGATGACCACAATCTCTTTCGTGGATCTCTCTAAGAATATCACGGCCCTCGTCTGGCGATACACAACGTTGAAACGCCCCAGAAACGCTGCAATGATGTAGTTCTCCATTGACAATAGTCATTGATTTGGATCGCTAGACTATCTGTCTAGCCAAGACTTCATCTTCTGGTAACTCACCTCGGTTTATGTACGCCAGATACGGTACCGTCCAATCCGGAATAATATGAAGCACCGCCACCAATTGAGCCTCTGGATCAGGAATGGCCAAGTCCTCTTCTAAAGGAAATTTCACCGACGAATTATGCAATACGTCCAGGAAGACATTGGGTGGCACCGGTTTACGTTGAGAACCCAATCGGCTTAATGCATCGGCCGCTTCATTCTTTCGTCGGTCCACATGGTCCTCCTGATAACCTTTGAAGTGTCCAACAACAACGCCCACCTCTCGACGATATGCTGCCATAAGTGGATCCTTGGAATCCCACTTACCAGACATCTGTTGAGCCACCAGGTCTGAATCGCCGAAACATTTAACCCAGCTTAAATTCATCTCCTTAGCCATTCACAGACCATGGAGGAGAGCTTCATACTCAGCTGCATTGTTAGTACAAGGGAACATTAAACGGAGGACATAATAGAACTTATCACCTCGTGGGGAAGTTAATACGACTCCAGCCCCCGAGCCCTCCAATTGCCTGGATCCATCAAACTGAATAGTCCAGTATGTATGATCTGGCTTTTCCTCTGGTGCTTGTAACTCTGTCCAATCTTTGATGAAGTCCACCAGTAATTGAGATTTTATTGCAGTATGAGGCACATACTTCAATCCGTGAGGACTAAGTTCAATGGCCCATTTTGCAACCCGACCAGTCGCTTCTCTGTTCTGGATTATATCTCCCAGAGGAGCTGAACTAACCACGGTGATTGGATGGCCCTGAAAATACTGCTTTAGCTTCCGGTTTGCCATGAAGACTCCATATACCAATATCTGCCAATGCGGGTATCTCTGCTTCGATTCAATGAGCACCTCGCTGATGTAGTAAACCGGTCGTTGAACCAGATATTCCTTTCATGCCTCCTTGCGTTCTACCACAATGCAACACTTACTGCTCCAGCATTGGCAGCCACATAAAACAGCAGCAGCTCATTATCAACTGGTGCAGCAAGGACCGGCGGCTCTGCCAACTGCATCTTCAAGTCTTTGAACGCAGCATCAGCAGCATCACTCCAGACAAAACGGTCTGTCTTTTTCATCATCTGGTAAAGCGGGATGGCCTTCTCCCCCAAACGGCTGATAAACCGGCTGAGCGCCGCAATGCGGCCCGCCAAGCGTTGGACATTGTTGATGCACACTGGTTTAGACAAGAATATAATCGCCTTGATCTTCTCCGGATTAGCTTCAATTCCTCTGTTTGACACCAGGAACCCCAAGAGCTTGCCTGCCGGAACACCAAAAACACACTTGGTCGAATTAAGCATCATCTTATAGGCCCGGAGATTATCAAAGGTTTCATTTAGGTCAGCTATCAATGTTTCCTCTTTCCTAGATTTCACCATAATATCGTCCACATAAGCATGAACGTTCCGCCCAATCTGTCCATGAAGACAATTCTGCACACAATGTTGATAGGTCGCCTGGGCACTCTTGAGCCCGAAAGGCATAGATACATAATAGAAGGCTCCAAAGGGAGTTATGAAGGCCGTCTTCTCCTGGTCCGTAACTACCATCTTGATCTGGTGATAACCGAAATATGCATCCAAAAAACTTAAACGCTCACAACCCGCCGTAGCATCAATGATTTGATCAATACGAGGGAGGGCAAAGGCATCAGCTGGGCAAGCCTTGTTCAGATCTGTGTAATCAACACACATTCGCCAAGTGCCGTTCTTTTTAAGCACCAGTACCGGATTAGCCAACCACTCCGGATGAAATACCTCAACTATAAAGCCTGCTACAAAGAGCCTAGCCACTTCTTCACCAATAGCCTTGCGCCTTTCTTCATTGAAGAGGTAGAGAAACTGTTTGACCGGTTTAAACTTGGGATCAATATTAAGAGTGTGCTCAGCGAGTTCCCTCGGTACACCTGGCATGTCAGAAGGTTTCCATGTAAAGATGTCCCGATTCTCACGGATGAACTCGATGAGCGCGCTTTCCCATTTCGGATCCAGGTTAGCACTGATGATGAATTGCTTGGATGAATCGCCAGGAACAAAGTCAACCTGCTTGGTCTCATCAGCTCATTTAAACTTCAAGGCCGGATCATGCTCTGTGGTTGGCTTTTTCAGCGGAGACATACCTGCCAGATCAACATTATCTTTATAAAATTTCAATTCCTCGGTTGCACAAACCGCCTCAGCATAAGCTACATCACCTTCCTCGCACTCCAGAGCAATCTTACGGCTCCAATGGACCGTAATAGTTCCCTTGTGACCTCGCATCTTAAGCTGCAGATAAACATAACAAGGCCTCGCGATGAACTTTGCATAAACCGGCCGTCCGAACAGGGCTTGATATGGACTCTTGATCTTTACCACTTCAAAAGTCAAGGTTTCGGACCTTGAGTCATGCTCATCTCCAAAAGTGACCTCCAAATCTATCTTACCAACTAGATATGCTGATTTACCGGGTACCACGCCGTAGAAAACGGTGCTGGACTGCCGAAGCTTTTTGTTTGTCAACCCCATACGACGAAAAGTCTTGTAATACAGAATGTTGATGCTTCTTCCTCCATCCATGAGAACCTTGGTGAACTTATAGCCCCCAACCCGTGGTGCCACAACTAGAGCCAGCTGACTTGGACTATCAACCCGGGGCGGATGATCCTCTCGACTCCACTCAATGGGTTGTTTTGACCAGCATAGGTAGCGCGGCACCACCGGTTGAACAGAATGTACTGCCCTCATATAAACTTTCTGATCACGTTTACATAGGCTTGTGGTGAAGACGTGATACTGCCCACTACTCAACTGCTTCGGATTACTCTAATATCCCGATTGCTGCTGTTGATGTTGCTGTTGAATGCCCTGATTGTTATAACCACCCTAGCCGTGCTGCTGGTTATGCTGATTATGCCCACTCTGGTTGCTGTGATTGTTCTAGTTACCTTGGAATCCTGAACCAGATCCACCACCTTGATAACCCGGCCCGTGGAAACCAGGACCTGAACCACCGGACGATCCATGATCATATTGAGACCGGTTTATGAACTCCTTCATAATAAAGCAGTCCTTCCAAAGGTGTGGGGCTGGTTTCTCCTGCGTACCGTGCCTTGGGCAAGGTATATTCATCTGGCGTTCTAGATTAATGTTCGGACTCCCACCTCGCGGGGGTGGTCTGCCCTTGTGGCGCTGGCCATCCTCATGGGCATTAGTGTTAGCCACAAAATTGAAATTATTATCCGCTTTACGCTTACCATTATGTCATTGATTCGTGGGGCTGGGCTGTGGCGCTTTACCATTATTCTTTGCCTTCCCTGATTTCTCGTCATCAAACTCTGGATAATTGGCACTATCTGAGTCTGCATATTTCACCAAAGCGCCCATGAGCATTCTCATGTCATCACAATTACGTTTAAGCCGTCCTAATTTTAGCTTCGGAGGCTCAAACCGTCAATTGCCTTCCAGTGTTATAACTGCTGTGTCCGGGTTGATGCGGTTGGAAGAATGCAGGATCTCCGATACTCGGCGCACCCAATGTCTCGTTGACTCGTGCTCTCCTTGAACACATGAAGCTAAATCGACAATACATCGGCTGCTTGCATATGTCTTTGAAGTTATTGATAAACCGGCGGCGTAACTCGGCCCATGATCCGATAGAGTTGTACCCTCCAACATCATAGTGAAGTACTTAGCACATGATGCATCATCTACGTCCAGCATCTCCATTGCCATCTAGTAGCTTTCGACCCATGTCTTGGGGGATAAATTCGTAGTATAATTGGGCACCTTGCGTGGTCCTTTAAAGTCCTTGGGCAGCCGTATGTTGCATAAAGCGGGGGTGAGACAAGGCACTCTTAAGGAACTGGATGTAACCCCCGGTTCAACTATGGTAGATGGTCGAACTAGCGTCTGCTGACGGGCTTCGTACTGTGCTGCTAACTCGGCCTCCTGGCCCTGTCTGCCCTAATCCACCACGTCTTGAGCATTTTCACCTCCCCCCGCCAGGTTATCCTTCCATGATAGATTACGATTTTGCGCGCTGCTTGACACGGCTAGTTCCTCCAGGTGCCAGCTATAACTTCGGCTTGGGTGAGGGGTGGAGTGAATCCTCTCGCGGCTGTGCGAATAAGCTTGCTGCTGAGTTAAAGCCGTCTCCAGAAATTCCCTGGCTCGCCGTGCCTCCACTGCTATGGGGGATTCTCCTTCAATGGGAAGGGCGGCCAGTCATGAAGCGGCGGCAACTATGTTGTCCAATGGGTTAGAGCAGTGACCAGGAGGGGTAGGTACATGTTGTGACGGAACAACTTGGCGGGTTGGCTCCGCGGCCTGTTGCTGGACCGATGCTCCTGTGCCAGGCGCTCCTCCCCGGTTTACCCATGGCTGGTTACTGGTTCCTGCTCCTTGCGTATTGAAAAGGTTCCTCGCCTCATAAGCCGGCGGTAGGCGGGATTGTTGCCTTCTCCTCATTACATCACGCGAAGCAGTTTGATCCAACATGAGCCGGTAAGCTTGAGCATCTAGCTCGGCCTGCCTTGCAACCATCCTGGTATTCTCAGCAGCTAGGTCCAATTTTGCCTGATCTATCTGGCTCTTCACCTGAGCAACTTCTGCATCATGTTGTTCCTTATCGGCCTAGCCCACCTCTACAGTTAACAAAGCCGTCAAAGTGTCAACTAAGGCAGTTAATACCTGAACCGGTGATTGAACCGGGCCACCAGCCCTAGCCGCTTTTCTCGCCAGGTCCGAAGTTAACGTCGCCACAGTCGAAGACTGTTGCACAGGTTGCAATCCGTCCATGAAGACCGTGACCCGGTTTGGCGGATCCAGGGGGTCCGGAATACTGTCACCATCGGAACAGCCCCCAGACCGGCCATCTTGTAAAGAGGATGACTCGTCGCCGGAATAGACAACGGTCTCGCCACCGGAGTCCAATCCATCTTCAGCTTGCACTCTATGAACCGCTCCGACGAAGACGTGCTTCACGGCGAGCCAAATCCGAGCAGGTCTCGCACGCTGAGCCGACTCGACGATGTTTTAGAAGATGTCCGGCTCAGGGCCCGGTTCGCCGATCTTGCCGATGAAGATGTGGATGCCGCCAAAGGGGACCCGGTACCCGTATTCGATTGAATCGGCCTCGGGGCCCCAGCCTGCATCGTCGATGTAGATCTTGCCGCAACGTCTCTTAGTCATCCGGCCCACTGCATAGCCCTTGAGTCCTTTAAAGCCGTCCTTCAAGAACTCGAAACCATCGTGTGATTGCCCCACGGTGGGCACCAGCTGTCGTGGTTTTTTCACGACAGATGTCCTAGCAAAAGTACTTAGTCGTGAGGCCATCGCAATGGGTTAGCTTAAAGGGGTTAAAGCGGACAAGGATGCAAGTATTTATACTAGTTCAGCCCCTTCAATGAAGGTAAAAGCCTACGTCTAGTTTGGTGTGATATTGCTAGGGTTTCGATGACCAGGGAGCGAATCCGCTTTGCCTGTGTCTCGTGTTGTTGTTCTCTGTCCTTGAACTGTCGCCGGGTCGTCCCTTTATATCCATGAGGTGACGCCCGGGCCAGTTTACTATCGGCGTAAAAAAAGGGGGTACACTTTTTGTACCCCTATGACTGTGCACGAGCAGTCTGAGCCACGGGCAACGCCGCACCAAGCAAGGCAAGGGAGGTAAGCCAGGGTAAGACCGAAGCTCAAGAGAACTAGGATGACACCAAGGACAAGACCACAAAGAGCAAAGGGACGAAGCGGGTTCCCCCGGCAAGATCCTTGCCGGGAGCCAGTTTTAGTAGCCCCGGCATGACCCTTGCCATGGCAACTCGCCCCACGCCTACGGAGCAAATCACCCTTGAGTCCGCTGCCCCCATAGGGCAAGGATTCGGGAGACATCCCCGTAGTGGCATGCAGATCTTTGTGAAGACATTCAAGATCAGATACGCACTAAGAAGGCGACGACCCTTGGCAGGATCCTAGCCGAGGAAGATCACAAGACCTCCGGCAAGCGCCTTGCCGGGGATGGCAGCAGGCGCCGCGGCAAGACCCTTGTTGGGGCCCCGACAAGGCCCTTGCCAAGGATATCCACAGGGCCACTATCAAGCCCACGCCGACTAAACTTCCACCGCCTTATGCAGCTGTCGACCCAACCAGCTGGGCAGGCACCTGCGTGGCGGCATACAGATCTTCGTGAAGACCCGCCATTGCGCCACCTCAGCTACCTGCTTACCTACATGGCATCTCAGGCATCGCTGGCCAGGGCGCGTGTCGACACAAGAAGGAGCAGCGACGGACAAGACATATCTCAACCCCGTCCCCGATAAAGCAAGGACACCTAAGCAAGACGCATTAAATGTGCCTTGTCATGTATTGCGAGGTATAAACTCGCATCACTGTACCCTTTCCACCTCCTGTGTGCCACTGTGGCAACCCCTTTTTCTATAAAAGGAGGCCCGAGGCGACCGGGAGGAGGATTCGGCTTTTTGGAGCTCCTCACGCCCCATAGCTAGCTGAAGAACATAGATATACAATCCACCAAAGCAGGAGTAGGGTTTTACGCATCCTCGCGGCCCGAACCTGGATAAACGAACCACGTGCTATCTGTTTGATCCGCTCTTCTCTCAACCCCGCGCCCCGCTAACCGTAGTAGGGATTCTTGTGATCCCATAGGTGTCGTTCCCACCGACATCTTTGGCGCGCCAGGTAGGGGGCGCTGTTGTGAGAATCGGCTTTAGTATTTAGTTCGACGCTTCTTCATCATCATGACACCCAAGAAGAAGACGACGGTGGCGGTTGGCCAGTCGGAAGCCGGACAGCCCGTCCTGACATGGGCGAGCAGCGGGCTGGTCGCGGAAAGGACCCGGGGAGCTGCTCACGAACACCAATGCCGTCCCAGGAGCCGTAGTTTGGGAGGTGGCGATGTTTGTGCGCCTGGTAACGGGCCACACACCGCCAAATCCAAAGACGGAGCCAGGCCCTCTGTGGGTGGCGTGGGGCTTCCAAGATCGCTGCCCCATCACCCGAAGGCGACGCAAGGGCCTCCAGGACTCCCACGCCGGCGCCAACGGCGCGCTCCTCCCAAGCAGCGCGCGACGAACGGCGTCATCACGTCGAAGATCCCGGGCGTCGCCGCGGGATGAGCCCCGAGCGCCACTCCCGAGACGTAGAAGACCTGCCCGCCCGCCATAGCGCTGGTGAAAATGGCATGTGACCGTGGGATCGTGATAGAGCTCCTCCTGACATGGTCAGGAGTCGAAGCGTGTCGCGGTCCGTGCAGGTGTCGCTACCGCTAACCCCAGCATAAGCCCTGGCACGCACACAGTTGCTCCTCGACTTTACTCCCGTTACTGGGAAACTCGACGAATGAAGATCCACCATACGAAGCCTTGTCACGGTCGCCAACAAGGATGAACCAAGTCCAGAGAAGCCCCCGGGACGATGCTCCGATGGGGTCCCACGCACCAGTGGCGGGAGGACCGGCAGCACCGTGGTCACGATGCATTCGCCTCCTCCTCGCCCGGTACCACGTGTGTCGACTCGTCGAGACGCCGCGGGTGACGACATCTCCATAGCGTCGTCCGACCCACGGACCCACGGCGACCAGCGTCAAGTTCTTCAGGAGCGAGCTCATGAAGACGCTCAAACCACCATCGAGCGTCGGCGCGGAGCGCGCCACCAGTCAGACAGGCGAGTAGGGCATGCTGTGAACCGCCCAGCACCGGAGAGCCCTCGAGGTCTACCTTACGAGGTAGGCTGTCCGGCTTTTACTCGTGAGCTGCGGCAGTTCCAGTGGCCCACTCACCGTACCTTCAAGCTTACCGTTGGCGAGAAGTACAATGGCAAGACCCACTGTCAGAGTTCCTCAGCATCTACACCATCGCGATGCAAGCTGCCGGAGCCCGCGACGATAAGGTGCTTGCGAATTACTTTCCATTGGCCCTTAAACCCAACGCCATGTCGTGGTTGATGCACTTGCCGGTAGACTCTATTTCCTCCTGGTCGGATTTGTGCCATCAGTTTGTTGGCGCCTTTACTGGAGGTCACCAAGCCCATGGCCAAGCAAGTGACCTGCATGTCATTCCCCAGAAGGGAGGCGAGAGTCTGCGCAAGTATATACAGAGGTTCAGCCGGGTACAGTACAATATGCCTGATGTTCACCCTGGCGCCATCATCAGCGTGTTTCAACAGAACGTGCGTAACCGCAAGATGCGCGAAGAGCTGGCAATGAACAAGGTGAAAGACGTGGCAGAACTCTATGTTCTTGCTGACAGATGTGCCTGGGCTAAAGAGGGAAGGAAATACCCCAGCGAAGATGCCGGCACGGAAACCGACTCTTCAGATGAGGATGCTGCCGCCCCGGCAAAGAAAGGCCGACGCCGCAACAGGAAGCGCAAAGGTAAAGCCGTGCTTGTCATCGAGGGATCTGATGACGCCGGCTCCGCCAAGAAAACCAAGGCGGATGACCCCGGCAAGGAAATTGTCGGGTGTGTCACCTGCCTGGCCTTGGCGGCTACCGAGAAGCCAGGAAACTCCGACAAGCAATACTACAAGATCCATCGCACCAAAGGCCATGATCTCCAAAACTGCCGACAGGTTGAGCTCCTTCCTGAGAAGCAGAGGGCTGAATATGAGAGGCGGGACAAGGAGAAGGGCCAGGACGGTGCTGAGGGGTCCGGCAAGAAGCGTGACGGCCAAGCAGGCCGTCGCGGCAAGGATAAACAGCAGGAGAGGCCCGCCCGGGGCCGTGACAGAAAGCGAGAAGACGACGATCACGAAGAGGACGACGAGTCCGGTGACCAAGAGTTTCAGAAAGCCACGGAGGCCATGTGCGTCGATGGCGGCGCCTCGCTGCATACTTCTCGCCGCCAGCTTAAACAGTGGGCGCGTGAGATTACAGCGGTGGAGCCGTCGTCTGGTTCCCAAAAGCCGGTGAAATGGTCCAGCACGCCTATCATTTTTGACACTGAGGTTCACCCTGATCGCACTACTGCGGTCGGGTGCTTGCCGTTGTTGGTTTCACCGACAATACGCAACCTCAAGGTGACAAAGATGCTAGTCGATGGCGGGGCCGGTCTGAACTTAATCTCGCCTACTATGATCGAGAAGCTGCAGATTCCTGGTGGAGACCTCGAAGAGACGGGCACGTTTCAGGGGGTCAACCTGGGGAGAAGTCAACCGAAGGGGAAGGTCACTCTGCCCGTGACTTTTGGAAGTGACCTGAACTACAAGACATAAAGGATCGTGTTCGATGTCGCCAAGATCCCCTTGCCCTACAACGGGATCCTTGGCCGCCCAGCGCTGGCCAAGTTCATGGCGGTGTCACAGTACGCCTACAACACCCTAAAGATGCCAGGACCTGTGACGATCATCACCATCCCCTCCGATAAGAAAGATGCGCTGATTTGTGCTGACCAACTATACCAACAAGCAGTTGCAGCAGATGCCGCAACTAGGGCACTTGCTCCTGCCAGTGGAGCCCCGGGGGGGAAGAAGAAGAAGAAGACTGGTGAGACCTCGGACACCCACTCCGGCAAGCGCACCTCTTCGGAGTGTAGTGCTTCCATCGTGGACGTCCTAGAGAGCTCCACCGGCAGAAACAAGAAGTCCAGGGCCACACTGCCGGGAACCAAGAAGGTTTCTGTCAAGGAGGACGGCACAGGAGGGGCTTTCACCATATGCTCTACCCTTGACGACAAATAGGAAGACGCGCTCGTCACCTTCCTGCGGGCAAATTTTGATGTCTTTGCATGCCAAGCATGCGACATCCTCGGCGTTCCCAGGAAGGTGATTGAGCACCACCTTGCTGTTTGTCCTCATGCGCGGCCCGTCAAGCAGAAGGTCAGGAAGCAAGCTTTGGAACGACAAGAGTTCATCATAGAGGAGATCCGGAAACTGGAAGCAGCGGGTTTGGTAAGAGGAGTGCTCCATCCAACGTGGTTAGCCAATCCAGTGGTAGTGCGCAAGGCAAATTGGAAGTGGAGGCTGTGTATTGATTACACAGATATCAATAAGGCTTGTCCCAAAGACCCCTTCCCGTTGCCGCGCATCGACCAGATTGTTGACTCCACGGCTGGCTGTGACCTGTTGTCATTCCTCGATGCCTACTCCGGCTACCATCAGATCTTCATGACAAGAGAAGACGAAGAGAAGACATCATTCATCACCCCATGTGGTACGTATTGTTTTGTATGAATGCCTTTCGGGTTGAAGAGTGCTGGCTCAACGTTTGCAAGGGTAGTCCACATTGGTTTTGAACCCCAGCTCCATAGAAATATGGAGGCTTATATGGATGATATAGTGGTCAAAACCAAGAACAAGGCAACCCTTATACCAGATTTACAAGAAACATATGCAAACCTACGCAAGATCAATTTCAAGATGAACCCTGAGAAGTGCGTCTTCGGCGTCCCGTCCGGCAATCTTCTCGGGTTCTTTGTGTCACAGCGTGGGATATAGGCCAATCCGAACAAGATCAAAGCTATAGAACATATTGAAGCACCCAAATGGGTCAAGGATGTGCATCGGCTTGCTGGCTACGTTGCCACCATGAGAAGATTCATTTCCAAGTCTGCCGAGCGCGCCCTTCCCTTTTTCAAGATTTTGAAAAAGGTGGGCCTAATGGAGTGGACTCTAGAAGCCGAAGCAGCATTGCAAGATTTAAAGAGGTATCTTTCCTCCATGCCAGTACTAGTTGCGCCTAGGCCACAAGAATCGTTGCTGCTATACCTGGCGGCAACGAACCAGGTGGTCAGCGCCACACTAGTGGCACAGAGAGAAACTGATGACGAGGTGATAGCAGCGACAGAGCCTGATGCCGTTGGTGCAGAGACGACACGGCCGGTTGGAGTGCCGCCAAGGAAGAAAATGATGCAGCACCCGGTCTACTTTGTTAGCTCCCTCTTGCAGGGGGCTAGATCAAGGTACTCTAGTGTGCAGAAATTGCTCTTTGGCCTTCTTATGGCCTCGAGGAAGCTGCGTCAGTACTTCCAGGCACATGAGATCACTGTCGTCACTCGCCTCCCTCTGCAACGGATATTGCACAATCCAGATGCAACGTGAAGAATTGAAGAGTGGGCACTAGAGCTGTCCAGCTTTGGCCTCAAGTTTGAAAGTACCTCGACGATTCAAAGCCGAGTCCTGGCGGAGTTCGTTGCAGAATGGACCGCGACGCCTGATGAACAAGCCCAGGAAACTGCTCTCCCCGGCAAAGAGGCGAGTTGCAACTGGATCATGTACTTTGATGGAGCTTTCTCCTTACAGGGCACCGGGGCTGGCATACTGCTTGTCGCGCCCACCGGAGAGCACCTCAAGTACGTGGTCCAGATGCACTTCCCCAGGGAGGTATCAACGAATAATACGGCCAAATAAGAGGGGTTGCTTGGTGGTCTTAGGATCACGGCAGACCTCGGAATCAAGAAACTCATTGTTAGGGGCGATTCGCAGCTTGTCGTCAAACAAGTCAACAAAGATTACCAGAGCCCGTTGATGAAGGCCTACGTCGATGAAGTGAGAAAGCTGGAAGAGCATTTTGATGGTATACAGGCGGAGCACGTTCCCCGAGCAGAGAACGACATCGTCGATTACCTGTCAAAGCGCGCTGCCCTCAAGTTACCTGTGGAACCAGGTACCTTTGTGCTTCAACTTTCTCAGCCATTCGTTGATCCATCAACAGACCAAAACAAGAGGAGGAAATTAGGGCCCGGCAAGTACTTTCCCGCTGAGCTCCCCGGAGCCGCCGGCAAGGATGTTGCTAGGGACACTGAGCCCGCCACGGGACGGCTAGCTCCGGCGGAGCGTCAAGCTCTTGCGATCGGGACAGCCGCTCCTATAGCGGAGGAAATGCCTTTAGTCCTCGCCGTCGAGCCCCAGGCTCCAGCGTGGGCACAGCATACCGTCCGATTCCTCCAAACTCAGGAACTTCCTGAGGAGCAGGAAGAAGCGGAAAAACTAGCACGTCGATCTGCTATGTACCAGTTCATCGTTGACGTCCTGTACAGAAAGAGAATGAACGGCGTGAAATTGAAGGGTATCCCTCAAGAGGAAGGACTTGGGCTGTTGGCAGAGATACATGGAGGCATATGTGGATCCCACATGGGGTCAAGAGCCCTTGCCGGCAAGGCTTCTTCTGGCCCACTGCCCTCCAGGATGCGACGACACTGGTCACCAGGTGTGAAGCGTGTCAGTTCCATTCAAAGAAACTTCATCAACCAGCTCAAGCCCTTCAAACCATTCCTCTCTCCTGGCCCTTCTCGGTCTTGGGGCTCGACATACTTGGCCCTTTCCCCCGCGCTGTCGGGGGCTTTGAGTACTTGTACGTCGCAATCGACAAATTCACAAAGTGGCCAGAGGTGGAGGCAGTGAGGAAGGTCACAGCCCAGTCAGCCGTTAAATTCTTCAAGGGACTAGTGTGCCATTTTGGTGTACCCAACAGGGTCATCACCGACAACAGCACACAGTTCACAAGTCGAACCTTCATGCAATATACCCAAGACCTCGGCAGCAAAGTCTGTTTCGCTTCCGTTGCTCACCCAGGAAGCAATGGTCAAGCTGAGAGAGAAAACGCTGAAGTACTGCGAGGCTTAAGGAAAAAGAACTTTGACAGGCTGCGCAAGAGTGGAAGGCGCTGGATTGATGAGTTGCCGACGGTTCTTTGGTCGATCAGAACGACGCCAAATCGAGCCACCGGCCAGACATCCTTTGCCCTAGTATACGAGGCAGAAGCAGTTCTCCCCACTGAACTCATATATGGGTCACCTCGAGTGCTCGATTATGATGAGCTTGAGCAAGAGCAACTGCGGCAAGATGACGCAAAGCTCCTTGAGGAAGATCGTCTTCGGGCGGCTGTGAGAGCAGCACGCTACCAGCAAGCCTTGCGCCGCTACCATAGCCACAAGGTTCGTGCCCAAAGCTTTGAAGAAGGCGACCTTGTTCTTCGGCGCGTTCAATCGGCCAAGAATACCAACAAGTTGACGCCGAAGTGGGAAGGCCCTTATCGGGTAATACAAGTCACCAGGCCTGGCGCAGTCCGCCTGGAGACCGAAAATGCCGTTCCGGTGAGCAACTCCTGGAACATTGAGCATCTTCGCAAGTTTTACCCATGAGGCGCGGCTTGCCGGGCCCCCTGGCAAGCCACCTTTTGTACAAGCCTTGCCGACAAGGCATGTAACCTTTTGTACAAAGCCAGGCGCAGACCCTGAGCATAAATAAATGAAGCGATGGCGCCCTAAGTTATAGCATGCTTGCTAGGTCGAGTCTCGTCCTTGGTTAGGGTTGATAGTGCTTAGCGGCGGCTAACCCCTAGCTTAGAGGTCGAGTTTGCATCTCTTTGTCTTTCTTTTATCTTCTTTGGTTCACAGGACACACATATATCCTTGCCGAAACCACTTGGGGAGAAAAAAGGAACAGACCAGCATCTAGGCCCCGGCAAGCCAGTATTACCGGGGGCTGCAAGAGCAAAGATTCACCCACGGCAAACCAGGGATGCTGGGGGCTGCAGCTTCAGATAAGTTCTTCATCCCTTATCATGCATTCCATTATGGACTGAGGTATGTGAAACCTCGTTTTTTTCTTTAAACTACCGTGCTCCCCTGACACTAGGCCCTAGGGCTCGTTCCTGGGACCAAGTTTGGTCGTAGTCGTGGCAGCGAAAGGATAAAACAAGGAGCCTGAACCCGCCTCATCCCTGCCTCCGCCAAAGGTGTGAGAAAGGTAGAGCGAAGTGGGGAGACGACAAGGCCTGTTGCCGGGCGAGAAAGTGTTTATCTTAAAGATATCAAGGATTTATTCCTTTCGTGGGTTTCACCCACAAACAAATGACCCGGCAAACATCCCTTTTTCATTAAAAACATCCCGCCCAGGTACAGTCCATAGGGAATGAAAAACGTGAATAAGGGGATTACAAGTTTTAAATTTAACAGACACCCGAAGGCTTACAAACTAAAAAGAGATAAGATGCTCGTAATCCCTTTCTTGTCCCTCTCCTCAGGAGGCGGGTCAAGGAGGCGAGAAGGGCAAAAGGAGAGCCTAGGAGAGCTACGGGTGGTAGAAGACACCGAGAGAATATCTTGGTGGCCACCCAAAGGCTGGATGGTGATGGCGGCGCCGGAAGCAGAGCTCGAAGACGAGGCGGCAAGACGTCACTACGCGTCGAAGGCGTCGGTGCCCGCGTACTCCGACTTGACGGCCTTGCCGCCTGCCCTCTTCCTCTTCCGCAGCCCCCAACGCCAGCCGCCCAAGAAGATGGCCCCGAGAAGTTCAAGGAGCCGGCGACACGGATGATGGGGTCACCGGTGCCGCATGGAACGGCGCCCAACACGTAGTCGGACCCGTCACCCTGCCGCCTACCACCCTCGTCGTCACTGTCGCTGTCCTCCTCGTCACTCTCGCTCGAGGAGGAATCTTCATCATCAGAAGAGCTCTCCACGCAGCACCTTGCACGAGTCCCGAAGTGCCCGAAGACCTTGACGGAAAGAAGGCCACCCTCCATCAACTTAAAATGGAGAGTGAGCCCATCCGCCAAGCTGTGGATACGAGCAAACGTCTTCCACCCCCGACGAAGATACATCACGTGAGGAGCAGGGAAGTCGACGCAGACCCGCGTACCGCTAATCCCGCAGCCCCTCATACGCAGCCACAATGACTGCGGCGGATCCAGCTCCATCTCCCGTGCGAATGGAGTCGGGAGGCGAAGGTGAAGGCACGACAGGCGGCGCAACCTGACAAAGAATTCAAGGGGATTGTCCCCAACGTGGCCCTCCGTCGGTGGAGGAGCCGCTGGCGGGGGCGAGGCCGGCGCGCCGCCCCGTCCTCCTCTTACCTAAGCGCTGCGACCTCTACCCCGACCTCGCCCACGGCCTCGCCCTCTCCCCCTTCCCCGCGCGGCTGGCTCTACCACCACAGGTGCAGGAGGAGGAGCGATGCGTTGTCGAGCAGCAACCCTTGCCGCCACCATCGAAGGACCGGGATTCCCTTTCTCCATTGCAAGGGGAAGGAAGAAGCGGAAGCAGAAGAGGGAAGAGGATGGAAGAATACGGGGTGCCATCCCCCCTCCCCGCTCCTTATAAAGGAACGGGGTTGGGGCTGAGCCGCCCCGCTCGGCCAATCAAGTCACAAGAAGCGCAAGGAACCAGGACCAACCCGCTGCCTCCACCATTCGCCACCCAAACGCATAGGAGACACGTGGCCAATGCACAAAACCGAGGTGACAAGTGAGGCGACCTCTCCCCACCCCGTGATCATGGGGAGTGGACGCCTTGAAGACCGCACCTCGACTCCATTTAGTAAATGAGCCGCGCCCCCACGCCTCCCTCCTTTTACGGGGAAGGCGCAAAGCCGCCTCTTTATTACAATGTGATGCATGCCTGCGGGAACCGCCCCACGCATGCCACCCACGTCACGCACACCCCTTCGCACCGCGCCACGCGCGCGAATCATGCAAAGTACAGCGCGAAAAGTCTTACCACGGTAAAAACCGTACCGCCTGCCCGCGCACCGTTCTGGGCCTAGCCCAACAACACATCGCGCTTATGTGTGGCCCAGGCCCGGGGGCTCCTGTCGGTGTACAAAAAGGGGGGTACACTTTTTGTACCCCTATGACTGTGCACGGGCAGTCTGAGCCACGGGCACCGCCGCACCAAGGCAAGGGAGGTAAGCCAGGGTAAGACCGAAGCTCAAGAGAACTAGGACGACACCAAGGACAAGACCACAAAGAGCAAAGGGACGAAGCAGGTTCCCCCGGCAAGATCCTTGCCGGGAGCCAGTTTTAGTAGCCCTGACAAGACCCTTGCCGCGGCAACTCGCCCCACGCCTACGGAGCAAATCACCCTTGAGTTCGCTGCCCCCATAGGGCAAGGATTCGGGAGACATCCCCGTAGTGGCATGCAGATCTTTGTGAAGACATTCAAGATCAGATACACACTAAGAAGGCGACGACCCTTGGCAGGATCCTAGCCGAGGAAGATCACAAGACCTCTAGCAAGCGCCTTGCCGGGGATCGCAGCAGGCGCAGCGGCAAGACCCTTGCCGGGGCCCCGGCAAGGCCCTTGCCAAGGACATCCGCAGGGCCACCATCAGGCCCACGCCGACTAAACTTCCACCGCCTTATGCAGCTGCCGACCCAACCAGCTGGGCAGGCACCTGCGTGGCGGCATACAAATCTTTTTGAAGACCCACCATTGCGCCACCTCAGCTGCCTGCCTACCTACATGGCATCTCAGGCATCGCTGGCCAGGGCGCGTGTAGACACAAGAAGGAGCGGCGACGGACAAGACAGATCTCTCCCCCGTCCCCGATAAAGCAAGGACACCTAAGCAAGACGCATTAAATGCGCCTTGTCATGTAATGCAAGGGATAAACTCGCATCACTGTACCCTTTCCACCTCCTGTGTGCCACTGTGGCAACCCCTTTTTCTATAAAAGGAGGCCCGAGGCGACCAGGAGGAGGATTCGGCTTTTTGGACCTCCTCACGCCCCATAGCTAGCTGAAGAACACAGATATACAATCCACCAAAGCAGGAGTAGGGTTTTACGCATCCTCGCGGCCCGAACCTGGATAAACGAACCGTGTGATATCTGTTTGATCCGCTCTTCTGTCACACCCTGCATTTTGTAACATGTCTTTTGCATCAATGAAGCATGAAAATTTGGACCAGCAAATTTCTTTGGCATCATTTGGCTTTTATTTGGAATCGAGTTTTTCTTCCTGTGTTTTTCATGTGCTCATTAAAGTCAACTATTACCTCTTGTAGAATTCATTTCCATACTCAAAACTTCTGCCCAATGATCATACCAAGTGTTTATAGCAGTATAGTATTTTCTTATAAAAATAATTTTGCCAAAATGTATTTTCAAAATTTAGTATTCCAAAAACCCCCTGAATTGAGGTTTGCACTTCAAGTGCTTGATTTAGGGTGAGAAAATAATTTCAAAAAGTATATTTGAGACCTAGTAGTCATAGGACTCCCAGAAACCACAAAAGTATAATTTTAAAAGTTATTTTCCTATTTTATTTAAAAGCCTTTTCTTAAGGCCAGAAATGGTCTTTAATAGGGAAAAATTATTTAAGTATTTCAAAAATAATTGCCAAAATTCAGGAAGAATCATAGGACATATATTGTCCATATATAAGAGTTTCAACACTTGGTCATGTTCAAAATAATGGGCTAATCCCTCCAAAACCCTTTCTGGATATTTCAAGCTTTTCAAATATTTACAAAGGAAATATTCTCTAAAAATTCCAGGGAAATTCGATCATGTCATATATAACATATTTGATGATCTTGGCAAGCTCGATGCCTTGGGAAGCAAGATAACATCCTCAAAACCCTTCAAAACCATTCGGTCCATATCTGAAGTTTGAGCAACTTTACATTGCCAAACTTATCCAAATGCCCTCAAACTTGGTGCACATGCTAGAAAGGCCTAATAAGGCATCTAGGCCAAAAGGCAAAAGAATTGGAGTAGGGCAACTTGATCAGAATGCCCCAAAACCATTTCTGTTCAAATTCAAATTTGAACAACTTTACATTACCAACTTTTTACCTTGAGCTTCAAACTTTGTGAGCATGATCAATACCCCAAATGATAAAACTACACCAAGTGGTGCATCAAGGGGAGATGATTAGCTTGACTTAAACATGGTGAAGCCATTTCTGTTGATTTCTAGGGTTCACCAAAGTTACATTGGCTAGTTTCTGCAAATGAGCCCAAATTTGGTGAAACACCCTATTTCCATATGACATACAATCCTGTTAAGTGACATGGCTAGTGGAGATCATTTGTTTGTCCAAAACTTGATCAAACACCTTCTGCCATTTAACCAAAACCATCATCTTGACCTCTTTTACTATTTACTTTTGCTTCAACTTTCTACCACAGCTTCACCTAGTTACATTCTACCTCCAGTAACTTCCCCATGTCCACAGCTCCATGATTGAGGGGTGAAACCCTAAGTTACCTTGCTGGACAGCCAAATTCCACCCATTTACCAGCTTCACTCCTCTCTCACTAATCACCCAAAGCATCCAAGGCCACGGCTGGTTTATTTACTTCGTGTTGGACCCCCCAGACACGGCGGACGCGACCAGTAAGCCAACAGCATGCCATGGCATGCAACTAGCGCGCTACAGTGCGCACCCGCACTGTAGCTTCGCCCAATCCCTCGCCTCCGACCACCTCGTGCTCCCCCCTCGCGCCAACCGATGCGCCTCGGCGTCCGCGACTCCCCCCGGCGCTGTCCCCCTCCTCCTTCGCCCTCCAGTGGACGCCCTCGCACGCGCGCCGGCCGCTCGCAAGCTCCACTCGTCGGCCTCGCACGCGCGCAGCTCCAGAACCTTCCCCCACTCCCCCTCTTCCTTCCCTCTGCCCTGGAACTCGTCCAGCAACACCCCAGACGTATCCCCAACGCATCCCATGCACTGTGGCGAGGAGCCGAGGCTCGCCGGCGCACAGGTCCACGGGACCTCGCCATTCTCCTATAAATAGGGACCCCGAGCCGCTCCTCTCTTCACCAACAGCATCCTCCCCCTCTCAATCGCCTCCCTGAGCCACTCGCCTGTCTCCAGACCCGCCCGCGCTCGAGATCGAGCTCGAGCTCCACCGCGGCGGCATCCCGTCGCCAGCCCAGTACAGGCCGCCCTAGCTCTTCCTTTCGCTCAATCTAGCACCACAACACACTACTGATGCGATTCCCCCTCTTTCCCCTCTCTGCAGCTGCCGGAATCGACCAGAGCAGCAACCTCCCGACGCTCCTCCGCCGCGAGTCCTCGCCGCCGGCGAACCAGGCCCCTCCGGCGAGCCGCACCACCACCACTGGAACGGCGACTCTCCGCTTAACCCGTTCCTGCTCGTAGCTTGCCTCGCCGTGCACCGTATCGCCACAGGTGAGCTCGCCGTCTCTCTGGCCGCAAGGTTGAAGATGACAGGCGGGCCCCGCCTGTCATCCTCACCTCCCTCTCGCTCCCCTCTCTGTCACTGACCGCCGGGCCCCGCCCGTCAGGTTTGAAAACCCTGACGCGCGCGCGCTGGCGCCCGTGCGGTGGGCTATTCGCCCTGGGCCGTGCACTGTGGCCGTTCTGGCCCAGTGACACAGGGCCTTTTTCTCTTTTTCTTTTCTGTGATTATTTCAAATAATTTCACAAAAATAAATATTTGTCCAAATGAATTAATTCCAACTCCTAAAAACTTGTAAAAATCCAACCTATTTAATGGTGTCACTTTCACACATATCCATGAACCTTTTCTGTTCTGTCCAAATTTAAATTCATATTTGAACAATAAAACTTCTGTTCAAATATTCTTAGACTCCATTCTGCCACTCCAAAACTCAAACTAAGAATTTTTGCCATCTTAGTTTTCTCTCTGGTATTTAACAAAAATAGGTTGACATTTTTCTGAGCACTTTGATTTTTCTGTTTTTATTGTGGTCTTATTTTCCCGTTGTTATTTTGCGACGATTAGATACCGTATTTGAGGAGGTTGCTGAAGAAGAAGGTGGGGAAGGATTTGAAGACTTTGAAGACCAAGCCAATCCTGGCAAGCAGCCCTTTGACCATGATACACTTGTGTTCTTCGGAACCCGTTTGTTTCCGGATGCATGATGATAAGAGTTATGGTGGTAACCTAGATGTAAACCACCACATGATGCATGCTTTACTCTTGATCTTGCTATGTGCTAGATGCAATGCAAATGGTTAGTAGTGATGCTTAGTGATGCATGTGTGTCATGAAACCTTCGTGGTTGCATTCTTTTCATAAACCCCATCGGGTGCCCCTAATGCCCGAGGGTGATATTGAGTTAGGTCATCACTTTAGGAAGAAGTGATGTGCCGGTAAGATCTTGTGCATGGGTGACATGATGGATTAGATTTATGTGTGACTAGCGTCCCAACCAAACATGTGCAACCACTCTACCCCTTATGGGACGGGGCGTTATTAATTACTTAGACCGATACTAGCATGGTGCCCGCATTACTAGTGACGGGAAGACTTGAGGTCTTTCCCGGGACGGGGTCGTGCTTGGATAGACGACCATGACTGTTTTTACAGGGCACCGGACACACCGTTGGTCCCTTCGGGTACGCGTGACATTGAAATTAGGGCAAGTCCCATGATCTATTGTTTGTACTCGAGGGCCGTGAACCAACGAGTGGACCCTATGCTAGTGTCGTCTACGGAAAGATAATGACCGGGTGCTTCCCCCGAGTACTTGATGTACTGCGGGATCGTGGGTGACACGAAAGCTTCCCGGATCTTGTGGGTAAAGTGTGCAACCTCTGCAGAGTGTAAAACTATTCGAATAGCCGTGTCCACGGTCATGGACAGTTGGGTGGTGCTACTTAAACTATGTCCAGAATTTTACTACATCGGTGATAGCATGTGTGTGTGATGAGTCAAGGTGGTGACTTGACTCGTTGAATTAAATTCTATTCATCTTGATATCGGTAACCTGCTCTCGAGGTTACGTGAATTTAGTGATGCATATACTTGATGGTAGAATATTTATTCTAGCTCGTAGCTAGATTGCTCATTGTTGTACAATTGCATTGTTACTTTGAACCAAATCATGGGTTGCTTGCGAGTACATTCAAAGTACTCATTGGCTTGCCACTGGTTATTTAATTGGCCAGGCATGGAGGAACAGGAATATGAAGAAGTGTTCTATGGAGACGAACATGCGAACTAGGACGCTATCCCAGTCAGAATGCCTGTAGGGTTAAGGCAGATGGCATGGGTTCTACTTATCTTCGAAGACTTCCGTTATTCGAGTTATTTGCTATCCAGCCCTTGAGGCTTTATCTATGTAAGACTTGGCCATAATGGCCATAATTTGTGTAAGACGGTATGTATGGATGTAAGACTCTTGTTATTCAGCTTCTGTGTGTTCAGTGAGCATTGATCTCTGGGATCACTGTACATGTGCATTCGGTGATCTCGACTCTTAAGTCGGGGTCCCCACATCTTCTCTCAACCCCGCGCCCCGCTAACCGTAGTAGGGATTCTTGTGATCCCATAGGTGTCGTTCCCACCGACATTTACAAAGCCCCGAGGCCGGCTCATAAACGTGTCCGGCTCGGTCTCTATCTTTCATATCTTACAACACAAGTTACACGCCGTATGGCGGTTTACATATCATGGGCCCTAACACCTCTTGGGATTTAAGCATTCTGGAATAAAGCATCATGCTCCATGCTCCGCTGAGCTTCAGTAGAAGTAACCTTGAGAGGCATAAACCGGCCCCTCCTGGGCGGTTTTTAACCAGTAGTAATATCCCTGACACGTACCTCAAGCTGAAGATGCCCGATCCCTCGAGGATCATAACAATCAACAGCAACACAGAATGCTCACTCTGGACCGAGGAACACACTGCCGCCCTGGTAGCCGAAGACCAAACCGGCGCCTACGGGCCCAGATATCATCCTGCCATAAAAGCCGCCGACAATAGTAAACGGGTCTGAACCCGCTCCCCATCATGGGAACCCGCATGCATTCGCCGTAAATAGGGCCACACGCCCCATGACACGCCCAAGATAGTCGTGATCCATGTGCCTCATCAGCACAACCTCACGCTCAAGATACCAAGCCGTGAGGCCTATATCAATAAAGCAGCACCATGTGTTCGGCTAAACCAAACTATGGAATTACCATGTCTTCAGATAGCATGGGGTACAACTCCGGACTCCTCCAGCATCAAGCTGTATTGGCAAGGCCACCGGTCAAGGTTCCATTGAAGGCCCCACCCCCCTCTCCTCGCAGAAGCAAAGGCGCAGATGTGCAACATGGCATAGTTGATGCTTTGACCCACACATTAAGGCCCTGTGTAAACCTTTATTATGTACACATTTTTTCCATATTTCTTACAATAAAACGCCTTGGCAGTTCGAATTGTATGGTTAGACATCCCGAGCTTATGGAAAATAATGAAAACACCCTTTATGGTGTTCGGATATCCATATTGTGCGATCCTCCTCTTCCTTTTCTGTTTCTTTTTTCGATCTTTGAACAGTCTTGCATGAAAAAATTACGAGTCAATACAATTCAATTAATTGACCAAGAGCTTGATTTCCTCATCAACTCCATGTACCAAGTCCGACACCACTTTCCGTTGAGTGTTCGGCATCTCGGATATTGCACTATATGCATCAGTTCTGAACTATGTATTGGGTCAATAGTTGGGTTGCCCAGCTCCTGTGCTTACCTTCTTACGTTCCGCATGTTCGGCTAAAAAGGTAAAGGGAGAACTACTGCGATTGTATTTCTGGCTAGTCCAGTTAAGTATCTCATGAGGAGAAAGCCATAAACTGACTGTCATAGTAAGCGAGAACTAGTCGGCAATCCGATGAAGAGCATTGGACTCGAGTTGTGAGTCTGAGGATCTATGGTAACAAGGGACAAAGGGGACACGATGTTTACCTAGGTTCGGGCCCTCTTAATGGAGGTAAAACCCTACTTCCTGCTTGATTGTTCTTGATGAATATAGGGGTTACAACAGTTGATCTACCTCGAGATTGTAATGGCTAAACCCTAGATGTCTAGCTTATGGTTTTTCTGTTAGCCTCCATGGACTAAACCCTCCAGTTGATATACACACTTGAGGGGTCCTAGGGTTGCATAGAGTTGACTTGTAGAGGAAGGAAACATTACACCCGAACATCAAACTTGCCTATCTACATACATAGGAGTCCTACCCAGACACAGGGGGATGATCTTCTGCTTTATCTTCATGGCCCATCAGTACGTCCCATAACGAGTAATCCGGACACCCGAGGACCCCCAAATCTAGGACTGCCTCATTAGCCCCCGAACTTGCCTTCAATGACGATGTAGTATCCTGCTTTTATGTCTTCGGCTTTGCAAAGAGGGTTCTTTGTTATACTTCGGAGCGATGACAGTCCGGTCTAGACCCTCATACCCTGCATTGATGATTCCTTCCCATCGTCACCTCGATTTCCATGCGTCGAGCGAATGCGAACAGTCCACGTAATTTTTACAAATAATCCCCTGGCTATGCAAGGATGTCCCCCATTTAAGGAGACTAGATCTCAGATGCCCTTCCACATCGCGTAAGGATCATCAAAGCAAACCACGAAAAGCCCCAAAGCATGGCGAATGCCCCCAGATCTTCCTCGCGCCCCATGGCCCTCAAGTGGGTGATTGGGGAAGCTGCTCGGTATCTTACCTCCAGCTGAATAGACTTCAGACGGGGGGATATCTTCCTCCTGCGGATCGACTTTCCGTGCGGGCTGGATTAGCTTCAATCGGCAACGAGGTGCTAGGAGAAAATATCCCCAATACCAGTAAGGAGAAGAGGGTGTGCTTCGTTTCATTTCTTCTGAGGGGTTTAGGCTTTCCAATCCATCCCTTCCTCCGAGGCCTTTTGGAATTTTATGGGCTCCAACTGCACAACTTCACGCCAGGTTCTATCCGGCATATTGCGAGTTTTGTTGGTCTCTGCGAGCTATTTTTAGCTGCGAGGCTCATTTTGAACTACAGAGAAAGTTCTTTTGCCTCGTCCATCGTTCCCAAAAGGGGTCCATATTTGAAGTGGGCAGCGCCGAAGTATGGCGCATAGCCGGAACAGGTTACCTGTTCGACACTTCCAAGAAGGAACCCGAAGATTGTAGTTCTGAGTGGTTCTATATTGAAGACGTTTCCCTTCCAAACCCATTTCGGTGCGAACTTCCCAAATTCTCCAGCGCTCCTTGAAAGAAACGCTTCAATTGGCGTCCCGGAGCCCCAAGCAAGGGGATAGCAAGGTAGTTAAGAGGCTAGTCAACAAGGTCAGGGTACTTGCTCATTCTAAACTATCGATAATCGAAGTCATGGCCATTGCGATAAAGAGATGCGTTCGGCCACTTCAATCTAGGGGTTCCCCATGTGGAATTACAACGGGACGGACGACGTATCTCATTACAAGCTCGAGGGTCCGGATACCCAGACCGTCCTGGCCACCATTTTAGCAGATCTTTATAAGGGGGAGAAAGAAGAGTTTACCCGTTTAAATTATCGGGAAGGTTTTTCCATGTATAACCCCATCGACTGGGTAAGCTTTTTGATTATCAACATTATCCGATCTCTTTATTGAGAGAGGCTAATCGAATTATTCCGGTCATTTTAAAACAGACATGGAGGAAGGTGGTCGAAGGGATTCATTTCCCTACCCCACAGCCAGAGGACCATGCTCGTGACGAAGGTCCCAGATTTAATGAGGAACCGGATATACTTCTAGAGCTTATTGATGGAGTCTTTCATCAAGCAAAGCCACGATGGCTCGGAGGTGGCTATTATGGCCAGTTATCCCGGCCTCCTTCCTTCCTCCGATGTAAGTACCCAGAAGACATCTTGACAAAAGGAGCCCTCCCCTTGTGCCTCACCCACTGCACTGACTCGTGCTCAAACGGGGCGGCGCTTGGCACGCCGCACTGCATCGAGGGCGGCTTCTAAGAAGACAACACCTACGCAGGCCGAGCCTTCAAAGCAAAAAGAAACAGGAAGCGCTGCTGAGCCCCCTCCTTCATCGAAGAGGTATAATCTTAGATATGTGCTTAAGTACAAGGCCAGTTTGTCATACTGCATCTCCTGTCTTATTTCAGAAGGAGCGTACGTCGAACCGCGTCCGGGGACCTAGTCGGTCGTTCACCATATAATCGGGCCCCGGACTCATCAACAAGGACGAGAACCAATACAGATGCGGTGCCGAACTATCCACCTCAGGAGGATTCGGATAACGTATCATTCACAAGTACCGAAGTGGAGAGGGCGATGAATCATGGGCGACGAAAAGAGGCCATGCATGCTCTAGCTTTTACTGAATAGGAATTAAATGCCCTCAGCTCTGTGGATACACATATCCGAGCTGCCCGAGATGGACTTGTGGGAGTCACTCATCTGTTCTCAAAGGATATCCAGGTAAAAGTTTGTTTAAATTTAATAAGTATATGCCAGTAGCCCCCGAGACTTGAAGCGGCTATTCCAACCGATTTAAGGACCGTTATGTCCGTAGATTCTCAAAGAGAAGAACAACATGCTATCCCAGGAGCTTGAAACAAGCCGGACAAAGCTAAATGTCGCCATTGCTGAGCTAGAGGAAATGAAGAAATCCACGAGGGGATGTCATGGTAAGGAAAAATAATTTCTAAAAACATGTTCTGATGCAATGATGTTTTAAGCTAACATTGCCGTATTTTAGCAGCGGATTTTATAGATCGACTGGAAGAAAGCTTGACGGCTGCCAAGAAAGCCCAGAAACATGCTGAGAAGCAAGAAGAAGCTGGTCGCCGAGTAATATCACAGATCATAGACCAAAAGAACAAGCTAGAAAAACAAAAAGATAAGCAAGCCAAAGAGATAGAGAGCTTAAAAGCTCAATTATCGGATGCACTGAAGGAGAATAAAAAGGTGAAAGGTGGCATGTTTGGTATGACTTTTAAACCATCCAGAGAAATCATACTGCCCGATAGTTTGGAGTATTATAGTGTTGTTCTTGAAGGTCTGTTAACCAGGCGTCCTGAAGAAGAGGTATCCGGATTCCGAGGTGACGTGCTAAAAGAGTTCTCCATAGTGCATGAGCGGACCCGGAAAGCCATGAAGAGTATGGTCAAAGCCATGTGGCCATCCGATACTCCTCCCGAAAGTATGGAGGATCTAGCGAACCTGTTCAAGGGTGCCCGGCGCCGCTATGAGCTACGGAAGATGTCGGCATGCAGGGAAGCTGCACGAGAGGCATGGGCCATGGTGAAAACACGCTATACCGGGCTTGAGCCGAATCGTATGGCCCGAGTGGGACCTCGGGGACCGGACGGGCAAGAAATTCCCGTGATCTCGGTATATGACCAAGTGATGGTAGCTGCGAAATATTCGCAAGAAGACTATAGCTTAGATAGTCTTATGGATGGCATAGATAAAGAGTAGGCGTTTGATTCAATGTATCAATGTAATTTATCATCAAACTTATCTCCGGCCGAACGTGGCAAAATTTGTCATGGCAGGCCTTCGACTTCAACCTCTGAACCAAAAGGTCGGAGTGTTTCCGAATACCATGTTTGAATGTAATAAACACTCATTATGTTTAGAAACCAGGCAATCCAGTCATATTGCTTGAGCAGACAAAATTTGTTTGGGGAGTTATGTTATATTACTATTTAACGTAAGAAACATCTTCCAGGGAAAATAGTTCCGTTAGGGGTTCCTTTCCTTGGGTCAGCGTGCTTGATTATGCATGCATAGGCTTTTGATCCAATAGATGGAATTACGGGCAGCCGATCCTTTATAATCATGTAAACATAGATATCTTATCGTTCCTTAGCGACCAATCATTACCTTAAGAACACTAGCTTTTGGCTTCACCCGTCTGAGGTACAGATCTGGATTACCTAGTTGTAACAATCGCAGAGGTGCTCCCTTTACACCCTAGCCGAAAAATCGGGAACGTAGGGTGTAAATACATGAGCGACGCAACCCAACTTGGCAAAAACTTAAGTCATAGAGGTGCATATAATGGCGAAAAGAGGAACAAACGACCTGGACGAATGTAAGCAATAAGCTTTATTAGTAAGCTTCGTCAAAGAAGCCCCCAGGTATCATGGGGTATGTACATTTAAGGATGTGTACCCCTCATATTTTGGTAAATCCAAATACATCCTGGGATATTAAAGGAAAAAAATAAAAAGAAGAGCGGAATAAAGGAACCTAGTTGAAAATAAAAGAAGAGGTGCTACCAAACTATCTATAGAATCATCGGAGCCGAGCAGCATTCCATGTATTCGGCTTAAGGCAATTATATGATGCATTTCGAAGGAGATAGGATCCTCCTTTGAGAACATCATCTATGATGAAGGGACCCTCCCATCCTGGTTTGAGGTTATCCTTTTTCTTCTCTAGGAGACGTTAGACGAGATCGCCCACGTTGTATGTTTTAGCCCGCACTTCTCTGCTTTGGTACCACCTGGCCTATTGTTGATAGAGTGCGGAAAGAGCTTGCGTGATATCACGCTCTTCTTCAAGGCCGTCCAGGTCATCATGCCGATAGAGCTCGGCTTCTCGCTCTTCGTACATGCGCACTCTAGGTGAGTCATGAATAATGACGCAGGGTAGAACTGCTTCTGCGCCGTACACCATAAAGAAAGGTGTGTATCCAATTGTCCGTTAGGTGTGGCCTGTAGCCCCCAGAGCACGGAATCGAGTTCCTCAACCCAGTGTTTATCTCACTCCCGTAGGGACTCGCACTAGTCGGGGTTTAATCCTTCTCATTATTAGGCCAATGGCCGGTTTGACCTGACCGTTTGTTTGAGGGTGGTAGACGGATGCATAGTCAAGTTTAATGCCCAACTTAGCACACCAGTTTTTCACCTCATCGGCCGCAAAATTAGAACCATTATCTGCGATGACGATGTGCAGGACACCGTAGCGGTGTACCACTCCGGATATAAAATCAATCACTGGTCCTGCTTCGGTCGTTTTTACTGGTTTGGCCTCTATCCACTTAGTGAATTTATCCACCATAACCTGCAAATATTTCCTTTTGTGGCTTCCACCTTTGAGGGGTCCGACCATATCTAGCCCCCTGACCGCGAAAGGCCAAGTGATGGGGATTGTTCTTAGGGCAGTGGGAGGCATATGACTTTGATTGGCGAAAAGCTGACACCCAACACGACGTTGGACGAGGTCTTGGGCATCTACTCGGGCTCTTGGCTAGAAAAAGCATGTTCGGAAAGCTTTGCTTATGAGAGCCCGATTTGCGGCGCAATGTCCGCCCATACCAGCTTGTATTTCGGCCAAAAGTTGTCATCCCTCCTGTTCGGAGATGCACCTTTAGAGAACACCGGTAGTGCTTTTCTTGTATAGTTCACCTTTGTGAACTTCACAGGCTTTAGAACGCCGAACTATGCGACGGGACTCATTTTGATCATCGAGAAGCTCTTCCCTATTAAGGTAGGCCAGGAAGGGTTTGGTCCAAGGAACGATGACGGCCATAATCTCATGAGCCGAAGGTGTTATTTCCATATCCGGATCCCCGATGATATATGTATTGTGTTCGGCTGCTGGGAGTGTGATCAGGTCTGAACTAGCATCTTTCCTCTTGTCCTGCCATACTACGGATAGCTTGAAGAGACTTTCCACAAAGGTGTTAGGCAGGACTGGGTCACGCTTGGCGCCCATGCGAGCGAGTATGTCTGCTGCCTGATTACCGTCTCAAGCGACGTGATGAAATTTGAGCCCCTCAAACTGAGCCGATATTTTTAATATGGCATTTCGATAAGCTGCCATTTTTGGATCTTTCGCATCAAACTCTCCATTTACCTGAGATATTGCGAGGTTTGAGTCTCCGCGCACCTCTAGGCATTGTATGCCCATGGACAAAACCATGTGGAGACCATGTAGTAGTGCCTCGTATTCTGCAGCGTTGTTCGAGTCCGTATACATGATTTGTAACATGTAACAGATGGTGTCCCCTGTTGGGGATGTCAGGATGACGCTTGCCCCTAGTCCGGCTAGCATTTTAGAGCCGTCGAAAATCATGGTCATGTTGGAGTATGAGCCGTACACTTTAGGGAGCTCGGCTTCCGTCTACTCTGCAATGAAGTTGGCCAGCACCTGAGATTTAATAGCTCGGTGCGGCTTGTATGTTATTTAGAACGGTAGGAGCTCAATGGCCCATTTGGCTATGCAGCCGGTGGCATCCTTGTTCTTTATAATATCATTAAGTGGTACTTCGGATGCTAGTGTGATTGAACACTCCTGAAAGTAGTGTTGAAGCTTCCGGGATGCCATAAAGACCGCGTAAGCGATTTTTGATAATGAGGGTATCGCGATTTGCATGGTGTGAGGACCTTCGATATGTAATAGACTGGTTTTTGGACGGGGAATTTATGTCCCTCTTCCTCCCGTTCGACAACGAGCACATCGCTCACAACCTGGTGAGTTGCTGAGGTGTAGAGCAACACCGGCTCGTCAACACTTGGAGCGGCTAGGATTCGGTCGCCTGCTAGTAAGGCTTTTATTTCTTCCAATCCGGCCATGGCCGCTTCCGTCCATTCAAAGTTATCGGTGCGTTTGAGAAGTCTGTAAAGTGGTCGTGTTTTTTCTCCTAGTCTGGAGATGAAGCGGCTTAAGGCCGCGACGCACCCTGCTAGTTTTTGGATCTGTTTTAGGTCAGTTGGTGTAGCCAATTGTGCCAAAGCTTGGATTTTACCTGGGTTTGCTTCAATTCCTCTATGGTAGACAATGAACCCCAGTAGCTTTCCGGTTGGAATACCGAAGACTCGTTTTTTCGGATTGAGTCGTATGTCATATGTTCGGAAGTTATTGAATGTGAGGCGAACATCGTCCACCAATGATTCAACGTGTTTAGTCTTAATGACTATATCGTCAACATATGCCTCTACTTTCTTGCCAATTTGTTTCTCCAAGCATGTTTGAATCATGCGTTGATATGTGGTGCCAGCGTTTTTAAGCCCAAAGGGCATAGTGTTGAAATTAAAAGGCCCGTACAGGGTGATAAACGCCATTGCGGCCTGGTCGGATTCCTTCATTTTAATCTGATGGTATCCGGAGTAAGCATCGAGGAAACAGAGTGAGTCATGTCCTGCAGTCGCATCAATGATTTGGTCAATGTGGGGCAATGGAAAAGGATCCTTAGGTCAAGCCTTGTTGAGGTCACTAAAATTGACACAGAGGTGCCAGGATTTATCCTTCTTCCGCACCATGACCAAGTTGGCTAGCAAATCCAGGTGTTTGATTTCCTTGATGAACCCGGCTTCGAGTAATTTGGCTAGCTCCTCCCCCATGGCTTGTCTTTTGGGTTCGGAGAATCGTCGCAGTGATTGCTTGACAGGCTAGAATCCTTTGATGATGTTGAGGATGTGTTTGGCCAGTCTACGTGGGATCCCAGGCATGTGTGAAGGGTGCCAGGCGAAGATATCCCAGTTTTCGCGCAGGAATGCATGTAGGGAAATGTCTACCATCGGGTCCAGTTGTGCTCCGATGGATACTGTTTTATTAGGATCCGTCGGGTGCACCTGAAATTTAGGCCTCTTATCAAGGACCACATCATCCTTGTCCACCATGGATCACAGTGTGGTTAATTCTTCGGCCACAAAGGCTTCTGATAGGGCTTCAAGAGCCAGGAATGCGGTTTTGTTTTCGATGCGGAGTGCTCTGTCCAGATCACTCGTGAGTGTGATTATTCCATTGGGCCCTGGCATTTTAAGCTTCATGTACCCATAATGAGGTATGGCATGGAAGCGTGAGAAAGCGTCGCACCCTAGAAGGGCGTGGTATCCTCTGTTGAAGGGAACAATGTGGAAGAGTGGCTCTCCTGACCTGTAATTTGCAGGCGTGCCGAATGCTACATCGAGTGTAATGCTTCCCGAGCATCGGGCCTCTAGGCTGGGGATAATGCCTCGAAAGGTTGTATTACTTTGCTCAATCCGGGCTCTATCGACCTGCATTTTGTCGAGCGTGTCCACATATATGAAGTTGATTCCACTGCCACCATCCATGAGCACTTTGGTAAGATAAAAGCCGTCCACGATTGGGTTTAGTACTAGAGCGGCGGGTGCTCGGACTGGTCGAATCCTTGGTTCATCATCAACGGTGAAGGTAATGGTCGTGTCGTTCCATGGGCTTACTGCGGTTATTTGGTGGACCTCGACGAGTTCGCGAAGTGCCCTTTTCTGCATATTATTTGAAGAGAAGGCCTCAAAGACCGTGAGGACATTAAAATCATCATCTTCCGGAGGGTGTTTCTCTAGAGTTGTGGTGGGGAGGATGGCTTCGCCACTTTAGCTACCTGCTAGACTACCCAACACGCTCAAAGGATGTGACTTGGTACCGTGCCAGTGATCACATGTATTGGGCCGGGCTTGTCCAGAAGTTCATCGAGAATGGACCTATATATTTAAAAGGGTTTATTTTTCTTGCTAGCGGTCTTATGATCGGATGCCCCGTTAGGGTGTGTCCGTTTTTCTCTGGCAATACATTGTCCGAAGACAACCAATTCCAAGTGGGTGTTCTGGGCCTTCCATGTGCTTTCCGTCGCATAGTTCTTCCGTCCTAAGTGTGACAACTCCGTGAAACTCTGTATGCGATGGCGGCCGAGGGCGTTCAAAATTCCATCATCAATACAAATTGCAATGAAAGATCGGAACAACATCGCCGTCGCATCAATCTTTAATCTTGTTTTTAACAAGTAGGAACCTGGCCCAGAAGTGATGGACCATCTCCTGAAGTTGTTGTCATACATACATCAACTCATATATGTCTGGAGGGCCAAAATTACTTGGAGAGTAGTGATTGTGGTGGGTGGGTGTGGTAAAACTTGAATCCCGACCCACGATAGTGTCTGGAGTTCGCAAATTCTCCGTGGTTGTCAGTCCGGGCCCGGGAGGATCCGTGCGCTCCCCGAGCTCCGAGTCCGACCCTGAGCCCAGAAGATGTGGAGTCTCGCCCAAGGGAATGGTATCCGGCACAAAGGGTTCGGAGATCCGAACATAGCGGGTCTCCAGTTTGGGAGGAGAAGCGTTTTCGGCTTGTTCTTTGACGGCCGCCACCAGATGGGTGATCGGTGAGGAATAATCTCCCCCCTGGTCAGGGTTTAATCCCAATCCGATCCTTGGCTGTTGAAAGCCCTAAGGTGGCGATGCGGTCCAATAGCTCGTTTAAGGATGAGGTGTCCGCCGGATCTGTCTTTTCGGAATATTCAAGACCGATGTAGGGGTGATGGTTGGTGATCGCAAGGGACGCCATCGGCTTAAGGAACATGCGGGCGCATACGGTGAATCCGCCGAGCTGGAGGACCTGACCAAAAGTCAGAATCTTTCCAGAAGTGATATCGTCATTGAGGACAAGGTGAGCTACATATCGTTTTTCGTGACTACACAGTGGAGTTCTCCATGAAAGCACCATTGTCTGTGTCAAAACCGGCAGATCTCGGGTAGGGGGTCCCAAGCTGCGAGTCTGAGGATCTATGGTAACAAGGGACAAAGGGGACATGATGTTTACCCAGGTTCGGGCCCTCTTAATGGAGGTAAAACTCTACTTCCTGCTTGATTGTTCTTGATGAATATAGAGGTTACAAGATTTGATTTACCTCGAGATCGTAATGGCTAAACCCTTTGCTTCTAGCCTATGATTTTTCTATTAGCCTCCACAGACTGAACCCTCCGGTTTATATATATACCAGAGGGGGCCTAGGGTTGTATAGAGTTGACATGCAGAGGAAATAAAAATTACACCCGTACATCAATTTGCCTATCTACATACATAGGAGTCCTACCCATACACGGGGGACGGTCTTCTGCTTTATCTTCACGGCCATCAGTTCGGCCCATAATGAGTAATCCGGACACCCAAGGACCCCCAAATCCAGGACTCCCTCATAGGGTTCATCTTAGCACAAACCACGTGATCTCAAGGTAGGCCTTGGCTTCAAAGTATATCACACAAATATTGGGGCCTAGTCATTAGCTCCCACTGTGAAGCTCCTATGGCTAAGTGAATGCAATAAATCCAAATAGTCTGATTGCCTAGTCTCTCACATGCACTATCGCCTTCGGGTACCGAGACATCGGCTAAGGGTGACAGTGCAGAGACGAAATGCCCTACGTGACATTCACTTGGGGGCTGGCAATTTTCAGAATAAACACACGGCCACACAAGAGTCAAAATAAAACAAATCACATTTTAAGCATGCAAATAGGCCGCATTATAAAGCATAAGGTCCAATTGGAAACTTCATACACTCATTCAATGATTACATACTTTGAGCATTGGGCCTCTATCGCCCGAGCGCCTTTCATAACCTGCAGAACTACAACTCAGGGTGGCGATTCTTTTTTCCAGCTGGCGGAGGACCAGTGGCCATGTCCATTGGCTTAATCTTAGGCCAATGAACCATGGTCTTCGCAAACGCCAGTCTAGCCCCATCGAGGCACGCAGAGCGCTTCATGGCATCAATCCGGGGCGACGCCTCCCGCTGCTTCTGCACCAAGCCGAAGTATCTGTCTGGAATCGGCTTGGTGGGCCACAGTCGGACACAGAGATCCTTCAAGGCCGGCTCAAACCCTCGATTCAGCTCCATCAGCTACTTCATTTGGTTGCTAAGGAGTGGAGGATGCTCGGCGGCCGAAAACTGCGACCAGAAGAGCCGCTGCTCGGAGTCCTTCTCATGAGCAGCACAGTGCTCCACCGCGGCCACCACACTCCTCAGAAGTTCAACGAAGATGCATGTGGAGTACGAGACCCACGTCATCAAGGCAAAACTGTTGCCTCCAAACACACTCTGCAGTAAGTATTTATTACCATCTGCAATTTGCCTCTCTTGGCGGAGCCCCTCCCGGACACCTCGCAGTTTGGTCCTCGCCTCGTGGAGTTCCTGCGCCACCCTGGATAGCTTGGAGGGCTGCTCCCCTGCTCCTTCTCTAGGGCCTCAAGCTTCTTGATGACATCCTTGAGCTCCACCTGCACCTTGGCTACTCGAGCCTCGTGGTTATCACCAACAAGCTTGGCCTTCTCAAGCTCGGCCACCACCTTTTCAGCGGCCACCTCAGCCTCGGCCTTCTTCAGTGCGTGCTTCAAGCCCTCGACTTCGGCAGCGGCAGCTGCAATACCCTCACATTATATGATTAGCATACAATCTGGAGCGTATGTATTCAGCAATAATCAATCGTACATGTTAACGAGGGCTTACCTTGCGACTCATCAAGCCGCTTGTTGACAAGGTCAAGCTCTCCATTGGAGCACTTGAGCTTCCGATCCATCTCTTCTAGCGTCGCGGCATTTGCAGTCGCGGCCAAGGAAGATGCCTGTGACATCAAAAAGTTCACACAACTTTAATTATTGGCCCACAGAATTGGACCCTCTATAAATTTCTTGTAGAGCCTCGGGGCCTATTATATATACGGCCAAAAGAAAACATCAAAACTAAGGGCCAAAACGTCTTTACGAGAAAATGGTATTACTTCTTACCTAAAAGCCTGTTAGCAGGCCTTGGACAACGTCGTTCAATCTGCACTGGACGGACCAAACACCCTGTTTCACTACACCCATAAGAGTATGGTGATTGTCGATGATGATGGAGTTGCTCACCAACTCTACCAGCACGTCTAGCCAGCCCGCTGCCGCCCAGTTGGAGGTGTTTGGAACGGGTGTCGGGCCCCAACCCATTCCGTATCAGAAGGAGGAACTGGCACCTTCGAGGGCCTCGGGGGCTCAACAGCGGACGGCTGAGGGGGTCCGGATGGTCCGGACTCCCTCCGCACATTAGCCACGAGGGACGCATCCTCCTGGTCTTTGGTGACCAAGGAGTCAGCCTCAGCAATGGTAGCGTCGACATCCTCCCTCGTGTTCGGAGGGGGAAGGGTCCTTCGGGACAGCACCTCCCCGACCTCTTAGGGGATCAAGGGATATGCGAAGCATAGCGCGGATCCGTTGTCCGCTAGTTCCACGGGCAGGGATGTCCCTTTCGAGGTCTTCTCGGCGGGGTGGCCACGTGGATGGCTGCATTACCAAACAATCATTCTGCATTTATAAGAGATTTTTAAGAATATGGCAACTAAAAATGCCGAAACACATACCTGTTAGTAGGGAGCTTGACCCTAGGTTCCCTCCCTGGAACTTCTTAGGACGCTTTGGACCCCTCATCGGAGTCCGAGCTGTCAGGCAGGACCAGCTTAGGCCAACACTACTTCTTCAGGTCCTCATGGTGTTGTACCTCCTCGGCGTCGCGGACGTCGCCCTCTTCTTAGAGTGCGAGGAGGTGCTCTCCTCCTCATTCTCGTCCCTGTCCTGACCGAACAGGGCGGCAACATCTCTGGACCGGGTGTCCGGACGAGCTCTGCGACGGAGGCCCTCCCTTGACTCTGGAACATCCTTCTTCTTCTTGCCCTTCTTGTCGGGCACCTTGTTAGGCATCACGACCAGCAGCGTCTCTAGCTGGGCCGATCGGGGCTCTTTAGGCAGCGGCGCCGGACTCCTCATCTTCTCAGCCTTTCCAAGACAGCCCTATAAAAATCCGCAAAGAGAGGCTTAGATCAAATCATGCACGGTATGAATATCCTAATACACGTTAGGCGAAGGACCACTTACCTCTCTCGGGGGGTTCGCAACATTTGAGGATGATGTACTCTCCCTTGGCCGGGCACTCTTGAGGCTTGAACAGCAGACCCCACACCTTGTCATGGGTTGTGCCGAAGAGGTATTGCAGGTAGCCTGGTCTTCGAGCTCGTACGCTGTCAGCGTCCTGGGAACCAGGGTACCCAGACTTGCCTGTCTGTGGGCCCCGACGCGCTCCTACCACGGCCTGGTACGGCCCAGCTGATTGACCAGCTGCCCAAGAACCTCGTGAGGGGGCTAGGCCTCGCGAGGAGAACGACATCAAGACCCCCTCAGGAGCGGCCTCGGCTAGGTTGCTCCAGAGGGGCAGAGAACCCAAGGCCAAGCCTGCCTCAGGAGGAGGCAGTGACGCACCGCACCAGCGGGTGCCAGCGCCCGCCAGCGGCGCAGTTGCCATTTTGGTGCCAAGGAGACAGCGCAGGCGCAGGTTCCCGAGGAGCGGGACAAAGGTTTCCCCATCGGTGCAACAGGACCGAAGACCGCAAGGACGACAGGGAGGATGGCACCACCGAGCCCACCATAGCATCACCGCCTGATCCTTTTGCAGGCGAAGACCACTTTTGTCAGGATAGGAACGTCCTTGTGTTCCCGCTCAAAATGGCCGTTGTGGGATTCCTTCCCGCCTAAACATTTTGGGGGAAGAGGACCCTGGCCGCCAATATAAGTAGCTAGGATCCCCACTATGAGGAACAAGTCGGAGCAGATCCATAAACTCTGCCCTCACGCAAAGGAGCGGCCTCCTGACCCTCCTGAGCTCTCCTCCTGAGCTCGGGAACCATTGTACTAGTCCATATTCAAGCCCTCCCAAGGCCAATCCACCAAAGCAAGAAGTAGGGTTTTACACCGCAAGGTGGCCTGAACCTGGGTAAAATCTTGTGTGTTTTACATGTTGTTCGCTTGAATCTCTTCACTGGACGACAACGAGATGCTAGGTAGACGTGAGTGGGAGAGATCTTCGTTCACGCCCCTGTGTTCGAACTTCTTGGGTTTGCGGAGCCTGTAAATCCGACATTTGGCACGTCAGGTAGGGGGCGTGTCGAGATCTCGCCTCTCTGACGACCTCGTCCTGCTCTCGTCGTCGACATTGCTCCACGGCCATGGTGGACAGACGCCGAGCACACGCCGCCCGCCACGCCGTGAACATCGCTCAGACGACGCCCGCAGGCAATGGTGCGCTGCCCCGTCCCAACTCGCCGGTCGCCAACACCGCCACCGACCCGGCCGTCCACAATCAGCAGGACTCGTCGCTGCCGCTGTCCGTGCGGCGCGATGGCCGCACGGCGACGCCGTCACCCACGCCAGCCGCGGCGCCTTCCTCGCTGGTCCGTCGCGGGCGGGTCTACCAGCACCCTGCGCTATTGATGGCGCGGGAGCTCCTGCGCTACCGCCCGGCGGATGACCTCTACGACGAGTGGCTCCACCGCATCACCGAGCTCGTCAACGCCGCCGGGGAGGTACATGCATCAACTCACTCCTCCCGTCCCCCGTCGCCCATGTCGGGGAATGAAGGCCACGGTGCCCAGGTCCGGTGCGAGGCTCCACGGCATCAGCCACCCCGTAGGGCCCATGCGCGCGACGAGGAGAGCTGCCAAGTGATGCCGCATTCACAAGCAGGAGCTCGTGGCCCCCTATCCAGTAGCGCCAAGACCGCACACCACAGGAGGTGGTGGCGCGAGCGCCCCAAGAACCAGCACCGCGGGTGCAGGGGGTGCCCGCAATCATGAGCGTGACTGGATGTCGCACCTTAGCTCCTGAGCTACGGTGCCTCGTCTGGCGCGGCAAGTTCAAGCCGGATCTACCTCCGCGCTACGATGGCACCACCGACCGCACGGAGTTCCTCCAACTCTACGAGCTGAGCGTCGAGGCGTCCAACAACACCGAGCAGGTCATGGCGAACTGGTTCACCATGGCTCTCAAGGATGGCGCACGCTCCTGGCTCATGAACCTCCCTGTGGTACCCATCTCCTCCTGGGGGGGGAAGCTTCGTGAGCGTTTTGTCGCCAACTTCCAAGGCACCCGCGACCGAGCCCCGACGGCCGCAGATCTGCGCCGCGTGAGGCCGCAGCCAGGAGAGACCCTCCAAAAGTACATCCAACGCTACAACACCATGCGGCTCCGGATCCCCAGGGTCTCGGACGAGGCCATCATCTCGGCATTCTCCGATGGTGTCCGCGACGTCAGGATGAGGGAGGAGCTCGCCATCCACGAGGACCTGTGCACAACCCTCGAGATGTTCAAGCTCGCTGCAAAGTGCGCCAGGGCGGAGGAAGGACGCCTCTCCCTCCAGGAGCTACCTGACGCGGAGGCTGACAACAAGAAGACCAAGGCCAAAGAGGCAAAGTGCAAGGGGCCCGCCGTGCTGGCTGTAGAGCCAGAAGTGAAGCGTGGCTGCGGTTACGATGGCCCCCCCCAGAGACAACCATCCATACTGCATCTTCCACAATGTCCACAGCCACAACACCAACGACTGTCAGGAGCTCAGGGAGATGCGCGGCGGGCGCGTCGGGCAGCGCCCTGAGCGCGACAACCATGGCAACGCCCGCGGAGGAGGCCAAGGAGGAGGACGTTGGGACGGCAAGAACTCGCGGCAAGGGTGGCTTGAACATCCTCGTGAAGACTACTGGCAAAAGAAGCCTCGTGACGCCCCCAGGCGTGACCAACCTCGTGAGGGTCGCCCTCAGGGCAACCGAGGTCTGCCTCCGCTGCCACCACCGCCAAGAAGGAACGATGACGACCACCTGGGAGATGGAGCAGGGGGCTTCTAGGAGCCGCGTGCGGTTGCATGCATCTTGGGAGGAGCCCATGCTCCGGCTTCCCATCGCATCTTTAAGCAGTTCGCTCGTGAGGTGAACGCAGCGCTTCCCAGGCCTGATGCCGCACGCAACCTTAGGTGGACTAAGCAGGTCATCGCCTTCGACCCCAAGGACCAGCTCAAGTGCACCGCAGCCCCAGGCGCTCTTCCGATGCTCTGCACCCCGACCATCAGTAACGTCCTCGTGACCAAGACCCTCATCGACGGCGGAGCAGGGCTCAACGTCCTCTCCGTCTAGACCTTCGAGACGTTCCAGGTCCCCTACGATCAGCTCCACCCAACCAAGCCATTCTACGGAGTCACGGATGGCTCCACACTCCCGATGGGGCAGGTCCGCCTCCCCGTCACCTTTGGCGATCGCGACAACTATCACACCGAGCTCATCGACTTCGACGTCGCCAACATCCACCTCCCGTACAATGCCATCCTCGGTTATCATGCCCTCGCCAAGTTCATGGAGGCGACGCACCACGGCTACAATGTCATCAAGATGCCCGGGAGTGCCGGAGTCATCACAATCGCCTCCGATGAGATTAAGCGGTGCGCTCCCTGGAGCGTGCCTACCAGACTGCGTCGGTCGAGAGCTCCGACGAGGATGGAGCCGCCGTCGCCCTGCAGACCGCCCCCTAGAAGAAGAAGAACCTGCCCGCCAATGGACCTCAGGACGCAGGGGCTCCTGACGGTTCTGCCTCAGGACTCGCGCCTAACGACGAGGCACCCTCCACCCTTGCATAGGGAGGCGCGCCCGGTGCCCCTCTCAATATGGGCTCGGGGGCTCTCCTCTGGAGCGTCTCCGGCCTGACCAGCGTCTCGAGGGAGGCGTTCGGGCACCACTTGTAGGCGTGTCTCGACGCGCGTTTTTGTGAGCCCAGCGCGAGCGGTATGGCGCTTGGGGCTCAGGACTTCATCGACCAGGTTACCGAGGAACTTCAGTACGCAAGGCTCATATGCGGTGGGCGCAACCGCAAGGCGCCAAGCTCACCTACCCGCAACCCGAGCGACTGCTTTTGCGTTTGCATCGACGTCGCGAGTCTCAACCGAGCCGCTTCTTTGGAGCCCTTCTGGCCGACGATAGTCGGCCTGAGGAGGGCTCTCCCCTGCAGCTATGTCCGCACACTCTTCGGCTTCCGCAACACAGCTACCACGTTCCAGCGCCTCGCGCGGCAGGCTTTGGGGGCTCGGGACGCTTAGTGGCAGGATGTCCAGATGGAGCGAGAACCGGACCCCTGCGACCACTAATGTCCTCCGGAGCCCCTGGGCCTCAGGAGCCCGACGATCCTCAGGAGCAACCCGCATGGCTTGCGTCTTCAGCTACCCCAACTCTCCTTCGACAAGTGTCAAGTGACATTTCAGGTATTCAATCGAGGGCGCCCCCCGGGCTGCATCATCCTTAAGCTACTGGGGGCTATCCCCCCCGCAACTGTCTCTTTTTGCGCATGAATCAAGGCTAGTTACTTCTTCCTATTTGCATTATCCATATGCTTGGCATTCTCACCGCCACTAAGGTCATGAGCCCTTGCGATCCCACTTGCGACCGCCCCATGATTAGGGACTGGCACGGCATCTGTGATCGTGTCCGTCCCTGCTGCGTCGTTAAACCCAAGGGCTGAGCTTTGTCTCGCGAGCCATTCCCGTGACGTCACCTCCCGTGGTCCTTGGTGCCTTGATCTCGCATGGGCGAATCGTGGATGGGTAAGTAGGGGCCCGTGGCAGGTCCCTCGCTCATGCGGGAACCGCCAGCCGGTTGTTTTTCTTTTGGACTATTGCATGAGAAGACTGGGCACGGTGTCTGTGCTCGGGTCCGTCCCTGCAGCGTCGATAAATCCAGCGGCTGAGCTCTGTGTTACGGGCCGGTCCTGCTAACGTCACCTCCTGGGGTCGTTGGTGCTGCGGCCTTCTCATGCGATGACCTCTAGAGATGCACTCGGCGTAGGTCGACACGACAACTCTCTCTTCACATTTTGCGGAAGAAGACTCAGGTGCAACCCGCCTTAGGGTAGGGTCTCGTGAGTGATGCGTAAGCTCATGACAACTTCCTCAGAGTCGTTCAACTCGTCCTGAGGAGGGCCCATATACACCTTGGATGTCCTGCCGTGAAAGCCACGTGTCAGGACGGGGCTGTACACGCCCCAGAGTCTCTCCCGCTGGGAGGCTCCCTCCCACGGTCCAGTGGAAGTGCCATGCTCCGCGCTGGCAGAACCAACCGAGGAGCGGTTATGCCCACGAACCAATGGAAGCACCAAGCTCCGTGCTGGCCGCTATGACCGAGGCACAGTTATGCCCACACTCCGCGCAAGTGTGGTAGCTCTATGCTCCGCACAAGTTATAAACAACTGAGGGCGGACCCCAGCAGTCGCACCAACCTCAGGGAGCACTTTGAGCTCACGACACTCACAACTTCTCCTTGGATGGGTGTCGCGAGGGGGGATAGGCACAGGGGCTATGCTGAGGTCACGCCTGGCAGACGCCACCCTACCAGGTGCCCAGACACCTGGCTTTCTCGCGCCCCCATCCTAGGCGAAGGCTCGTGAGCAAGGTATGGTGCTCGTTCTCCCTCATGAGAGCCGTTCGTACGTCAAGGGGGACCCCTGGGCATCGTGACCCAGGGCCTCACTAGTCACGTAGCCCCTCACTCCTTGAGCCCAGTGCTCAACGGCGGTAGAGGTATGCGCGGGGCTGGGCCCTGCCGACGTAGAACGCAAACGGCATCGCTTGAACGTTAAGGGGGACCCCTGGGCATCGCGACCCAGGGGCCTCACTAGCCATGTAGCCCCTCATTCCTTGAGTATAGTTATTACGAAAATCCCGGTCACCCGGAGGGCTCAATGGCAATCGAGGTATGCGCGGGGTTGGGCCCTGCCGACGCAGAGCACCTAAGCAAACATGAAAGGAAGCAACCACATAAATCATCAAGTTCAATCTAGTTATTACAAGTCCATCAAATTCAAATGGGTTCTTACGCCTCCCCGAGGCACCTACATCTCTCTCATCTGAACAGGAACTTGTCAGGCATCACCAAGCGCGTCATCACCAGTCTTCGCCTCCTCAGCTGCGGCAGCAGCAACCCGGAGGAACGCCTCCACCAGTTCCGTGACTTGCGCCTCCAGGGCTTCAGCAGCGGCGACCTAGGCGTCTGATGGGCCTCGAACCTCTCGTTGGTTACCCCAAGTGGAAGGTGTAAGATGCAGTAAGTAGAAGTGTTTTCCCCTAGCAAAGATGCCAAGGATCGAATCCCCAGAGACTCCTAGGTTCAACAGGTAGGTGTCAACTGCTAACGGCTCAATTAGCAATCAACATGGACCTGCACACAGATACAAATAACTTTGCTCCCAACGAGTACACAGAGGTTGTCAATCTCTCCGGCCTTGTAGTTCACAAAGGGTTAAAAGCAATATGATAGTAGTGATAGATAGTGTTTTGCAATAGTAAATAAAATAGCGAAAAGGTAAATCGTGGATGTGATCAATGATGGTAATATGGACCGGAGTCTCATGATGTTCACTAGTGATGTCTCTCTCCCAAAAGACGATAAAACAGCTATGTGAGGTAAAAAAATTACAGCTGGGCAATTGACAGGACCACGAACGCAAACCAATGCTGACTACATTGCAAGAAAGGTTGAGGTTCAAAGCATGGGCGGTACGCCAAAGTAAGTAGACCGAAATCCATCAATATCTACTACTAATCATCCACCTTGAGATATCTATCCAGAACATCTCACTGGTATTAAGTTGCGAGTCCCACCCATAGTGTAAACTCAATGCAACAGACAACTGCATTAAAAGAACTTAGCGTAAAGTAAACAATCCTTGCACCCGCGGGCACAAGCACCGTTGTTTTCCCCCTTGTGGCAACAGCACATCCCCTAGACTCATGTTTCTGTCACTCAAGCTAGTCATCGAGGGGCATGAACCCACAATAGAGCATAACGTTCCCTCTTGGAGTCACTACCTATTACTCGGCCAAAGCACTAAATAACAACGCAGAACATGCAAGAATTACTTATGAACTAAAATATAAAAGAGGTGAATCAAATATATTACTCAAGATCAATCTGAACATAATCTCATAATCCATCGGATCCCAGCAAACTCAACATAGCAATAGCATAAGGATTACATAGGTGCCTCGATCATGTAGGGCAGCTCACGAGGACTAATTAGTGAAGCACAAGAACGGGAGGAGAACATCACATAGCTACTGGTCACGGACTCATGGTCCAAGGGAGACTACTCACGAGTCATCCGGGAGGCGTCCATGGTGGTGGAGAAGCTCCCGGTGGTGATCCTCCCCTCCGGCAGGGTGCCGGGAAGAGTTCTCCGGGTGCTCCCAATCTTGGAAGCGGCGGCGGCGGCGGAACAGAGATGGGATCGCGAAAAGAAGTCCTATTTCGAGGGTTTCGGAGAGTCCTTTAAATATATGCCAAAGTAGGGCACCAGGGGACTCTCGGGGGGCCGAGGCGCCCCCCCGGCGCGGCCCAGGGGGGGGGCGCCCACAGGGCGCCTGGAGCCCCTGTGGCCCCCCCAGGCTGCCCTTCGGACGCAGTGCTGTTTCCGTATCGCTGATTTTTTATATAATTTTTCTGGATTTTTCTGGGCAGTTCTCGAAACGTGAAAACCTGAAATACAAAGACAACCGAAAACAGAAACTGGCACTGGGGTGCACTAGATTAGTAAGTTAGTCCAAATATGATCAAAAGTGTATGGAAGTGTATGAATATCATAGCAATATCACCCAAAAGTGGCATGGAGCAAGCAGAAATTATAGATACGTTTTGGACGTATCAGCGTCTCAGGAGGCGAGTCCAAAGAAGCACAGAGCCTCGCCCCACGGGAAATGTGACAGAAGATCAAGTGCCACTGCCACCTGACCGCGGGGGATCACTAAGATAAGCTTTCAGTGCCTGCATCTACTCGCGTACCTACACCTCCACCCACTGTAATCATGAATTCGCTGGAGCATGAAAGCCCCTCTCGACGGCCCTAGTGGACGATTACCTGCACGCCAAGAGGGACCTCCCGAGCATCGCGCCTCGGGGGCTCCTACCGGACCCAGGGTCGCTCACCTCCTGGCCTTGACCACGGCATCGCGGCCTGGAATACCAGCGTAGGCTGAAGCTTGTCTAGGGACTGGGTTTTGCAGGCGTAGGGCCCTAAACTACCGCGGTGACAGAAGAAAGGGAAAGTCATGCTCTAGCAAAGGTCCTCATGAAGAACATAAGTTTATAACGCCAGATAATAGCAAAAGTATTACAAAGTATTTACACGCCCTCATGGGGCTGTCCATGGATGTCTCATAGGGACCAAGCTAAAGAGGGTCATTCTCAGAGGAATGCGGCCTGGACTCCTTCAACGACGACGGCACCGGGAGGACATTGTTCCCTTCCGGCGATAAGAATGGCGACTTGGCGGCTCGTAGCTCCCGTCGGAGCTCGAGGCCGCCTCAGGGGAAGCATAGCTGCTACCAGAGGAGTCGGAGGCACAACCAATGGCGAGCGCCTTGCCCCCGGCCTCGTTGTCCTAGCAGCATGGGGGATGGTCACCGGTGAGCCCATCCCCTACGTCGCACACCATCCGACAGCCATCCGCCCCGAAGACCTTGAAGGACAATCTGCCCATCTCGTCCAGTGTGAAATGGAGAATGTGCCTCCCAGCGGGGGCGCAGGCGCGGCGCACCACGCCCCAACCCCAGGTCATGAAGACCTGGCCGGAGGAGACCACCTCCACGTCGACATATGAAGGGGGAAGGTGGCACCCTTTATTCCGCAGCTGCATCGTCACCCGGCCGCGAACTGGGAGCACCTCGTTCAGGAATGGAGGAAGGAGGATCCAAGAATGCAGAGGGGCTCCCGCCCACATGATAAACTCGCGGGCGTCTTCTTCAGTATGAGACGGCGGCAGCGCCTCTGGGCGGCTGACTGCACCGCCCCTGTCGCCGTCCCCGCTTTGTCCGCCTGTCACCAGGGCACCCAGTCTCAGGGGCGCTCTTGAAGAATCACGACGCCTCTTCTTTGGGGGGAGCAGCTCGGACTCCACCATCGGGCTCTTCCCCTTCTCCGCAGTCGAGAACCTACGTATCAGTGCCATGAAAAGCCCTCAGAGAAGTGGGAAGAGCAGGGATTGATCTGCAAAAGTCGAGTAAATGACTTGGCGCCTCACCCCCTGTTTATACGTCGAGAAGATCAATCGTCGGCCACTCGCGCACGGCCATAATGGCCCTGCAACCCGCACCAAGGAGTTGTCAAGTCACACGGTTGCCGAGACTGCGTGGGAAGCAGAGTCGCCCACGTCCCATCGAACCGTCACGCGCCAGCTTGGCCTGCAACCTTTTTGGGGCCCGCGGTGCTCCGTCCTTGGCTAAGGCTTCGCCCCGAAGCCAACTCCGCGCGTGCCTTGGGCCCGGGGGCTACTGTCGACGTCCTAGGAACCAGGGTACCCAGACTTGCTTGTCTGTGGGCCGCGATGTGCTCCTACCACGGCCTGGTACAGCCCAGCTGATTGACCAGCTGCCCAAGACCCTCGCGAGGGGGCTAGGCCTCGCGAGGAGAACGACATCAAGACCCCCTCAGAAGCGGCCTCGGGTAGGTTGCTCCGGGGGGGTGGAGAATCCAAGGCCAAGCCTGCCTCAGGAGGACGAAGTGATGCAAGCAGTGATGCACCGCGCCAGTGGGTGCCAGCGCCCGCCAGCGGCGCAGTTGCCATTTTGGTGCAAAGGAGACAGCGCAGGCGCAGTTTCCCGAGGAGCAGGACAAAGGTTTCCCCTTCGGTGCAACAAGACTGAAGACCGCAAGGACGACAGGGAGGATGTCACCATCGAGCCCACCACCGCGTCACCGCCTTATCCTTTTGCACGCGGAGACCGCTTTTGTCAGGATAGGAACGTCCTTGTGTTCCCACTCAAAATGGCCGTTGTGGGATTCCTTCCCACCTAAACATTTCGGGGGAAGAGGACCCTAGCCGCCTATATAAGTAGCTAGGATCCCCACTATGAGGAACAAGTCCGAGCAGATCCATAAACTCTGCCCTCACGCAAAGGAGTAAGAACTCTTGCCTCCTGACCCTCCTGAGCTCTCCTCCTAAGCTCGGGAACCACTGTACTAGTCCATATTCAAGCCCTCCCGAGGCCAATCCACCAAAGCAGGAAGTATGGTTTTACAGCGCAAGGTGGCCTGAACCTGGGTAAACTCTTGTGTGTTTTACTTGTTGTTCGCTTGAATCTCTTCACTGGACGAGGGCAAGATGCTAGGAAGACGTGAGTGGGAGAGATCTTCGTTCACGCCCCTATGTTCGAACTTCATGGGTTTGCGGAGCCCGTAAATCCGACATACGTCCACATTTGTTTCGCCCTTTCCTGGCAAGGGAGGAGCCGACGTTGGAGCATAATTTGGACCACGTGGGTCAGCTTGGCGTCGGTCTCCATCACGTTGACAACACGCTTCTGCAGCGCCTTTACATCGGCAACGAACCCCCAATCCAAACTTTTTGTAGTCCATGAGGCCAATCTAGCCGGGGGTCCGGATCTGAATGTGGGAGCCGTTGTCCAGGCAACACCTTGGTTCAATGATATAGAACCACTCTTTTGCCACCAATTGACAGTGTTGATGAACCTTCCCTTCGGCCACTAGACCCACGCAGCTTGCTAATCATGGCCCCGCCAGAGTACGCCTGGGCACCGCTGACTACCTTGGGCTTGACGTCGAACACCTTCAACCACAGGCCGAAGTGCGGATGGACTCGGAGGAGGGCCTCGCAGACCATAATAAAGGCCAAGGATTGGAGGAGGGATTTGGGGGATAGATCATGGAAATCTGGCTCGTAGAAGAACATCAACCCCCTGACAAAGGGGTGTAGAGGGAATCCAAGCCCCCAGAAGAAATGGGAGGGGGAGGAATACAACCCTCTTGCCCGGCTTGGGTGTGGGGATGATCTGGCCCTCTTCAGGGGCCCCATGAGCAATGTTGGCTGACCAGTACCAACCCGCTTTAGCCCCAACATGTCATTAATTGTGATAATGGAGGCGTCGCACTTGTCGTTTGCACCAGATCCAGCCATGGCTGGAGAGGGCAGCGTGGGATTCGCCGTGGGGCAGAGAGATAGGGCACTGGAGCTCTGAAGGACCGCATAAGTAACAACAGGAGGTGGAAGAAGGCGTAAGATGCTAACTGTAGCGGTCCCCTCTTTACAGGCCGCGATAGAGCCAAGGGTTTCCTTTTTTCACAATGTGGGCTTCTCCACTTCCTAATACTCTCGCAATGTTATGTGCAGGTGGGGAATTGCAATCATTGATCATATCACCCAGAAAATAGGGCACGATCTCCACCTAGATGAGACATGCCACCGCGCATCGAGAACTGCCATCCACTCGGTGTTATGACTAGTCGTGACCCTTCATAAAGGGAAAAAAGTTGTCAGACAAGGGCACTGTTCACACTTGAACAGTTTTTGCCTTCGGGGCTAAGTAAAATGGATGTTTCAGATTCAGAACACCATGAAGAACTCACCTCGCAAGCCGAAGATTACAAGGTGTGCGGATGTCGGACACAAGCCCTGGAGTTGGAGGCAAGTTCGGGGGCTACTGAGTGAGTCCTGGATTAAGGCGTCCTCGGGCTACCGATCGGTTGTGTCTGGGCCAGATTGATGGGCTACTATGGAGCCAAGCCCGTGGTCGTAGAAGGAATCGTCGGAGTCGTGGTGTGTCCTCCCAGCCAAGATTAGGTAGGATCTTCCCTTCTTTGTAACCAATCGCATGTAACCCTAACCCTGCCGGTTCCTATATAAATCGAGGCTTTTAGTCTTTAATGACGGGCATAACTACATTCATAACCTCATCGACTTAGGGTTTAGCTCATCTGATCTCGAGGTAGATCTACTCTGTAACCACATTATACATCCAATACAATGAAGTAGGACGTAGGGTATTACCTCTTCGAGAGGGCCCAAACCTGGGTAAACACTGTGTTCATAGTCCATTGTTCTCCATTGATCCTAGATCCACAGCTTGGGCCCCCTACCCGAGATCGGCTGGTTTTGACACCGACAGCGGGGAGCAAGGGTGAGGAGGACCTCCCACGCTGGTGCCAGGTCAGAAAAGATGATGCGCGTCGGATTCCTCCCTCGCCACCGACGACCACCAGTGGAAGGGATCCCGCTGGATCTGTGTCAACCGGAGAGAAGAGAGAGAAACAAAGAGAGTGGACACCACCGTATTATTTAGATTTGGAGAGGGTGAGGGAGTGAGAAGAAGAAAGCAACCCTAACAAGCAAGTCTCAAAGTGGGCTAGAAGTGGTATTACTTAACAACAACATTACTTAATATCACCTAGACCGAGGGAGTACTAAAAGGTGAGTAGGTGACCTTGCGCTTGGCTCTTCGCCTCTTCCGAAAGTCGAACCATGAGGATGGTACTACAGTATATACTTCTGGCAATCTGACATCGAATGAACTGTTGCATGTCCACCGCTTGTATAAAGCCCACTATTGTAAGAAAAAGCTTCTCCTCGTGCTACAAGCCACCGCGCGCATGTGGGCGAGGGAGAGGGCATAGTAAGCAAGCTTCTCGTCGTGTCGCGAATTGATGGAACACATCAAAGTTATTCGGTACTCTCTCCAAAAAGGGATGACCATGTGCATGGCTACCATCTTGTGCTCCGTCTACATGCACGATTCACATTCCAACGAGGAGAAAAAATGTTGTGAAGTACGTGTCATCGAAGTGCATGACTCACTTACGCATTTCTTATCTCCATTTTCTTGCATGACACGTCCACCTTGATGCTATATGTCCCACATGTTGGCAAAAGGATGAACAACAGTTCACGTCTAAAACAATAGAGTGGAACAACATAGATTCCCGATGACCGAGAAGGAGCAAGTAACCTCGCGGTGGAGCGTCTGAACTACTTAAAGCATCCACAGTGTGCTGTTTTGCTGCCTCTACACATTGCATGAGGTTGCCTCTAACAAAAAATCCTTGGCATCGACTCTAAGCAAAGAGGCTGCCTCCAAACTTTTGTTTCAATTAAAATAATCATCTGTCCCTACATGTCATCCAATTTTTTGAGTCTCCCAACTAAAAAGTGAATCGGATATCAACTTGGTTATTGTTTTTGTGGGACCGCTACAGAGGCTGCACTCAAATGCCATAATGATACGTCTCCAACGTATCTATAATTTTTGATTGTTCCATGCTATTATATTATCTGTTTTGGATGTTTAATGGGCTTTATTATACACTTTTATATTATTTCTGGGACTAACCTACTAACCCAAGGCCCAGTGCAAATTGCTATTTTTTCCTATTTCAGTGTTTCACAGAAAAGGAATATCAAAACGGAGTCCAAATGGAATGAAACCTTTGGGAGGATCATTTTTGGAACAAACACAACACAGAAGACTTGGACTACTCGCCATGGAAGCCACGGGATGGCCACGAGGCAGGGGGGCGCACCCCCACCCTATTGGGCCCCCCGTAGCTCCACCGACATGCTCCTTCCTCCTATATATATCTATGCACCCTGAAAACATCACATAGCACCACGAAACCCTAATTATACCGCCACAACCTTTTGTACCCGTGAGATCCCATCTTGGGGCCTGTTCCGGAGCTGCACCAGATGGTGAATCGATCACGGAGGGCTTCTACATCAACACCATAGCCTCTTCGATGAGTTGTGAGTAGTTTACCACAGACCTTCGGGTCCATAGTTATTACCTAGATGGCTTCTTCTCTCTCTTTGGATCTCAATATAAAGTTCTACTGGATCGCTTTGAGATATATTCGATGTAATACATTTTGCAGTGTGTTTGTCGAGATCCGATGAATTGTGGGTTTATGATCAACATTATCTATGAGCAATATTTGATTCTTCTCTGAAATCTTTTATGCATAATTTAAATATCTTTGCAAGTCTCTTCGAATTTTCAGTTTGGTTTGGCCTACTAGATTGATCTTTCTTGCAATGGGAGAAGTGCTTAGCTTTGGGTTCAATCTTGTGGTGTCCTTTCCCAGTGACAGCAGGGGCAGCAAGGCACGTATTTTATTGTGGCCATCGAGGATAAAAAGAAGGATTTTATATCATATTGCATGAGTTTATCCCTCTACATCATGTCATCTTGCTTAATGCGTTACTCTGTTATTATGAACTTAATACTCTAGATGCATGCTGGATAGCGGTCGATTTGTGGAGTAATATTAGTAAACGCAGAATCGTTTTGGTCTACTTGTCACGGACGTGATGCCTATATACAATGATCATGCCTAGATATTCTCATAACTACGCGCTTTTCTATCAATTGCTCGACAGTAATTTGTTCACCCACCATAGAAATCTGCTATCTTGAGAGAAGCCACTAGTGAAACCTATGGCCCCCGGGTCTATCTTCCATCATATTAATCTTCCATCAACTATTTATCTTTACTTTACTTTTATTTTGCAATCTTTACTTTCAATCTATATACCAAAAATATTTATCTTATTATCTCTATCAGATCTCACTTTTGCAAGTGGTCGAGAAGGGATTGACAACCCATTTATCGCGTTGGTTGCAAGGTTCTTATTTCTTTGTGTAGGTACGAGGGACTCGTGCGTAGTCTCCTACTGGATTTATACCTTGGTTCTCTAAAACTGAGGGAAATACTTACGCTACTGTGCTGCATCACCCTTTCCTCTTCAAGGGAAAAACAACGCAATCTCAAGAGGTAGAAAGAAGAATTTTTGGCGCCGTTGCCGGGGAGATCTATGCACAAGTTATATACCAAGTACCCATCACAAACTCTTATCCCTTGCATTACGTTATTTGCCATTTTCCTTTCGTTTTTCTCTCCCCCACTTCACCTTTGCCTTTTGCCTTTTCATCGCCCCTCTTCCGTTCTCCTTTCTGTTCGCTTGTGTTGCTATGTGCCCTCTATTAGCTTGCATCTTCGCTTGCTAAATTATGGATCCTCATCAATTGCTAATCTTTTTAAGAGATCCAACTGTGATGAACAAATTTCCAGTCAGTTCAGTGTACTAAATTATATTTATGAGGTTTTAATTGAAATTTGTGAGTCCGAAAATTGTGATGATGTGTTGAAAGAAGAAGATTGTAAAGTGATTAACGATAGCTCCTTGAATGAAAAGCATGATTGCAATGATGTTATTATAAATTCTATGAATGTTAATCGTGCTAATGATATGCAAAACCCTAAGCTTGGGGATGCTTATTTTGCTATGCCCACTACTTGTTGCAATGATCATGATTGGGGTGATGCTTCTTATGATCTTGAAAATTTATTTAAGCCCCATGATATATATGAGATTGATAATAATGTTTGCAATAATATTGAAAGTGGGTTTGGAAGAGTATCAACTTTGGATCCCATGTATTTGCATGATGTTCAGTCTTATGAATTTTTTGATAAAAGTGGGTTTGGAGAGATCATGACTTTAGTTAACGTTAATCCCACTATTTTGGAAGAGTGTCAACTTCACATGCATGTGGATCATGTTGAGAATATGTTATGTGATAGCTATATTGTTGAATTTTCTTATGATCCTGCATGCAATTATTATGAGAAAGGAAAATATGGTTGTAGAAATTTTCATGTTACTAAATTACCTCTCGTTATGTTTAGATTGATCTTGTTTTCTTTTTCTTCTTTGCATATGTTCGATCTTTCTTGTCTTGCTAACATGTTTTCCTATAAAGTGCCTATGCATAGGAAGTATGTTAGACTTAGATGTGATTTTCACATGTTATATGATGCTCTTTTTGTGTTGCAAGTCTTGTCTTTCATGTGAGCATCATTGATTTCTCAAGCCTATCTTAATGGCTATAAAGAAAGTGCTTGTCGGGAGGCAACCCAATTTTATTTTATTTGCTTTTACTCCTGTTTAATAATAAATAATTCATATAGCTTCTGGTTAGATGTGGTTTTGTGTTTTAATTAGTGTTTGTGCCAAGTAGAACCTTTGGGAAGACTTGGGTGAAGTCATTGCGATCTTGCTGTAAAAAATAGAAACTTTTGCACTCACGAGATTTGCTGCCATTTTTACAAGAGAGTGCTTTTAAGTTGATTATTTTTGCAGATGATTAATAGACAAATTCCTCACGTCCACCAATTTATTTCCAAAAAATAGAGTTACAAAAGTATTCGAAAGTTACAGACTGCTACAGACTGTTCTGTTTTTGACAGATTCTATTTTTCGTGTTTTGTTTGCTTATTTTGATGAATCTATGAGTAGTATCGGGGGTATAAATCATATAGAAGTTGGATACAGTAGATTTAACACCAATATAAATACAGAATGAGTTCATTACAGTACCTTAAAGTGGTGGTTTGTTTTCTTATAATTACGGAGCTCAGGAGATTTTCTGTTAAGTTTTGTGTTGTGAAGTTTTCATGTTTTTGGGTAAGGATTCGATGGACTATGGAACAAAGAGTGGCAAGAGCCTAAGCTTGGGGATGCCCAAGGCACCCCAAGGTAAAATTCAAGGACAACAAAAAGCCTAAGCTTGGGGATGCCCAGGGAAGGCATCCCCTCTTTCGTCTTCGTCTATCGGTAACTTTACTTGAGACTATATTTTTATTCACCACATGATACGTGTTTTGCTTGGAGCGTCATGTATGATTTGAGTGTTTGCATTTTAGTTTACCACAATCATCCTTGCTGGACACACCTTTTAAGAGAGATACTGGTGAATCCAAATTTATTAGAATACTCTACGTGCTTCACTTATATCTTTTGAGCTAAGATAGTTTTGCTCTAGTGCTTCACTTTTATCTTTTTAGAGCACGGTGGTGGTTTTATTTTATAAAAATTATTGATCTCTCATGCTTCACTTAAATTATTTTGAGAGTCTTTTAGAACAAAATGGTAATTTTCTTTGGTTATAAAATTAGTCCTAATATGATATGCATCCAAGATGGGTATAATAAAAACTTTCATAAAAAGTGCATTGGATATTATGAGAAGTTTGATACTTGATGATTGTTTTGATATATTAGGATGGTGATACTAGAGTCATGATTGTAGGGTAGTTGTAAATTTGAGAAATACTTGTGTTGAGGTTAGCAAGTCCCGTAGCATGCACGTATGGTAACCGTTGTGCGACAAATTTGAAGCATGAGGTATTTCATTGATTGTCATCCTTTGTGTGGAGGTCGGGATCGCGCGACGGTTAACTCCTACCAACCCTTCCCCTAGGAGCATGCGTGTAGTAATTTGTTTTGATGACTTGTAGATTTTTGCAATAAGTATGTGAGTTCTTTATGACTAATGTTGAGTACATGGATTATACGCACTCTCACCCTTCCACCATTGCTAGCCTCTCTTGTACCGTGCAACTTTCGCCGGTACCATACACCCACCATATATCTTCCTCAAAACAGCCACCATACCTACCTATCATGGCATTTCCATAGCCATTCCGAGATATATTGCCATGCAACTTTACACAGTTCCGTTTATTATGACACACTTCATCATAGTCATATTGCCATGCATGATCATGTAGTTGACATTGTATTTGTGCCAAGGCCACCATGCATATTTTTTCATACATGTCACTCTTGATTCATTGCACATTCCGGTACACCGCCGGAGCCATCCACATAGAGTCATACTTTGTTCTAGTATCGAGTTGTAATCTTTGAGTAGTAAATAAGTAGAAGTGTGATGATCATCATTATTAGACCATTGTCCCAAATAAAAAAAGGAAGGAAAGGCCAAATAAAAAATAAAGGCCCAAAAAAGGAAAAAAAAGAAAAAGAAAAAAAGGGACAATGCTACTATCTTTTTCCACACTTGTGCTTCAAAGTAGCACCATGATCTTCATGATAGAGATTCTCTTGTTTTGTCACTTTCATATACTAGTGGGAATTTTGATTATAGAACTTGGATTGTATATTCCAACTATGGGCTTCCTCAAATGCCCTAGGTCTTCGTGAGCAAGCAAGTTGGATGCACACCCACTTAGTTTTTTTTGTTGAGCTTTCATACATTTATAGCTCTAGTGCATCCGTTGCATGGCAATCTGTACTCACTCACATTGATATCTATTTATGGGCATCTCCATAGCCCATTGATACGCCTAGTTGATGTGAGACCATCTTCCTCTTTTTTCTTCCCCAGAACCACAACTCTATTCCACCTATAGTGCTATATCCATGGCTCACACTCATATATTGTGTGAAAGTTGAAAAGGTTAGAAAAAAATTAAGTATGAAACAATTGCTTGTTTGAAACCGGGATTGAGCATGATTTGAGTTTTTTGTGTGACGAAGATGGAACATAGCCAAACTATATGATTTTGTAGGTATGAACCTTCTTTGGCCATGTTATTTCGAGAAGACATAATTGCTTTGTTAGTATGCTTGAAGTATTATTAGTCTTATATCAATATTAAACTTTTGTCTTGAATCTTTCGGATCTGAACATTCATGCCAAAATAAAGAAAATTACATTGATAATTATGTTGGGTAGAATTCCACATCAAAAATTCTATTTTTGTCATTTACCTACTCGAGGACGAGCAGGAATTAAGCTTAGGGATGCTTGATACGTCTCCAACGTATCTATAATTTTTGATTCTTCCATGCTATTATATTATCTGTTTTGGATGTTTAATGGGCTTTATTATACACTTTTATTTTATTTCTGGGACTAACCTACTATGTCAGGACCCCGATCCTAAGTCACACAGGTCTAGCATGTAAACATCATATCACTTTGCGGCCTCACGCACGATATCCCCACGGGTGCCACCTTACCTGGCCCGGGACCGTTTGCGCATTTTGGCACACGTATATGATAGTGCCGCTAGCACCCATATGACAGAGAACCCGGGCCGACATGACTAGTTATAAACCAAAAGTGGCACTAAATTACAGAGACAGGCATACATGACCCAGCAACGAACGTGTCGGTCATCAACGTATGAACCCAAGTCGTAGCAAGCTACAAGGACTTAAAGGAACAACACATGATATTTCCCCAAAGGGACAGACACAGGAACGCAGAAGGACACATGCCCGCCAGCCTAAGTGTTCCGGAGCAGTAGCAAGCTACCATGGCTCAGTGGAAGCACTAGGAGACATTTCCCTATAAGATAGGCTACCAAGGGTTAACAACTAGGTGTCGGATCCCACACATAGCAATACACATTACACATACGCATAACATGCAAGTATGTGTTGTATAACATGGCATCATAACATATCTCAAGAACTCATATAGATAAAGGCCTAGAAGAGCCATCATAGCACTTATTACAAGCAGTGGATCACATGACCCAACATACAGAGCATACAGGCAACGGAAGCATGACATGTCTGAGTACAGACAACTACAAATGAAAAAGGGTGAGAAGCCTGACTATCTACAAGACCCTCCCAAGGGTACAAGATCGTAGCTGAGGTAACAAGCTAAACGTCAAAGTCCACGCGGAACCACTAGTGAGATTGAAGTCTCTCTGCAAAAACATAAATTAAGCAAACGTGAGTACAAAGGTACTCAGCAAGACTTACATCAGAACTAGCTACATATGCATCAGTGTCAACAAGGGGTGGTGGAGTTTGACTGCAGCAAGCCAACTTTGACTCGGTGGCTATCCTGAACTACGACTGCAAGTAACTCCATTGAGGTGGCGCACACGAGTCCACATATTCACAAATCAATACACCACTATGGATCCACTCCCATCTCCCTACGAGAAGGCCATCCATAGCACTCACGCTTATCTTGCGTGTTTTAGAGTATCCACTTCCACTTGTCTATGAACTATACAGGTAACCCAGAAGTCCATTACCGCAGACACGGCTATTCAAATAGATCATATATAACCCTGCAGGGGTGTACTTCTTCACACGTGTTTCCACCACTTACCGTCTGCACACGACATGTGCTCGGCAAACTTCAAGCGAAAGCCGACATGGGTGTAGACCACAACCTAACCATCCACTCAAGTCTCTAGTCCAGGTTTATCGCCTATTTGGGTTCCATCCGTGGGGAGATCCGGCCGGGGTGTCGCTCACGGCCCCAAACGATGTGTACAGGGTTCCAGAGTCACCAAACGGGCGACCGATACACCGTTCCACATACCTGCCGCATCACAGCCCACCCCGAGGGTCAGCGCTGCGCACGACCTTCAGTAAACTTGAAACACCAGAAACTAGTTGCAACTCCTGGACAGAGGACAAGGGCAGTCAATAAGTTGAGCGGGGTCATATTTCAGGGCCCAACGTGTGGTAGTAGCTGTTCATGGATCAACCAACACAGAACTCAGTTCCTGAGAACGGCTGCAATGAGACAACCCACCATGTACTCCTACATGGCCTCTCATCGCTACCTTTACCAAATCGTGTTCACACACTTAGCTCTCAACAGTAGGACATGTTCACCACATTCCAATTCATCCCCGATGAATCAGACCTGACTCAACTCTAAGCAGTAGCAGGCATAACCAGAAAGCATGAATGAGTAGGCACAACATGGCTCAAACAACTCCTACTCATGCTAGTGGGTTTCAACTATTTACTGTGGCAATGACAGGTCATGCAGATGAAAGGGGTTCAACTACCACAGCAGGTAACAGTTGAAGAATTGTTGTCCCAATGCGGTAAAAGAGAGCAAGAGAGAGAGAGAGAGTGGGATTGTATCGGGATGCTCAAAGGGGTTTTGCTTGCCTGGCACTTCTGAAGATGGTACTATGTCTTCATTAGTGTCATCGGTCACATCGTCGGAACATCGTCTACTGAGAGGGGACAAATACCGGCAATCAAGAGAGAACACAATCAATGCAATGCGTCCATATCATGCATGATCATGACATGGCAATATGATGTTGATTGAGCTAATGCAACTAGCAACCATATTAAATGAAGTTGGTTTGAACCAAAGGTTCAAATTCAAACTTCATATGTGATTATTTAAATATCTATTGATTGATTTGACCTGATAAGAAGGTTTAACTTGTCCAAACATGCTTGAAAATGCCTTAAACAGATCCCTCATATTTTTCTGATCATTTTTCATATATAAATTATTTTCATCTGAGCTACGGTTGATTTTATATGAATTTTAGAAGTTTTAACAATTTTCTGAAATAAATAAACCATTTATGATTTATTTGAAATCCTAGAAAACAATTACTACATCAGCATGACGTCACTCTGGTGTCAGCAGGTCAATAGTGTCAGTCCGATCAAACCTGACGTGTGGGGTCCACACGTCAGTGGCTCTGCTAATTAACAGGGTTAATTAGCACTAGTTAATCCTAAACTATAATTAGATAGGGCAGGGCCCACATGTTAGTGACTAACTAACTAACCACTTAATTAGTACTAACCTAGGTTAATTAACAGGGCGGGCCCCACTTGTCAGCGAGTCAGTGGTTAACTAAGGGTGTGGGGCCCATATGTCAGTGACTCAGGGTGGTCAACCCACCGGTCAAACAAGTCAAAAGCACCGGCGGCTCATCGCCGGCAGTGACACACGCGGCGAAGGGGCTCGGGAAAAGCCCTCCAGCGACCAAAACAACGGCGGAGAGGCTCTACGCGTAGCTTGCGCTCTTCCACATCCAAAGGGACCGGAGTCAGCGGCTGGGGTGGCCGGAAGCAAGCACGGCGTCATGGTTTGGTGGCGCCGGAGTTCGCGAGCCGATGGTTTCGGGGCTGCGGTGCGCTAGGAGAGGAGCTGATGGGCTAGGTCGCATCTGCGGGTCTCCAGAAGCACGTTGGTGCCACGGGCTCGAGCGGAGGGGCTCGAGAGCACGGGGCTCGCCGGCCATGGCGGACGATGGCGTCGGGTGCTCGTGGGGCGGCGGCTACGGCACGGAAAAAGGG
>LR738712.1:308832433-308945195 GCA_902687465.1 Secale cereale | reverse complement strand
TCGGAGCGGCGCACGGTCGTCGGCGATCTCCGCGGTCGTAGGAGAAAGAAGAGGTCGAAGACGCCGCTCCAGGGGCTCCCGACGTCGAGCGGATCGGCGAGGAGCTTCAGCGTGAGGAGACGGAGCTCTTGGACATGTCGAACAGGCGAGGGGGAAGCTGTGGCCGCGGTGGTGCCAAGCGGCGGCGACGAGCTCGCTCAGTGGAGAGAGGGATAAAACAAGGAGAGGGGAGGGCCACGAGGGAGAGAGTAGAGAGAGGGAGAAGGTTCAGGGTGTCCATGCCAGCTCCACGTAACCAGACGAGGGCGCAGGTGGCGTCGACAGCGCGAAGCAGGAGCTGGCCGCTCGGCGCGTGCGCTGGCTGCCAGTAGGCGCAAGGTTGAAGACAACCTTGCCCCTGGTGGGCTGGGCCTAAAGAGGAGTTAGGTCAGGCAGGCAAGGCCGAGGTGAAACTCTCTCTCTTTCTTTTCTAATTCTTTTCTGTTTTCTGTTTTTCTTTTCTTTGTTTAATCCTTTTGCCACTGTTTTGAATTTGAACAAATTCAAACAAGTGCCAAAACATCCTCTGAGTATTTTTATGTTTCCCATGGACTTTTCCAGGAGCACATAAGTTAATTCAAAGTTATTTGGAAATATATTCTATATATTATGAATATAACTCCAAATTCAAATATAATAATGATTTAAATTCAATGCCCAAAATATTCCTAAAAATGTTCATTATTTTTGGTTTGGAGCAAAAGCCTTGCCAAAAATATCAAACAATTAATAAGAACACTTTGGAAACATTGAATGCAATTTTTTTAACTGGACCTATTAGAAATTTGAAGTGCTAGGGTTTAACAATCCCCATTTCAAATTTATTGAAATTGAACAAGATGCATGGATGCAAAGCCACTTGGTACAAGCAAACTCTAGGGTTGTGACATACTAACCCAAGGCCTAGTGCAAATTGCTGTTTTTTTGCCTATTTAAGTGTTTCACAGAAAAGGAATATCAGACGGAGTCCAAATGGAATGAAACCTTCGAGAGGATATTGGAACAAATGCAACACAGAAGACTTGGAGTACACGCCAGGGAAGCCACGAGGTGGCCACGAGGCAGGGGCGCGCCCCCACCCTCGTGCCCCCCCCCCGTAGCTCCAACGACATGCTCCTTCCTCTTATATATATCCATGTAATCCAAGAGCACCACAAAACCCTAATTCCGCCGGCACAACCTTCTATACCCGTGAGAAACCATCTTGGGGCATGTTCCGGAGCTCCACCGGAGGGTGAATCAATCACGGAGGGCTTCTACATCAACACCATAGCCTCTCAGATGAGTTGTGAGTAGTTTACCACAGACCTTCGGGTCCATAGTTATTAGCTAGATGGCTTCTTCTCTCTCTTTGGATCTCAATACAAAGTTCTCCTCGATCTTCTTGCGGATCTATTCGATATAATTCTTTGTGCGATGTGTTTGCCGAGATCCAATGAATTGTGGGTTTATTATCAAGATTATCTATGAACAATATTTGATTCTTCTCTAAAATCTTTTATGCATGATTTAAATATCTTTGCAAGTCTCTTCGAATTATCAGTTTGGTTTGGCCTACTAGATTGATCTTTCTAGCAATGGGAGAATTGCTTAGCTTTGGGTTCAATCTTGCGGTCTTCTTTCCCAGTGACAGCAGGGGCAGCAAGGCACTTATTGTATTGTTGCCATCGGGGATAAAAAGATGGGGTTTATATGATATTGCATAAGTTTATCCCTCTACGTCATGTCATCTTGCTTAAAGCATTACTCTGTTCTTATGAACTTAATACTCTAGATGCATTCTGGATAGCTGTCGATGTGTGGAGTAATAGTAGTAGATGCAGAATCGTTTAGGTCTACTTGTCACGGGCGTGATGCCTATATACAATGATCATGCCTATATATTCTCATAACTATGCGCTTTTCTATCAATTGCTCGACAGCAATTTTTTCACCCACTGTAGAAATCTGCTATCTTAAGAGAAGCCACTAGTGAAACCTATGGCTCCCGGGTCTATCTTCCATCAACTATTTATCTTTACTTTACTTTTATTTTGCAATCTTTACTTTCAATCTATATACCAAAAATATTTATCTTATTATCTCTATCATATCTCACTTTTGCAAGTGGCCGAGAAGGGATTGACAACCCCTTTATCGTGTTGGTTGCAAAGTTCTTATTTGTTTGTGTACGTATGAGGGACATGCACATAGTCTCCTACTGGATTGATACCTTGGTTCTCAAAAACTGAGGGAAATACTTATGCTACTGTGCTGCATCACCCTTTCTTCTTCAAGGGAAAAACAACACAAGCTCAAGAGGTAGCACATACATTGCAGCATTTTTGACTAACCTTAGAGGCAGCAATGTGGATCCCAGCTTAGAGGCAATGCTGTATCCAACCACTATGGATGCCCTTATTCACCTAGTTAGTGAAGTGACAATACACAATGCAGTAGATGGCACACTTAATTAATAAGCTGAGCCACTGTGTTTTTTTACTGGAAACTGTAGGGGAAACCCCCACAGCAAATCAAACTTTTATTAAAAGGGCTGAGCAGGCAAGTACAACAAAAGGATTACAAGGGGTAATCAAACTAATCTAAGAAAAAAATCGAAAAGAAAGATACAAGGCCTCAAGGGGGCAGAAAAGACACCCATCTCAGGAGCTCATCCTCATAAGCAGCTTTCACTCTGTATTGCATAAGGCTGATGTCATGGATAAAAGCACATCTCCATTTATTGAATCTTTCTCTGTCATGCCTAAATACTTTAGCATTCCTGACAATCCATATATTCCAGCAGGCAATAAAGACCACTTCAGTGAAGAAAGCTGAGCCACTGTGTTGGTGTTACTAAATAAACCTTACCCTATACTACCACCTCTCTCTTCCATTAACTGACCTATGGGACCTCTTGTGGTAGACCCACATGTCAGTGTCCTAACTATTTACACTCCGAAGGATGGAGGGCTACAGACGGTAGTCCGAAATTATTAGGCCAGACGAAACTAAGACCCTGCTTTTTCGCTTGGCTCTGTTGGCATTACGTTTACTCATTGGGTGACATAACTTATAGAGAAAGAAGGGAGTGCATGCAAGCACGATGATCAAGACTGCATGCAAGGAGGAGAGAGACGGGGCTGCATGCAACCGTATTAATTAATATAAGCAGCCAACGCATGCCCAATTTATGGTGTCTTTCTCTCTTTCCCATACCCAGCTCCGTACGTGGAACCGATTATTTTCTATAACTGCCCATAGTTATTTTGCCTTGGTCTTAGAGATTCTATCCATGGGTCTATTAAACCCAGATGGATGTAGTACTATTTAGTACTTTCTCCAAAAAGGGCCATTCATGTCCATGGCTAATCCATCCGTCTAGGTGTATAAGAGGGTGTTTGTTTCTAGGGACTTATTGGTCTAGGGACTTAAATAAGTCCCTATAAGTCCCATCTAAACCAAACAGGAGGGACTTATAGGGACTTAAAGTGGACATTTGGGACTTATCAAATAAGACTCTCAAGGAGGGACTTATAGGGACTTATAGTTGTAATATGGTCTACTAGTACATGTTAAGTCCCAGGAACCAAACAGGTAGGGACTTTTTAGGGACTTATGACTTATAAGTTGGGACTAAAATAAGTCCTAGGACTTATGAACCAAACATGGCCTAAGACATCTTAGGTTGTGCACCCTGACCAAGGCGAAGGGAAAAACGAGATATTTTAATGCTTATTTGCTAATTAACAGCATTGCATGCAATGAACTGACCACTGCATTTTGTGTTGGACAGTCTAAGTCATTGATGTCATACACGCCCCACATCTCTTATTGGTTGATTCCTTTATTTATATCAAGAAACAAGAAACGAGGTGAAAGATAATGCCCCGCGTCCAAGTGTCTTTAGATTATTTGGTTTTCATAAGATGACTAAACCTAGACGGAGGGAGTACCGCCCCTTACTCCATCATTAAGTGCGTGCACGATTCACATTCCATTGATGAAAATAATGTTGCGTACGTGTCGTCGAATAAAATAACTTAATTTATAAATAACATGCCACCGCGTCATGGTCGAACTTTGATTCGTTCACGTCTGGTTTCCGACCCACCACTGACAACTACTCCTAGTGTAAAAACATTCTTATATTATGGGACAGAGGGTACACTCGCCAAATTAACACGTGAGCTGCCTCTTTGTACAGAAATGAGCTCACCGTGTACCCGCGCGTGAGTACGAAAGAGGAAAGGAGTACGTGCATCGGTGCCTGCACCTCTTCTCTTCGTGCACATATTACTTTTTTCCGGCACGTACTCCACCTATGTTTGTGACTGTTGGTGAGTCTCTCCCACCACTTCATTTTCTTGCATGACCCGTGAACTTTGATGCTGGATGTCCCACGTGTCGGCAAAACAAAGAACACTTTCCGGCGACCGAGAAGGAGCAAGGAACCTCGTGGTGGAGCGTTCTGGACTCTTAATATATTTTATATATTCAACGATATAAAATCAACCCAATATTCTCCACATCTAGCAGACCTGTGAAACACGGCAGTCTAGTGTAGTTTACATCATACATGGCCCACCTCACGCTATCACCATATTTCTTCGCCTCCGTGTGACACCTAGCTCTAGTAATCCACTAGCTTGTATCGCTTCTCGCTCCCCGTCTCTCTCAAAGTGCGACGGGCTGGAGATTTTACTATCTATTGAGGCCACTGCGTACTGCATTCAGAATGGTGAGCTCTACCGAAGAAGGGCAAATGATATCTCTCTATGATACATCTCCAAGCAGCAGGGGATCGAGCTGTTGGCCGACATACAAGGCAGAGTCTACGGGCACCACTCCTCCTCATGCACCCTCGTGGGCAAGGCGTTCCGCAGCGGATTCTACTGGCCCAGAGCACTCGATGATACCACTGAACTGGTAAGGTCATGTGAAGCCTGTCAATTTCATGCAAAGCAGATTCTCCAGCCCGCCCAGGGCCTCCAAACCATCCCGCTATCCTGGCCATTTGCGGTCCGAGGGCTGGACATCTTGGGCCCGTTCCCCTAAGCGCATGGGGGCTACCGCTACCTCTACATTGCCATCAACAAATTCACCAAGTGGGCGGCGGTAGAGGACATCTGCACCATCCCAGCCGGCTAGGTAGTCAAGTCCATCAAGGGCCTCGTGAGCCATTTCGGGGTTCCGAATCGCATCATCACCGACAACGGCTCGCAGTTCACTAGCAATCTCTTCAAAACATATTGTGCTAACCATGTAACGCAGATATGGTACGCTTCAGTGGCACACCCACGAAGCAACGACCAAGCTGAGCATGCTAACGCGGAGGTGCTGAGAGGCCTCAAGGCAAGGACCTTCAAGAAGAAGCTCGAGGCTTGCAGCAAGGGCTGGCTGGATGAGCTCTAGTCCATGCTATGGTCCATCCGCACCACCGCGACCAAGCCGATGGGCGAGACTCCATTCTTCCTCGTCTACGGAGCTGAAGCAATTCTCCCCCACAAAGTCAAACATCGCTCCCCGCGGGTCTTGGACTTTGCCGAGGCATGCCAGGACGCCTCGTGGGGGATGGACCATGTGCTGGGGGAGGATAGTCATTGCCATGCCTTGCTCCGAGCAGCGAAGTACCAGCAGGCGGTGCGGCGGTACCACTGGCGCAACATCCGCTCCAGGATGCTCGATGTGGGCGACATCATCCTGATGCGGGTGCTCTCCAGGGAAGGGTTGCATAAGCTCTCGCCCGTGTGGGAGGGCCCAATCAGGACCGCCAGTGTCCCCAGGCCTAGCGCCACGCGCCTGGAGACGCACGACAGGATCCCCATCCAGAATGCCTGGAACATCCAGCACCTCCGAAAGTTCTACCCATGTGATACGGTGTATCCTAGGGTCATCACCATGGACCCTTCATCGCCTCACCAAGTGCCCAAAGGACCCATGACTAGAGCCCGTGCAAGAGCTTTCGAGACCGAGGTGACCTCGCTCCTCTCTTTACATCTTTCGGATTCACTTGAGACACGGCTTCTACCTTCATCAGAGACTCTATGCATACTCAGGTGCTTGGACGAAGGCCACGGGACAGCTCTACATGATGCTCAAGAGGACAGGCCCGACAAGTGCACGAGACAAGAAGAAGGAAGGCTGAAGATGCTACATGCACCGGACGTCCGGCCTGCACCGGACGACCGGCGACTCCCAGGCACCGGACGACCGGAAGACATCGGACGTCCGGCCTCCCCCAGACGACCGGACGACCGGAAGCCACCGGACATCCGTGACAACGGCGACAGAAGCTAATTAGCGGAAATCCAAGGATTACCGGACGTCCGGTCCCTCCGGAACCACCGGACGTCCGGTAACCCACGGACATCCGCTACGACGGCGACCCCTTTGTAATATATACCCGTTGACTTCCTTCCTTTAGACTCAGCTGTGGTTTAGCTCATTCTTAGACTTGTGTGGATTTCTCCCACGAGACGGTGCGCCTCTACGGAGAAGATCCACTACGGATTCAGGACCTCCTTCACGAAGAAGATCCCCAGGGATATCAAGACCTCCTCACGGAGAAGACTATCTTTGTATCACCGGTGTTGACCTTGGATCATGTATCTTGACCTTGTATCGCGAATCTAGCGCTTGTGTGATTATCTTCGTGTTGATTGAGTGTTTTCCTCTTGTGTTTTCCCCCGTCTTTCTCTTGTGATCCCCGTGTTCATCGTGTGCCAACCTCCAAACGTGAAAGATCCGCTGAATAGGGTTCCACCCTGTATCATATGGTATCAAGAGCAAAGGTTTCTCACAATTTTGGAGCCCCACACTTTGTTTTCTAGCTTGTTTTTGTCGTGTTCTTCCCTATTTCGAAAATTCCCCACAAAAAGAGCCCCAAATTTTTTTTGTGATCTGTTGATTTGGCAAGATTTTGTTGAATTTGTTCCATGGATTTGCTGTGCCACGTGTCGATCTAGCATTTCCCCACCTGTTCACCGTTTTTCCCACCGCAAATCCGACCACGTTTCACCATTTTTGCCACGGATCCCACCAACCAAGTCTTAAACCTACCGGACGACCGACGTTTACCGGACGTCCGGCACCCCTCGAGAGACCGGACGTCCGCTAAACACCGGACGACCGGCACCCCGACAACAGAAAGTTTTACCGGATTTCCGGTCTCCACCGAACGTCCGACCCAACCAGACCGACCGGACGACCGGTACCTTCCGGACGTCCGACAAACCCTGAAACTGCTGAACTTGTTCAGTTACCAACCACCTCCCGCAAATACCATCCACCTTCCGCAACTACCTTCTACCTCCCGCAACCACCATCGCTTAACCGCTCTGAGTTTGAAAAGTGTGTCTCCCTTTGCCTTGGATACTTGAGTTGTGGTTTCACCGTTTCCTTGGATGTTTAGGCTACCTTGGGACGGCAAGACTTCGACAACACCACCGCTCAACTTCGGCAAGGACGGTAACATCGACGACACTTCGCTCATTCTACCTTGCAATTGCATTGTCACCCTATGAACCATCTTTGCGTAGCTTTCCCATTGAGACTAGCCATCTGAGTATTGCCGGGCCACGACACTTGTGCACATTAGTTATACTCATAGATATTGAATACTACATCATTGTGAGTCACATCACATCATCTTGGTATCTTGCATATCTCTGTGTGACACAAGAGTGCTCCGCATACACAATATCTACCTCGATCCGAGAAGAATGCATATGTGCCCAAAGAAAGAGCTCAAAAGCTTTTAAGCAAAAGAGCCAATCCAAGCAAAGAAACAATAGCATCATACGCCTTGCAACCAAAGAGATCATACATCATAGCAACATCATCTTGTGCTCAAGCATCGGCACATCATACACTCATAGCATACTTGTGATAGTTAGTCGTTACGTTTTTCCTCATATAGGTCGTGCACAAGTGCGTATCCGCCTATTAAGCAATCGGTTAGCGTCTCTCTAGCGTTGTGCAACACGAGCATTTCCCGTGGTTTTCCACATTTTCGCTCATCCTTGGTTGCACAGCCACATTTATCTATCCGTGCGTGTGTTCCGTGTGCTACCTTTGCTAGTGATCTACTTGTTGCATGAGCAAATTTGTGAACCATTTTCAACATCTTTGAGTCACTTAGACTATTGCATTGAATTTGTGCCACATCCTAACCGAGCTCCTCTCAAAGCTTTACTTGTGTAGGTGTGAGAATCGACATGAAGTGATACCAATAGTGCTATTTCCGGGTTACATTGTTGAGTGATCATTGATCCATTTTCAACCACGGTTAAGGTACATTGATATTGTCTTCTCCTTTCTCCCGCTCACATACTTGCTTGTGATGATGGATAGGCCAAGTTCATCTACCAACCCGATCTTCGATGATCCTCAAGAAGCGAACAACTACGTCACCAAACTACATCTATTCGGTGTCCAACGAGCTCTACATCAAGAGAGTGAAGCTATGCGAGAGTACATTGGTCAAGTCGCCGAGGACGCGCGCCAATTCCAACAAAGTACCAAGGAGCAAATCGACCTCATCAACACCAACATGTCTACTCAATACAATGAGCTCCGGACATTGATCATCAACCGACGTTCTTCCTCAACATCTTCTCAAAGACGGAGCCGCTCAAGTCGACACACCGACTCAACGCAAGACTCAAGTACACCTACGTCAAACACTCTTCGTCAAGCCGCACGTCAAGCTCGACATGACCATCGGCATCATCTACATGACAAGAGTTCTCAAGAGCTATTCGACGAGCAAGGAAGCCGACATCGTCAAAACCAAGCTACACTTGAGCAAGCACAAGAACGGCAACGACTACGCCAACAACAACAAGAGCGAGCTCGCCAATATCAAGAAGGACAAGATGCCGAGGCTAACCGTCAAGCACAACAACATCGATAAGCTCAAGCTATGGAGGCGCAACATGCTCTACAAGATGCACATCGCAATGTGGCAGCCCGCACTCGACACAATCGTCAAGAAGAGGATTCCCTTCGCGATGAGATGCAAGAAAGGCGCCATCAAGCAAGAATGCAAGAAGAAGCTCCTCCTCAAGCGCGACATGAGCAACAATACCAACAAGAACATCAACTCCAACAAGAACGTCTACATCCTCAAGAGCAACATGATATGGCAAACCGCCAAAATCGGGATCGCCCTCCCAATAGGCAAGGAAACAATGACGAGCATCGCTATGGCAAGCTCAAGTTCACCATGCCAAAGTTTTTCGGAAGCATTGATCCCGAAGACTATCTCTCATGGGCATTGAAAGTTGACAAGATCTTTCGCCATCACAACTTCGATGAAGAGAAGAAGATCGCAATGGCATCACTTGAGTTCCAAGACTATGTTCTCATTTGGTGGGAGCAAATCATGGAGAGAAGAGAAGCAAAAGGCGAACCTCCTATCACCACTTGGGCTCAAATGAAGGAAGTGATGAGAGCACGCTTCGTGCCTACACACTACAACCGCGACTTGTTCAAGAAGCTACAACTCCTCAAGCAAGGAACCAAGTCCGTTGAAGAGTACTACAAGGAGATGGAGATTGCCATGATAAGAGCAAACATCACGGAAGATGACGAGCAAACTATGGCGAGATCCTTGAATGGACTCAATTATCCTATCAAGAAGATTGCGGACTTCCAACCATACAACAACCTCCTAGAGCTAGTACACCAAGCAACCAAAGCGGAGCGACAAGTTCAAGAGGACTATAAGTACTCCAAGTTCAACTCCAAGAACTACAGCTCCTACAACCAAGCTTCAATGACTTCGGCTACTTCTCCTACCTCTACCAAGCCATCTACAAATTTCGGAGACAAGCCAAGCTACAAGAATGCGACTACATCGAGTCGTCCACCTTCTACCAACAACTTCAAGCCAAGAGCTTCCTCAACTCCAACTCCAACCGAAGACAATAACAAGACGAGCTCCATCAAATGCTTCAAGTGCCAAGGACGAGGCCACAAGTCATTCGAGTGCAAGACCGTTCGCACCATGATCATCAACGACGACGGATCTTATGACTCCATGAGCGATGATGAAATGGAAGCACTTGAGCATGTCGCTATGCATCGCCAAGTCAATGAAGAAGAAGACAATCAAGTGTTTTGCGACAATGACTCAAGCCCCAACCTTGTTGTCTCAAAAGTCTTGACACTCCAACATCAATAAGATGACGACCAATGATGTCATATTTTCCATACGAAGGCCGGCATCAATGGACGCTCCGTCAAGGTTATCATCGATGGAGGAAGTTGCCACAACTTGGCAAGCGAAGAGCTATGCGACAAGCTTCATTTGGTCAAGACGAAGCATCCTCACCCCTACAAGGTCCAGTGGCTCAACGACGCCGGAATTCTTCGAGTTGAGCACACCGTGCAAGTCTCTTTCAAGATTGGCGCTTACGAGGACACTCTTGAGTGTGATGTGATACCCATGTCCGTGTGCCACCTTATTCTTGGACGACCATGGCAATATGATCGTGGAGTCACACACAATGGACGGACGAATCACTATCACTTCAAGATGAAGGGCAAGGAATTCGTGCTACGACCTATGACTCCAAGTCAAGTAGCCGCCGACAAGCTTTTACCTACCACCCATCGTGGAGAGAATGGTGAGAGAGCGACCCACCAAAAAGAGAGTGAGAGCCACAAGCCAAATATGAGCGCCTCCACGATGAGCGACAAGAAGCAACTAGTGCTATTTGCCACCAAACGTGAGATGAGAGAAGTGTGTGAGAACCCATCGAGCGTCTTCCACCTTGTGCTCTTATGCAAAGGGGAAGCCAAACCTACTAACACTTCACCACCTCCACCTTTTGTGTTGTCTCAATTGTTGCAGGAATTCTCGGACGTCTTCCCCGATGAGCTACCACCGGGTCTACCTCCACTTCGAGGGATAGAACACCGCATCGACCTCGTACCCGGTGCTCCACTTCCAAACAAGGCTCCTTACCGCGTCAACCCCGAGGAAACAAAGGAGATACAACGGCAAGTGCAAAAACTCATCGACAAGGGTCATGTACGTGAAAGACTAAGCCCTTGTGCCGTTCCCGTTATTCTCGTGCCTAAGAAAGACGGAACTTTTCGCATGTGTTCCGATTGCCGCCCGATAAATGCTATCACCGTTAGATACCGTCACCCTATTCCTCGCTTAGATGACATGCTTGATGAACTTTGTGGTGCCACCATCTTTTCCAAAATTGATCTTAAAAGTGGTTACTACCAAATTCGCATTCAAGAGGGTGATGAGTGGAAAACTGCTTTCAAAACCAAGTTTGGGTTATATGAGTGGCTTGTTATGCCAATGGGCTTATCTGAAGCACCCGGCACTTTTGTGCGTCTTATGCACTTTGTTCTTAGACCCTACATAGGTGTCTTTGTCGTGGTTTACTTTGATGACATTCTAGTGTTTAGCAAGTCGCTTGAAGAACATGTTGACCATGTCCAACTAGTTTTGCAAGCACTTCGCAAACAACAATTGTATGCTAATATGGAAAAATGCACTTTTGGCGTTGACAAGGTTGTCTTTCTAGGATTTGTCGTGTCTTCTCAAGGTGTTCACGTTGATGAAACTAAAATTGAAGCAATTAAAAATTGGCCTCAACCAAAGAATCTCATGCAAGTGCGTAGTTTCCTAACAAGGGTTGCTTTTACTGATTGGTTGGATAATATTACATTTGAACCTGAAGATCTTTGGCTATTCATGGGAGACTTTAACTTCATGCGCTCGCTGGAAAATAGAAACCTGCCTGGTGGCAATATTGAGGATGTGATCAGATTCAATGAAATCATTAGTCATGTGGGTTTGATTGAAATACCTATCAAGGGTCGTCGATATACTTGGAGTAACATGCAAGAGTGTCCGCTTCTTGAGCAACTAGACTGGTTCTTTTCTACACCCGAATGGACTCTGAAGTTCCCTAATACAACGGTTAAGCCTCTTGCTCGCCCGATTTCTGACCACGTTCCTTGTGTTTTGTCGGTGGAGACAGCGATCCCCAGATCAAAAATTTTTCGGTTTGAAAATTACTGGGCCTCTCACCCTGGGTTTTTGGATGTGGTTAGCAACTCTTGGAATGCTCCTCTCAATGCATCCTCAAGTGCCACTCTGGTTTCTGCTAAGCTTAAAAGACTCCGGTATGCTCTCAAGAAATGGAGCAGATCGCTCTCCAAACTAAAAATGTTGCTTGAAAATTGCAACCAGCTGTTGTTACAATTGGACAGTTTGGAAGATCTCAGGCCACTGTCAATCCCAGAGACAAACTTCAGAAACATCTTAAAGAAACATATCATGCGGTTACTGAAGTACCAAAGTGATTATTGGAAACAACGCTATACTGTAAGATGGGCAGTTAAGGGTGAAGAAAACACTAAATATTTCCAAGCACGTGCCACCGAACGATTAAGACGAAACTCTATTGCTAATTTGGTTTTGGAAAATGGCCAGGTAATTGAACATCATGATGAAAAAGCCAGTGCTTTCCTTGCCTGCTTCAAGAGCCGGATGGGAATCTCCCTGCCCCCGGTCTATGATTTCGAGCTTGCTGACATTGTTCTTAAGTGCCCCGATCTGGAAGACCTGTCTGCGCCTTTTTCAAAGGAGGAGGTGGATAATGTAATCAAAAATATGCCGGCTGATCGCGCACCTGGTCCGGATGGTTTTAACGGCCTTTTTCTAAAAATATCCTGGGATATTATTAAGGAGGATTTCTACAAACTAGTTGAGGACTTTTGGGCTGGAAAAATCAATCTTCAATGCATCAATACCTCTCTTATTACTTTGATCCCCAAAAAACTTGTCCCCGAATCGGTAAATGACTATAGACCCATCTCTTTGATGAATTGTGTGCTAAAAGTGCTTACGAAACTTCTTGCTGAAAGGCTACAACGAAGGATCCTGCAAGTAGTGCATCGAAATCAGTATGGTTTTATCAAAACTAGAACCATACAAGACTGTCTGGGCTGGGCCTTTGAATACCTACATCAATGCAAGCATTCGGGTAAAGAGATTGTTATCCTAAAGCTAGACTTTGAGAAGGCGTTCGATACAATGGACCACTCTTTCATCCTAAAAATGCTCCAGTGTAAAGGCTTTGATGATCGGTGGTGTATGTGGATTCAAAAAATCCTTCAGTCTGGCTCCTCATCTATTCTCTTGAATGGGATCCCTGGAACTGAGTTCCAATGCAAACGTGGGGTTAAACAAGGGGATCCAGTGTCGCCCCTTTTGTTTGTGCTCGCGGCTGACTTGCTGCAATCTTTGATCAATAGAGCATGGAGGGAAGGTCACCTCACACTACCTATATCACAACCTGACTCTGAAGACTACCCTGTGATTCAGTATGCAGACGACACCTTAATTGTGTTGCCGGCGGATTCGCGTGAGTTGAGTACGATAAAACTGATTTTGGACTCGTATGCCCGAGCAACTGGACTGAAAATCAATTACTCTAAATCGCAGCTAATGCCTATAAATGTTAGCGTGAGTAAAACAGCGGAATTAGCTGCTGTTTTGGGATGTCAGGTGGGTTCGATGCCGTTCACTTATTTGGGACTTCCGCTGGGCACAACCAGGCCAACTGTCAGAGACCTAATGCCTCTGGTAGACAAGATTGAACGGAGGCTATCAGCGACTGCTATCTGGCTATCTTATGGTGAAAGGGTACAACTCATTAACTCAGCGATGTCGTCGCTGTTATCCTTTGCGATGTGTGTGCTCAAGCTACCGCTGAAACTGATCGAGATTTTCGACCGTGCGAGGAGACACTGCTTATGGAGAAAAGAGATTGATCGAGATGCAAGAACAAACTCTTTGGCAGCCTGGGATATGGTCTGCAGACCAAAGAAGAAAGTTGGGTTGGGAATACTTGACTTGAAGATTCAGAACAAAGCTCTGCTGCTCAAATACATACACAAATTCATTCATAAGCATGACACTCCTTGGGTCCTCCTAGTTTGGAATGCTTATTACGACGAAACACCACCGCATGCCAAACCCCCATGTGGATCGTTCTGGTGGCGTGATGTTTTTTCACTCATAGACGTCTACAGAGGTATCACCACTTGTGTGCCAGCTGCGGGTGACACGATCCTGCTCTGGAAGGACGTGTGGATCAATGACAGACCTTTGGCGGAAACCCATGACCATCTTTTTTCGTTTGCACTTAACGAGGACATCTCTCTGGCACAATTCTACCATAATGATACGGCTGCAGACAACTTCATGCTCCCTCTGTCTGTGGAAGCCCGGGGAGAGCTAAACGATCTGTAACAGGTGATGGCTGGAATGGCTTTGGACCCTTTGGAAACCGATGAATGGATCATGTGTTGGGGGGATACACATTTCAAACCGAGGAAGTTTTATGCCTATGTTTTCAGAAACATAAAGGTCCCACGGTACATCACCTCAATATGGAAAACAAAATGCATCATGAGACACAAGGTCTTCGCGTGGTTAATGCTTAATGATCGGGTAAATACCAGAGATCTCTTGCAACGGCGACACTTCCACATTGGGGAAGATCATGATTGTCCCATGTGTGACTCCGGAGTGCTGGAAACAAACAAACACTTATTCTTTGACTGCCCGTTCGCGAAGACATGCTGGGACACAGTGGGTATAAGCTGGGGCGATGATCAAGACTTGCAGAACAAGTTTGACATGGCAAAAACTGGGTGGCATGGACCTCTTTTCAAGGATGTAACCATTTTGGCAGCCTGGAACATTTGGAAACAGAGGAATAACAAGATCTTCGAAGGAGTGATCCCAACACATATAGACTGGCTGCGGAGACTTAAAGAAGACTTTGTAATTCTAGGTTATAGATCCTCCCCTCAAAACCTAGCTTTCTTGAGGGTTTTCAGCGACTCTCTTTCTATCTAGCACCCCATCCTCTATTTTTTGGTCACCTTTTGCCTGTAATTTACAATGTAAACTCTAGCTGTTGAGTGCCAACTCTCTGTTTGCACTCATAGCATATTAAATGGGAAAACAACAGTAGGAGTCTCTCCTGCTGTTTTGATGTGTCAAAAAAAAAAGTGCGTAGTTTCCTTGGTCTAGCCGGTTTCTATCGACGTTTTGTGAAGGACTTTAGCACCATTGCTATGCCTCTACACGCTTTGAGCAAGAAGAAAGCACCCTTCATTTGGGGTCCTTCGCAAGACACCGCGTTCAATGAGCTTAAGAGCTTGCTCACGCACGCACCACTTCTAGCCCTACCAAACTTTGACAAACCGTTTGAGATTCATTGTGATGCGAGTGGTACGGGTATAGGTGGCGTGCTAATGCAAGAAAAGCGCCCAATTGCGTACTTTAGCGAAAAGCTATCGGGAGCGCAACTTAACTATCCTATCTATGATAAAGAGCTTTATGCCTTGGTGAGAGTTTTACGTGTTTGGGAACACTATCTTAGACCTCATGAATTCATTCTTCATACGGACCATGAGACACTCAAGTATCTCAAAGGTCAAACTAAGTTGAACAAGCGTCATGCTAAATGGAGTGAGTTCATTGAGTCTTTTCCCTATGTCATCAAATACATCAAGGGCAAAGAAAATGTTGTGGCGGACGCGCTTTCCCGCAAATGCATGCTTGTAACACAACTTGAGTTGAATGTGATTGGCTTTGAGCATATTAAAGATTTATATGAGCATGATCCTTTCTTTGCAAATGCTTATGCTAAGTGCTTGACTCACACTTCTTGGGAACATTACTACATCAAAGATGGATATCTTATGAGAGCTAACAAACTTTGCATCCCCGAGTCTTCGCTTCGTTTGCTCCTTTTGCAGGAATCTCATGGAGGAGGACTCATGGGACACTTTGGACGAGACAAGACGTTTGCTACACTCTCTAAGAACTATTTTTGGCCCAAGATGCTTCGTGACGTCTCACGCCTCACCAACCGATGCTCGACATGCCGCAAAGCTAAGTCCAAAGCTCAATCTTATGGTCTTTATATGCCTCTTCCTATTCCATACCACCCATGGGAAGACATAAGCATGGATTTCATACTTGGCTTGCCTAGGACTCAAAATGGCAAAGATTCCGTGCTTGTCGTGGTAGATAGATTCTCAAAAATGGCTCATTTCATTCCTTGTAACAAGATCGACGATGCTTCACATGTTGCAACTCTCTTTTGTAGGGAGATACTTCGTCTACACGGCGTGCCCAAAACGATCGTGTCGGACCGGGACGTCAAGTTCTTGAGTTACTTTTGGAAAACACTATGTGCCAAGCTCGGAATCAAGCTTCTCTTTTCTTCAGCGTACCATCCACAAACGGACGGCCAGACGGAGGTGACGAACCGCACGCTCTCCACTCTTCTTCGTGTGTTGATCAAGAGGAACATCCGGGAATGGGAGCATTGCTTGCCAATCGCCGAGTTCGCCTACAACAGCGCAAGACACTCAACAACCGGCAAGTCCCCCTTCGAGATCGTCTACGGCTTCAACCCGTTGTCGCCTTTGGACATCCTACCTCTTCCTCTCCAAGAGCGCACGAAGATGGACGCAAGCGCAAGGGCAAATTATCTCAAGAAGGTGCACGAAGACACAAGGGCGATGATCGAGCGACAAGTCCACCGTCGCGCCAACAAGTTCAACATCAACAAGGCACCGATGGTGTTCAACCCGGGAGATCTTGTTTGGCTCCACCTTCGCAAGGACCGCTTCCCACACGAGCGCAAGTCCAAGCTTCTACCTCGCGCCGACGGACCCTTCAAGGTGCTAGCACGCTACAACGACAACGCCTACAAGATCGACATCCCACGAGACAAGTACTCCGTGAGCGATACTTTCAACATCAAGGACCTCTCTCCTTTCCATGGTGATGAAGATTTCGATCCGAGGTCGGATCTTTCCCAAGGGAGGGGAGATGATACGGTGTATCCTAGGGTCATCACCATGGACCCTTCATCGCCTCACCAAGTGCCCAAAGGACCCATGACTAGAGCCCGTGCAAGAGCTTTCGAGACCGAGGTGACCTCGCTCCTCTCTTTACATCTTTCGGATTCACTTGAGACACGGCTTCTACCTTCATCAGAGACTCTATGCATACTCAGGTGCTTGGACGAAGGCCACGGGACAGCTCTACATGATGCTCAAGAGGACAGGCCCGACAAGTGCACGAGACAAGAAGAAGGAAGGCTGAAGATGCTACAGGCACCGGACGTCCGGCCTGCACCGGACGACCGGCGACTCCCAGGCACCAGACGACCGGAAGACACCGGACGTCCGGCCTCCCCCAGACGACCGGACGACCGGAAGCCACCGGACGTCCGTGACAACGGCGACAGAAGCTAATTAGCGGAAATCCGAGGATTACCGGACGTCCGGTCCCTCCGGAACCACCGGACGTCCGGTAACCCACGGACGTCCGCTACGACGGCGACCCCTTTGTAATATATACCCGTTGACCTCCTTCCTTTAGACTCAGCTGTGGTTTAGCTCATTCTTAGACTTGTGTGGATTTCTCCCACGAGACGGTGCGCCTCTACGGAGAAGATCCACTACGGATTCAGGACCTCCTTCACGGAGAAGATCCCCAGGGATATCAAGACCTCCTGACGGAGAAGACTATCTTTGTATCACCGGTGTTGACCTTGGATCATGTATCTTGACCTTGTATCGCGAATCTAGCGCTTGTGTGATTATCTTCGTCTTGATTGAGTGTTTTCCTCTTGTGTTTTCCCCCGTCTTTCTCTTGTGATCCCCGTGTTCATCGTGTGCCAACCTCCAAACGTGAAAGATCCGCTGAATAGGGTTCCACCCTGTATCACCATGAAGCAAGGCCTCGTGCCTGTGAAGCTCTCTACTCATGACACTCTCACGTAATAATGAGTTCGGGCTGTACACGCTCGGAGTCTCCTGAGTGCCGCCCTTGGGCCTCACGGGGGCTCCCTCCCACGTCTCAGTGGCAGCACTTAGCTCCACGCTGGTGAGAAGACAAAGACTAGTTTAGGTGCCAGACGTGGCTGTTATTTTGCTTGCTTTCTGTAGCAGGTTTCTTTTTCTTGGAATAATTTGAGGGTTCGTGCTTTTCATTCTCAAAGGTTTGAATTCCCCCTCCTTTTTATTCGCTTTTCCACCCTCACCACAGCGAAAGCGCCAGTTGCCCATCGCTCCTCCTCGCGCGTCCCACGTGCGGTAGCAAGGTAGGTATGTACGCTTGGGCTAGCCCGCAATCACACCTCGCCAAAGCTTGGGTGCCCCACGGCCTCGGCGTATTTGATCCTCGCAAGACACACTCAACCGAGCTCGTGGGCACGCGCACTCTCTTTAAGTCCGTGCCTCCGGGTATCGCGATGAAGTGCACCAGCCACGACCAACCTACCCTTGGGAGAAGTGCGAGGAGGAACGAGACGCCTCATGTGGACCCCTAGATCCGGAACTACACAATGTCTCCGAAGGATCAACAGACGTCAAGAAGGAAGCCTCGGGAGAATGCCCCCGGGAGGCGTGCCCTCGCAAGATGGGAATCTACCACGAGCACGCCAAGCTAAGATATATTATCCAGAGTTAGTAGCAACATAGATACCATGTCATAATATGAATAACAAAGCATAGCATGTTGGCGCAAGTCACATAGTTCATTACACACCCTGACAGGGTCTTCTACCTTCTTTTTTTCAGAAAATGCAGGAAAAATATAAAACGGGACGAGCAGCCGCAGCAGCTCCCGAGGCCTGGCTCCAGCAGCATGGGGGCTCACTCTGAGCCCCCCTCCCGCTTCACCGGGGTGTGGAGGCAAGGCGACTCGTCGCCTTCTCCGATCTGGGCTCGGCGGCGGGGTGGATCGTCATAGCCGCTGCCACCGGCGCTCTCCTCAGAGGAGGAGACATCGCTGCTAGACGAGCCACAGACGTCGCCAAGGGAAAGCTCATTGTCATCACTGCCGTCCTCCGGGCAGCACCCCGCACGCCGGCCGTCTTCTCCGAACACCCTCACATGGAGGGTCGCGAGGCCATCATACTTGAAGTGGAGGGTGCATCTGTCACGCAGGCCCCATGCGCGGGCAAACGACTGCGAACCACAGGTCAAGGACACCCCTGCGGCGGTGATACGTCCAAAACGTATCTATAATTTCTGTTTGCTCCATGCCTTTTTTGTGTGATATTGCTATGATATTTAAGCACTTCCATACACTTTTGATCATATTTGGACTAACCTACTAATGGTTGGAAAAGTGCACAATGTTCTTGTTTTATACTTTATTGTGTAGGAATTACTTGGAAATTGACAAAAACGCAAAAGGAGTCGTATTGGAGTAGGACTCTGACTTTCCTGAAATCTGTCTGAGAACGTTTTTTAAAGATGGTCACGTTCCGGCCCGAACACGACGTCAAACGGAAAAAGTCAAGTTGCGAAAGTTGTGGGGAATTTCGAGGCGATGCTTCTGGATATAAAATTCGTCCAAATCGGAGTCCAGGCGGCCGAGTAAAGCCCGTTTTACTGAGGCCCAAAATCTGATGACGGGAATCCGAGAGTCTATATAAAGAGAGGAAACCTAGGTCACCAAGGGCCACGAATTTTCATTCTCCCGAGCCGCCGTCTTGGAGGGGAGGACCAGCACCATTGCAGCACCATCCACAAGGAAGAAGGAGGGCCAAGGAGCCGCTGCCCCCTAGGCCCGCCGCCGCCCCCTAGGGCCGCCGCCGCCGCCGCCGCCCCCAAGGGCCGCCGCCGCCGCCTCCGTGGCTGCCGCCGGCCGTCTCCTCCTCACGGCGCTGCACCTCCCCATCAACACCATCATCAACCTCCTCCTCACCATGTCCATGCGTGAGTAGTCTTCTCCGGGGCCGAGGGCTCGTACGTGTAGCTATGTGGTTATCTTTCTCTCCCATGATGTGATCTTCGTTGTGATCATAGGCTATGTTAATCTAGGGTGATCCCATGATGTTTCCCCTTCCTCTATGTATTGGATTGATGTACTCACTTGTCTTTATCTAGTATAATTTCCGAGACCAAGGTGACAGCGGTCTATTGGACATGGATTAGAAAAATATTTTCATGAGTGATTTCCTCTCTTGTGTGTTGATTGAAGATTGAGAGTCTCTTGGTGCTTGTCTTTGACTATCCTTTAGATATGTTGTGGTGATTGTGGGACTCTCTTTGGATAGCCGCGGTGACATTGGGAAATCTTTAGATTGAGAACTACGAACTTTGAGGTGTGCTTTTGTAGCCCTACATAATTCTCGTCCTCTCTTGACCACGAAGGAATGACCTCCGGGTGCGTCTCCATTGCATGTTTTATGGGAAATATCATGTCATTCGATTATGTTAATGTTGTTGGGAGTTGCCACTAGTGAAAGTATGATCCCTAGGCCTTGTTTCCACCATTGCAATACCATTTATGCTCACGTTTACCACTTGTTTGCTTGCTGCACTTTTTATTACAGATTTATATTACTTTGCTTTGCCACTCCTATCATCCATATTTTACCATCTCTTCGCCGAACTAGTGCACCTATACAACTCCTAGTTGTATTACGTGTGTTGGGGACACAAGAGACTTCTTATATCTTAGTTGCAGGGTTGCTTGAGAGAGACCATCTTAAACCTCTACTTCCCTGAGTTCGATAAACCTTAGGTCATCCACTTGAGGGAAATTGCTGCTGTCCTACAAACCTCTGCGCTTGGAGGCCCAACATAGTCTACAAGAGTAGAAGCGTGTGTAGACATCAAGCTATTTCTGGCGCCGTTGCCGGGGAAGTGAGTGCTTGAAGGTATATCTTTAGATCTTGCAATTAAATCTTTTTGTTTCTTGTTTTTATTTCACTAGTTATGTTTATTGAAAACCGCATTCTTAGTTCGTTGCTTGTGGGAAGACGCCCCACACCTGTGGTGGTTGCTCCTCCGCCTACTGAAATTGTGCCCTATAAAATACCAGCTGGTATTATCGATTATGTTTTGGCTAATCGTTATGAAGGAGACAGACATCCCGGTGAACACTTGCTATATCTGTCACAATTATGTTCATTATTTAAGCTTGCAGGTGTATCAAGGGAGTTTGTCATGAGGAAATTGTTCGCCGTATCACTTATAGATAAAGCTTCAGATTGGTATAAGCTTCTCGATAACCCGTACTTGCGTGATTGGCAAGAGCTTATGTCTCTCTTTTATACTAAGTTTTATCCTCTTCATGAAATTCATTGAGACAGGAACTATATCTATAACTTTAGGTCTCGTGACGGAGAAAGCATTGCTCAAGCTTGGGGGAGACTGAAAACGTTAATGCTAAAAAGTCCTAACCATGGGCTCCCCAAAGATGCTTATGTGGAGAGTAAGAGTACCTTTTTGCATGTGGATCATGGTAACAATGCTTTATGTGATGCTTATATTGTTGAGTTTATTCGTGATCCCACTGAAAATTATTATGAGAAGGGAACATATGCTTATAGATATTTCAATAATATTAAGTTCCCTCTCTTTATGTTGAAGGTTTTGAAGCTGCACTTGTTTTGTCTTCCTATGCTTATTGCTTTGTGCTTCAATGAATTATTCCATTGCAATATTCCTATGCATAGGAAGCATGTTAGGCTTAAATGTATTTCGTATTTGCTTCTTGATGCTCTCTTTTGTTCTTCAACTCTTATTCCTACGAGAGCATCATTAAAGTCTTAAGCCTATCTTTATGGCTATAAAGAAAGAGCTCTAGGGAGACAACCCTTGTTATCTTTGCTTTCAGTTTTTAGTGGTCTTGATGTTCGTTACTACTGTAGCAACATCATTGTATCTTTATTTTTCAGCTTTGTGGCAAGTTTAGCCTCCGATTGCAAGAAAGTTCAAAAGTTGTGACGTGCTGTCCAGGAAACAGATTCTGTCCTTGGACAGACAAATTCGTATAAAATCACCAGATCATCTTTTTTGTCTGAATTTTTTCGAAAGCGTGCTCTATACAATTGTCTTTCGGGCGTCTGTTATGAGTTTTTTGATTTGAGTTGCAGAAGTGCCCCGAAAAAATTATTTACTACCTGCTGGTCTGTTTTTCACAGATTCTGTCCTGTTTTGCCTTTCCTCCGTTTTGCAAACCTTGAGCTTGCTTTTTCTTTGCAAAAACCTTTTGGAAATCTTGAGAAACAGTAGACCTTCAAGAATATCCTTATTTCCAGCAAGAAACAATTATTTTATTATGGGTACTAAGCTCGCTAATCAGATTATGATGAGTTATGTATGAAGGGAGTTTTCAAGTGTGCGAGGGAATATGATAAAAAGATTCAGGAGTGTCAAACGCTCAAGCTTGGGGATGCCCCCGTGCACCCCCAAGAAATATTCAAGAAGACTCAAGTGTCTAAGCTTGGGGATGCCCCCGTGCATCCCCTTCTCCATCAACAATTATCAGTTCGTCTTTCGTTCCACTATATTTTTATCACTTCATGTGTTATGTGCTATGCTTGGAGCGTCTTGCTTTTAGTTTCCTTTTTAGTTTTCTTTAGCTTTGCTTGCTTTTCCTAACGAGTTGGAACTCAGCCTTCTTTGTGTGGGAGAGAAACACGCTCCACTTCAACCTAGAACACAATATAGAATTTTCATGTCTATCCTTGCTGTGTGTGTTCTTTGTCTTTCAATAGCTACTATCATGTTCAGCTCTTAGTTTTCATGCTTATATTTTTAAAAGTTCTTTAGTTTAGTTGATCGCTGGAACTCTCTTTAGTTATAATGCTTATCTTGTTAAGGGAGTTGGCTTCTGTTGCACTGGTCGATATGTCTATGATAAAAATGCTATGTGCATAATGATGCTTAGTAGTTCATGTTCTCTTATGGTTAGTCTCAAATAGCTGGGTGGTTCTCAATGTGTTATTGGAGTACCAACATGATTTGTTTGCCTATGATGTGGTATGGTTTAGTGATATCTTCCTCCAGGAATTTATTTTGATTGACTTGGCATATGCTCACGCATATTTAAGACTGTAAAGAAAGTCTATCAAGCCTTGATGATCTTTAATTTCTGAGTAGCGATATAACTTCCATGCCTGATTCAATGTTGCTTTGTCGCTCTGCATGATTATGACCGTCATTGCTCTTTTAGTTGGTCGCTCCCAGTCTTTTGCTAACCTTCGCCTGTACTAAGCGGACTGACTGCTTGTGCATCCAAAATCCTATAAACCAGTTATGCCATATGAGTCCACCATACCTTCCTATACATGGTATTTACCTGCCATTCCTAACGAAGACTTTCATGTACCATCTCGAAATTATTCAAAAAAGCATTTCTCTTTTGTGCCTCTGTTTTAGCTCATGAGGAAGTAGTAGTTAATTCATGATCTTTTTAAGTTGGACAAGCTTCACTCCGGGATTGCATGTTTAATGTGCAAACCCATAATACGAGAAGGAACTGGCATAGAGTGCGCCTGGCTCATTAAAAAATTATACAACAAACAAACCCTCCTTCACGCTTTGTTCATGAGAAATCAGAAAATTTTGGCAGTGATAAACAAAGGAGATCAAGAGGATGTGATCGTCCTCATTCGGGAGCCGTTCCTCGAAACTTGTCCAGCTCAAGAAGTAATTGAGTTATCTGCTAGCATTCATTGACGAAACATGCATATTCAAAAAAAATTATTACCTCTGTTTTTAAAAACCAAGAGCTCTGGTACATGTTTAGTTTTTGTTTCCGACCACGGGTTTTCGACCTTGCCATCAAAAGCCACGGTTCGAGAGTCTCCACCTTCTTTAAAGCACAAACTATTGAGAGCATGATTGTCATTCTGAGTGTAATGTGCATTGTCCCAAAGTACCATTGTCTTTTGCATGATTATGATATCGTTTATTCTGAAATCATTGTATCTAGTGGTCACCTAAACCTTGGAGGTGCCCCTGCATTTATGTTTTGCTTCACTAAAGAGGGCAGGCGAGATGTCACTTTGTCATATTTGCACACCATGCACATTACAAATCTATTGAGTGTTTCAGTATCATATTGTAAAACTTTCAGTTCTTTGTAATACTCTCATGAGGCAACTTAATTACTATAGACTCATTGTCTCAGTAAGCACTTGTCATGTGACTGTGAAAAGTCCTTATACGGTTAATAGCATGCCATCACAGAAATTATGCTTTTTATCATTTACCTACTCGAGGACGAGTAGGAATTAAGCTTGGGGATGTTGATACGTCCAAAACGTATCTATAATTTCTGCTTGCTCCATGCCTTTTTTGTGTGATATTGCTATGATATTTATGCACTTCCATACACTTTTGATCATATTTGGACTAACCTACTAATGGTTGCAAAAGTGCACAATGTTCTTGTTTTACACTTTATTGTGAAGGAATTACTTGGAAATTGACAAAAACGGAAAAGGAGTCGTATTGGAGTAGGACTCTGACTTTCCTGAAATCTGTCTAAGAACATTTTTTAAAGATGGTCACGTTCCGGCCCGAAGACGACGTCAAACGGAAAAAATCTAGTTGCGAAAGTTGTGGGGAATTTCGAGGCGATGCTTCTGGATATAAAATTCGTCCAAATCGGAGTCCGTACGGCCGAGTAAAGCCTGTTTTACTGAGGCCCAAAATCTGATGACGGGAATCCGAGAGTCTATATAAAGAGAGGAAACCTAGGTCACCAAGGGCCACGAATTTTCCTCCTCCCGAGCCGCCGTTTTGGAGGGGAGGACCAGCACCATTGCAGCACCATCCACAAGGAAGAAGGGGGGCCAAGAAGCCGCTGCCCCCTAGGGCCGCCGCCGCTCCCTAGGGCCGCCGCCTCCGTGGCTGCCGCCGGCCGTCTCCTCCTCGCGGGGCTGCACCTCTCCATCAACACCATCATCAACCTCCTCCTCACCATGTCCATGCGTGAATAGTCTTCTCCGGGGCCGAGGGCTCGTACGTGTAGCTATGTGGTTATCTTTCTCTCCCATGATGTGATCTTCGTTGTGATCATAGGCTATGTTAATCTAGGGTGATCCCATGATGTTTTCCCTTCCTCTATGTATTGGATTGATGTACTCACTTGTCTTTATCTAGTATAATCCCCGAGACCAACGTGACAGCGGTCTATCGGACATGGACTAGAAAAATATTTTCATGAGTGATTTCCTCTCTTGTGTGTTGATTGAAGATTGAGAGTCTCTTGGTGCTTGTCTTTGACTATCCTTTAGATATGTTGTGGTGATTGTGGGACTATCTTTGGATGGCCGTGGTGACATTGGGAAATCCTTAGATTGAGAACTACGAACTTTGAGGTGTGCTTTTGTAGCCCTACATAATTCTCGTCCTCTCTTGACCACGAAGGAATGACCTCCGGGTGCGTCTCCATTGCATGTTTTGTGGGAAATATTATGTGATTCGATTATGTTAATGTTGTTGGGAGTTGCCACTAGTGAAAGTATGATCCCTAGGCCTTGTTTCCACCATTGCAATACCATTTATGCTCACGTTTACCACTTGTTTTCTTGCTGCACTTTTTATTACAGATTTATATTACTTTGCTTTGCCACTCCTATCATCCATATTTTACCATCTCTTCGCCGAACTAGTGCACCTATACAACTCCTAGTTGTATTAGGTGTGTTGGGGACACAAGAGACTTCTTGTATCTTAGTTGCAGGGTTGCTTGAGAGAGACCATCTTCAACCTCTACTTCCCCGAGTTCGATAAACCTTAGGTCATCCACTTGAGGGAAATTGCTGCTGTCCTACAAACCTCTGCGCTTGGAGGCCCAACATAGTCTTCAAGAGTAGAAGCGTGTGTAGACATCAGGCGGTGACCTCGACCCCTACCCAAGAGGCCTTGTTGCAGCAGCCGTTGGCTTGTAGCCAGAGGACGTCAAGTCTCGACGACAGCAACCTCGTGAAGGAGCGTGGGAGCGGAAGCCTGGTACCGGTAGGCCTCTCCGACCACACGATGAACTCCGGGAAGGCATCTATTGAGCGAGAGCACGGTCGCAAAGGCCGAACGACCACGGCGCGCCTCTCCTCGTCGCAGGAACTGCCTCGCCCATGGAGGCCCCCACCACGCGAAGAAGCGTCGCCACGGCTCCCAAAGGCGATGCACGCCCTTGAAGAAGCACGCCCACATCCTTGAGGGATCACTGATGACCCACAAGTGTAGGGGATCTATCGTAGTCCTTTCGATAAGTAAGAGTGTCCAACCCAACGAGGAGCAGAAGGAAATGATAGGCAGTTTTCAATAAGGTATTTCCTGCAAGCACTGAAATTATAGGTAACAGGTAGTTTTGTGATAAGATAGTTGGTAGCAAGTGACAAACGGTAAAAGTAAATAAGGTGAAGCAAGGTGGCCCAATCCTTTTTTGTAGCAAAGGACAAGCCTGGACAAACTCTTATATAAAGGAAAGCGCTCCCGAGGACACATGGGAATTATCGTCAAGCTTGTTTTCATCACGATCGTCTGATTCGCGTTCGGTACTTTGATAATTTGGTATGTGGGTGGACCGGTGCTTCGGAGCTGCCCTTACTTGGACAAGCCTCCCACTTATGATTAACCTCTAATGCAAGCATCCACAACTACAAAAGAAGTATTAAGGTAAACCTAACCATAGCCTGAAACATATGGATCCTAATCAGCCCCTTACGAAGCAACGCATGAACTAGGGTTTAAGCTTCTGTCACTCTAGCAAACCATCATCTACTTATTACTCCCCAATGCCTTCCTCTAAGCCCAAATAATGGTGAACTCTCATGTAGTCGACGTTCACATGACACCACTAGAGGAGAGACAACATACATCTCATCAAAATATCGAACGAAGACCAAATTCCTTGACTACTAATTGCAAGACTTCTCCCATGTCCTCCGGAACAAAAGTAACTACTCACAAGACATAATATTGTTCATGATCAGAGGGGTATTAATATGCATAATAGATCTGAACATATGATCTTCCACCAAACAAACCAACTAGCATCAACTACAAGGAGTAATCAACACTACTAGCAACCCACAGGTACTAATGTGAGGTTTGGGTACAAAGATTGGATACAAGAGATGAACTAGGGTTTGAGAGGAGAGGGTGATGGTGAAGATGTTGATGAAGATAGCCCTCTCCAAGATGGGAGAGTTGTTGGTGATGACGGCAATGACAATTTCCCCCTCCCGGAGGGAAGTATCCCCGGCAGAACAGCTCTGCCGGAGCCCTATTTGTTTCCGCCTCGGTTCCGCCTCGAGACGGCGGCGTCTGGTCCCGAAAGCCTCCTCTTGATTTATTTTTCAGGTCAAAATGCTTCATATGAGAGAAGATGGGCACCGTGGGCCTGTCGTCTGGCCCTCGAGGCAGGGGGGGCACGCCCTGGGAAGGGGGGCGCGCCCCCCACCCTCGTGGCCAGCCGGTGGCCCCTCTCGTGGGTTTCTTTCACCAGATATTTTTTATATTTTCCAAAACGATGTTCTGTGGAGTTTCAGGGCTTTTAGAGTTGTGCAGAATAGGTTTCCAGGGTTTGCTCCTTTTCCAGCCCAGAATTCCAGCTGCTGGCATTCTCCCTCTTCATGTAAACCTTACAAAATAAGAGAGAAAAGGCATAAGTATTGTGACAAGACATGTATAAACAGCCCATAATGCAATAAATATCAACTTATAAGCATGACGCAAAATGAACGTATCAACTCCCCCAAGCTTAGACCTCATTTGTCCTCAAGTGAAAGCCGATATCGAAAAATATGTCCACATGTTTAAAGATAGAGGTGTCGATAAAAACAAAATACAGACATGAGGGCATCATGATCATTCTCATAACAGCAACTTATATAAATATAGTCATATGATTCTTATGCTAAAGTAACAATTCATCCACAATATCAAGTACGCATTATAAACTTCATTGGAAACTAACAACCTTTGGTCTCGGTCATTGAAGCAATTGCAATTTATCGTAACATCAGAAAGAGTCAATATAACAGCTTTTCAGCAAGCCTACATACTCAACTATCATATAGTCTTTCACAATTTCTCACACTCACGCAATACTTATGCTTATGGAGTTTTAATCGGACACAGAGAAAGATAGGGGCTTATGGTGTTGCCTCCCAACCTTTTACCTCAAGGGTAATGTCAACAGTAATAGATCATGTAAACTTACATCCAAGTGGGTATATATGTCTGGATCTTTCCAACACAATGTGCTTGCCAAAGGATAAAATGTAAAAGGGAAAGGTGGATTTGACCTTGACACTTATAAGAGAAGAATAAAAGATAGGCCCTTCGCAGAGGGAAGCAGAGATTGTCACGTGTTTTTATGGTTGGATGCACAAAGTCTTAGCATAGAAGAACTTCTCTTTATATTGCCACTTCCGATAAGGACCTTTATTATGCAGTCCGTCGCTTTTATTACTTCCATATCACAAGATTGTATAAAGATAATTTCTCCCACGCTAATAAATCAAACATATTTTAGCGGTTTTGCAACATGACAAGTTACGTGGAAGGATCTTTCTCAATCCATAGATAGGTATAGTGGACTCTTAGGGCAAAACTGGGTTTAAGGATATATGGAAGCACAAGTAGTATCTCTACTTAGTGCGAGGAGTTTTGGCTAGCATGAGGAGAAAGGCAAGCTCAACATGTTGGATGATCCATGACAATATACTTAATTTCATATGTAAGAAGACATAACCCATTATGTTGTCTTCCTTGTCCAACATCCACTCTTTAGGATGCCATACTTTAATGAGTGCTCACAATCATAAAATATGTCCAAGATAGTGTATTTGTATGTGAAGCGTCTCTTCTTTTATTACTTCCTATTAATTGCAACGATGACCAAAACTATGTTTGTCACCTCCCAACAACTTTTATTTATCATACTCTTGTATGTGAAGTCATTACTTTGCATAAGATCGATATGATCCCTTTGATACTCTTTACGTTTTCTTTCTTTTTATCATGACCCGAGTGAGGAAATCAAGCCCTTGACTCAACACTAATCTTTATTATATAGCTCACGGACTCGATTACAAAGGATAAAGCTCACAAAGCAAAATATCACAACTAGATCATGCTAACTTTATTCTAATAGATCAAGCTACTACCAAAATAATCGAACTAAGTAAAACGGTAAAGATAGGAGTGATGGTGATACGATACCGGGGTCACTCCCCCAAGCTTGGCAGTTGCCAAGGGGAGTACCCATACCCATATGATTATGCCTCCTTCTTCGGGGTTGGTGATGATGGAATTGTTGCCGATGTAGGCTTGTTGTTCTTCCAAGGCATGGGCTCACCATCATAGAAGGATGATCGAGTCTCCGGGATACTCAAAATCTGCAGCCAAACTCATGTTCTTGAATCTATATTCATACTCATAGTTTTAGTTTTGCAGGTCATAGATCTGGGCTTGGAGGTGATCGATCTTCTCTTGAAGATTGGTGATGGCTTCCCTGAAGATCCTTGAGTCCATCTTGAGGTTGTTGGCAAGCTCCGAGACCATCATGTGATTGGCGTCGAGTCCTCGTTCCACCATACCTTGGCACTTGAAAAACTTGTTGCTCCATTGCTTCAAGTCTTGTCTCCACGCTTCCGGTCCTTCTCGGCCCCTCAACATCATGGATGTGCAGCACCCCCTCATGCAACTCCATGGTTTTGGGGTAGTGCAGCACCTCCTCAAGGTAGGGGTTGATGACCTTCTCGAAACTGTCCTTGGGGATGTTGGAGGACGCCATGATGATCTAGATCTGTCAAAAACAGCTGCTCGAAACGAAAACAGAGGAATTCTGCGTGATACATAGGTCAAAACCTTCGGAAGTATATATATATAATGAATTTTTCCCGAACAAAAGGAGTAACCCACAAGAAAACGGAGTCCGGGGGACACACGGGGTGTCCTCGAGGCAGGGGGCGCGCCCTGGGAAGGGGGGCGCCCCCCCCCCCCCACCCTCGAGGAGGCCCCGTGTCTCCTCCGGATTGCGGTTTATTTTTGTATTTTTCTAAAAAATCCAAAACGGAGAAAAATTGCCTTTAGAACTGTTTTGGAGTCAGTTTACTTACCGTATCACATACCTCTTCCTTTTCGGAGGCTGAATCGTTCTGGAAAGTGTCCCTTATGTATTCCTCCGCTGTTATGGTTTCAATAATATTAGTTTCAACATTTATAGGATTACCTGAGATATAATGTTTGATCCTTTGACCATTCACCACCTTCGGATTTGTGCCTTCGAAGTTGTTGATTATTATGGCACCGGAACAATAGACCTCCTCAATAATGTAAGGTCCTTCCCACTTGGCGAGAAGTTTTCCTGCAAAAAATCTTAAACGAGAGTTGAATAGCAAGACATAGTTACCTACGTTAAACTCACGCTTTTGTATCCTTTTGTCATGCCATCTCTTAACTTTTTCTTTAAATAGCTTGGCATTTTCATAGGCCTATGTTATCCATTCATCGAGATAGCTAATGTCAAATAGCCTCTTCTCATCGGCAAGTTTGAAATCGTAGTTGAGCTCTTTAACAGCCCAATATGCCTTATGCTCTAGCTCAAGAGGTAAGTGACATGTTTTTCCATATACCATCTTATATGGAGACATGCCCATAGGATTTCTGTATGCAGTTCTATAGGCCCATAATGCATCATCTAGTTTCTTGGACCAATTCTTTCTAGACCTATTAACTGTCTTTTGCAAGATTAATTTCAACTCCCTATTACTTAGTTCTACTTGACCACTAGTCTGTGGGTGATAAGGTGATGCAATTCTATGGTTGACATCATACTTAGCAAGCATCTTATGGAAAGCACCATGAATAAAGTGTGAACCACCATCAGTCATTAGATATCTAGGGACTCCAAACCTCGGAAATATAACTTCTTTAAGCATCTTAATAGAGGTGTTATGATCAGCACTACTAGTTGGAATAGCTTCTACCCACTTAGTAACGTAATCAACATCAACTAAAATATGTGTGTACCCATTAGAGGCAGGAAAAGGTCCCATATAATCAAAGCCCCAAACATCAAATGGTTCGATAACAAGTGAATAATTCATAGGCATTTCTTGACGTCTATCGATATTACCAATTCTTTGACATTCATCACAAGATAAGACAAACTTACGGGCATCCTTGAAGAGAGTAGGCCAATAAAAACCGGATTGCAATACCTTGTGTGCAGTTCTGTCTCCCGCATGGTGTCCTCCATAGGCTTCGGAGTGGAACTTGCGTAGGATCTATTCCTGTTCATGCTTAGGCACACAACGTCTAATAATACCATCTACTCCTTCTTTATAAAGATGTGGGTCATCCCAGAAGTAATGTCCCAAATCATAGAAGAACTTTTTCTTTTGCTGGTATGTGAAGCTAGGAGGTATAAACTTAGCAACGATATAATTAGCATAATCAGCATACCATGGAGCGGTACGAGAAGTATTTATGACAGCTAGTTGTTCATCAAGAAAGCTATCATTAATAGGTTGTGGGTCATCAAGGATATTCTCAAACCTAGACAAGTTATCTGCTACGGGGTTCTCAGCTCCCTTTCTATCAATAATATGCAAGTCAAATTCTTCCAGCAAGAGAACCCATCTAATAAGTCTAGGTTTAGCATCTTTCTTTTCCATAAGGTATTTAATAGCAGCATGATCTGTGACGCCCGAGACCGATGTCCCAGAAGATTCCAGAAGATTCCAGATGTTCCGGGGTCTCCCGTGTGTTCTTTGTGCTTGTTTTATTTATTTTTGCATTGCATCATGTCATCATGCCATCATGTCATATTTATTTTGCATCTCAACCTAATAAATTGTGTGGACCTTCGGTCCATTTAAATCGAGGGAAGGTGACTTCTCTTCATAACATATAAAAGTCTCTCATTATTTTAGGGAGCTATATATTAAAATATTCCATTCTTTGGAATTACTCAAACACACTTGCATAATTTTTCCCCATGTCTCTTAATTCTAGTTTCACCTTCAAAACCCTTCCTTGTATTTTCTTTTCCGTTGTTTCGAGGTTCTTCCAAAAACCCTCCTTCTATTTTTATTTAATTCCTGACATTTTTGTGAGCCCGGGGATTTTGACCTCGTGTGCTAATTCTTGCCCTAACTCCTCCTCTTTTTCTTTCTTCTCTTTTATCCTCTGCTAAAAGGGAAATAAAAAAGAAGAGGTCCAGCCTGCCTTCCCAGGCCTCTAGAACCAGCCCAGGCCGCCGGCCCCTCAACCTTCAGCCGGCCCAACCGCCTCCCTCCTGGCCATCTGGCCCGCAGCCTCCCAACCCTAGCGAGGTCGCTCTCTCCCTCCGTTTTCCTCCCCCCGCCGTCAGCTTCGTCTCGCTCGCTCACTCATTTTCCCCTCAGGTCGCCCGAACCCCTCGCGTTTTCCCTCGAGGGCTTGCCTCGCTCGCCTCTGCCCGAGCCCCTTCTGTCGCCGCCCAGGCCCCGAGCCTCCCGATCCCCTCTGCAGCTTCCTCGATCAAGTCCCCTCGCCTCCCTCTGGCCGCGGCGCGCCGCGCCCCCTCCTCCTCTGCATCGTCCAGGGCCGGCCGACGCCTTCCTTCCAGCGCCAAGGCCAGGCCGCGCCCGGCCTCCTCTTCCTCTGCTTCGGGCCGCCCTGAGCGCTATCTTCGCGCCTCCAGCGGCCGGGGGCCGAAGCCTACCAGGCTGGCGCAGTACGCCAGCGCCAAGACCCCATCGCCCTGATTGAGTCCGGCGCCCTCCATCACAGCTCCTCCTTCGCCCGCACGCCGTGGTCGCCCTCCCGTCCTCCAGCTCGCCAGGACCAGCGGCCGGCCTCCCGCGCCAGGATCGAGTCCCCTGGCCAAGCCCCGCGCGCCCCGGCCAGCACCTCGCCATGGCGCCCCTGCGGCTCCCTCTGCCCTGGCCGCCCCGAGCGCCTCCCCGAGTGCCCTCTGCTCCGTCCGCGGCCATCCTCCTCTCTGCTCCCCGGCTTCCCCTGCGTCGGCGCCCCTCCTCCATCTTCTTCGCCAAGGCCGCCCCGCTGCCCTGCTTGGAGCACCGGCGCCCTTCTTCGCCAAGCCGGCCGCCTCCTGGCCACCGTCGGAACAGGGCCTCGTAGCCCCGTGCGGCTCCGTTCTTTTCCAGCTCGCCGACCCGCATCCTTCTTTTTCCTTTTTTTTTGTTTTTGTTTTTGTTTTGTTGCTGCTATCTGTTCATCTCAAGTAACCATGGAGCAGTAAGTGTATCTACTTTTGGACACTTGTACAACCACGGCGCGAGTTCGAGAACCCCCAAGTACGACTACGAATGCCGACGCGACAAGTACCCCTCCAATGGCATGTACCTCTACGAGCGGGAACACCTCCACGACTACACGATGATACGTCCAAGACCGACGACTTGAACATCTACGGAAAACGAGCTCGTGAACGGCTACGGAACAAGTACCACTACATCCGTGTACGACTACGTGAACAAGTACCACGACGCCGTCGAACGCCAAGTACCTCTACATGACCGACAAGTACCACGACGACCCGAACGACTACCGTCGCCCGGAAAAGACGGATGCGCCAAGTACATCTACGAACGAGTTCGTCTACCGTCGCCGTGTACCTCTACCGTCGCCGAAGACCCATGAACAACTACTTCCTCTTCGGCCGTGCACCACTACTTCCCTCTACTACGCCTACTTCCGCTACCGCCTCGGGAACGACTACTTCCTCTTCTTCCACTACGTCCCTCGACGTCTCGAACCGCCCCGAAACGCACGCTTTGAAGGTATACCGAAACGACCCCGTGGATTACCCGTGAATGTTTGTTGTGTTGTATGAAATGTTCCCGTGTGTGCTTCGTGCCCGTTTCGACCTTTTGTCATGTTCCTCGGTTGCCTCGTCGCCGACTCGTGGGAACCCGGTAACGGGATCGCCCCACCTTTCATCTCGTTTGACTCACCCACGCCATCTATCTTTTGCACCGGACTCTCAACGAGTTATCGGAACCGATATGTTGCGTTGCATCATTTTCGGAATCGTTGCCGTGGCACCCTTCTTCCACCACGGTGACAATACTTCTTATCTCTCTTGTCAACTTTTAATAATAATTGCATTAAACTTGATCATGTCATCCGCATCATGTTAACAACACTAAAATGTTTAATTGTTGTTGCTTTATAATTACTAAACATGCTCATGGGGATTTTCCGGATATGTTGTTGTTATTTCTCCGGCCTCATTTAAATTGCCTTATTAGTGTAGTTTCTTTATGCTTCACCTCTTGCCATGTTAAAAACATTTAACCTTGTCTTGTAATTAAACGAGAGTCGATTAAATAATTAATGTGGTGTTTCGTCAATATGCAACTCGTTGCATATTGAGCTCCACTTAACTTGTAGTATTTGTTTGTGCACTTGCCATGCCATGCTTATTTAAACCGGACATGCATCATGCTTGCTTGTGCATCGTATGCCATGTTAATGCTTGTGTGTTTACCGCGTTGTTTGTTTTCTTTCCGGTTGCTTCTCTTGTTAGCTTCGGTTTCGTTCCGGAGTTGTGAGGATCCGCTCGTCTGTTGCTCCTTCTGCTTCATGGATCCGTTCTTCTCCATTGTGGAATCCCAGGCAAGATGACCGAACCCGGATACCATTACTATCTTTGCCTATTGCTAGAGTATCGTTCTTTAGTTTTGCCTCGATGCCCATGATCTTCTTGTCAGCCTCCTACTTGTAACCAATTGCCATGTTTAACCAATCCTACCTATGCAAACCATTGCTTGGCTAAGTACGCTTCGCTCAGCCCCTCTTATAGCATTGTTAGTTGCAGGTGAAGATTGAAGATGCTTGCTTCATGTTGAAGTTTGGTTGGGTTATATCACACTATATAAATGCTTAAAATGAAATCATCTATATACTGGCAGGGTGGAAGGCTAAGCCTTTTGCTTGGTGATTTGTTCCACTCTTGCCGTTAGGAACCGTATAAACCGGTGTTATGTTCCTTGATTATGCGTTCCTAACACGGTTGGGGTGTATGGGACCCCCTTGATAAACCGCTAAGTGCTAAGTCTTTTCCAGCAAGTCCCAACCTTTGGTACTATTTGCCTCATAATAACAACTTAATTAATTAATTAAATTTGCATAGGGGGTCACTCCCTCGAGGATCCTTTTTTCTACATAGCAGGGGGGGCCAGTGCCGATGGTGTTGGTCCCAAACGGGGAGCCTGCGGGAACCACCACGGGGAAACTCGAGGATTGGGTCCTGTAGCTTCGCCCATCCGGTCGTGTCCTGAGACTTAGATACGCGCGGCTACTATCAGGGTGTCGACACGCCGGGAGGATTTGCTGGATTAGCCTTACCTTAGTTCGGTTTAACTTGAGCACGGGATTCCGAGAATACTCGGGTCTTCCCACCTATGGAGTTGCGACTTCGCGGATCGTGGGCTTGTGATGGGCCAAGTTGGAACACCCCTGCAGGGTTTGAACTTTCGAAAGCCGTGCCCGCGGTTATGTGGCAGATGGGAGCTTGTTAATTCCGGTTGTAGATAACTTGACACAATGTTCCCAATACACTACCAGCGTGTGTACCGTGACTGTCAATTTCCGAATAGGGATTCGGGAGTTGAACACGGTGGGGTTATGTTTGACCGGCTTTAGCTAGGATCACTTCGTGATCATCTTTCGACCGATGCACTTCTCTTCTCGCTCTCTATTACGTAAGTTAGTGCTAGTTGCTGCTGCAGACTCTTGTTGTTCCTTCACCTCTCGTTCTTTCTTCAGCCTTGTCCTCACCCAAGGCTTAAATAGTCTTGTTACCCGGGAACGGGATTGCTGAGTCCTCTGTGGCTCACAGTTACTTCACCACACCAGATGCAGGTTCAGCCGTGTTCGATGCAGGAGCTGGTTCAAGTACTTCATCGGGAGCTCGATGAAGAGTTTGGCCGTTTGCTTGTGACGTTTCGACGATCAGTAGTGGTTTCTACTAGGATTCGATCCTGACCTGTGGCTTTATGTTGTTTTGGTATCTTTCTTTTGGATCTTCACCCGTAGTCGGGTTGTGATGTTTTGAATGATGATTGCTTATGTATTGTATTGTGTGAAGTGGCGAGTGTAAGCCAACTATCTCCTTTTGCAATTTAATCCCTCTTTTACATGAGTTGTGCAAAGATACCAAACTTGAGATCATTCTAGGATGGGCTTATACCTTTAAGTCGTGCCTCGACACGTAGGAGGTATAGTCCCATCCTGGGCATTACAAGTTGGTATCAGAGCCTTCTCCGACCTAGAAGCCCCCACTGTTTGATCGAATCGTTGACGGTTGAGTCTAGGCACACACTGAAAATGTTTTGAGTCCTATATATATATCGGAGAGTAGGATTTCTTTTGCTCCTCATCTCTTTTCATTCTGGTGAGGACTCCTGACGATTACTCTTGCCTCTTCTACTTCAAAAATCGCACCAAATTTTATTTAGGATCCCGCGAGTATTCTGGGATTGTTTCGATGTTCTTGTGACAAGGATATTGTTCTCGATGCCTCCTGTTACCGAGGAGTTGAGCTTCGGGGTATCATTGACACAAGTATATCGCGGCAGTACTAAATACTTAAGACGGCCGTCATCGAAAATCTCTCCTATACGGCCAGTGGCAAGATAACCCCGACATCACCCAGTACTGGGGAGGTAGTTCGAGAGTATTGCCATAGCTTGTTATAGTGGATGTTTTTCGAAGGTCCGAGGTACACAGTTTCCGAGAAAGACTGGTTATGTGTTGAAGGATGGATACACCTGGATGTAGGTTTAGAGTTGATTGCGCGGTGCTTCCCGTGTATCCCCAACACCTGATTGCATAACTGGAAACTTTCGGAAATCTATAGGTGGGTTCATCTAGTAGTTCTAGGCATTCTTCCAACGGATGCACGATATGAAGTTCGGGGTTCTACATTGAGTGAAGTGGTTTATGGACTTGTTCTGATCGGGAGTTGCATCTTAAAGGGTCCTTGGCTATGCTGATCCGGGGATTGCAAAACCCTTTTGTAACACGTTCCATGAGCTTTCAGCACGAATATGTGGAATGAAGCTTCTATCTTGTATTTGTTCTATCTGTTCCTTGTTCCTTTTTATTTACCTTTTGTTCTTCCAAGTGGCTTCTCGACAAGTTGATGTACCTACGGAATTCATTCGTTCAATTCTCTGTTCGGATGATTTTGTGAAGATTAGGCTGCTACACATCTATCCTTTGTTCTTGTTTTGATTCTGGTATTCGAGTTGCTTCGATGTCAAATGTTGATTCCATACCTTTCCTAATCGGTGTTCTCATATTTCTATGGGAGTGCTAATCCTTCTTGACCATCAAGATCTTCATGTTAATCCTTTCAACCGGTGTGCCTTCTCTTCAAGTTATTCCATACGGACGTCGTTGAGAAATCTGACGATTTGTCTGTTTCAATCATCCCAAGTTGTCTTTGTTTTCCCCACCCTCCCACCCTTCTTCTTCTTGGAGCCAGCAATTCTCAAATGGAGTTTCCATTTTATTCATGTGATGTTTCTTCATTCTCTTCCTTCAATGTTTTTATCCGGTGATTTATCTTGAAGATGCTCAAGAGCTTCAAGTTCATCATTCTTTTGTTCTCAATTCTGCCGGTGGATGTAATTCAAGAATTCGGTGTTGATCTTATCCTTTTCCTCTTTTCACAATGCTTTCTTATTCCGGTGGACCAATTAATCATTATCCTCTTGCTGTTCATATCCGGAGTGCTCAAGATTCATAATTCCATTCTTAATCCGTTCAAATTATTTTGAGATTGTCTTCTTATTCAAGCCTTTTTAATTTAACCGGGGCTATATCTCTTAAGCAATCTTTTCCCAACGGTGATTTCTTTGAGTGGGCCCTAACCCACAGGTCTTTTCCCAGGATCTTACCTGACTCTTCTATTTTTTCTGGAGTTATACTAAAATTCTTTTCAGGTGTGACATAAGAATGTTTTCCTTCAGTCACATGCCTTCTCCAAGATCGCTTTCAAATTCTTGTTCATCATTGGTTCAACCTTTTTAATTCTTCATTCCGGAGTGCTCAACAATTCTTCATGGCATTTCTCGTCTTCATTCTCAACATTTAGAGATCGGAGAAGAGTTTCTCTTAAATCTTGGCCCGTTCTCTTGAAGATTCGTGGTTCTAGCTTCATGCCATCCTCATTATCGTTTTGATTGTGAGGAATTATTTTCATACCCGTCCGGAGCATTTCATGAATTCTTTTCTTTGTGATCCTCCGAAGGCCATCATTTCAGAAGATTCTTCGTTCTCAGTTTTCAACTTCGTCCTCTAAATATTCTTCATTGATGTTTCTTCGTTCGTCTCCCTATTCTTACGGTGGTTCTTTCAAGATTACCCTTCCGTTGTTATCGTTTTAATTCACTCGTTCTTTTCATAATCCTACCGGTGCTTTGTTGAATAATTATCCGAGCTTGTGCTAGATCTCTCTTTAATTCTTTGCAACGAGAATAAGTAGTATGTCAAATCCTTTGGTTGTCATCAATTTAAATTGATGAAGGAGATGCATGACATAATTCTTATTCTTATTCCTTCAAGGTGAATTAATCTCTGTTTTCCGGAGCTTGTTCATCATATTATATCCTTGGTTCTAAATTCTTCATCTTGTTTGCCGGAGTTCCATGTTATTTCAATTATATCATTTCAAAGCCCCATCTAATTCATCGCAGGCCTTGAATCTTATTCTTTTCATCTTTCACTTCTCATCCTTTTGTTTACCGGAGTTCTTCATGGTGGTTTATCATCATTTAATTCATCCTCGAAGTCTTCATCAAGATTCTTGTTGGAGCTCAAGCATTATTCATCATGCATTCCAATTGCAATCCTTTCCACCTTATCTTTTCAGATGGTGTTATGTCATTCTTGACAAATCCTTCATGAATTACGATTCACGAGTTATCAAGAATGAGATATTTAAACCCATCATTTTCTTTGTTCAGGGGATCTTGCCAACCCTTCAATTTATTTGTTGGAGTAATCTTGGGTTGTATTTCACCTAAAAGCTTTCCCTAAGGATTGTTGTTATTGTGGTGCTTATAAATGACCCAAGTTCTTCATTTATCCTCCCGGTGAGATAAGTTTTCATCTCCTTGTTGATCTCAATCAAATAAATTGTTTAAGTTAGTGGCCGGTTGTCACCTCATAATTTCGAGACGTTTTACATAAGCCCACATCAAGCTTATTCTTCTCGTTGTTGAAATTCCAACAACTCTATTCAACCCTTCTTCGTAAGGATGCTCTTTCAAATTTCATTTTGAGAGAAGTTGTCTTTTTCTTAATCTCTTTAACCATCATCTCGTTTTTATCGAGATCTTGTTCTTTCCCTTGCTTATCATTTAACCGGAGTGTTGTGCTCTCCATTCTAGTTCTCTCATCTTATCAAGTTTTAACTCTCTTTTAACCGGAGTGCTGTCTGAATCCTTTCCTTACCTTGTGCCATTTTTTCATTGTTCCGGAGGCTAGGTGTAGCTGTTTTCATCAAGTATCATTCAATCTTCTCAAGTTCTTGTTCATTCCTTCCATTTTCAGACGGAGTGCTGTCCAAATTCTGTCATTCTTATTCCTTGGCTATACCTTGCAGTTTCATATTCTTTTGGTCGTGAGCTCTTGTTTCATGTCTTTCAACCTTCAAGGTTCTCATAATGCTCCTTGTTCCTTTTTCTAACGGAGTGTTTTCATCTTCGTTCATCTCCATTGTACTCTTATTCAACTTGTTCAACCTCTCAAGGTTCTTTGGTTTCACTCGTCTGTCGAAGAAGCAACTTTGTTTTACCTCTTCCTCTTCCGTTTTTACCCGGTGATATCTCTAGGATCTCAAGTCGAGATCCTCTGTTAGTGTGGGAGAGTTGTGACGCCCGAGACCGACGTCCCAGAAGATTCCAGAAGATTCCAGATGTTCCGGGGTCTCCCGTGTGTTCTTTGTGCTTGTTTTATTTATTTTTGCATTGCATCATGTCATCATGCCATCATGTCATATTTATTTTGCATCTCAACCTAATAAATTGTGTGGACCTTCGGTCCATTTAAATCGAGGGAAGGTGACTTCTCTTCATAACATATAAAAGTCTCTCATTATTTTAGGGAGCTATATATTAAAATATTCCATTCTTTGGAATTACTCAAACACACTTGCATAATTTTTCCCCATGTCTCTTAATTCTAGTTTCACCTTCAAAACCCTTCCTTGTATTTTCTTTTCCGTTGTTTCGAGGTTCTTCCAAAAACCCTCCTTCTATTTTTATTTAATTCCTGACATTTTTGTGAGCCCGGGGATTTTGACCTCGTGTGCTAATTCTTGCCCTAACTCCTCCTCTTTTTCTTTCTTCTCTTTTATCCTCTGCTAAAAGGGAAATAAAAAAGAAGAGGTCCAGCCTGCCTTCCCAGGCCTCTAGAACCAGCCCAGGCCGCCGGCCCCTCAACCTTCAGCCGGCCCAACCGCCTCCCTCCTGGCCATCTGGCCCGCAGCCTCCCAACCCTAGCGAGGTCGCTCTCTCCCTCCGTTTTCCTCCCCCCGCCGTCAGCTTTGTCTCGCTCGCTCACTCCTTTTCCCCTCAGGTCGCCCGAATCCCTCGCGTTTTCCCTCGAGGGCTTGCCTCGCTCGCCTCTGCCCGAGCCCCTTCTGTCGCCGCCCAGGCCCCGAGCCTCCCGATCCCCTCTGCAGCTTCCTCGATCAAGTCCCCTCGCCTCCCTCTGGCCGCGGCGCGCCGCGCCCCCTCCTCCTCTGCATCGTCCAGGGCCGGCCGACGCCTTCCTTCCAGCGCCAAGGCCAGGCCGCGCCCGGCCTCCTCTTCCTCAGCTTCGGGCCGCCCTGAGCGCTGTCTTCGCGCCTCCAGCGGCCGGGGGCCGAAGCCTACCAGGCTGGCGCAGTACGCCAGCGCCAAGACCCCATCGCCCCGATTGAGTCCGGCGCCCTCCATCACAGCTCCTCCTTCGCCCGCACGCCGTGGTCGCCCTCCCGTCCTCCAGCTCGCCAGGACCAGCGGCCGGCCTCCCGCGCCAGGATCGAGTCCCCTGGCCGAGCCCCGCGCGCCCCGGCCAGCACCTCGCCATGGCGCCCCTGCGGCTCCCTCTGCCCTGGCCGCCCCGAGCGCCTCCCCGAGTGCCCTCTGCTCCGTCTGCGGCCATCCTCCTCTCTGTGCCCCGGCTTCCCCTGCGTTGGCGCCCCTCCTCCATCTTCTTCGCCAAGGCTGCCCCGCTGCCCTGCTTGGAGCACCGGCGCCCTTCTTCGCCAAGCCGGCCGCCTCCTGGCCATCGTCGGAACAGGGCCTCGTAGCCCCGTGCGGCTCCGTTCTTTTCCAGCTCGCCGACCCGCATCCTTCTTTTTCCTTTTTTTTGTTTTTGTTTTTGTTTTGTTGCTGCTATCTGTTCATCTCAAGTAACCATGGAGCAGTAAGTGTATCTACTTTTGGACCCTTGTACAACCACGGCGCGAGTTCGAGAACCCCCAAGTACCACTACGAACGCCGACGCGACAAGTACCCCTCCGATGGCATGTACCTCTACGAGCGGGAACACCTCCACGACTACACGATGATACGTCCAAGACCGACGACTTGAACATCTACGGAAAACGAGCTCGTGAACGGCTACGGAACAAGTACCACTACATCCGTGTACGACTACGTGAACAAGTACCACGACGCCGTCGAACGCCAAGTACCTCTACATGACCGACAAGTACCACGACGACCCGAACGACTACCGTCGCGTGTACCACTACCGTCGCCCGGAAAAGACGGATGCGCCAAGTACATCTACGAACGAGTTCGTCTACCGTCGCCGTGTACCTCTACCGTCGCCGAAGACCCGTGAACAACTACTTCCTCTTCGGCCGTGCACCACTACTTCCCTCTACTACGCCTACTTCCGCTACCGCCTCGGGAACGACTACTTCCTCTTCTTCCACTACGTCCCTCGACGTCTCGAACCGCCCCGAAACGCACGCTTCGAAGGTATACCGAAACGACCCCGTGGATGACCCGTGAATGTTTGTTGTGTTGTATGAAATGTTCCCGTGTGTGCTTCGTGCCCGTTTCGACCTTTTGTCATGTTCCTCGGTTGCCTCGTCGCCGACTCGTGGGAACCCGGTAACGGGATCGCCCCACCTTTCATCTCGTTTGACTCACCCACGCCATCTATCTTTTGCACCGGACTCTCAACGAGTTATCGGAACCGATATGTTGCGTTGCATCATTTTCGGAATCGTTGCCGTGGCACCCTTCTTCCACCACGGTGACAATACTTCTTATCTCTCTTGTCAACTTTTAATAATAATTGCATTAAACTTGATCATGTCATCTGCATCATGTTAACAACACTAAAATGTTTAATTGTTGTTGCTTTATAATTACTAAACATGCTCATGGGGATTTTCCGGATATGTTGTTGTTATTTCTCCGGCCTCATTTAAATTGCGTTATTAGTGTAGTTTCTTTATGCTTCACCTCTTGCCATGTTAAAAACATTTAACCTTGTCTTGTAATTAAACGAGAGTCAATTAAATAATTAATGTGGTGTTTCGTCAATATGCAACTCGTTGCATATTGAGCTCCACTTAACTTGTAGTATTTGTTTGTGCACTTGCCATGCCATGCTTATTTAAACCGGACATGCATCATGCTTGCTTGTGCATCGTATGCCATGTTAATGCTTGTGTGTTTACCGCGTTGTTTGTTTTCTTTCCGGTTGCTTCTCTTGTTAGCTTCGGTTTCGTTCCGGAGTTGTGAGGATCCGCTCGTCTGTTGCTCCTTCTGCTTCATGGATCCGTTCTTCTCCATTGTGGAATCCCAGGCAAGATGACCGAACCCGGATACCATTACTATCTTTGCCTATTGCTAGAGTATCGTTCTTTAGTTTTGCCTCGATGCCCATGATCTTCTTGTCAGCCTCCTACTTGTAACCAATTGCCATGTTTAACCAATCCTACCTATGCAAACCATTGCTTGGCTAAGTACGCTTCGCTCAGCCCCTCTTATAGCATTGTTAGTTGCAGGTGAAGATTGAAGATGCTTGCTTCATGTTGAAGTTTGGTTGGGTTATATCACACTATATAAATGCTTAAAATGAAATCATCTATATACTGGCAGGGTGGAAGGCTAAGCCTTTTGCTTGGTGATTTGTTCCACTCTTGCCGTTAGGAACCGTATAAACCGGTGTTATGTTCCTTGATTATGCGTTCCTAACACGGTTGGGGTGTATGGGACCCCCTTGATAAACCGCTAAGTGCTAAGTCTTTTCCAGCAAGTCCCAACCTTTGGTACTATTTGCCTCATAATAACAACTTAATTAATTAATTAAATTTGCATAGGGGGTCGCTCCCTCGAGGATCCTTTTTTCTACATAGCAGGGGGGGCCAGTGCCGATGGTGTTGGTCCCAAACGGGGAGCCTGCGGGAACCACCACGGGGAAACTCGAGGATTGGGTCCTGTAGCTTCGCCCATCCGGTCGTGTCCTGAGACTTAGATACGCGCGGCTACTATCAGGGTGTCGACACGCCGGGAGGATTTGCTGGATTAGCCTTACCTTAGTTCGGTTTAACTTGAGCACGGGATTCCGAGAATACTCGGGTCTTCCCACCTATGGAGTTGCGACTTCGCGGATCGTGGGCTTGTGATGGGCCAAGTTGGAACACCCCTGCAGGGTTTGAACTTTCGAAAGCCGTGCCCGCGGTTATGTGGCAGATGGGAGCTTGTTAATTCCGGTTGTAGATAACTTGACACAATGTTCCCAATACACTACCAGCGTGTGTACCGTGACTGTCAATTTCCGAATAGGGATTCGGGAGTTGAACACGGTGGGGTTATGTTTGACCGGCTTTAGCTAGGATTACTTCGTGATCATCTTTCGACCGATGCACTTCTCTTCTCGCTCTCTATTACGTAAGTTAGTGCTAGTTGCTGCTGCAGACTCTTGTTGTTCCTTCACCTCTCGTTCTTTCTTCAGCCTTGTCCTCACCCAAGGCTTAAATAGTCTTGTTACCCGGGAACGGGATTGCTGAGTCCTCTGTGGCTCACAGTTACTTCACCACACCAGATGCAGGTTCAGCCGTGTTCGATGCAGGAGCTGGTTCAAGTACTTCATCGGGAGCTCGATGAAGAGTTTGGCCGTTTGCTTGTGACGTTTCGACGATCAGTAGTGGTTTCTACTAGGATTCGATCCTGACCTGTGGCTTTATGTTGTTTTGGTATCTTTCTTTTGGATCTTCACCCGTAGTCGGGTTGTGATGTTTTGAATGATGATTGCTTATGTATTGTATTGTGTGAAGTGGCGAGTGTAAGCCAACTATCTCCTTTTGCAATTTAATCCCTCTTTTACATGAGTTGTGCAAAGATACCAAACTTGAGATCATTCTAGGATGGGCTTATACCTTTAAGTCGTTCCTCGACACGTAGGAGGTATAGTCCCATCCTGGGCATTACATGATCAGTGTGAATAGTTACTTTAGAATCAACGTTGTAGGGTCTGAACTTATCACAAGCAAACACGACTGCTAAAAATTCTTTCTCAGTGGTAGCCTAATTTCTTTGGGCACTATCTAGAGTTTTACTAGCATACTGGATAACATTCAATTTCTTATCAAATCTTTGCCCTAAAACAGCTCCTACAGCATAATCACTAGCATCGCACATAATCTCAAAGGGTAAATTCCAGTCAGGAGGCTGGACAATAGGCGCGGAGATCAATGCTTTCTTAAGTACTTCAAATGCTTCTAGACAATCATCATTAAAGACAAAAGGGATATCTTTCTGTAAGAGATTAGTCAGAGGCCTGGAGATTTTGGAGAAGTCCTTAATGAACCTCCTATAAAACCCGTCATGACCAAGGAAACTTCGTATACCTTTGATGTCCTTTGGGCATGGCATCTTTTCAATAGCATCAACCTTAGCTTTGTCAACTTCAATACCTCTTTCAGAAATTTTATGTCCCAAGACAATGCCTTCATTAACCATAAAGTGGCACTTCTCCCAATTCAAGATAAGATTAGTGTCTTCACATCTCTGCAAAACTCGATCAAGGTTGCTTAAGCAATCATCAAAAGAAGTTCCGTAAACGGAGAAATCATCCATGAATACCTCAACAATCTTTTCACAAAAGTCAGAAAATATAGCCATCATCCATCTTTGAAAGGTAGCAGGTGCATTACATAAACCAAAAGGCATACGTCTATAAGCAAAGGTACCGAAAGGACAAGTAAAGGTGGTCTTTTCTTGATCCCCTTTTGACACAGGTATTTGAGAGAAACCAGAATAACCATCTAGAAAGCATAAATGAGTGTGTTTGGATAACCTTTCTAGCATTTGATCAATAAATTGCAAGGGGTAATGATCTTTCTTAGTGGCTTTTTTTAACTTACATAAATCAATTACCATCCTATAACCTGTAACTATTCTTTGCGAGATCAATTCATCCTTATCATTAGGGACAACAGTCATACCTCCTTTTTTACGAACGCAATGGAAAGAACTTACCCACTGACTATCAGCAACTGGATAGATAATACCTGCTTCTAGGAGCTTTAGTATTTCCTTCCTCACCACTTCTTTCATCTTAGGATTTAACCGTCGCTGATGATCGATAACTGGTTTAGCATTTTCTTCCAATTTTATCTTGTGTTGGCATATAGTGTGACTAAATCCCCTTAAGATCATCCAGAGTATATCCAATAGCAGATCGGTGCTTCTTCAGAGTTTTCAATTACCTTTCTTCTTCCTGCTCTAAAAGGTTAGCACTAATAATAACAGGATATATCTTCTTTTCGTCAAGATAAACATACTTAAGATTATCAGGTAAAGGTTTAAGTTCAAACACGGGATCACCCTTGGGTGGAGGAGGATCCCCTAGGATATTAACATGCAAGTTGTTTTTCAATACGGGTCCATGTGTAAGGAATATTTCATCTATTTCCCTTCTCTCATTCAAATGCATATCATTTTCATGGTCTAGCAAGTATCGTTCTAAAGGATCATTAGGTGGCACGACAATAGAAGAAAGCCCAATAATTTCATCTTTACTGGGTGGTGCCTTTTCAAGGGGTTGTCTACGGAATTTAGCAAAGTTAAAATCATGAGACGTATCCCCTAATCCAACAGTGACAATGTCTTTCACGCAGTCTATCTTGGCATTAACGGTATTCAAGAAGGGTCTACCAAATATAATGGGACATAATGCATCTTGTGGGGAAGAACAAGAAAATCAGCAGGGTATTTAACCTTCCCACACAAGACTTCAATATCTCTAACAATCCCAACTAGTGAAATAGTATCTCTATTAGCAAGCTTAATAGTAACATCAATCCCTTCTAACTCAACAGGTGCAATATCATGCATAATTTCGTTATAAAAAATCGAGAGGGATAATACTCGCACTAGCACCTACGTCACATAAACCATGATAGCAATGGTCTCCTATCTTGACAGAGATAACAGGCAAGCCTACTACAGGTTTATGTCTATTTCTAGCATTGGGTTTGGCTATTCTAGCAGACTCTTCTTGGAGATAAATAACATGTCCATCTAAATCTTCAACCAAGAGATCTTTAACCATGGCAACACTAGGTTCAACTTTAATTTGCTCAGAGGGTGAAGGTATTCTAGTATTACTCTTACAAACTACAATTGAAGCTTGAGCATGATCCTTTATCATAACAGGGAAAGGTGGTTTCTAAATATAAGCGGTAGGAATAACAGAATCAACATTATAAGTGATAGTCTTTTCATCAACTTTACTAGGTTCAACTAGTTTGACTTCAATAGGGGGATGGTATTTAAACCACTTCATCTTGGGGAGATCAACATGAGCAGCAAAGGATTCACAAAAAGAAGCTACTATCTCAGAGTCAAGTCCATATTTAGTGGTAAACTCACGGAAAACATCGGTATCCATAAAAGCTTTAACACAATCAAACTTATGGGTCATACTTGACTCCTTACGTTCGTCGAGATCCCAATCTTCAGAGTTGCGTTTAATTCTTTCCAATAAATCCCATTTGAATTCAACAGTCTTCATCATAAAAGAGCCAGAACAAGAATTATCGAGCATGGTGCGATTATTGGGAGAAAGTCGAGCATAATTTTTTTTGGATGATCATCTTTCTTGAGAGCTCATGATTGGGGCGTGAATATAACATTGACTTAAGCCTCCCCCAAGCTTGAGTGATGCTTTCTCCTTAGCGATGCCAGAAATTACAAATATAATTACGATCACGATGAACTTGGTGCATAGGGTAGAATTTCAGATGAAATTCCAACTTCAGACGATTATAGTTCCATGACTCGATATCATCGCATAGCCTAAACCATGTCAATGCATCTCCCTTCAAAGATAACGGGAAGACCATCTTCTTGATAACATCCTCGGGCATACCTGCAAGCTTAAGCAATCCACAAACTTCATCCACATAGATTAGATGTAAATCGGGGTGAAGTGTTCCGTCTCCTGTATAGGGATTTTCAAGCAGTTTCTCTATCATACCCAAAGGAATCTCAAAGCAAACATTTTGAATAGGTGCAGTAGGTTGAGAAGCAAGTCTTTGCTCTTTTGCTCGTGGTGAAGATACCCCGAACAATCCCCTCAAAGGATTTTCAGCCATAGTAACAACTGACAATAAATTTCACCACACTATATAAATTTTTCCTTACCAAAGGCGCTTCACTCCCCGTCAACGGCGCCAGAAATGAGTCTTGATGACCCACAAGTGTAGGGGATCTATCGTAGTCCTTTCTATAAGTAAGAGTGTCAAACCCAACGAGGAGCAGACGGAAATGATAGGCAGTTTTCAGTAAGGTATTTCCTACAAGCACTGAAATTATAGGTAATAGGTAGTTTTGTGATAAGATAGTTGGTAGCAAGTGACAAATGGTAAAAGTAAATAAGGTGCAGCAAGGTGGCCCAATCCTTTTTATAGCAAAGGACAAGCCTGGACAAGATCTTATATAAAGGAAAGCGCTCCTGAGGACACATGGGAATTATCGTCAAGCTAGTTTTCATCACGATCATCTGATTCACGTTCTGTACTTTGATAATTTGGTCTGTGGGTGGACTGGTGCTTGGGCGCTTCCCTTACTTGGACAAGCCTCCCACTTATGATTAACCTCTAATGCAAGCATCCGCAACTACAAAAGAAGTATTAAGGTAAACCTAACCATAGCCTAAAACATATGGATCCAAATCAGACCCTTACGAAGCAACGCATAAACTAGGGTTTAAGCTTCTGTCACTCTAGCAACCCATCATCTACTTATTACTTCCCAATGCCTTCCTCTAAGCCCAAATAATGGTGAAGTGTCATGTAGTCGACGTTCACATGACACCACTAGAGGAGAGACACCATACATCTCATCAAAATATCGAACGAAGACCAAATTCACATGACTACTAATAGCAAGACTTCTCCCATGTCCTCAGGAACAAAAGTTACTACTCACAAGACATAATATTGTTCATGATCAGAGGGATATTAATATGCATAATGGATCTGAACATATGATCTTCCACCAAATAAACCAACTAGCATCAACTACAAGGAGTAATCAACACTACTAGCAACCCACAGGTACCAATCTGAGGTTTGGGTACAAAGATTGGATACAAGAGATGAACTAGGGTTTGAGAGGAGATGGTGCTGGTGAAGATGTTGATGAAGATAGCCCTCCCCAAGATGTTAGAGTTCTTGGTGATGACGAAGGTGACGATTTCCCCCTCCCGGAGGGAAGTATCCCCGGCAGAACAGCTCTGCCGGAGCCCTAGATTGGTTTCCGCCTCGAAACGGCGGCGTCTAGTCCCGAAAGCCTCCTCTTGATTTTTTCCAGGTCAAAATGCTTCATATTGGAGAAGATGGGCATCGTGGGCCTGCCGGCTGGCCCTCGAGGCAGGGGGGCGCGCCCTGGGAAGGGGGGCGCGCCCCCCACCCTCGAGGCCAGCCGGTGGCCCCTCTCGTGGGTTTCTTTCGCCAGATATTTTTTATATTTCCCGAAACGATGTTCGGTGGAGTTTCAAGGCTATTAGAGTTGTGCAGAATAGGTTTCCAGGGTTTGCTCCTTTTCCAGCCCAGAATTCCAGCTGTCGGCATTCTCCCTCTTCATGTAAACCTTGCAAAATAAGAGAGAAAAGGCATAAGTATTGTGACAAAACATGTATAAACAGCCCATAATGCAATAAATATCAACTTATAAGCATGATGCAAAATGGACGTATCAATGACCACCGGGGTCGCGGCATGCTTAGGGGGGTGTCTGCGGCCTCTCTTGGGTGGCGGTGCACCCGACCCCTCCTTGGGGGTCTTCCCCTTCTCTGCGGTGGAGAACTTCCTCGGTAGTGCCATGGATACCTTAGCAAGGAGGAGAAAGCGACGAGAAGACGGATATGAGTAGGGGGCTCAGCACCTCCTCATTTATAACAAGAGGGAGGTGAACCGACGGCCTCCACGATCGCAGGTAATGATGATCTTTCTGCAGGCAGCAGGCTTCGGTCAAGTGGAATGGTTGCCGAGGTAGCGTGGGGAAGTGGAGACGCCCACGTCCAATCCAGGCACCACGCGTCAATCAGGCCAGCAGGTGGTTGCTGCCCGCGGCGCTTCACCCTTGCCCTTTCGCTTTGCCTTGAAGCCATGTCCGAGCGCGCCTGGGGCCCGGGGGCTACTGTCGGCGTTCTCGAAACCAGGGTACCCAGACTTGCCTGCCTGCGGCCCATGACGTGGCTCCTTCACCGGCCTGGTACGGCCCATCTTTAGCATCGACACTCAAGACCTTCGCGAGGGGCCAAGCCTCGCGAGGGAGACGACCCCAAGACCTCCGGAAGGAGCAGTCTCACTAGGCTGGATCCCGAGGAGCGGAGATCTCTATTCAAGTCCCCATCTTGTGAGGTTTGGATGACGCAAGCTGTGACGACCAAGGCCAGACGGGCGCCAGCGGGCGTAGGATAGCAGGTTTCCTCTTTGGTGCTAAAGAGGCAAGCGTAGTCGCGGAGTCCCGAGGAATCAGCCAAAGGTTTCCATTTCCGTGCAACAAGACCAAGATCGCCAGGATGGCGGGACAGAGGTCATCACCGAGCCCATCATGGTGTCAGGATCGGGAGCTTTGCAGGCGAAGACCACCTATCGTCAGTATAAGATATACTAGTTGTCTCCCTTCAAATTTGGCCGTTGTGGGATCCCTTCCCGCCTACATTTTGGGGGAAGAGGACCAAGGCCCCTATAAATATATCTTAGCCAAAACCATAGGGAGGGGGATCCAGATCCAAAGAGATCAAATCGACTAGCACCCTCACACCCAAGAACACACCTCCTGAGGTTGTTCAACCACTGTACTAGTTCTTCCTAAGCCCACCTTGAGGCAATCCACCACATTGCAGGAGTAGGGCCACTCACCGCTAGATGGCCTGAACCTGGGTAAACTGCCCTATGTCACTTTCCTTCTTGTTCATCGAGCAAGTTCATAGAGACGACGAGTAGGCAGATAGGGTAAGTTGAGTTCTTCGCACGCACCCCAGTGTTTAAACTTAACAAGGGTTTTGCGGAGCCCTGAACCCGACAAGGGGGAAGGAGTGTGCGAGTATGAGATAGATGAAAAGAGGGGCGGGAGTATACACGTGTGTGGAACCGTATTAGACAGAGGGGGCATGGACGGCGAGAAAGAAGAGGGAAAGCATGTGTTTGTGGTAGGCACACCTGGCTAGAGGGGTATATCGATCGGTGTGTGCCAGAAAGAATGAGCCGGGGGGCGTACACACACAGTGGGTGAACGACCTAAAGAGAAATGATGAATGTGCTCGACGGAGCTAGAGAATGCCAAGGGAGGGTGAGAGGGAGGTGGCCGTGTGCATGCATGAGAAAAATGTGGGTGTAAAAGATGAAGAAAGATCATAATTTATTATAAAAGTGGATTCAGATATCTGAAGAAGATATCATAGTGTTTTAAGCCGACGCATGCAAGAATATATATAATGGTGATACACATGGTGTGGTTATGAACATGTTATACTACATATAATATATAGAACATTTTTTGAATTTTTGATAACGTGTGGATTTAGCAGATCGGGGCTAAATACTTGTCAGGGGCGAGGCACTATACTTTGTGTGATAAATAGTGTATGTAAACATGGTTTGCTTTATGAAGATCTAGTTAGTACATCAAATGTACTATTATTTGTAATCAACATCAAGTGCACTCAAAATTTTGAATTCAATTTCATATAGGACACATAGTTCATATCTATCTCAATAGTGATCATGTGGTGTGTTGTTAAGATAATATACAAATTATGGTTTATCTTGGGAACAATCATGATTGTAGATTCTCACTGAAATAGAGAAACGAATTCGAATTTAGTTCGAATTATAGAGGTAGTATAGACATTTGGAATGCACTAAAATGTTTGAATGAGTAGGTTACATGCATTATATAGTCAGTGAAAAAAATTAATTATACATAACATGGATTCATAGCTTTGTGTGGTGTGAATAGTTTTTTTGTTTTTCATCGAGGGAAGTGCAAATTTGGACATACATTATTACGCGTTAGGCTTGTCCCTAAATTTCATCATGCGCCTTGTTATCCTAAAAATTCATGTATTCTGCTCCCAAAACTCGCGCCTTCACAACCCGCGTCTTGCTATCCCGAAAGTACAACACGCGCGAAAACTCCCTCAAGCTGCGAAATCCCGACACGCGAAATCCCCCTTCAAACCCTGAGCCGAAAGGGCCGCTCGTTAAAATTTGTGGGGTACTTTTGTAACACACCCTACATTTTGGACAATCGCGTCCCAAAGTTGGTAACCCCTCCCATCGCCTCCTTTTAGCCATTCAAAATCAAAGGCCGCCATAACCACCCTGCTCTAGCAGCGAAACTCCACCTTCCTCCATCTGATACCCCACCACTGCCCAGCAGGAGCCTCTCCCCCAACGACGTGGTCCACCACAACAGCTCGACGTCCCTCATCCACTTCCCTGGCTGAGGATCAGTCATCAATCTTGTTGTCTCGGCGGTTCAGCCGCCCCGTCCTCCACCTCCAAGGAGCTGCTCCGTCGATCGGCTCATTTATCACAGATGATCCATCCCCCAAGCAACGTGTTAACCTACTCCACTGAAACCACAACATCCTTACTGACTCCTCGGACGAAGCCGAGGCCTACTCGATGCCGCCAAAGAGATTGTACATTCATCGCACCTTCTCCTTAACTCGTCCTCCCAGCACCGACGGTGCTCGATCCCCCACCCCTATGGCACGACTACCTCGAAGCCGGCATCACCGGTGGCATCTTGTCGGGACCCCGATCCTAGGTCACACCGGTCTAGCATGTAACACACCATATCACTTTGCGGCCTCACGCACGGTATCCCCACGGGTGCCACCTTACCTGGCCCGGGACCGTTTGCGCATTTTGGCTCACGTATATGATAGTGTCGCTAGCATCCATATGACAGAGAACCCGGGCTGACATGACCAGTTATAAACCAAAAGTGGCACTAAATTACAGAGACATGCATACGTGACCCAGCAACGAACGTGTCGGTCATCAACGTATGAACCCAAGTCGTAGCAAGCAACAGGGACTTAAAGGAACAACGCGTGACATTTCCCCTAAGGGACAGACACAGGAACGAAGAAGGACACATGCCGGTCAGCCTAAGTGTTCCGGAGCAGTAGCAAGCTACCAGGGCTCAGTGGAAGCACTAGGAGACATTTCCCTGTAAGATAGGCTACCAAGGGTAAACAACTAGGTGTCGGATCCCACACATACCAAGCATTTCAATAACATACACACAATATGCTCAATATGTGCAAATACAACATGGCACCACAACAAGACTCTAATAAACAAAGTATTTATTCATTAGGATCCGAGGAGCCAAATATTACAAACATGGGTCTCACGACCTAGCATTCAGAGCATACAAGCAACTAGCGGAAGCACAACATGTCTGAGTACAGACATCTACAAATGAAAAAGGCTGAAGAGCCTGACTATCTACAACACTCGTCCAAGAACGTAGCTGAGGTACAAGCTACTTGTCGAAGTCCAAGCGGAACTACTAGTGAGACATCAATCTCATCTGCAAAACATAAATTAAGCAAACATGAGTACAAAGGTACTCAGCAAGACTTACATCAGATCCTATCATACATGCACTTGTATCAAGATGGCAAAGTGGGGTTTAGTTGCAGGAAGCCAGCTTTGACTCAGTGGATATCCTGTACTACGATTGCTGGTCACTTTGAGGTGGCGCACACGAGTCCACTAAGCACCACACAATACACCACTATGGATTCATCCCCGTCTCCCTACGAGAAGGCCATCCATAGCACTCACACTTGTCTTGAGTATTTTAGAGTATCCACTTCAAGTTGTCTATGTACCACGTAAGCATCCAAGAAGTCCATAACCGTGGACCCGGCTATTCGAATAGATCATGTTAACCCTGCAGGGGTGTACTTCTTCACACACGCTCTCGCCACTTACCGCCATGTACATCTCGTGTATCTCGGCAACCTTCAAGCGGAAGCCTGGCGAGGGTGTCGGCCACGACCTGACTAACCACACAAGACTCTAGTCCAGGTTTATCGCCTATTCGGGTTCCATCCGTAAGGAGATCCGGCCGGGGTGTCGCTCACGGCCCCAAATGATGTGCGCAGGGTTCCCAAGCCCACCTCGCCGAGTGGATCTACGCTTGGTACACTGTGCCACGGTGCCTAGTCTGTCCCAAGCCCACCTGGCCAAGTGCCACTTGGTAGACTACTAACACTACCTACAAACACCAGAAACTAGTTGCAACTCCTGGACAGAGATCATGTTGATTAATAAGTCGAGAGGGGTCGAGTTACCGGAACCCAATGTGTGGTAGTAGCTAGTCATTGGACAACATACTCGGAACTCAGTTCTTAGGGACGGTTCCAGTAAGACAACCCACCATGTACTCCTACATGGCCTCTCACCGCTACCTTTACCAAAACGCGTTCACACACTTAACTCTCAGCATCAGAACATATCATTGCACTCCAATTAATTCCCGATGAATCAGACCTGACACACTCTAAGCAATAGCAAGCAAGGCATAGTAAGATCACAACATGGCTTCAATCAACTCCTACACATGCTAGTGGGTTTAAACTATTTACTGTGGAATGACAGGTCATGCAGAGGAATGGGTTCAACTACCGCAACATAAAGTAGCAGTTGAAGTCATTGTTGTCCTAATGCAATAACAGGGAGCAGGAGAGAGAGGGGTTGTATCGGAATGAACAAGGGGGTTTGCTTGCCTGATAGAACAACGTGCAGAGCACTGCTCCTCTAACAGATACTCTGGATCGGTCTCTGGAGCTGGACCTATCGAGAAGAACGGTGCCGACAATTAAACACAAGTATATGCAACAATATGATGCATGAATATGGCATGAAGTTATGATGTTGTTTGAGCTAATGCAACTAGCATTTTATTTGGTTGAATTCCATTTGAACCAAAGGTTCAAATGCAACTCTAGGAATAAGCATTTTTTTAAATGCCATTTATGTGTTTTCATATAAACAGTAGGTATAACTTCATTTGTCATGCATGAAAATGGTACAGATGGATAGATTGAATTTTTCTGATAATTTTTCATATATAAATTATTTCATTCTGAGCTACAGTTGAATTTCTGTGATTTTTTGAAGTTTAAACAATTTTCTGGTTTTTCCTAAACAAAAACAATTCCAGAAAATATTTACTGCGTCATGCTTGCGTCAGCAAGTCAACAGAGCTGGCTCAGGTCAAACCTGACGTGTGGGGTCCGCTGGTCAGTGACTCAGTTAATTAACTGAGTTACTTAACACTAAACTAATACTAACAGAAGGTCAGCAGGGCAGGGCCCACATGTCAGTGGCTAATCTAATTAACCAAAATTACTTAATTAAACTAAACAGTCAACTAACTGAAGGGGTGGGGCCCGCCTGTCATTGACCCAGGGGGTCAAATCCTGGTCAAACCCCAGCTAACACGCCGGCGTTTAGCCGCCGGCGGCAGCAAACGCGGCGGAGGGCGTCGGGATTTCCATTCCGGGGGTCTTTTGCACAGCGGAGACCACGGGCGAGGAGCTGGAGCTCGTTCGCGTCCATTCCAACAAGCAGCAGCAGCTAGGGCGGCCGGAGCTCGCCGGAAACGAGCTCGCGGCGGCGCCGGAGTTCGGGCCTCGTCGGAAATGGCGCTTCAAGGCACGGGGAGACCAACGGAGGGGTGCTACGGACTCCTGGCAGTGTGGCAAATGCAGTGACACGCCAAGTTGCGAGCCACGGTGGAGAGGAGACACGGCGGCGCAACTGCTCGGGTCCGGTGGGTGGCATGGCTACGGCGTAAGAATGGCGAAACGGAGGGCAGGGTTCGAGGGAGAAGCTCACGGCGATCGCAGCGGTGCAGGCGGAGGGCTCGGAGGAGGGCCGGAGCGAGCAGGGCGGCGGAGGGGATCTCCGGCGGCCGGCGATGAAGAAGATGGCGGTGGCAGCTCCTCAGGGCGTCCGGCAACGTGTGACTCGTCGGAGAGGTCGGGGATGAGGTGGCGGAGCTCTCGGGCACCTTGGCTGGGCGTGGGGTGGCCTGTGGCCACGGCAGCGACGAGCGACGGCGACGGCGGCGTTCGGGGGTGCGAGGAAGAGCAAGGGAGAGGAGGGGAGAGGCGACGGGAGAGAGCCAGAGGGGTCTGGGAGGTGCGTGGCAACCGCTAGAGCTTCCAGGCGGCGAGGGGGAGGGGCAGGCAGGCAGGAGGCGTGGCGGCCATGTGCGAGAGCGGCAAGCGCGTGCCCCTGCCTCCTGTCATCGCTAGGAGGACGACGACTGGCAGCTGGGCCGGCCCAGTGCCAGGCCAGCAAGTGGCCCAGGTAAAACTCTAACCCTTTTATTTTTTTCTTTTCTATTTTTCTGACATTTGTTTTGATTTAGTTTCTAAACTAAATCAATTATTTTCTTCTGACATTTTCATTTTGCAGGGACCTAGGAATTAATCCAAGCCCCTCAAAATAAAGAATCAGAATTTTGGACATATATAAAATATACAATAATATATATCCAAGCAAATAACTATTGCATTAATTCCAAATGCCCAAAATAAATACTTATGAGCTCCTAATAATATTGGTTTGATTTTTATCTCTAACCAATATTTTTAGAGGGCCACATGAACATTTTCTTGGACCCTTTTGGAGCAATTTTTATTTGGGTCATTTTCAAAAAGGGTTTCTGAGGGTTTCACAAGTCCTCAATTCAATTTCATTTGAAAATTAACATGATGCAAACAACAAGACTAACCTAGTGCATACCAGAACTAGGGTTGTGACAACTCGCCTCCACTCGAAAGAATCTCGTCCCGAGATTCAGGAGTAGGCGGAAAGAAGGTGGGGTACTCCAGTCGGAGACGATCTTCTCGCTCCCAAGTAGCTTCTCTCTCGGAATGATGAGACCACTGAACCTTGAGAACTTGATGTTATGACGTCGAGTGACACGCTCTGCTTGATCCAGAATGCGAACGGGATACTCTCGATATGTGAGGTTATCTTGGAGATCAACCGTTTCGTGGTCCACTCCGCGGATGGGATCCGAGAAGCAACGCCTGAGTTGAGAGACGTGGAAGACATCATGAACTCGAGAAAGATGTGGGGGTAGTTCCAATTGGTAGGCAACCTCTCCTCGTTTAGCGAGAATGCGAAAAGGACCAATGTAATGAGGAGCCAACTTGCCCTTGATACCGAAACGATGGGTACCCTTCAAAGGAGTTACCCGAAGATAAGCTTTGTCACCAACCTCATAAGCCACTTCCTTATGATGACGATCATATTGGCTCTTTTGACGAGACTGGGCTGTTTTCAAATTCTCACGAATGATGCGAACTTGCTCTTCTGCTTCCTGGATCATATCCGGTCCAAATAATTGTCTTTCACCGGTTTCTGACCAGTTCAAAGGTGTTCGACATCTTCGTCCATAAAGAATCTCAAAAGGAGCTTGCTTGAGACTGGATTGATAGCTATTGTTATAAGCAAACTCGGCGAAAGGAAGACATTTCTCCCAATCCATACCGAATGAGATAACGCAAGCTCTAAGCATGTCTTCGAGAATTTGGTTAACCCGTTCCACTTGACCACTTGACTGAGGGTGGAAAGCGGTACTGAAGGAAAGATGGGTGCCCATGGCAGTCTGGAAACTCTCCCAGAAATGAGAAGTGAAAAGACTACCACGGTCTGAATTGATCTCTAGTGGAACACCATGAAGTGACACTATTCGAGAAATATACAAGTCAGCAAGCTGACTAGCAGTGATACTCTCTCGAACAGGTAGGAAGTGAGCCACTTTGTAGAGACGATCAATGACTACGAAGATAGCATTATTCCCTCTCTTGGTCCTGGGAAAGCCGGTGATGAAGTCCATACCAACTTTATCCCATTTCCATTCAGGAATAGCTAGAGGCTGAAAGGTGCCAGCAGGTCTTTGATGTTCTGCCTTAACGCGACGACAAACGTCACATTTAGCAATGAACTCAACAATTTCTCTCTTCATCCTAGTCCACCAGAACCTCTGGCGTAGATCCTGATACATCTTAGTACTACCGGGATGAATCGTGAGAGGAGATTCATGAGCCTCTTTAAGAATCAATTGCCGAAGATGTTGCTTCTTGGGAACCACCAGCCGTTTTTGGAAGAGAACAACACCTCGGTCATCTATGGAGAAACTACCAGCAATACCCTTGGCAATGTTTCTCTTGATCCGGATAATTCCGGTATCATGCTTCTGGGCTTCTATGCTATGATCCACAAGAGTAGGTTTCGCCACCAAAGTTGAAAGGAATCCGTGACGAGCAATGTGAAGGTTAAGCTTACGTAATTCCTCATGGAGAAGTGGTTGGCCCTGCTGCAACATGAGATTGCTGCAATAGGACTTACGACTTAGCGCATCAGCCATGACGTTTCCCTTGCCTGGGGTGTAGGTAATTCCTAAGTCGTAATCTGAGATCAACTCCAACCAACGTCTTTGCCTAAGGTTCAAATCTGGTTGGGTGAAGATATACTTGAGACTCTGGTGATCGGTGTAGATCTCGCAATGATTACCAAGGAGGTAATGTCGCCAGGTCTTAAGTGCATAGACTACGGCTGCAAGTTCTAGATCATGTGTAGGATAGTTCTCCTCATGTGGATGCAACTGTCGAGATGCATAGGCAATCACATGACAATCCCGCATAAGAATGCAACCTAGTCCCTGTCGCGAGGCATCACAGTAGATAACAAAGTCCTTAGTGAAATCCGGTGGCACAAGTATGGGAGCAGAAGTCAGGCGTCTTTTCAGTTCCTGAAAACTGTGCTCACACTATGGGGACCACTCAAACTTTTTATCTTTCTTAAGAAGTCCCGTGAGAGGTTTGGCCACTTTAGAGAAGTTCTCAACAAAGCGGCGACAATAACTGGCTAGACCAAGGAAACTCCTAACTTGTTTAACTGTTTCAGGCGGAGTCCAATCAAGAACGGCCTGAACTCTCTCGGGGTTGACGGCAATGCCCTTACCAGAAATTACATGGCCGAGATAGGTCACTTCTGGCAACCAAAATTCACACTTGGAGAACTTGGCATAAAGGCGGTGCTCTCTGAGTTTTTCTAGAACAAGTATAAGATGTTCGGCATGCTCTTCCTCGTTCTTCGAGTAAATAAGAATATCATCGAGGTAAACCACGACGAACTTATCTAAATACTCCATAAAGATCGAGTTCATCAAGCGGGAGAAAGTGGCTGGAGCATTTGTTAGACCGAAAGACATGACGGTGTACTCGTACTGACCATAACGAGTGACGAAAGCCGTCTTGGGGATGTCCCCATTTCTAATCTTGATTTGATGGTATCCTAACCTCAAATCCATCTTGGAGAAGACTGAGGATCCAGCGAGCTGATCATACAAGTCGTTGATCCTGGGAAGCGGATATTTGTTCTTTACCGTGACCAAATTAACGGGACGATAATCTACGACCATCCGATCCGTACCATCCTTCTTCTTAACGAAGAGGACGGGGCAAGCCCAGGGAGAAGAACTAGGATGGATGAAACCCTTTTGCAAGGACTCATCAAGTTGTTTCTTAAGCTCAGCTAGTTCTAAGGGTGCCATCTTGTAATGTCTCCTAGAGATTGGAGCGGTTCCTGGGATAAGCTCTATAACAAACTCTACATCTCGGTCGGGTGGAACACCTGGCAGTTCCTCTGGAAAGACATCCGGAAAGTCACGGACTACCGGAACAACTTCAAGATCTGGAAGAGGGCTGGCATAGGGCTGGCATTAAGAGAATAGAGTTGACGCTTTGCAACTCTAGTGGTGACAGTGACTGTCTTACCAGATGGATGTGTAAGCTGAACAGACCTAGTGAAGCAATCAATCTTGGCATGATGAGCTATCATCCAGTCCATACCCAAGATGATATTAATATCTGAAGACTTGAGGGCTACAAGTGATGCAAGGAACACAAGTCTGTCAACAAGGATTTCATTACCATGGCTTACACTAGAAGTTTGCCATTTGGAACCAGGAGTTTGAATGAGTAATGGGGAGGGCATATCACAAAATGACATGTCGTGCAAGCGGGCATAACTTTCGGAAATGAAAGAATGAGATGCTCCAGTATCGAATAGAACCGATGCCGGATGACAATTAACAAGGAGTGTACCAAGAACGACATCAGGATCATCATGAGCGTTTTTGGCTGAGACGTGATGCACACGTCCATGTTCGGTGGGAGCTGACTTGACACTGATCATCTTGCATGATGATTTATCACATCTAACAGATTTCTCGGACTAGGATGGAGCAACACGGGTCTGAGTGCAAATACGGGCAATGTGTCCCGGCTCTCCGCACTTGTAACAAATCCTGGAGGTAGGACGTGGACCCGTATTGGCAAACGGTCCATCAATAGACCTGGGTGGAGCATACTGCTGAACTGGAAGAGGTACCACATAAGATGGCCTCGGAGGATAAATGGGTGGAAGAACAGAGTTCGGAACCCAAATTCGGCGCTTCTGGGAACTAGTACCGAAGGAAGATCCCAAATCAAGGGCGTGCTTACGAGACTCCTCGTAAGTGAGTTGAGCTGTCTCTGCATTGATGGCCTTGTTCACAAGAGCCTGGAATGTGTTGCAATGATGCAGGTGGAGATCACGACGCAGTTTGGGGTTGAGACCCTTCCGGAACCTAGCCTGCTTCTTGGCGTCCGTGGACACTTCCTCTGTAGCATAGCGGGCGAGGTTCTCAAACTCTCTACTATAAGCATCAATAGCCATCTTAGCCTGTGTAAGACTACAGAACTCTTCTCTCTTACGATCGATAAGGTCTTGGGGGATATGATGTTCATAAAAAGCCTCGGTGAAATCTCTCCAGGTAGGAATCTGGCCAGCTGGAATCATGGCCTCATAGTTCTTCCACCAAAGACTAGCAGGACCTTCCAGGTGATAAGTGGCATAGATGACCTTGTCATCTTCAGCTACGTTCGCAGATCGCATCTTGTGAGTGATACTACGGAGCCAGTCATCTGCATCGAGTGGCTCAATGGGATGATGGAAGGTGGGTGGTTTCAGACGAATGAAGTCGTGGATGGTTGCTGATTCCTTGCACTGATGTGCGATGTTCTCCTCAATACGTGCCAACAAGCGGTTAGACTCACGCTTGTTTCTCTCCATCTCTAACATTAACTCTGCCAACGAAGGCTGGTCGGGAGGATCCTCCTCATCCCTACCACCTCCGTGGTTCTTCCTACGAACAGCTGAGCTTCGCTTAACTGAAGACATCCTGAGAAGCGAAACCGAGGACGAAAACATCAACAGCTATAGAATGCATAAGGTAGAACAAGAAATTAGTATCTCTCGAACTACTAGGATAATTCCGGCAGCATAACGGCAGTAAAATGCTCAGAATGAGACATCCTGCTAACAAAGGGTAGTTCAACATCTCAACATCACCACTCAAGGTACTGTGATAGTACTAAATAAACTATACTAGAAGAACTTGAAAACAGGAGTAGGACTCTGATCAACCAATCCTAAGGGACTATGGAGTAGTAACTCGTGATCCTGATAGACGAAGAGGAAGCCTAGTTCCTTAACCCCGTAGGAAAGTAGGATGACTCAGATCAGAAGACATGAGGTATAAGGAGTAAAAGAGCCTTACGTTCCCTTCCACAATCAATTCCCTTATATAACTAAAGAATTTCTAGACTCAACTTCGACCAGTTTGGCTTGGTAATCCTACAGGCAGTCAGGCTCTGATATCAACGCTGTCGGGACCCCGATCCTAGGTCACACCAGTCTAGCATGTAACACACCATATCACTTTGCGGCCTCACGCACGGTATCCCCACGGGTGCCACCTTACCTGGCTCGGGACCGTTTGCGCATTTTGGCTCACGTATATGGTAGTGTCGCTAGCATTCATATGACAGAGAACCCGGGCCGACATGACCAGTTATAAACCAAAAGTGGCACTAAATTACAGAGACAGGAATACGTGACCCAGCAACGAACGTGTCGGTCATCAACGTATGAACCCAAGTCGTAGCAAGCTACAGGGACTTAAAGGAACAACGCGTGACATTTCCCCTAAGGGACAGACACAGGAACGAAGAAGGACACATGCCGGTCAGCCTAAGTGTTCCGGAGCAGTAGCAAGCTACCAGTGCTCAGTGGAAGCACTAGGAGACATTTCCCTGTAAGATAGGCTACCAAGGGTAAACAACTAGGTGTCGGATCCCACACATACCAAGCATTTCAATAACATACACACAATATGCTCAATATGTGCAAATACAACATGGCATCACAACAAGACTCTAATAAACAAAGTATTTATTCATTAGGCTCCGAGGAGCCAAATATTACAAACATGGGTCTCACGACCCAGCATTCAGAGCATACAAGCAACAAGCGGAAGCACAACATGTCTGAGTACAGACATCTACGAATGAAAAAGGCTGAAGAGCCTGACTATCTACAACACTCGTCCAAGAACGTAGCTGAGGTACAAGCTACTTGTCGAAGTCCAAGCGGAACTACTAGTGAGACATCAATCTCATCTGCAAAACATAAATTAAGCAAACATGAGTACAAAGGTACTCAGCAAGACTTACATCAGATCCTATCATACATGCACTTGTATCAAGATGGCAAAGTGGGGTTTAGTTGCAGCAAGCCAGCTTTGACTCAGTGGCTATCCCGTACTACGATTGCTGGTAACTTTGAGGTGGCGCACACGAGTCCACTAAGCACCACACAATACACCACTATGGATTCATCCCCGTCTCCCTATGAGAAGGCCATCCATAGCACTCACACTTGTCTTGAGTATTTTAGAGTATCCACTTCAAGTTGTCTATGTACCACGTAAGCATCCAAGAAGTCCATAACCGTGGACCCGGCTATTCGAATAGATCATGTTAACCCTGCAGGGGTGTACTTCTTCACACTCGCTCTCGCCACTTACCGCCATGTACATCTCGTGTATCTCGGCAACCTTCAAGCGGAAGCCTGGCGAGGGTGTCAGCCACGACCTGACTAACCACACAAGACTCTAGTCCAGGTTTATCGCCTATTCGGGTTCCATCCGTAAGGAGATCCGGCCGGGGTGTCGCTCACGGCCCCAAATGATGTGCGCAGGGTTCCCAAGCCCACCTCGCTGAGTGGATCTACGCTTGGTACACCGTGCCACGGTGCCTAGTCTGTCCCAAGACCAACTGGCCAAGTGCCACTTGGTAGACTACTAACACTACCTACAAACACCAGAAACTAGTTGCAACTCCTGGACAGAGATCATGTTGATTAATAAGTCGAGAGGGGTCGAGTTACCGAAACCCAATGTGTGGTAGTAGCTAGTCATTGGACAACATACTCGGAACTCAGTTCTTAGGGACGGTTCCGGTGAGACAACCCACCATGTACTCCTACATGGCCTCTCACCGCTACCTTTACCAAAACGCGTTCACACACTTAACCCTCAGGATCAGAACATATCATTGCACTCCAATTCATTCCCAATGAATCAGACCTGACACACTCTAAGCAATAGCAAGCAAGGCATAGTAAGAGCACAACATGGCTTCAATCAACTCCTACACATGCTAGTGGGTTTCAACTATTTACTGTGGAATGACAGGTCATGCAGAGGAATGGGTTCAACTACCGCAGCATAAAGTAGCAGTTGAAGTCTTTGTTGTCCTAATGCAATAACAGGGAGCAGGAGCGAGAGAGGGGTTGTATCGGAATGAACAAGGGGGTTTGCTTGCCTGATAGAACAACGTGCAGAGCACTGCTCCTCTGACAGGTACTCTGGATCGGTCTCCGGAGCTGGACCTATCGAGAAGAACGGTGCCGACAATCAAACACAAGTATATGCAACAATATGATGCATGAATATGGCATGAAGTTATGATGTTGTTTGAGCTAATGCAACTAGCATTTTATTTGGTTGAATTCCATTTGAACCAAGGGTTCAAATGCAACTCTAGGAATAAGCATTTTTTTTAATGCCATTTATGTGTTTTCATATAAACAGTAGGCATAACTTCATTTGTCATGCATGAAAATGGTACAGATGGATAGATTGAATTTTTCTGATAATTTTTCATATATAAATTATTTCATTCTGAGCTACGGTTGAATTTCTATGATTTTTTGAAGTTTAAACAATTTTCTGGATTTTCCTAAACAAAAACAATTCTAGAAAATATTTATTACGTCAGCACTGCGTCATGCTTGCGTCAGCAAGTCAACAACGCTGGCTCAGGTCAAACCTGACGTGTGGGGTCCACTGGTCAGTGACTCAGTTAATTAACTGAGTTACTTAACACTAAACTAATCCTAACAGAAGGTCAGCAGGGCAGGGCCCACATGTCAGTGGCTAATCTAATTAACCAAAATTACTTAATTAAACTAAACAGTCAACTAACTGAAGGGATGGGGCCCGCCTGTCATTGACCCAGGGGGTCAAATCCTGGTTAAACCCCAGCTAACACGCCGGCGTTTAGCCGCCGGCGGCAGCAAACGCGGCGGAGGGCGTCGGGATTTCCATTCCGGGGGTCTTTTGAGCAGCGGAGACCACGGGCGAGGAGCTGGAGCTCGTCCGCGTCCATTCCAACAAGCAGCAGCAGCTAGGGCGGCTGGAGCTCGCCGGAAACGAGCTCGCGGCAGCGCCGGAGTTCGGGCCTCGTCGGAAATGGCGCTTCAGGGCACGGGGAGACCAACGAAGGGGTGCTATGGGCTCCTGGCAGTGTGGCAAATGCAGTGACACACCAAGTTGCGAGCCACGGTGGCTCTGGCCACGGCGGAGAGGAGACACAGCGGCACAACTCCTCGGGTCCGGTGGGTGGCATGGCTACGGCGTAAGAACGGCGAAACGGAGGGCAGGGTTCGAGGGAGAAGCTCACGGCGATCGCAGCGGTGCAGGCGGAGGGCTCGGAGGAGGGCCGGAGCGAGCAGGGCGGCGGAGGGGATCTCCGGCAGCCGGCGATGAAGAAGATGGCGGTGGCAGCTCCTCAGGGCGTCCGGCGACGTGTGACTCGTCGGAGAGGTCGAGGATGAGGTGGCGGAGCTCTCGGGCACCTTGGCTGGGCGTGGGGTGGCCTGTGGCCACGGCAGCGGCGAGCGACGGCGACGGCGGCGTTCGGGGGTGCGAGGAAGAGCAAGGGAGAGGAGGGGAGAGGCGACGGGAGAGAGCCAGAGGGGTCTGGGAGGTGCGTGGCAACCGCTAGAGCTTCCAGGCGGCGAGGGGGAGGGGCAGGCAAGCAGGAGGCGTGGCGGCCATGCGCGAGAGTAGCGGGCGCGTGCCCCTGCCTCCTGTCATCGCCAGGAGGATGACGACTGGCAGCTGGGCCGGCCCAGTGCCAGGCCAGCAAGTGGCCCAGGTAAAACTCTAACCCTTTTATTTTTTTCTTTTCTATTTTTCTGACATTTGTTTTGATTTAGTTTCTAAACTAAATCAATTATTTTCTTCTGACATTTTTTTTTTGCAGGGACCTAGGAATTAATCCAAGCCCCTCAAAATAAAGAATCAGAATTTTGGACATATATAAAATATACAATAATATATATCCAAGCAAATAACTATTGCATTAATTCCAAATGCCCAAAATAAATACTTATGAGCTCCTAATAATATTGGTTTAATTTTTATCTCTAACCAATATTTTTAGAGGGCCACATGAACATTTTCTTAGACCCTTTTGGAGCAATTTTTATTTGGGTCATTTTCAAAAAGGGTTTCTGAGGGTTTCACAAGTCCTCAATTCAATTTCATTTGAAAATTAACATGATGCAAACAACAAGACTAACCTAGTGCATACCAGAACTAGGGTTGTGACACATCTCCACAGTGCTTCTCCCCCAGTGCAAGGCTTCCTCGGCGGCGGCGGCCATACCAACCGGATTTGTTGTTGCTCCGGCTCCCGCTCGCTCGCACTGCTGCTGCTACTCTGGCTGTCGATAGCTTGCACTTCATGTGTTGTTGCTGCTGCTCTGGCTCTCGCTAGCTCGTGCTGCTACTCTGCTCTTCCCCTCGCTTGTGCTACTGCCCTGCTTTTGATCTCGCTCGTGCTACTGATGCTCGTACACGGGATGTTGTAGCTACACGAGCTGCTGCTCAGGCTCTAGCTCGCGCTGCTCCTCCAGACGCTTCTGCTTCGGCTGCTATCTGCTACTGTGTTCCCTGTCAATCCCCTGCTGATTTATATCACTCTTTCTCTACTACTAGTGCTCTAGCGGCCTAAACTACATGTGAAGTGCCTCTTAGCTACCAGTGCATTCAATTTTGACAGTAACATTCAAATACCACGGTAAATTTCAGTTTTGACAGTTAAGTTCAGAGTCAATAGTTTTTATCTCATCTATTGTAGTTAGGTGTTTTTTGGTGATTTAAATTTTACATCTATCAGTTTTTGGTCATGTATTTTACATCATCTATTGGAGATGATATTATAATCCCACTTGAGATTAGCGATGTTTCTCTTGTACTGCTTCAGCCTCGATATCTTATGGCTCGCCGGAGCTGCTCCAGCGATGGAACCATCCATCACAACAGAGCAATACCTTGGACGCTGTCTACAGACGCCTCAGATCTTCCTCCAAACCGACAGCCACGTCTACCACAAATTCTTCAACGACCAACCCAACGATGTTGAGGTGGGTGTGGCTACGCAAAATAGGTTGTACACTTGTCGAATCACTTATTACTCTACATTCATGTCGATGCATTAGGGCTATTTTGGTTCAAAGGAAAAAGTGATGGAAAAACATAGCAATAGGAAATTTTCCTAAGTCACTCTACTATTAAATTATTCACGCATTTTGTTGAAAGGAATGGAGCAAAACATCCACCTGGACCTACTTTTCAAAACCCTATTCATGAAAACAAGACTAAGTGCATTAGTGATAGAATAACATTCTAACTGTACACACTTTCGTATGGTTTCAATTTAATTTTGCCATGTTTTTGTGCATTCCTCCGCTCTTCCAATTCCTGTGAACCGAACACCCAAGTTGACAGAAATCCTGTGTTTACAAATGTTCTGTTCCCAACGTGCATTAATATCCTATTATAGTGCTTTTCTATCCCTGCATTTTCAGAGTCCTGCAAGCTAAAGGAACCCATACATAATTACTAAAGTTACATATAGGTGTCGAAGAAAACTTTGTGTGGTTTGTCATGCTCTTGCCGCGATGTCGTCCACGTCACTTGAGCTGCTCCATCGACAGAAGCATCCACCATACCAGACATCGCGACTCCTGACTGTCTTTTGCCGCCTCAGATCTCCTTCCCTGACGCCGTCACCCACCGCAACTGCATCACCATCATCGGCTTAACAGATGAACATGAGGAGTACACAGGTCCACAAGAGAGATCACACTCTTTTGTTTCTGCTTATGTTATGCATTACTTAATTTTACCTACTACTTTATCGTCCTATTCACCACTTAGAATCCAAGTCAGGTCCAAATTAATGTTCAAACTTGAGTTTTAAAATGCTTGTGGGGCACATATCGAGGCAACAATGAATATTATCTCTGTCTATTATCTGGTTCACCTAGGGTATGCTTATGTTGTGCATATTGGGTGGGAAACAAACAGTAAAGCAATCATCACCATCTGCCTTTTTATTAAACTAAAGCCATTATCAGCCTGCTATCATTATTTTTGGATCTACCACTGGTTGTTACCATCACTCTAGATTTCTGCATGCTCTCCTTGCATAATCTTACTATATTTTTTGTACGCATATCAGATATTGTACATAGTCATGATGAACATGTAGAGAAAAAGAGAAGAGTTTTGCCCAGCAATACAATGCCATGCAGACATCGCTCCATGGTGGGTGCAATGGCAAACTATCCCCCTCCAGATTGTAATCCAGAGGAAGGTATCTATTCTGAGGCAGATTCAGACGGAGCTGACCACTCCTATTTACCCCCCGAGGTGTTTGCTCTAACTTGGCATGATGATGTTGGTCATATCATGCATATCTTGCCTTGGAGTGCCTACTTTGGACATCATATATGTCATTTGCTTAGTTTAGACATGTTCTGTAACGCCACCTGTTTAGCTTCTATATCATATATGTGAATTATGCAATATCATCTCTTTTAGCCAGCCATAATATATGTGAAATATGCAATGCCATCATGTTTATCCAGGCATCATATATTTGAATAATATCTTGCCAATCCTTTTCTTCATTACATTTCTATTTGTCGACATTGTTTGTACATTCAAGTACTCTTCCTGTGAATCCAACATTTGAGTGAGTGATCAAAAAATCTGTAGTGAAAACAAGGTCTTCAGAGAAGACAATGCTACCAGTCGAAGCAGATCTCTTGTTGGGTCCCGATAGCTCCTCAGAGATTGATTAAAAGACAGATGACCAGTCCTATTCCCCCACCAAGGTGTATGCTCTAACTTGGCAAGGTTATACTGCTCATATCATGCATATGGTGTCTTGCATTGCATAGTTTAGACATCATATACACAATATTCAACACCATGTTCTTAGTTCATACATCATATATGTGAATATCCTATGCTTAGTATATAAATCACATATGTGAATTACATCATGTGATACTGATTACTTAGATAACATCTATGTGAATTATGTCATGCGAACCTAGTTACTACAGATATCATATAATTATCTCATGCCATCCTGTATAGTTAGTCATCATATCTTTGAATTATGTCATGCTATGCTATCCAGTTTAGATAAACATCATATATGTGAAATTATGTCATGCTATCCTTTTTAGTTAAACAATATACATGTGAACTATTTCATGCCCTCTTTTTTCCACATTATATATTGCATCTGTCTCTCACACAAGTTCTGTACATTCAACTACATTTCTTGTTTATCATCCATTTGAATTGGAGCGCGTGATGGCCATATTTAGCGGAGTAAAAACACAGTCTTCAATAAAATAGTGCTACCTCTTGGTGGAGAAAGCACCCAGGTTGTACATGCACGAGAACCAGCCCTACCACACATAACACAGACTCTCGCAGATTTTACCCCTACTGCGATGGACAGAGAACCAGCTTCACCCAATCAAATGCCAACCCGAGCAGATTGTAACCCAGTTCCACTTGACACAACACCATCTCCACCACAAAGCTCCCAAACAAGAGCAGTTAGTAAGGCAGCTCCAGCGCCCTAAGCGCTAGTACTACCACGACGAACCCCAACTCCACCAATTAGTACACCTGTTCCTGTGGACGAAGCACAACCATCCATTCGTAGTTTAGCATCTATCACATTGATGTTGTTAAATCCTATGCGCGTATCTTCCCATCATGGAAATATTATACGGAAAATGTAGGGAAATGCCAATTGTAGGTGTTCGTCCAGGATTTATGTGTAAGTAATTTTATTCATGGCAATTACTTTGCTTTGTCCCATACATTCTACCTCCATGCGGGTTATAATACAACAAATGTTCCCATTTTTCTCTATAGAGAAGGACCGATTTGGTAACGTCTATGAGCTCATTTTTTATTTCTAAGTACTATATCCTCCGTCTTACTGTACCCTGTTCGTGTAGAACAAGTGCTTAAACCTGAAGAACAACTATTCTCATTTAAGATTCCATTGCTATGTGCATACTGCTTTCCTCTTGTATCACTATATTTACTCATACAAACTTATTTTTAAATTGAAGTATCCAATCAAAACTCCAATGGCACAACACGTATGTTTAAGCATGTTTCTTTAACAAGTTTGCTCTTCTAAATTACTCTTTTGATTTTAATTTCAATTGTGTATACTGCTGACTTCTCATATCATGCACATTACTAGCATCCACTACAAAAACATCACTTCCGTGATAATACGTGTTTTTCACAATAGGTCACGTTTTCGGTCATGCATGTACATCCATGACGATTTTATGATAGAATCAAGATAGTCATACCTGTGTTGTCGTAGAAGTGTTCCATGACAATACCAGAATTATCATCACGTAAGTGTCCACTTTCATGATAATAAATGGTGCGTCATGGAAGTGTTTTCGTCAAGGGTAACCGACACATGGCATCCACCATAACGGGTCGCTGTTAAGCTATCAGGTTCCGATTTGGATCCGATAACCCGTTAACAACTATGACCAATGGGGATTTTCCATGTGTAAAATTCTCAATCACCGGAAGATCCACGTGTCAGCTCATCGTTGGGACAGATGTCATCCCTACAATAGATAGAATACACCTATGACATGTCGACATGTGGCATAGCCCAGCAGTGGCCCATTCAAGGTAAAATGGCTGGCCCACCTAAAGGCCCGCCATATATTTTCACACACTAATGGGCTGGCCAGTTAACAGCCTGCCATGTTTTGGATCAAGTTGAGGCCCATATCAGATAAGGCCCGTTCATAGCCTATCCTATTTTGGGCCAAATTACGGCCCATATCAGATCAGGCTCGTTAACAGGCCAATGTTTGTTTGGGCCCAATCTAAGCTGGGTTTGTATTTCAGCATGTTAAATGCCAGTTTACCAGCTTGGCCCAATAATAGTTTCGGCCTGTTAGCGGCCCATGGTGCATCTGGGCCGTTGTCGGCCCGGTTTCACTTTACGCCATTTAACGGCCCATGGAGAAACTAGGTTATTACTTGTCTGAAGTAACTTTAGGCCTCTTAAAGGCCGGTAGTCTTCGTGGATAAATTTCACCCCAACAGGCCTGTCGGCCTGTTAATGGTCTGTCTAACAACTGGGCCTAATTATAGCCCATGTTGAATCCAGCATGCTTAAAGCCCATCTGTTAATGGCTCGTGACACTGTTGGGCCTACGGCCCGCATTGATACCAGCCTGCTTAAAGCCCATAAATTTATTGGGCCAAACAAGGCCCGAGATATTTTTTGGCCTGTTAACGGCTCGTACTATTTGGGCCAAACATGGTCCCAAGGCATTTTCGGCCTGTATTGGCCCGTGAATTTTTTTCGCTCAATGCTAGCCCAATCTAGTTTTTAGCCTGTTAAAATCCCATGGTATTCTCTAGCCCAGCTGGCCCAGAACTTTACTCGGCTTGTTAAAGGCGGAAAACTACTATACATTTAGACCTGCAAATGTCCCAAGATGATTATAGGCCCACGTTTCGGCCCATATATAGCGAGTTACGTGCCGGCATGAAGAACGACAACATTTAGATCCATTGAAGCTTCTGGCCTAAATTATAGCATACGAACCAAGAATAAACCTAGACTATACAATAAAGAAAGTACGACATATAACATCCACTGGGCATCAAAGTTCGTCACCGGTGATAATGAAGCACAATGTGGCCACGGATTACATACACTGGGCATCAAAGCTCGCCACCAGTGCATTAAACGCGATGACAAAAGAATATACAAACTGAGGGCACTTTAGAAGGCATTAGCCTGCCCGTGCGCTGGACCCAAAGCAGCTAAACAAGCTGTTGAGACCTCTGTTGTGTCACCGATAGATGCTCTAACTATAGCTGCGTAGCAAGAAAGCACACATGGGTGTCCTTTGCGGCCTTCTTCGCATCATTGACATCAAGTTGGAGCTGAGCTGAAGCAAGCCTTTCCACTTTAAGTTGAGACTGAAGAAGTCGAACTGATTGAGGCAACAACTGCACAGAGGTTGTCTCGCAGCTGCTAGTGAGTAGCTTCAACTCACTGTCTTCATCAAGACATGACCTTGGGGTCATCGTGCTCTCTTCAAGATGGTTTGGCTCACTATCTTCCCAAAAGTTCTGCCTGGCATGAGAGATACGACTCTGAAAGAGAAACAAGGAGACACGTAACAGGTTTCACAATTATATAAGCAAATAAATGGATCTGTTATGCATAAGGAACATGTTTCTATAACTACAATTTAAAATTGTAGTTGTTGCAAACATCCAATCAGATGTAAACACCAAAGTAAATAGCAGTGCAGGAAATTATGCCTATCCAAATCTATACTAGAACAAAGTTTGAAGGATTGAGAAGGATGAGCTTACATTACATGTTAACACGAGCTGGATAAAGCCCTTCTCCGTGTTGATGGAAGGATAATTCAATAAATTCCCCAAAGAAACTTCTTAATAAGCGTTGCCTTTATGCTACATTTTGTTAAGAGTACTATAGATCAAATAATATTGGAAGAAATAGAGGATAATGAAACTGAGGTGTAGAGTGATGATACATAATCAAATAGCAATTAATTAAGTACAACGTTACAAGGAAAATGGTACTGACAAGAGGAATGTAGACATTAACATGTGAAGTGGCATTGACATTATTCAACATCTTGGTAAGAGTAAATGTTGATCTGATAATTTGGAGAAAGTGGAGGGTAGGGTACATAAGATGTAGAGTAATTATAGACAATCAACTATCTCGCAATGCAAGTACAGTAATACTATCACCATCCGTTATTACGTGTTGCTCAAATGGATGTATCTAGCACTATAAAGTTCTAAATACTTCCAATTGAGCAACATTTAATTCAATACAGAGGGAGTACATGACAACAGGTACTTACATGAGCAATCCAAACTTCATAACCATTGTGTTAATTCTACACCTATCTAAGAGTAAATATAGATCTTATAATTTCGAGCAAAGGGAGGATAAAGAAGCGAGCATTTACAGTGATGCCACATAATCAAACAACAATGAGTGTAAGTATGGTGACAAAGGGCAAGAGGTACGCATAAGAGAAATGCAGTGCCCACTATTGTCTTGAGATCATATGATCCTTTGACAAAGGAGATTCATCTAAAATTAGTTTTCATACAAGTAAGAAGGTAAGGCACATGAAGAAATTTAGGAGTTCAATTTTTGAATTGATATCATAGACAGTACCTGATGCTGGGCTCTCAGCAGTTCTAATAGGGGTTGGCCTGCTGATCTATCTGATTTAACAGCTATCACTATCATTTTCCAAATACCTACTTTCTACTCCTTGAGGATCTGCACTCACCCACTTCCTTTTGGACATCTATTACAAACGAACAACATTGACTGGAAAAACATAGTATGATGACACATGGAATAGGTATAGAAAATAGATAGGTATGGCGTATACTCATGTATGATGCATAAACTAAGCAGATGGTGGTATGTAACAAAGTAGAAGTGATGCAAGATGTCATATGCAAAATATGTGCGACCAATACAACCTTGGCAAGTTAGAGCAAGCACCTTGATGGGTGAATAAGATAGGCCATCCTCCACCATGCCAAGTTTGTTAGCCAATGGATTGTTCCGCAATATTCCTTACATGCGCCCATTCTTATATTGATTTTTATCATGTTCAATACCTAACATGCATGAAAACCAAAAAAAGTGAGATTATCTTTGTAATGCAGAAGTGATTCTAATCCAATATTGCCTCCCTGTAAACCCCTTTCTGCTATCTCTGCAATTCTTCTCAGAGATGCCATGCATGCTGTAATTTGGTGTGTGCATTAATATAATGTGGTCTACTACTCAAAATATGAGAGCTCCAGAAGTGATGATACTTCGTAGATGATAGCTTCAACATACAGTATAGAAGAACAAGTCGGCCTGACCTGACAGATTTAAAATACACTAAGGGAGAACAATTCGACCTGACCAGTCGATCACTAATGTCTCTGCTACTCTTCCCAACAAGAACATACTTATTAACGAAGAGAAGATGATCACGTTAAAGAAGAGCAAAAGAGAAAGCAGATTGAAGATATTACAAGTCTTTCTATACAATGTCTGTTGCCCTCCCATGATGAACGAGAGCGCACAAAGAAATACTATTCCATCCGGACTATCCATATGTGGCTCACATGCATTTCAAAACTGAAGTAGAAACATTTAGCTGACGAATTAAACATGTCTCAGTTTTACTAATATCAACATAATATAATATACGAATTTGTACAACTAATCTTGTTTAGCTCGATGGGTGGAGCAGTGCCCTTTTCCGTTCATGTGGCATGGGTAAACTAGGAATGTCGGAGGGACAAACTTTCGGTCGGAAGATATTTTGATGTGAGCGGGAAGTTTGAAAACTTTTGGCAGCTAAAATTAAGTGTTCTGCTCTTGTACGTCCGACTATGATATCATGGCCGAGAATTTATTTGTTTTGGACAAAAAAAGTGCAAGTTTCGAAAATCAATGTCTCCAACTTGAAACTTAGATTGTCCATTCAATTCCAAATATGGATCACTGAGCTAGTGGAAGCAAATACCATCATATTGTATTCAAATGAAATTCCAAATGTGTTTATCCTAAATATGATGACAAAAACAAAAATGTGTATGTGTATGCATAAAGTGGATGATTATAAAGTTTGAACATGGTCGTATGTGTATATCTCTAGGTTTGATATATGAATTTGAAATCACGAAATCCCAGCTTAAAAAATGTACCTCCGTTTAAATAAATTACAAAAGCTAACGATGGAGTCGAATTCCAAAATTCCAATCTTAGGTTTGTAATTCTTGTACTTCAAAGTATATCATGCATGTTCAAAACTATAGTTATCTCATAGTCCAAACTGTGCAACAAATTGATCAACCGTGAGTGCACACACTATTGACCATGTACATATCTCAATTACGCTAAAGTCTCTCAAATATAGACATGTCACTCTTTATGTGAAGCCACCCCCCCCACACACACTAGTCGTTCTCTCCCCCGGACACGAACACAGGAGCACATTAATCCCCACTCTCTTCTAAGTCCGGACCCCAATATAGGCCTCTATCACTTTGTCTCTCGAGCATGCACACATCTCTTTCCCCACTTTCTAGGTCTTCCGACATCTCTCTTTCCCAAGCACACGTAATATATAGAGTGTATCTTGCCCATACACACAAAATGCCGCCCCAAATGTCTATCTCCCTAGTTATGTGGTTCTCACACACTCACCTCACTCACCATCGCTTACTGCAAACAAGCACCCTTTGTCTCCTTGTGCACCACTCTCCTGTTTATATCTCTCCCACATGCCGACCCGACCTAGCTCCTTCCCTACATAGATATATGTCATGACTCTTTCCATAGCTCCCTAATGTATCATCATTCTCAATATCGCATGTTGTTCTCTACACCATCTATTCTAGATCTCTCATGAAGTCTCTATCACACACACGATGACTCGCGTCCTTGCGTCTCCGTACATAGGCCACTTTCGAACGACGTGAACCTTGTCTCCCTATCTATATGCCACTTCCGCACACAAAAGACCCCTCTCTCTCCCCCTCTCTTCCTCTCTCTCTCCCTCGCTATCTCTCTCTCTCTCGCTCTCACACCCCTCTCCCACACACACTCGATGTATCTTCCAAATAGTCTGCTCAACACCCGCACCCATGCTATCCCGCTACTACACAAGTCTTTCTCTATCTTTGACACACATGTCACACCATTCCCCCTTCCCTATAAGGTTTACATCATTTGTGGTCTCTCTTCTCCACATACACACACTCCCTCTCACACAGACACACACGCTCAAACACACACAGACACGCACAAACACCCATCTGTGTAGATCCTTCTTTTAAGATAGACACCCTTGCATATCCTCTCCAGCTCTAGGTATATATGTATATATCCCCTCTCTCTAGATCACACGCACACCAAAAATCTCGATATCTCTAACTCACACATCTCTCCCATGTCCGCATGTGTATCTCACATAGTCACTCTCTGATTTATGTCTATGTGTCTACATGTTACACAACACAAAGCCCCATGCACATGTCTCTCTCTATCCTCCACACACAGACACACAGCACGCGCACGCGCTGTCTCTCTCTCGCACACATGCTCAACCAAAAGGTTTTCTTGTGAATAACTTAACGTCTATTCATTAATAGGCATGGCAGTACGACGAACACGAGAGGTGAAAAAGAATAAATCTACACGTCTGTAGACCACCTAATATAATAACTAGGACTAGAGCGAGCCGAAAGCACACCGCCGTCACCCCCACCTTATCGGCGACGGGAAAACATTGTTTTACACAGTCAAGAAGTCATCGTGCTAAGGTCCCACATGCTCGGCCATTGAATAGAATGTAGATCCAAGTTTATGGAAACAAGTATCAATAATACATTTTCATATCCAATCTTGTTCTTATGAAAAAAACCGAGTTGGTGATGATGGTATGCATACCATCTTGCAATATAGACCATCTGATCTATATCTGACAGATAGAAATTAAACTAAAAGATACCCGCACCTCTCTCCACATTTGCACACAAGGCCTTCCATCGTTCATCCTTATCTCCCACAACCTCATTGTTGAGCAATTAAAAAAGGAAGCTAATATGGAATGGTGGTCGGATACACGGCTTCGGTCCAAAGCTTAACTTTCACTCCTACTGATAGTATGTAGAGTGTTTAACAAAAACTACCAGTTTCAACCAGCCCCAGGAAGAAACTATTATACAAAAAATAGCAAAAACATACCCAAAATTTCTTAAACCGTGCTAAAAAAGTACTACCTAGTGCCGATTAGGCTCGTTTAAACCCGTTTATGACAGGGTTCGCCCACACGTCCGTGCTGCCGAGGCAGCTTAAACCGACACATTTTGCTTGACCGTTGATGCAAGGGATCCACATCTAACCTTCTACCATGTTCTTCCTCCTCCAATCATTATTTTTCCTAAACATTACTTCAAATAGTTCTTATGCGTGTTCGTCGGTGGCACCGATGATGAGTGAGTTGGCCTCCGCGCTAGCCTCCGCATGGGTTGGCTGGCTGGCTCGAGCGTGGCTCATGCGCGAGAAAGCCACCGCGCTAGACTTCGCTCAAGCAGGATGGCTAGCCTTAGTGCGGCGCGCACGAGAAAGCCGCCGCACCATCGTGCCAACCTAGCTAGCAAACCTTGCAGACAAGAAGCTAGATGCATCCAGCAAGGTGTGTGCTAGCTTGGCTAGCTAGCGACCGCGAGCGCCGGACGGAGCTGTCATCCGGGCTACCGCAAGCGCTGCCGGCTCTTTTGACCTCGCCTTTTGCCAGCGGCGGTAGCTGCATCCCATGGCCGAGGATGATGAGGTGGACGGGTCGGAGGTAGGAGGTCACTCGGGGATTTTTGTCCAGACTGACATGTAGGTCCCACAAGTCATGACGTGTAGCTTGCCGGTCAGATTGAAGGCATTGACTTAAGGGGCGACATGGGTTGAAACATGCCTATATCGGTACTTGGTAGTTTATTGCGTTCGATTAAGAAATTTTCGGTATGTTTTTGCTAATTTTTCTAGAGTAGTGGTTTCTTGGTAGGGCTAGCTGGTAAGTGGTTGTTTCTTGGTAGAGGTTTCTTGTAAGGAACAATGTACTAGCGACAAAAGGTGATTCTAGGTTGTGTTTTACTCCAACGAGTACCACTAGTGGTCGCGGGATTGTATAGCTTGTTTTGTGGGTTCGATCGCGGTCGAACTCACGGCGGCCTTTTTTGAAGTCGAACGGATGTGTCGCACCACAATCTGGGTGCACTTGATAGCCCTGCCACGTGAACAGTTTTCCCTGCCATCATCTCTCGGCTCGCCTACTAGAGTAGAACTCCTATATATCATTTCACATGATGCAAAGTTTCTCGCTTGCGTGCTCGCCCAAGCCGCACCGCGCTTGCAGCTTCCTCATCAGCTACCATATTGAAACTAGCGCCTACCAATTAAGCCCGAGGAGCCGGAAAAGCCTGGCGCGGCATTGGGAACTATGCAATATAGCTCTGTACATAAAGTGCTACTCTGTAGCTTGTGGCGTTGCATGCATGGACTTTGCTCCATTATCGGCTCTAAACTCTATAAAAACTCCTATTGACATGATTTTTTTAAACCAAAGCAAAAGCTTTGCCTCATCTCAATCGTAAAGATGGAAATACAATGTTCGACGAGATCCATTACACCTCCACAGATGGAAGCGAAAAGCCTAGTCTCGCGTATCAAAGAACTCAAATGTTCTGCCCCGCAGTAACCGTCGTTGACAAACAGGCTGCAAGTGTGTGCGTGAGAGGAGCGGCTGAGTAGGCCAGCTATGCGCTTGAATAGAGCATGGAGAGTACGCACTATGCATGTGTACTTTCCATGCATTGATAGTACAGCGATGGTTCTAGAGAACAGTAGTACCCTCCACTTGCAACTGTAGCTCCTTGGCCTTGAGATTCAAGAGTTCAAAACTGGTGCACTATAGAAGTACAGTACATCGCACTACTAAAAGTAGTAGTACTACTACTACTATCGTACAACGTAGTAAATAATAACCTCACCATCGTGGGGTACTAGGCACTACCACTATGCGTGCCTGCATAACTTCTTTAACAGAGGGACGAGGCCCTGCAGTTATGCTCCTTTCTCCTCCTTGCCAGCTCCCCTTCCCCCGAAGAGACCAAGGCAGTTCGGCGTTGCTCCAATGGATTCGCCAGGAGGTTCTCCTCCTCGTCGGGGTTGGGAGACCTTGGACGACGATCCTCTGGGAGAAATCGCATGCTGCTCCGACGTCCTCACCGCCGAAGACTCAGTGCTTCTTGCAACAACTATTTTAAGACGGTGCTTAAACATGCTTGTGAAAATGCCATTCTTGGTGGTCTTCCATGCATCCTCGAGGAGAAGGTTATTCTATGAGACAATCCTTTAAACAGTCCACCGCTCCCAGGCCATGGTTGCACATTGACTCTGCTAGAGTTGCCGACATTGAGAGGTAGTCGGATTTTGTCCGATGAGCAGGTTAGTCATGGAGTTTGATCATGTGGTGTATATTCTAAATATAGTACTCTACTTAGTTATTCCACCCCATAATTTTGCCGCTACCCACCATCTTATATATAGGTCTGGGTTGGTGCCAATGAAGATTGGCTTGCATACCTCCAGCCAGATACCACCATCATTTTGCGCGACATCCATAGCAGCGCGGCCATTCCCATAGACCCCTTCTCTACCATTGGGACCAGCCTTCCAGACTGGCTGGGCTTGAATACGTATGATGATGCCTATATGAGATTGAATAAGACAACAATTGCGGACCCGCCGACAAAGCGGCGTGGCTACGATGATTACTATCTCATCGCGGTGTTTGACATAAGGATTTCCATCAATAAAAGAGGCAGTAACAGTAGAGGCTGGCACATGTTGGCCATGACAGTTTTGTACCCCTACACGTTCGAAGACGCCGTGTGCCATGTAGGCTGCATCGTCGCGGTGACAAGCCAGGGGACTTGTTTAGCTCGCCATCCTAAGGTACGGGAGATTACAAACGGAGTGCACAAACCAGCATTTGCATCCCTAACGGTACTCCATTATTTTACAGGGACCATGCGCTAATCAAAATAAGATCTCCAATCCTGGATGTGCATTTGCATCCACGATTTGGTCGTACCTGGAACCTTGTAGCTGACTTTGGCATATTGGGATCAACTATATTAGCAGTTGTTACCCATGGTACCACTGATGTGCAACATGGTCACACGATCTACCACGATCGGACCATCACCATCTACCCAAGTATTCCATTTTCTCATTGTTGTGTGTTAGAGTAGTAGTAACTTGTTAGTTATTTTATTTTCTTGTCTGGGACATGTTTACTATACTAGTACTACATTTTAGTATTAGATTTTTTAACCCTCTCGCCTTCTGTTTCATTGTAGTACTACTTTTTACCTTGGAGGACGCGTATAGCTAGCTAGGCCCTTGAAGACTTGAACCCACTAGCTCCCACCATTTTTGTTTTTCCATGTCTTACTATCTCATCCATGTAGACAAGTGTGGCTATATATAATAAGCCGGTTATTTTACTTCCTCTATACCGGAGTAGTACTATTTGCTGCACAATATTATTGACCGCCATATTTGAGCACAACATTATTATGCATGGACCTTGACCATTTACGTCACCATGTGTCCAGATCTGAGATGTCGCGTGCACCAGATGAACTGCGTCGAGTTCGACCCCCGTGATGCTATGTGGGTGCCGAGGAAACTCTTGGAGAGTACTCTCTTTTCATTGGGGACAACTACCACATTGTGAAGTGGATGACACCTTCCATGCATGACATCGAAGGCCTGCCGCTTATGAAGCATGGTTGTGTCTTCAGTGCGCACCGCCGGATGAACGACATGCTGGGACACGCTATCCCTGATTTATGCCGCTTCAGCTTGGATGAGTCTCCATCGTGTGGAACCAAACTAGAAAGTTGTGACAATGATTCACGTTGCCCAATGCTATGGATCATACCAACTATGTGTTGGGGAACGTAGTATTTTCAAAATTTTCATACAATCACGCAAGATCTATCTACCAGATGCATAGCAACGAGAGGGGAGAGTGTGTCTACGTACCCTCGTAGACCGGAAGCGGAAGCGTCTAGTGACGCGATTGATGTAGTCGGACTTCTTCGCGATCCAACCAATCAAGTACCGAACGTACGACACCTCCGCGTTCAGCACACGTTCAGCTTGATGACGTCCCACGAGCTCTTGATCCAGTTGAGCTTCACGGGAGAGTTTCGTCAGCACGACGGCGTGGTGGCGGATATGATGAAGTTACCGTCGCAGGGCTTCGCCTAAGCGTTGTAACGATATGACTGAGGTGTGTTACTGTGGAGGGGGGCACCGCACACGGTTGGGAGAGATCAACTGATCAACTTGTGTCTATGGGGTGCCTCTACCCCCGTATATAAAGGAGTGGAGGAGAGGGAGGGCCGGCCCTCTCTATGGCGTGCCCTAAGGGAGTCCTACTCCCACCGGGAGTAGGATTCCCCCTTTCCTAGTAGAACTAGGAGCCCTTCCAAGTAGTAGGAGTAGGAAAGAAGGAAAGGGAAAGAGAAAAGAAGGAAGGAGGGGGTGCAGCCCCTCTCCCTAGTCCAATTCGGACCAAGCCATGGGAGGGGCGCAGCCTCCTCCCCCCTTTCCCCTAAAGCCCAATAAGGCCCATATACTCCCCGACGAATTCCCATAACTATCCGGTACTCCGAAAAATACCCGAATCACTCAGAACCTTTCCGATGTCCGAATATAGTCGTCCAATAAATCGATCTTTATGTCTCGACCATTTCGAGACTCCTCGTCATGTCCCCGATCTCATCCGGGATTCCGAACTACCTTCGGTACATCAAAACATATAAACTCATAATACCGATCGTCATCAAGCGTTAAGCGTGTGGACCCTACGGGTTCGAGAACTATGTAGACATGACCGAGACTCATCTCCGGTCAATAACCAATAGCGGAACCTGGATGCTCATATTGGCTCCTAAGTATTCTACGAAGATCTTTATCGGTCAAACCGCATAACAACATACGTTGTTCCTTTTGTCATCGGTATGTTACTTGTCCGAGATTCGATCGTCGGTATCACCATACCTAGTTAATCTCGTTACCGGCAAGTCTCTTTACTCGTTCCGCAATACATCATCTCGTGACTAAATCATTAGTCATTTGCTTGCAAGGCTTATTATGATGTGTATTACCGAGAGGGCCCAAAGATACCTCTCCGACACTCGGAGTGACAAATCCTATTCTTGATCTATGCCAACACCACGAACACCTTCGGAGACACCTGTAGAACATCTTTATAATCACCCAGTTACGTTGTGACGTTTGATAGCACACAAGGTGTTCCTCCAGTATTCGGGAGTTGCATAATCTCATAGTCATAGGAACATGTATAAGTCATGAAGAAAGCAATAGCAGTAAAACTAAACGATCATAGTGCTAAGCTAACGGATGGGTCTTGTCCATCACATCATTCTCCTAATGATGTGATCCCGTTGATCAAATGACAACTCTTGTCTATGGCTAGGAAACATAACCATCTTTGATCAATGAGCTAGTCTAGTAGAGGCATACTAGGGACATACTGTTTTGTCTATGTATTCACACATGTACTAAGTTTCCGGTTAATACAATTCTAGCATGAATAATAAACATTTATCATGATATAAGGAAATAATTAATAACTTTATTATTGCCTCTAGGGCATATTTCCTTCAGTCTCCCACTTGCACTAGAGTCAATAATCTAGTTCACATCTCCATGTGATTTCATATTGATAGTTCAGATCGTTATGTGAATAACACCCATAGTTCACATCGCCATGTGACCAATACCCAAATGGTTTACTAGAGTCAATAATCTAGTACACATCGCTATGTGATTAACACCCAAGAGTAGTAAGGTGTGATCATGTTTTGCTTGTGAGAGAAGTTTAGTCGACGAGTCTGACACATTCAGATCCGTATGCATTTCGCAAATTTCTATGTCTAGAATGCTCTGCATGGAGATACTCTAGCTAATGGCTCCCACTTCCAATATGCATCCAGATTGATACTTAGAGTCATATGGATTAGTGTAAAACTTGCATCAGTGTAACTCTTTACGACGAACTCTTTATCACCTCCATAATCGAGAAAACATTTCCTTAGTTATGCAGTAACTAAGGATAATTTTGACCGCTGTCCAGTGATCTACTCCTGGATCACTTTTGTACCTCCTTGCCAAACTCATGGTAAGGTACACAAGAGGTTTGGAACATAGCATGGCATACTTTATAGAACCTATGGATGAGGCATAGGGAATGACTTTCATTCTTTCTCTATCTTCTGCCGAGGTTGGGCTTTGAGTCTTACTCAACTTCATACCTTACAACTCAGGCAAGAACTCCTTCTTTGGCTGATCCATTTTGAACTACTTCAAAAACTTGTCAAGGTATGTACTCATTGAAAAAACTTATCAAGCGTCATGATCTATCTATAGATCGTGATGCTCAATATGTAAGAAGCTTCACCGAGGTCTTTCTTTGAAAAACTCCTTTCAAACACTCCTTCATGCTTTCCAGAAAATTCTACATCATTTCCGATCGACAATATGTCATTCACATATACTTATCAGAAAGGCTGTAGTGCTCCCACTCACTTTCTTGTAAATACAGGCTTCACCGCAAGTCTGTATAAAACTATATGCTTTGATAAACTTATCAAAGCGTATATTTCAACTCCGAGATACTTGCACCGGTCCATAGATGGATCGCTGGAGCTTGCACAATTTGCTAGCACATTTAGGATTGACAAAACCTTCTGGTTGCATCATATACAACTCTTCTTTAATAAATCCATTAAAGAACACAATTTCGTTATCCATTTGCCAAATTTCATAAAATGTGGCAATTTGTGACGCCCGAAGACCGACGTCCCAGAAGATTCCAGAAGATTCCAGATGTTCCGGGTTCCCCTTGTGTTTCTTTTGTGCTTGTGTTATTTTTTTTGCATTGCATCATGCCATCATGTCATATTTATTTTGCATCTCAACCTAAATAAATTGTGTGGACCTTCGGTCCATTTAAATCAAGGGAAGGATGACTTCTCTTTAAAACATATAAAAGCCTCTCAATATTATTAGGGAGCTATATAATAAATATTCCATTTGTTGGAATTAACCCAACACACTTGCAATATTCCCCATGCCCCTTTTGTTTCAAGTTTCACCATCAAAAATCCTTCCTATATTTCTTTTCCCGTTTATCGAGGTTCCTCCAAAAACCTCAACACTTTTGGACACTTTTAAGTCCTTGCCCGTGCTTGATCATCTTCCTCTTCGTCTTTCTACCTTTTATTCGCAAGTGACATTTTCCTGTTCGAGAGATGTTCAATATCTTCCTATAAATACTAGGTCATGCCAAGACCGCCTCCTCCAATTTCCATGTCTTTTGGAAGTGCTTTGGTTGTCCTACGGATTTATTCAAGTTTGAGTTATTTTTCAAACTTGCATAAATTAGTAGTCTCTAAAAACTGCCAAAGGAGTTTATTAAAATAGCCCACAATTCCAGGGTTGTAGGGATATTTTTATCTCAGCCAAAACCATCTCCAAACTCTCTGGGCATTTCTATATTTGTTCTATTTTTTTTTAAATGGAAAAAGAAAAGCCAGAGAGAGAGCCAGCCGGCCCAGCCATCTGGCCAGGCCCAACCTCCCTCCCAGCCGGCCCATTCTTCCTCCCTGGCCCAACCGCAGCACTCCACCGTAACCCTAGCGCTCTCTTCCTTTCCCCTCGTTCCTTTTTTCCCCTTGATGCGCCGCCAGCTTCTCGTTCCCGAACCCCGCACTCGATCTTCCCCTCGAGCCCCGATTCCCTCTCCTCTCCAGCGCTCGCGAAACCTCTCTTGATTCGACCTCCCTTGTCTCCCGCACCCAGACCTCACCTCGCGCTCCCCTCGAGCCTTCCCTCCTCGCCGCTCTCCCTCGCCAGACCACAGTCAGCAGCCGTGTTCCCCTCTTCGCCGAGCGATCTCCCTCGAGGTCCTGCGCCCGAGCCCCCGTCGGCCTCCGCCAAGACCGCGCTTCGCGCCTCCTCTTCGCCATGCACCAGCGCCTCGCCTCCCCTTTCCTCCAGGCCGCCAGCGACGCCGGCCCCGTCGCCAAGAGCCACCCACCGCCGGGCCAGGGCGTCCGCCGCCTTGCCGTCTTCTCCCGTGCGTCGCTCCAGCCCCGAGCCCGACCTCCTCCTCTGGTCGACGCCCGCAGCCAGGGCCGGCCAGGCTCCCTCGCCTCCTCGTCTTGCAGCACCCCTGCCGCGCCGTTCCTCCTCGACCAGGATCCGCCGTCGCCCCTTCGGACGCCTCTCCTCCTCGGTGGCCTCGTCACCCGCCCTGCTGGTCGCTCCTCCTCACTGCCGCCCGAGCTGTGCGGGAGACGGACACCCCGCATCCATCTCCTTTTTGTTGCGTTGTTGTTTATTCCAGGGCCTCGAAGGACAAGTACCGCGACTTCACGGCTTCGCCAAGTACCCCTACGGCTCGTCAAGATCGGCATGTCCAAAGACCTTGGTTCCGTCAAGTTCCTCTTCAAGATGTACGACGACCTCGAGTTCGACTACCCGATGCGTCGAGTTCAACTACACGATGACAAGTACCCCTTCGAAGAAGTGAACAACTACGAACGAGAACGCCTTCATGAACAAGTACCACTACCGTCGCCCCGGATAACGATGGATGCACCAAGTACATCTACGAACGAGTTCGTCTACCATCGTCGTGTACCCCTACCGATGCGCCAAGTACCTCTACGGAACGAACGTGTACGACCACCTTCGGTGATGAAACGAGTACAACTACTTCCCACTACGGAACGAGTACCCCTATCGATGAACGAGAACGTCTACTTCGACTTCTTCCACTACGTCCCTCGACGACTTGAACCCCTCCGAGAACGTTTGTTCCGAAGGTATACCCCGAGACGATGACCCGTGACATGTTGTGATGTAAGAAATGTTTGCCCTTGTGTGCACCGTGTCGTTTCATCTTTTGTCGTGTTCCTCGGTTACCTCGTCGCCAACCCGTGGGAACCCGGCAACGGGATCACCCCATCATCTTGCATGTCTCGCTCTCCGTTACCTTTTGCACCGGTCTCTCAACGAGTTACCGGAACCGAATTGTTGTGTTGCATCATTTTCGGATCGTTGCCGTGGCACCCTTTTTCCTTCCACCACGGTGACAATGCTTCACATCTCTTATGTTAATCTTTTAATAAATTGCATAAAACTTGATCATGGCATCCGCATCATGTTAACAACATTAATATATGTGAATTGTTGATTGTTTAAAATTACTAAACATGCTCATGGGGATTTTTCTGGAATTGTTGTTGTTCTTCCGGCCTCATTTAAAATGTCTAAATAGTGTAGTTTTATTATGCTTCACCTCTTGCCATGTTAACAAACATTTAATCTTGTCTTGTAAATAACGAGAGTCAATTAAATAATTAAAATGTGGTGTTTCGTCAATATGCAACTCTTGCATATTGAGCTCCGCTTAACTTGTAGTGTTGTTTGTGCTCTTTGCCATGCCATGCATATTTAAATCGGACATGCATCATACTTGTTTGTGCATCGTATGCCATGTTTATGCTTGTGTGTTTACCGTGTTGTTTTGCTTCTTTCCGGTTGCTTCTTTTGTTAGCTTCGGTTTCGTTCCGGAGTTGTGAGGATTCGCTCGACTGTGTTGCTCCGTCTACTTCGTGGATCCGTTCTTCTCGCTTGTGGAATCCCAGGTAAGATGACCGAACCCGGATACCATTACTATTTTTGCCTATTGCTAGTAGTCTCGATCTATAGTATTTGCCTCGATGCCCATGTTTTCCTGTTAGCCTCCTATTGTAACCTTGAACCTGTCTAACCACCCTACCTATGCAAACCGTTGAATGGCTAAGTACGCTTCGCTCAGCCCCTCTTATAGCATTGCTAGTTGTAGGTGAAGATTGAAGATGCTTGCTTCATGTTGAAGTTGTTGGGTTATATCACACTATATAAATGCTTAAATGAAATCATCTATATATTGGCAAGGGTGGAAGGCTAAGCCTTTGGCTTGGTGATTTGTTCCACTCATGCCGTTAGGAACCGTTTAAACCGGTGTTATGTTCCTTGATTATGCGTTCCTAACACGGTTGGGGTGTATGGTACCCCCTCGATAAACCGCTAAGTGCTAAGTCTTTTCCAGCAAGTCCCAACATTTGGTACTATTCGCCTAATAACTAATAAAACTTGCATAGGGACTAGCTATCCCTTTTATTTTTAATCAACAACCCCGGGCCAGTGCTCCACATGAGTGTTGGTCCGAAACGGGGGTCCTGCGGGTCCACCACGAGGAAACTCGAGGTTTGGTAAAAACCCGTAGCATCGCCCATCCGGTCGTGTCCTGAGACTAGATACGCGCAGCTACCTATCAGGGTGTCCACACGCCGGGAGGATTTGCTGGATTAACCTTACCTTAGTTCGGAGTATCTTGAGCACGGGATTCCGAGAATACTCGGGTCTTCCCACCTTTGGAGTTGCGACTCCGCGGATCGTGGACTTGTAATGGGCCAAGTTGGAACACCCCTGCAGGGTTATGAACTTTCGAAAGCCGTGCCTGCGGTTATGTGGCAGATGGGAGCTTGTTAATATCCGGTTGTAGAAAACTTGACACCATGTTCCAATACACTACCAGCGTGTGTACCGTGACTGTCATTTTCCGAAAGGGTTTTCGGGAGATGAACACGGTGGGGTTATGATTGACGTGTTTTAGTTAGGATCACTTCGTGATCATCTCTCGACCGAGGCTCTTCTCTTCTCGCACTCTTTCACGTAAGCTAGTGCTAGTTGCTGCAAACTCTTGTTTTTCCTTCACCTCTTATTCTTTCTTCAGCCTTGTTCCACTCCCAAGGCTTAAATAGTCGTGTTACCCGGGAACGGGATTGCTGAGTCCTCTGTGGCTCACAGTTACTTCACCACACCAGATGCAGGTTCAGCCGAGTTTGATGCAGGAGATGGATCAGAACTTCTGGGAGTTCGATGAAGAGCGTGGCCGTTTGCTTGTGACGTTTTCGACGATCAGTAGTGGTTCTTCTACTAGGATTCGATCCTGACCTGTGGCTTTATGTTGTTTTGGTATCTTTCTTTTGATCTTCGCCCGTAGTCGGGTTGTGATGTTTTGAATGATGATTTGCTTATGTAATGTATTGTGTGAAGTGGCGAGTGTAAGCCAACTATCTCCTTTTGCAATTTAATCCCTCTTTTACATGAGTCGTGCAAAGATACCAAACTTGAGATCATTCTAGGATGGGCTTATACCTTTAAGTCATGCCTCGACACGTAGGAGGTATAGTCCCATCCTGGGCATTACAAGTTGGTATTCAGAGCCTTCTCCGACCTAGAAGCCCCCACTGATTGATCGAATCGTTGACGGTCGAGTCTAGGCACACACTGAAAATGTTTTGAGTCCTATATTATATCGGAGAGTAGGATTTCTTTTGCTCCTCATCTCTTTTCACTCTGGTGAGGACTCCTGGCGATTACTCTTGCCTCTTCTACTTTCAAAATTGCACCAAATATTTTTTAGGATCTCGCGAGTATTGTTTGGATTGTTTCGATGTCTTTGTGACGAGAACATTGTTCTCGATGCCTCCTGTCATTAGGGGTTGTGGCAGTGTCCCGGGGAGTTGAGCTCCGAGGTGTTGTCGTCACAAATCCATCGCGGCAGTACTAGAATACTTAAGTCGGCCGACATCGAAAACTCTCCTATGCGGTTAGTGGCAAGATAACCCCGACATCACCCAGTACTGGGGAGGTAGTTCGGGAGTATTGGCATAGCTTGTATAGTGGATGCGTTTCGAAGGTCGGAGGTAAACGGTTTCCGAGAAAGACTGGTTATGTGTTGAAGGATGGATACAACTGGATGTAGGTTTAGAGTTGATTGCGCGGTGCTTCCCCTGTATCCCCAACACCTGATTGCATAACTGGAAACTTTCGGAAATTAATAGGTGGGTTCATCCAGTAGTTCTAGGCATTCTTCCAACGAGTGCATGATATGAAGTTCGGGGTTCTACATTGAGTGAAGTGGTTTTATGGACTTGTTCCGATCGGGAGTTGCATCTTAAAGGGTCCTTGGCTATGCTGATCCGGGGATTGCAAAACCCTTTTGTAACACGTTCCATGAGCTTTCAGCACGAAGATGTCGAACGAAGCTTCTATCTTGTATTTGTTCTATCTGATCCTTGTTGCTTTTATTTATCTTTTGTTCTCCTAAATGGCTTCTCGTCAAGCTGATGTACCTGTGGAATTCATTCGTCCAATTCTCTGTTCGGATGATATTGTGAAGATCATGTTACATATCTATCCTTTGTTCTTGTTTTGATTCTGGTATTCGAGTTGCTTCGATGTCAATTGTTGATTCCATACCTTTCCTAATCGATTTTCTCATATTTCTATGGGAGTGCTAATTCTTCTTGATCATCGAGATTTTCATATTAATCCTTTTCAACCGGTGTGCCTTCTCTTCAAGTTATTCCTTACGGACACCGTTGAGAAATCTGACGATTTGTCTGTATTCATTCATCTCAAGTTGTCTTTCTTTTTCCCCGCCCTCCCACCCTTCTTCTTCTTGGAGCCAGAATTCTCAAATGAAGTATCCATTTTATTCATGTGATATTTCTTCATTCTTTTCCTTTAATGTTCTTATCCGGTGATTCTCAGGAAGATGCTCAAGAGCTTCAAGTTCATCATTCTTTTGTTCTCAAATTCTGCCGGTGGATGTAATTCAAGATTTCGGTGTTGATCTCATCCTTTTCCTCATTTCACAATGCTTTCTTATTCCGGTGTCCCAATTATTCATTCTCCTCTTGCTATTCATATCCGGAGTGTTGAGGATATCTCAGAAGATTCGTGTTTCCATTCTTAATCCGTTCAAGCTATTTTTTTGAGGATTGTTATCTTATTCAAGCCATTTAATTCAACCGGTGCAATATCTCAAGCAATCTTTTCAACGGTGATTTCTTTTGAGTGGGCCCTAACCCATAGGCCTTTCCCAGGATCTTACCTGACTCTTCTTTTCCGGAGTTATACTCAAATTCTTTTCATAGTGTGACGTAAGAATGATTTCCATCAGTCATATGCCTTCTCCAAGCTTGTTTTCAATTATTTCCATCTTTAGCTCCACCTTCCATCTTTTTATTCTTCCGGAGTATCTCGAAATTCTTCATGACATTTCTCGTCTTCATTCTCAACATTTCGAGACCGGAGAAGTGTTTCTCTTAAATCTTAGCCGTTCTTCCAAGATTCGTGGTTCTAGCTTCATGCCATCCTCATTATTGTTTCGATTGTGAGGAATTCTTTTATACCATCCGAAGCATTTCATGAATTCTTTTCTTTGTGTTCCTCCGAAGGCCATCATTTCAGAATATTTCTTTGTTCTCAGTTTTCAACTTCGTCCTCCAAAATATTAATGTCTCTTCGTTCGTCTCCATATTCTTATGGTGGTTCTTTCAAGTTTACTCTTCCGTTGTTATCGTATCAATTCATTTGTTCTTTTCATAATCCTACCGGTGGTTCGTTGAAGATTTACCCAAGTTTGGCGAGATCTCTCTTTAATTCTTTGCAACGAGAATAAGTAGTATGCCAAATCCTTTGGTTGTCATCAATTTAAATTGGTGAATGAGATGCATGACATAATTCTTATTCTTATTCCTTCAGGTGAGTTAATTCTTTTGTCTGGAGCTTGTTCATCATATCATATTCTCGGTTCTAAGTTGTTCATCTTGTTTTCCGGAGCTCCAAGTTATTTCTATTATATCATTTCAAAGCTCAATCTAATTCATAGCAGGCCTTGAATCTTATTCTTTTCATCTTTCACTTCTCATGCTTTCATTACCGGAGTTCTTCATGGTGGTTCATCATCATTTAATTCATCCTCGAAGTTTTCATCAAGATTCTTGTTGGAGCTCAAGCATTCTTCATCATGCTTTCCAATCGCAATTCTTTCTACCTTATCTTTCAGATGTTGTTATGTCATTCTTGACAATTCCTTCTTGTTTCATGATTCACGAGTTGTCAGGAAGGAGATATTTGAGCCCATCATTTTTTTCTTTGTTCAGGAGATCTTTCCAACCATTCAATTTATTCGTGGGAGTTATCTTGGGTTATAATTCACCAAAAAGCTTTCCCTAAGGATTGTTGCTATTATGGTGCTTATAAATGACCCAAGTTCTTAATTTATCATTCCGGTGAGATAAGTTTTTCATCTACTTGTTGATCTCAATCCAATCAATTGTTCCGTCAGTGGCTGGTTGTCACCTCTTAATTTTGAGATGTTTTCCATAAGTCCACATCAAGCTTATTCGTTTTCGTTGTTGATTTTTTTTTAAATCAACTCCGTTCAGCCCTTCTTTGTAAGGAGGATTTCCTAATTCAATTGTGGGAGAAGTTGTCATTTTCTTCTCCATTCATTTCTTTCATTGATCTTTATGCTATTCTTTCATTCCGGAGGCATTGTGATATTGCCCTCTTTGTCCCGTAATCTCGTTTTGTCAAGATCTTATTCTTCCCTTGCTTGTCTATTTAACTGGAATGTTGTCACCTACATTCTAGTTCTCTCATCTTATCAAGTTTTGCCTGTCTTTTAACCGGAGTGCTGTCTGAATCTTTCTTACCCATTGTGCCATTCTTTTAATTGTTTCAGAGGCTATATGTTGTTCATTTCATCAAGTATCTTCCCAACTTGGCAAGTTCGGGTTAATTCCTTCCATTTTCAGTCGGAGTGCTATCTAAATTCTGTCATTCTTATTCCTTGGCTATACCATTGCAGTTTCATATTCTTTTGGTTCCTAAGCTCTTGTTTCATGTCTTTCAACCTACTAGGTTCTCGTAATGTTCCTTGTTCCTCTTTTCTAATGGAGTTTTCATATTCATTCATCTCCGTGGTATTCTTCTTTCAACTTGTTCAACCTCTCAGGTTCGTGGTTTCACTCGTCTGTCAAAGAAGCAACTTCGTTTTACCTCTTCCTCTTCCGTTTTTTTATCCGGTGCCATCTCTAGGATCTCGGGTCGAGATTCTCTGTTAGTGTGGGAGAGTTGTGACGCCCGAAGACCGACGTCCCAGATGATTCCAGAAGATTCCAGAAGATTCCAAATGTTCCGGGTTCCCCTTGTGTTTCTTTTGTGCTTGTGTTATTTTTTTTGCATTGCATCATGCCATCATGTCATATTTATTTTGCATCTCAACCTAAATAAATTATGTGGACCTTCGGTCCATTTAAATCGAGGGAAGGATGACTTCTCTTTAAAACATATAAAAGCCTCTCAATATTATTAGGGAGCTATATAATAAATATTCCATTCGTTGGAATTAACCCAACACACTTGCAATATTCCCCATGCCCCTTTTGTTTCAAGTTTCACCGTCAAAAACCCTTCCTATATTTCTTTTCCCGTTTATCGAGGTTCCTCCAAAAACCTCAACACTTTTGGACACTTTTAAGTCCTTGCCCGTGCTTGATCATCTTCCTCTTCGTCTTTCTACCTTTTATTCGCAAGTGACATTTTCCTGTTCGAGAGATGTTCAATATCTTCCTATAAATACTAGGTCATGCCAAGACCGCCTCCTCCAATTTCCATGTCTTTTGGAAGTGCTTTGGTTGTCCTACGGATTTATTCAAGTTTGAGTTATTTTTCAAACTTGCATAAATTAGTAGTCTCTAAAAATTGCCAAAGGAGTTTATTAAAATAGCCCACAATTCCAGGGTTGTAGGGATATTTTTATCTCAGCCAAAACCATCTCCAAACTCTCTGGGCATTTCTATATTTGTTCTATTTTTTTTTTTAAATGGAAAAAGAAAAGCCAGAGAGAGAGCCAGCCGGCCCAGCCATCTGGCCAGGCCCAACCTCCCTCCCAGCCGGCCCATTCTTCCTCCCTGGCCCAACCGCAGCACTCCACCGTAACCCTAGCGCTCTCTTCCTTTCCCCTCGTTCCTTTTTCCCCTCGATGCGCCGCCAGCTTCTCGTTCCCGAACCCCGCACTCGATCTTCCCCTCGAGCCCCGATTCCCTCTCCTCTCCAGCGCTCGCGAAACCTCTCCTGATTCGACCTCCCTTGTCTCCCGCACCAAGACCTCACCTCGCGCTCCCCTCGAGCCTTCCCTCCTCGCCGCTCTCCCTCGCCAGACCACAGCCAGCAGCCGCGTTCCCCTCGTCGCCGAGCGATCTCCCGAGAGGTCCTGCACCCGAGCCCCCGTCGGCCTCCGCCAAGACCGCGCTTCACGCCTCCTCTTCGCCATGCACCAGCGCCTCGCCTCCCCTTTCCTCCAGGCCGCCAGCGACGCCGGCCCCGTCGCCAAGAGCCACCCGCCGCCTGGCCAGGGCGTCCGCCGCCTTGCCGTCTCCTCCCGTGCGTCTCTCCAGCCCCGAGCCCGACCTCCTCCTCTGGTCGACGCCCGCAGCCAGGGCCGGCCAGGCTCCCTCGCCTCCTCGTCTTGCAGCACCCCTGCCGCGCCGTTCCTCCTCGACCAGGATCCGCCGTCGCCCCTTCGGACGCCTCTCCTCCTCGGTGGCCTCGTCACCCGCCCTGCTGGTCGCTCCTCCTCACTGCTGCCCGAGCTGTGCGGGAGACGGACACCCCGCAGCCATCTCCTTTTTGTTGCGTTGTTGTTTATTCCAGGGCCTCGAAGGATAAGTACCGCGACTTCACGGATTCGCCAAGTACCCCTACGGCTCGTCAAGATCGGCAAGTCCAAAGACCTTGGTTCCGTCAAGTTCCTCTTCAAGATGTACGACGACCTCGAGTTCGACTACTCAATGCGTCGAGTTCGACTACATGATGACAAGTACCCCTTCGAAGAAGTGAACAACTACGAACGAGAACGCCTTCATGAACAAGTACCACTACCGTCGCCCCGTATAACGATGGATGCGCCAAGTACATCTACGAACGAGTTCGTCTACCGTCGTCGTGTACCCCTACCGATGCGCCAAGTACCTCTACGGAACGAACGTGTACGACCACCTTCGGTGATGAAACGAGTACAACTACTTCCCACTACGGAACGAGTACCCCTAGCGATGAACGAGAACGTCTACTTCGACTTCTTCCACTGCGTCCCTCGACGACTTGAACCCCTCCGAGAACGTTTGTTCCGAAGGTATACCCCGAGACGATGACCCGTGACATGTTGTGATGTATGAAATGTTTGCCCTTGTGTGCACCGTGCCGTTTCATCTTTTGTCGTGTTCCTCGGTTGCCTCGTCGCCAACCCGTGGGAACCCGGCAACGGGATCACCCCATCATCTTGCATGTCTCGCTCTCCGTTACCTTTTGCACCGGTCTCTCAACGAGTTACCGGAACCGAATTGTTGTGTTGCATCATTTTCGGATCGTTGCCGTGGCAGCCTTTTTCCTTCCACCACGGTGACAATGCTTCACATCTCTTATGTTGATCATGGCATCCGCATCATGTTAACAACTTAATATATGTGAATTGTTGATTGTTTAAAATTACTAAACATGCTCATGGGGATTTTTCCGGAATTGGTGTTGTTCTTCCGGCCTCATTTAAAATGCCTAAATAGTGTAGTTTTATTATGCTTCACCTCTTGCCATGTTAACGAACATTTAATCTTGTCTTGTAAATAACGAGAGTCAATTAAATAATTAAAATGTGGTGTTTCGTCAATATGCAACTCTTGCATATTGAGCTCCACTTAACCTGTTGTGTTGTTTGTGCTCTTTGCCATGCCATGCATATTTAAACCGGACATGCATCATACTTGTTTGTGCATCGTATGCCATGTTTATGCTTGTGTGTTTACCGTGTTGTTTTGCTTCTTTCCGGTTGCTTCTTTTGTTAGCTTCGGTTTCGTTCTGGAGTTGTGAGGATTCGCTCGACTGTGTTGCTCCGTCTACTTCGTGGATCCGTTCTTCTCCCTTGTGGAATCCCAGGCAAGATGACCGAACCCGGATAACATTACTATTTTTGCCTATTGCTAGTAGTCTCGATCTATAGTATTTGCCTCGATGCCCATGTTTTCCTATCAGCCTCCTATTGTAACCATGAACCTGTCTAACCACCCTACCTATGCAAACCGTTGAATGGCTAAGTACGCTTCGCTCAGCCCCTCTTATAGCATTGCTAGTTGCAGGTGAAGATTGAAGATGCTTGCTTCATGTTGAAGTTGTTGGGTTATATCACACTATATAAATGCTTAAATGAAATCATCTATATATTGGCAAGGGTGGAAGGCTAAGCCTTTTGCTTGGTGATTTGTTCCACTCATGCAGTTAGGAACCGTTTAAACCGGTGTTATGTTCCTTGATTATGCGTTCCTAACACGGTTGGGGTGTATGGGACCCCCTCGATAAACCGCTAAGTGCTAAGTCTTTTCCAGCAAGTCCCAACATTTGGTACTATTCGCCTAATAACTAATAAAACTTGCATAGGGACTAGCTATCCCTTTTATTTTTAATCAACAACCCCGAGCCAGTGCTCCACATGAGTGTTGGTCCGAAACGGGGGTCCTGCGGGGCCACCACGAGGAAACTCGAGGTTTGGTAAAAACCCGTAGCATCGCCCATCCGGTCGTGTCCTAAGACTAGATACGCGCGGCTACCTATCAGGGTGTCGACACGCCGGGAGGATTTGCTGGATTAACCTTAGCTTAGTTCGGAGTATCTTGAGCACGGGATTCCGAGAATACTCGGGTCTTCCCACCTTTGGAGTTGCGACTCCGCGGATCGTGGGCTTGTAATGGGCCAAGTTGGAACACCCCTGCAGGGTTATGAACTTTAGAAAGCCGTGCCCGCGGTTATGTGGCAGATGGGAGCTTGTTAATATCCGGTTGTAGAAAACTTGACACCATATTCCAATACACTACCAGCGTGTGTACCGTGACTGTCATTTTCCGAAAGGGTTTTCAGGAGATGAACACGGTGGGGTTATGATTGACGTGTTTTAGTTAGGATCACTTCGTGATCATCTCTCGACCGAGGCTCTTCTCTTCTCGCACTCTTTCACGTAAGCTAGTGCTAGTTGCTGCTGCAGACTCTTGTTTTTCCTTCACCTCTTATTCTTTCTTCAGCCTTGTTCCACTCCCAAGGCTTAAATAGTCGTGTTACCCGGGAACGGGATTGCTGAGTCCTCTGTGGCTCACAGTTACTTCACCACACCAGATGAAGGTTCAGCCGAGTTTGATGCAGGAGATGGATCAGAACTTCCGGGAGTTCGATGAAGAGCGTGGCCGTTTGCTTGTGACGTTTTCGACGATCAGTAGCGGTTCTTCTACTAGGATTCGATCCTGACCTATGGCTTTATGTTGTTTTGGTATCTTTCTTTTGATCTTCGCCCGTAGTCGGGTTGTGATGTTTTGAATGATGATTTGCTTATGTAATGTATTGTGTGAAGTGGCGAGTGTAAGCCAACTATCCCCTTTTGCAATTTAATCCCTCTTTTACATGAGTCGTGCAAAGATACCAAACTTGAGATCATTCTAGGATGGGCTTATACCTTTAAGTCGTGCCTCGACACGTAGGAGGTATAGTCCCATCCTGGGCATTACACAATTGCTAACATGATTCGGATAGACTTAAGCATCGCTACGGGTGAGAAAATCTCATCGTAGTCAACACCTTGAACTTGTCGAAAACCTTTCACAACAAGTCGAGCTTTGTAGACAGTAACATTACCATCGGCGTCAGTCTTCCTCTTAAAGATCCATTTATTTTCAATGGCTTGCCGTTCATCGGGCAAGTCAACCAAAGTCCACACTTTGTTCTCATACATGGGTTCCATCTGAGATTTCATGGCCTCAAGCCATTTTGCGGAATTTGGACTCATCATCGCTTCCTCATAGTTCGTAGGTTCATCATGGTCTAGTAACATGACTTCCAGAATAGGGTTACCATACCACTCTGGTGCGGAACGTACTCTGGTTGACCTACGAGATTCAACAGTAACTTGATCTGAAGTTTCATGATCATCATCATTAGCTTCCTCACTAATTGGTGTAGGAATCACTGGAACTAGTTTCTGTGATGTACTAGTATCTAATTCGGGAGAAGATACAATTACCTCATCAAGTTCCACTTTCCTCCCACTCACTTCTTTCGAGAGAAACTCCTTCTCTAGACAGGATCCATTCTTAGCAACGAATATCTTGCCGTCGGATATGTGATAGAAGGTGCACCCAACAGATTCCTTTGGGTATCCAATGAAGACACATTTCTCCGACTTGGGTTCGAGCTTATCAGGTTGAAGCTTTTTCACATAAGCATCGCAGCCCCAAACTTTAAGAAACGACAACTTTGGTTTCTTGCCAAACCACAGTTCATAAGGCGTCGTCTCAACGGATTTAGATGGTGCCCTATTTAACGTGAATGCAGCTGTCTTTAATGCATAACCCAAACTATAGTGGTAAATCGGTAAGAGACATCATAGATCTCACCATATATAATAAAGTACGGTTACGACATTCGGACACACCATTACGTTGTGGTGTTCCGGGTGGCGTGAGTTGTGAAACTATTCCACATTGTTTCAAATGAAGACCAAACTCGTAACTCAAATATTTACCTCCACGATTAGATCGTAGAAACTTTATTTTCTTGTTACGATGATTCTCTACTTCACTCTAAAATTCTTTGAACTTTTCAAATATTTCAGACTTGTGCTTCATCAAGTAGATATACCCATATCTGCTCAAATCATCAGTGAAGGTCAGAAAATAACGATACTCGCCACGAGCTTCAACACTCATCGGTCCACATACATCAGTATGTATGTTTTCCAACAAATCTGTTGCTCGCTCCATTGTTCCGAACAACGGAGTTTTAGTCATCTTGCCCATGATGCATGGTTCGCAAGCACCAAGTGATTCATAATCAAGTGATTCCAAAAGTCCATCACTATGGAGTTTCTTCATGCGCTTTCACCAATATGACCTAAAAGGCAGTGCCACAAATAAGTTGCACTATCATTATTAACCTTGCATCTTTTGGCTTCAATATTATGAATATGTGTATCACTACGATCGAGATCCAACAAACTATCTTCATTGGGTGTATGACCATCGAAGGCTTTATTCATGTAAACAGAATAACAATTATTCTATGACTTTAAATGAATAACCGTATTGCAACAAACATGATCAAATCATATTCATGCTTAACGCAAATGCCAAATAACATTTATTTAGGTTCTACACTAATCCCGAAAGTATAGGGAGTGTGCGATGATGATCATATCAATCTTGGAACCACTTCCAACACACATCATCACTTCACCTTTAACTAGTCTCTGTTCATTCTGCAACTCTTGTTTCGAGTTACTAATTTTAGCAACTGAACCGGTATCAAATACCCAGGGGTTTCTATGAACACTAGTAAAGTACACATCAATAATATGTATATCAAATATAACTTTGTTCACTTTGCCATCATTCTTATCCACCAAGTATCTAGGGCAGTTCCACTTCCAGTGACCATTTCCTTTGCAATAGAAGCACTTAGTTTCAGGCTTGAGTTTAGCTTTGTGTTTCTTCACGGGAGTGACAACTTGCTTGTCATTCTTCTAGAGGTTCCCCTTCTATCCCTTTGCCCTTTACTTGAAACAAGTGGTCTTGTTAACCATCAACACTTGATGCTCTTTCTTGATTTCTACCTTCGCCGATTTCAGTATCGCGAAGAGCTCGGGAATTACTTTTTTCATCCCTTGCATATTATAGTTCATCACGAAGTTCTACTAACTTGGTGATAGTGTCTAGAGAACTTTGTCAATTACTATCTTATATGGAAGATTAACTCCCACTTGATTCAAGCAATTGTAGTACCCAGACAATCTGAGCACATGCTCACTGGTTGAGCTATTCTTATCCATCTTGTAGGCAATGTACTGTCAGAGGTCTTATACCTCTCGACACGGGCATGAGTATGAAATACTAATTTCAACTCTTGGAACATCTCATATGCTTCGTGGCATTCAAAACGTTTTTGAAGTCCCGGTTATAAGCCGTAAAGCATGGCGCACTAAACTATCAAGTAGTCATCATACCGAGCTTGTCAAACGTTCATAATGTCTGTATCTACTCCTGCAATAGGTTCGTCACCTAGCGGCGCATCAAGGACATAATACTTCTGTGCAGCAATGAGGATAATTCTCAGATCACGGACCTAGTCCGCATCATTGCTACTAACATCTTTCAACTTATATTTCTCTAGGAACATATAAAATAAACGGGGAGCTATATCGCGAGCTATTGATCTACAACACAGATATGCTAATACTACCAGCACTAAGTTCATGATAAATTAAAGTTCAATTAATCATATTACTTGAAGAACTCCCACTTAGATAGACATCCCTCTGGTCATCTAAATGATCACGTGATCCAAATCAACTAAACCATGTCCGATCATCACGTGAGATGGAGTAGTTTTCAATGGTGAACATCTTATGTTGATCATATCTACTATATGATTCACGCTCGACCTTTCGGTCTCCAGTGTTCCGAGGCCATATCTGGATATGCTAGGCTCGTCAAATTTAACCCGAGTATTCTGCGTGTGCAAAACTGGCTTACACCCGTTGTATTTGAACGTAGAGCTTATCACACCCAATCATCACGTGGTGTCTTGGCACGACGAACTTTAGCAATGGTGCATACTCAGGGAGAACACTTATACCTTGAAATTTTGTAAGGGATCATCTTATAATGCTACCGTCGTACTAAGAATAATAAGAAGCATAATAAGATAAACATCACATGCAATCAAAATATGTGACATGATATGGCCATCATCATCTTGTGCTTTTGATCTCCATCTCCAAAGCACCGTCATGATCACCTTCGTCACCGGCGCGACACCTTGATCTTCATCGTAGCATCGTTGTCGTCTCGCCAACTATTGCTTCTACGACTATCGCTACCGCTTAGTGATAAAGTAAAGCAATTACATGGCGATTGCATTTCATACAATAAAGCGACAACCATATGGCTCCTGCCAGTTGCCGATAACTTTACAAAACATGATCATCTCATACAAAACCGTATAACTCATCATGTCTTGACCATATCACATCACAACATGCCTGCAAAAACAAGTTAGACGTCCTCTACTTTGTTGTTGCAAGTTTTACGTGGCTGCTACGGGCTTAGCAAGAACCGGTCTTACCTACACATACAAAAACCACAACGATGTTTTGTCAAGTATGTGCTGTTTTAACCTTCACAAGGACCGGGCGTAGTCACACTTGATTCAGCTAAAGTGAGAGAGACAGACACCCGCCAGTCACCTTTAAGCAACGAGTGCTCATAACGGTGAAACCAGTCTCGCGTAAGCGTACGCCTAATGTCGGTCTAGGCCGCTTCATCTCACAATACCGCCAAAGCAAAGTATGGCATGATGGTAAGCAGTATGACTAGTATTGTCCACAACTCACTTGTGTTCTACTCGTGCATATCATCTACGCATAGACCTGACCCTGATACCACTGTTGGGGAACGTAGTGTTTTCAAAATTTTCCTACGATCACGCAACATCTATCTACCAGATGCATAGTAACAAGAGGGGAGAGTGTGTCTACGTACCCTCGTAGACCGGAAGCGGAAGCGTCTAGTGACGCGGTTGATGTAGTCGAACTTCTTCACGATCCAACCAATCAAGTACCGAACGTACGGCACCTCCGCGTTCGGCACACGTTCAGCTTGATGATGTCCCATGAGCTCTTGATCCGGTTGAGCTTCACGGGAGAGTTTCGTCAGCACGACGACGTGGTGACGGATATGATGAAGTTAACGTCGCAGGGCTTCGCCTAAGCGCTGCAACGATATGACCGAGGTGTGTTACTATGGAGCGGGGCTGCACATGGTTGGGAGAGATCAACTGATCAACTTGCATCTATGGGGTGCCTCTACCCCTGTATATAAAGGAGTGGAGGAGAGGGAGGGCCGGCCCTCTCTATGGCGCGCCCTAGGGGAGTCCTACTCCCACCGGGAGTAGGATTCCCCCTTTCCTAGTAGAACTAGGAGCCCTTCCAAGTAGTAGGAGTAGGAGAGAAGCAAAGGGAAAGAGAAGAGAAGGAAGGAGGGGGCGCAGCCCCTCTCCCTAGTCCAATTCAGACCAAGCCATGGGAGGGGCGCAGCCTCCTCTCTCCCTTTCCCCTAAAGCCAAATAAGGCCCATATACTCCCCGGCGAATTCCCGTAACTATCCGGTACTCCGAAAAATACCCGAATCACTCGGAACCTTTTCGATGTCCGAATATAGTCGTCCAATATATAGATTTTTACTTCTCGACCATTTCGAGACTCCTCATCATGTCCCCGATCTCATCCGGGACTCCGAACTACCTTCGGTACATCAAAACACATAAACTCATAATATCGATCGTCATCAAACGTTAAGTGTGCGGACCCTACGGGTTCGAGAACTATGTAGACATGACCGAGACTCATCTCCGGTCAATAACCAATAGCGGAACCTGGATGCTCATATTGGCTAATACATATTCTACGAAGATCTTTATCGGTCAAACCGCATAACAACATACGTTGTTCCTTTTGTCATCGGTATGTTACTTGTTCGAGATTCGATCGTCGGTATCACCATGCCTAGTTAATCTCGTTACCAGCAAGTCTCTTTACTCGTTCCGCAATACATCATCTCGTGACTAAATCATTAGTCATTTGCTTGCAAGGCTTATTATGATGTGTATTACCGAGAGGGCCCAGAGATACCTCTCCGACACTCGTAGTGACAAATCCTATTCTTGATCTATGCCAACACCACGAACACCTTCGGAGACACCTGTAGAGCATCTTTATAATCACCCAGTTACGTTGTGACGTTTGATAGCACACAAGGTGTTCCTCCGGTAGTCGGGAGTTGCATAATCTCATAGTCATAGGAACATGTATAAGTCATGAAGAAAGCAATAGCAGTAAAACTAAACGATCATAGTGCTAAGCTAATGGATGGGTCTTGTCCATTACATCATTCTCCTAATGATGTGATCCCGTTGATCAAATGACAACTCTTGTCTATGGCTAGGAAACATAACCATCTTTGATCAATGAGCTAGTCTAGTAGAGGCATACTAGGGACATACTGTTTTGTCTATGTATTCACACATGTACTAAGTTTCCGGTTAATACAATTCTAGCATGAATAATAAACATTTATCATGATATAAGGAAATAAATAATAACTTTATTATTGCCACTAGGGCATATTTCCTTCACTATGAAGAACGCCTGGGACTAGAACCTGGAGGATGACATGGAGCCCATCTATAACATGTCAGTGGAGTGTGGTAAATTGTGAATGGTAGCACTGTAAATATATGTAGACTAGTCGTGCACAAATTTATCACATGAACTGGATATGAACTTGTGTGGCATACTGGCATTTGTCCTTTGGAATATATTTACTAGTATATGTGTTATGTGTATGTGCAACTTGTGTAGCTGTTGTACGGACTCCAACACGCTCTGTGAGAAAAAAAAAGTTGGCACAGCTTTGGATATAGGTGACGTGGCGGCATCACATAGTAGAAATCATTCGCTATCGTTGTAGTACTAGGACTCTGCATCTGGCTCTTTGCCTGTTCAGAAGGTCCAACAATGATGATACTACAATACAATATGCTTCTAGCAATCTGACACCGAATGAACTGCTGCATGTCCACCGTGAGGGCGAGGGAGAGGGAGAGGGTGCTGTAGTCAAAATCCTATCCTCATCCTGTGAGCCATCATGCACGTGGGCGAGGGAGAGGACGTAGTAAGCAAGCTTCTCCTCGTTCGGCAAGTTGACGGGACACATCAAAGTAGTACTAGTCCCTAATGCTTCCTTTCTGGTTAGAGCATGGTTAATAGTACAGCCAGCTGCTGGCTATATAGAGTTGACACGTCATCTATAGCCAAGCTTATAGCCGGCAAGTATAATAGTTAAATGTAAATAAGTACTACTTTATTGATACATGGCCCACTCTTCACTCTCACAAAGTGTCTAGGAGCATGTGCTATAGCCGGCTATTAGTTAGTAGCCCGCTTCTTCTCTCTCCCTCTCTCTCTCCTCTTCTCTTCCTTCCAACTCAGCACAAATATACTATTTTATGTCTTACAACCCACCTACATCATCCTGTTACACTGGCGGTCGACGTATGTAACAATACAGTCATTACGGTCACTATGTAGTTTTGTGGTGATTATACGGCCGCTCGCTCACCGTAGAGCATCGTACTGCACCCTACTGATCGACCACATAGTTGATGTGACACTTTGTTGACTGGTTAAATTGACACCTGGTTTCTGGGTCCCACCTGTTAGTTGGCAGAGCAAAGAAATTAGTTAAACAAAACTTTACGCAGGCGTGACAGGAGTCCAACCCTTGCACGCAAACCACCCTGGCTGTGTATGTGCATGCATGCACGTCTACTTCCTTGGTCCATGAAACACTGTACATCTAGCATTAGAAAACACGACCTGAAGTGGTCAGTTCATTGCATGCAATGCTATTAATTATCAAATAAACATTAAGTTCTCTCATTTTCCAGTCTGCCTTGGTTGCTAAATATAAGTTTTCGTAGAGATTTGAACAAGTGACTACATAGGGAGGAAAATAAGTGAATCTACACTCTAAATTATGTCTACATACATCTGTATGTTGTAGTCCATTTGAAATTTCTAAAAAGACTTATATTTAGGAACGAAGGGAGTACATATCTAACCTTAATTACAGCATGAAACAATCTTCATTTAATATTCTTCTCTCAATGGTTTCATGCACACATAACTTTGGTACTTTTGGGCGTTAATTATGCCATGAAGTTTTGGTTCCTCTTGGTCAATGTGTAAATCTCAATATGTACAATCTTTCACGGACGACGGGAGTCGGTTGAGAACTTGAGCGTGAGCATGTGTGTTGCATCATGTGTTGTGTGCTGCCTGGATGTGTGAGTATTGCGTGCGTGCATGTGTACGTGTGAGTGTTGTATGTTGCATGCATGCAGGCATGCATGCATGAGGCTTTTACTACCTCCCATTGACATGTTCATATTTTAAGCTTCATTAAAATTTTGCATGCAAGAATTAAGACAAACCACAGTGGAGAGTACATACACTAGTAACATACATTTTCGGGAAAAAAATCTCCGGGAACTCATCATTTACAACCTCCGTCCTGGTTTATTGGCCCCATTTGTAATTTGTATTGTACTACCTTGGTTGGTGATTTTTTTATTCACCTGTATATAAACTTATGTACTGGTTTACTGGGCCCCACTTAGTTTTAAATATTGACCGTAAATTAAACTAACAAAATGTCCATGCATGTCATAGAAAACTATACCATCAAAAACTATGTTCAAAGACGAATCTAGTGATACGATTTTTGGTGACATGCATTAACATTTTATTACTTAAATATATGGTCAAAGTTTGACACAATATACTACTAGTACTCCTAGCGCCGGGTACCTTGGCCAATGTTTCATCTTGTTGACAGGATGAGAGTAGAGGTACAGGGATAATGTAGATAGGGAGGCATGGCGATCCATTATTCCCCATCTCGGTCAGAAAAAACTATTCAACTAGTCAATACACGCTGCATCAGATGGGACACTTAATTAATAAGTTGAATCAGCGAGTTGGTGTTACTAAACCAGTCTTACCCAGTACTGCCATCATGTTTGCCAGTGGAGCACGCTTCCACAAAAACCCCGACGCACCTCTCTCTTCCATTAACGGACATATGGGCCCTCTTGAGGTAGACCCACATGTCATCGCCTTAACTATTTACACTCCGAAGGACGGTATATCCTGGTAGTAGTACTAGTAGAATTGAGATTACGAGGATGCACTTTCTTGGCCATATTTCTCTCTTCTTCCTCCTATCTTCTTATTCCTCCTCTCTTCCCCATCGTCGGTCGCACACCATTTCCCCCCGCTCACTTCTCGCCCGCCCGCGCGATCTTCCTTCGTAGCTCACGCGTACCATATCCCCCGGCTCACTGCTCGGCCACAAACGCAATCTTCTTTGCTCGCCCGCCCGAATCCACTTCCTCGCTCGCTTGCAGGCACCGAAAACCCAATAACCCTGCGCCCTAAAAAACCTATGGCAGAAACTACTGACACAAAGAGCCGCGATTGGAATTCTCTCCCCGATGTTCTCTTGGAGTAGATCTATAATCGTATGGACCTGCTCAGCACCGTGTGTCTGGATGCATGCTCGGTGTCTTTGCACTGTCTACTCGTCTACAACCGGCCGACCCTTTTCAAGACACCCTATTTGCTGATGTCCGATCCTCGCAGGTGTCCCGGACACCGACTTGATGATCCTACGGAGGTTGTCGTGGTGCCCCTCGACATGCTACCACTACCCGTCCACATGTCCTTCATGCGTGGCCACTATTGGGCAGACATGAAGGCCAACTAGATCAACCTCATCCACCAATCTGGTAGTCTGTGGCGTCTCGTGGATATCTACACCCAGCGAGAGATCACCCTTTCATCCTTGGATACCGCTGGCATCGAGGTTTGCGGCCCGCCGGACACTCCTGCCTACTATGCACGAGACGCGTCGAGCTTTTGGTGCGACCTCCTTTTGCTGAAGGTTGTAATCTGCGAGGTGCCCACACCATCAGAAGACTACATGGATTACAAGCTCATTGCCTTGTTCGATATAGGATTAGTCTATCTGGAATCCGGTCGCAATATATGGTTTGAAGCACCTCTAGGTGATAGGCCTGCTGCAGGAGCAACTCCGGACGTAATGAACGTCTGGCCAGCTCGTTCTGATGACTACTCGATAGTTCAGTGTGCCATGCTTTACGGCTTAGAATTGGGACTTCAAAGACATTTTGAACATCATGGAGCATATGAGATGTTCCAAGAGTTGAAGTTAATATTTCAAGCAAATGCCCGAATTGAGAGATATGAAGTCTCCAATAAGTTCTATAGCTGCAAGATGGAGGAGAACAGTTCAATCAGTGAACACTTACTCAGAATGTCTGGGTACTACAATCACATGAATCAACTTGGTTGCAAAGTTGATGGAGATAGTGTTATCGATAGAGTTCTTCAATCACTCCCACCAAGCTATAAAGGCTTCGTGATGAACTATAATATGCAAGGGATGCAGAAGACTATTCCCGAGCTCTTTGCTATGCTCAAAGTTGCGGAGGTAGAAATCAAAAAGGAGCATCAAGTGTTGATGGTTAATGAGACCACTAGTTTCAAGAAAAAGGGCAATGAAAAGAAGGGGAACTTCAAGAAGAATAGCAAGCGAGTTGCTAATCCCGCCAAGAAACCCAAGTCTGGAGCCAAGCCTGAAACTGAGTGCTTCTACTGCAAAGGGACTGGACACTGGAAGCAGAACTGCCCCAAGTATTTGGTGGATAAGAAGGATGGCAAAGTGAACAAAGGTATATTTGATATACATGTTATTGATGTGTACCTTACTAATGACCGTAGTAGCACCTAGGTATTTGATACTGGTTCGGTTGCTAATATTTGTAACTCGAAACAGGGGCTATGGATTAAACGCAGATTAGCTAGGGACGAGGTGACGATGCGCGTGGGAAATGGTTCCAAAGTTGATGTGATCGCCGTCAGCAAGCTACCTCTACATCTACCTTCGGGGTTAGTTTTAGACCTAAATAATTGTTATTTGGTGCCAGCGTTGAGCATGAACATTATATCTGGATCTTGTTTGTTGCGAGACGGTTATTCATTTAAATAAGAGAATAATGGTTGTTCTATTTATATGAGTAATATCTTTTATGGTCATGCACCCTTGATGAATGGTCTATTTTTGTTGGATCTCGGTTGTAGTGATAAACATATTCATAATATAGAAGCGGAAAGATGCAAAGTTGATAATGATAGTGCAACTTATTTGTTGCACTGCCGTGTAGGTCATATTGGTGTAAAGCGCATGAAGAAACTCCATGTTGATGGACTTTTGGAATCACTAGATTATGAATCACTTGGTGCTTGCAAACCATGCTTCATGGTACTACAGGAATCAGGCATTTTGCCGACATGTGATCTTTCTGCCATCAACATTTCGTCGGGGTAGACGGCAAATGGTTATTTACCGTCCTGAGTAGACGGCAAAAACATATTATTGGCAAAAAATAACAAAAAAACAGACGACGACAGGCAACACAGGGCAAAGACATATTTGCCGTCAACCAGCTGCGCAAATGACGACAAAGATGAATCATTGCCGACTTCCTCCATTGTGGCTGACAGCTAAAAACTGATCACATCTGTGTCCGTGAACGGGCCTAAACAGACATATTTTGTTGTTTTGTATTTGGGCCAGCTAACAACATAAAAGGATGGTCTGTCATCTACTTCTCTATACTGATGAGGGCAAAGGCTGAAAATATCTTCTCAAAAAAACCCCAGCGCCCCGAAACCGTCCCAGCCCCACTCCCGTACGTGCGAGCTGGATAGGGTTCCCCGCCGCCGTCGTTGGGTTCCCCTACATGGACGGAGGATAGGCCATCCAACCGGTCCATCCCCGCCCCACCGCAAGGGAGGAGACCGACCGGTTGCGCCTCCCCGCCGGTCACCGCCCGCCACCCCAAGGATCAAGGCCGGCAGCTCCGGTCCCCGTTGGTCGCCGCTCCGGATCCAGGCCGCCCACCGCCCCGCCCCCGTCCGCCCGGTACAATCTCTGCCTCCAACACAATTTTTTTGTACATGTTCGTGTTAATATAAATAGTGAATCAAGCATATGGTTAAAATCAAAGCAATGGGGGAAAGGGAAACAGCGAAGCATACTAGCCTGATGATGTCATTACTACAGAAGATCATGAAACTGAGCCCAGTAATTAGATAACTATAGCTGACATGACGAGGTAGCAATTCTTACCCAACATAGATTCACTTCAAGACATCCTATGAATCAATACAAATGATAGAATTCAAAAATTACTATTCAAACCATAAACACAAGTAAGTATGACTATCTCTATAATTGCTTCTGTTACATATCGCCATAGAACTGAGTACAATTGTGCGAGTAAAGGAAAGCATGTGGGACCCAATCTCATTCTATTCCAGCAGACAACTCATTGAATGAAAGATACATTCTTTCAAGGTGAATAAGCTTTCCAAAAGAAATAGGAATTTGTCCGGTGAAACTGTTATTGGATAAATCTATCATTTCTAACCCTGTAATGTTGCCTAGGGATGCTGGGATGGGACCCTGAAACGAGATGCCGCTCAAGGTAAGTCTAATGAGATAAGGCAGAAAGTCCCCAATTTTAGGTGGCAATGCTCTGCCCAGCATATTAAACTCCAAGCCTAGAATTTGGAGAGAAACTAGAAGATTCAAAATGGTGCGTGGGAACTCACCTGAAAGCATATTATTGCCCAGGATCAACTTTTTTAATTTCTGCAATTGCCCAAGCTCATCAGGAATGCTCCCCTCGAGTTTATGGTGTTAGCAACTCAACACATAAGAAACATGAACTCCCTGTTACTAGTAGTTCCCATTACATGGAGAAGCATGGCAAACAAAGGCCACACGAACACAGAACATATTATTTTTTGGATTCTTTCTTTCTTGCATATTTTCTTTTGGTTAGATGTTGTTGAGCTGCGAGATGATGTTGTTGATGTTGTTTATTAGATTGTTGTGTGAGTTCTTATGTTGGTTGTGCCGGTACTTTTCATGTGCAGGTATCTTCTCTTGATCTCGAGGAGCACCATTGGTCACGTTGTCGTTGCCCTCGTCGTTCGACTAGCGCCTCTATGTACGGTCTAAGGGTGAGCTCGACTATTATCTCTTCCGCCGCCCCTATTTGCTTTGTTCCGGTCTTCGTGCCGATGCCAATAGATTTTGCTTTCATGTCAAGTCTCGTAACCTTGGTGTCTCTCGTTCGAAAGGGTGACATCTATAAATATGCATGTCTTTGCATATATATAACCGTCATCTTTTCGAATTGTCCACATTATCCATGGACAACCCGAGTACGTGTAGATTCGGTTTAGTTTCCCGTGCTCTACTATGGTTCGAGGCAAAATTTCGTCAGCGCCACCCCGTTGTTCTCCGGGTACACCGTCATTTTTAGTTGTAATGTAGAACTGTAATGTTGTTTTTGTACTAGTTGCCTTACCATGATCCCGAACATGTTGTAATGTTGAATTTATAACATTTTGAACTTATGCTTATTTATTTGAACTATAAAGTTGTATTTGTGCTATAATCTCATTTGTAACTCTCATTTGTGTATTTTTTTGAACTTATGCTTATTTATTTGAACTATACTGTTGTATTTGTAGTATAATTGCCTTAGTGATTCTCATTCAATTTTTTCTTTGAACTTATGCTTATTTATTTGAACTATAGTGTTGTATTTGTACTATAATTGCCTTAGTGATTCTCATTCCATTTTTTTCTTTGAACGTATGCTTATTAATTTGAACTATAATGTCATATTTGTATTAATTTCTTTACTATTTGTCGTAGCAGGTGAGCGAAGCATGGTGGGCCCGCATAGGAAAAGGGCTGCTAGTGCTACGACAGAGAAGGCCCCACTCAAGATAGCGAGAAATCTGCTCACTAGTTTTATGGCTGATCCTCTCGAGGCACCCTCTCATGCTCAGCATCCTCGAGGAAGAGGCCAAGGAAGAGGTGGACATGGAGGAAAGGCTAAGAGAAACCCGGTTCGGCCTCGCTCGCCACCACCTGCCGTGACACCACTTGACGAGGAACGGGCGGATGAGCCGATGCCTCAGTCCCCTGTGTCTGAGGAGGAACAGATGGACGAGCCTATGTTTCACTCCCCTGTGCTTGGGGACGAGCCGATCTCTCACTGGGGAGGAGGATGATGGTCTAATTGCAGTTCCCGAGGGTCGGTCTGTGTTCCTGCGTGGTGCATCAAGGCTCCCGGAATGAGGGAAATCTGTCGAGCAAAGGCCGTGCATTACTCCATATGGAGTAAGGTAACTAACTTTGGCTTCCCATTTTTCTACCTTCAATGTATGCAACAATTGCTCATAACTTTGGCGTCTCGCTATGTAGCGGTTGGATGGAAGTTGGAGATGAGGAGCCGGGTAAGTACTGACACGTGAACATGACCATTGGGATCCTACTTAAGGAGCATTTCCCTGGCATGGTTACTTTGCCAGGGGAGGGCAATGTTCCTAAGGTAGCATCGACTTGGGACCACTACAAAGCCTGTGAGGATGTTGGTACATTCAACAACATCGAGGTTCACAACAAAGCCGAGCGGGTCTTTGTTGAACTTTGGGTAATCATTAAGTTTAGTTCACACATTGCATATATATAATCCATAGCTAGTTGATTTCTAATCTCGTTTAATCTCATGTGTATTTGCAGGATTTCTATAGATGCGAAGATGGGAAATTGGAGGAGGCACAAAGGAACGTCAACATTCATTGTAAGAAGCTTGTGCGCAATATGTTCTATGATGCACGCGTTATTGGCGTTCGTTCTTATAAGGCATCTCAAGGCTATAAGATGGCTGCTAAGAAACAACTACAAAAATCTTTCTTCACAAGGAGGAGTACATGCAGGTAAATAAATCATGTTCATCCTTCTTATTTCCTCAATTTACCGACACTCATTTTTTGACTTATATGAGATGCAAATGATCAATTAGGTTACTCCAAGATGTTGTGTTGATAAGGGGGAGTGTTGGGAGCGAATTGTGGACTACTGGTGTTCTAAAGAGTATATGTTGAAACACATCGAGTACAAAAACCGGCGAATGGAAATGATTTATCCACCACACCATCAAGGCAACTTGAACCTTAAGGGATTCAAGAAAATATGGGTATATCTTTCCTCCCATCGATTTGTTCTTCATAAGTTCTTTCTTGTCATACATGTTGCCAATCCCTGTGATGAAATTCTAATCATGTTGGTTTGGTTGCAGCGGCGTTACCACAAGGTTCCGGAGCCCAACCTTTTCGTTGGGTATGCTTTGTCCAATAAGGCACCATACTGAAAAGCCACACCTTATGACTAGTCTGACACATCGTCTGCGTACACCAAAAATACCGCCTACAATCGGCTGACCAAACTTATAGAGGTGGCAACAAAGATGAGAGGGCCCGACTATGATGTGACATCAGAGCCCCTTGACCACGAGTTGGTTATGATCGCTGGAGAGAGAAGGAAGCATGGCAAGGAAGTGATTGGAGGAGGCATGTTTCCTAGGTCCTCCACTCGCACTCTACCTGAGTACAAGGCTCGGCAAGGTCTGTCGAAATCTTTTGTATGTCAAAGCGCGACTCCGGCAAGGGCTAAGATGGAGGTATTCTATAATAGTCCTTATACCTATGATTTTTCTAATTCTTACATAATGCTGGATTTGAAGATGCAATTGCGACCCCATATTTTGTAGTCTCTACTTGAGGAGAACTTGGCAGAAGAGAGACGACTATTGGCGGAGGAGAGGCGACTATTGGCGGAGGAGAGGCGACTGGAGGCGGAGGAGAGGGCGAAGGAGAGGGCAGAGGAGAGGGGATTGGCGGCGGAGGAGAGGGCGGCAGAGAGGGCGGAGGAGAGGCGACTGGCTGATGAGAGGACACAACAGGCGTTGTGGGCACAAAATACTCAAAACTTTCAGATGTTTACGGTTAGTTCCGTAATAGCCAAGCACAATTCCTTAATAGCCAACACATGTAGTCTTTTACTACCCGTACTTAACCTTCACTCCTCTTAACATAATTTGCAGGCTTATTGCACCCAGAATGGTATGCCTGCTTTCGATATGTCTGGCTTTATTCCACGTTCTACGGTTAGTTAACTGAAATACTTGCAAGGATCATTGTTGCATTTCTTTGTCCGAGTGTCATGCTAACCATGTAATGCTTCATGCAGCATCCATCGACCCATGGATCGAATAATGCTGGATCTTCGCATGCTCCTGGCTTAGGTGGCAATAACGTTGATGGTTCTCTGCATCTTTGAGATCTACTACGGTTAGTGCCTCCATATATCATTTACAAGTAGAGTCCACTTGAACATATTCATGATTTAGAGATCATTTGAATATATGTCCATGATTTAGAAACTGACAAGTAAAGACCATTTGTCCCATTAGCTATGCATTATTCAAGCTATATATTTTCTTGATTTAGAGACCATTTGAAGCTATGTATTTATGATTTAGAGACCACCTGGAGATCTTCATTGTTTAGGGTGTTAAATTGAATAGAACTTATATCAAACCATTTGTATCACACGATGATTTAGAGACCACTTGAAGATCATTTGAACCATACAATTTCTACTTATTATCATGACTTAAAGATCTTCATAATTTAGAAACTTGCAAGTGTTGATTTATCACCATTTGAACCATTTGAAGATCAAACTTATAACTAGAGACCATTCATGAAGTTCTTTGTGATTTAGAGTGTGAAATTTGAAATCTTCAAAATTTGACAAGTGTTAAAGAAACTCCATATGGGCTAGAAGCTATTTTTGTGGGAACTTGCAATGGTATATGGTGTCATATGGATCATTATTTATTTTGTTGGGTCTTCAAGTACTTTCTTTTGTATATTTGACATATTCATGATTTAAAGCACCTTATTTTGTTATTGTGGACACGTAGCCCTTTATTTTATTGTTGTGCCAAAATTTGACATATGTGCATGATTTCTTGTTGTAGGCTGCCATATGGATGCTCTTTTGGACTATGATATGGGCATGAACACATTTATCGTAGTGCTAAATATTATGTAGTGATGCCTGCTGTATATATATGCAAAATATTATGTAGTGATGCCTACTATACATATTAATATGCTATGAAACATTTATATATGGACTGTGCTATATGGATGTGTTATGGACTGTGCTATATATACAGCCGGTCTATTCTCATAATATTATGAGAATAATATTCTCATAAAACTTCCGAACTGCATTGGAAAGCTATGCACACTGCTTCCTTCTACTATTCTGAACCGCAGAGAGGGGGAGTGGCGAACTGCTTCACGGAGAAGCTTTTCCGGCTAATTTGATCGATTTTCCATTGTTTTACTTGTCTGTGCGCTGATCTATTATGTGATTAAACAAGAAATTCCGCGAAAAAACGACGGCAATCGTTTGATTTGGTGGATTGCATTGTTGAGCCATAGCGCATTTTCATTTTTGAAGTATCTTTCTGTTTTTTACTGGGAGATACATGGCACTGCAGTTGACGGAAGAGGGCACTGCAATTTGAATTTCTCATCAAACACTAGAAAGCAACTGCACTATACTAAACTGTAGGTGGGGGGTTAGGTATGTGAATTTCTTACATTATCTGCAAGCGTGACTTTCCTCTTGAGAGCAGTTCTCTCCTTCTGCAGATGCAGCTCGGCCTGCTGTTGGCGTGCATTCCACCTCCGCTGCAGGAACTCATGGGCCTTTTCAACTTTCGCCATTGTCACGGGAGAAGGATTGATGGGCGAAATGACCATTGCAGTTCGCATCCACGACGACTGCGAGGTTGCCGGAGAAGGTATCCTTGCAGTTCTCTTGCCCCTGCCATGCATCACCGAGGCTGGATGCTTCAGCTGGGTGAACGGCGGTAGATCCCCCATGCGAGAGGCTCCGATCCGCGGGGTGCTGCAGATGGCGGTGCTTGAGGAGGCGGTGCAGCAGTCATATCGCGGTAGTAGGAGCGCAGAAGCGTGCCGCCGGCGCTGTCCACGCTGATTTCGCGGAGGAGAGGAGCGGCGGCGATTCCGGCGGCGATTTGGGGCGATTGGGCGGACGAGAGGGGCGGCGACGCTGTTTAAGCGCTGCCCCCGGAGAAGGGTCGCGTGATTCGATCCGCATCCACCTGGGCCGCCGTCCGCCGGTGCTCCGCACAAGAAGGCGGGGAGGGGAGGGGGTCGCCGCCGGCCGCGGGGGCGCTGCCATGCTAGAAGGCGGGGTGGTGAGGGGGCCGTCGTCTGCGGGCGCCGCCGCGCTAGAAGGCGGGGTGGGAAGGGGGTTGCTGTCCTCGGGGTGCTGCCGCGCTAGAAACCTGTGTTAAGTGGGGGGGGGTGTTATGAGAATAAGGCCTTTGTTAAGAGAATAAGGTCTTAAGGGGTGTTATGAGAATATATGGATGAGTTATGGACTATGCTATATGGATATATATATGGACG